>CM038220.1:104225321-105425321 GCA_021442155.1 Cymbidium sinense
TGGCTAAAATGATAAATTTTATATCTTAAACTTTGAAACTCTATATGCCGCTACTATCGTTGCGCTTTAAGCGATCTAATAACTAGCCTTGTCGAAAGTTCCCTCATTTCGGGAGGGTAATTAACTATAAGGGCTTGTGCCTATAGGAAACCTGGAACCAGATCTAAAGTTTTCACCAAATGAGAACGAAATCTCTGGGTAGTGTCTTATTTACTATTCCATCTACCTTCTGAAAATTACACCGACACTTTATACCACTCTTTTTATCAAAACAGGTCGGTGGAGAATTTTTGGAGCCCACAAAATTTAACAATAATAATTATAGATAAATTCATGGACTTTGGCATAAAGCTCAATGTTAACTTGAATAAGAATATATTCAAAGATCTCTTATAGCATGATATCAACCCAAATAAAATTAACATAAAATAAAAATGTCCACCATCTTGTAGGAGAAATTCTAAAGCACTTTGAAAGAGCTCTATAATAATTTAAGAAAATGTATCAATAATTGAGTTGATATACTTGATCTTAAGTAGGTTTTAACATGCAACATTAATTCAATCCATGTATAGAAACCTAAAAATGTCCCCTGTATAGGAGGGGAATTTTCACAAAAAAAAATTTTCATCTTAAGTAAGTACATTTATTTAGGGATCTCGACATGAAGCACGTTGTCAATCTAAATAAATATAAGGTATGTCATTCTCTCTTATTTTTAGTGATGATCTTCTTGAGCAGTTTGACCAATGTCTTGTTGAAAGCTTCTGCGAGATCATTTGCCCTTGGATTATATATTGAATAATATCTCCAATCAATTTTATGTCGATTGATGAATTTATAAATCTTTATAATTTTGGAAGTTGTGCCATTATTAAAAATTATTCGGCGTGGCACTCAAAATCTATAAACCACATTATGCTTGAAGAAGTTGATCACTCGATCAGCAGTAACCTATTTAAATGGGGTAGCTTCAGCCCACTTAGATAAATAATAAGTAGTTGCTAAGATAAAATGGTGACTAGCCGATGACGGTGGATCAATCGGTTTGATTACATCTATACCCCAACATTCAAATGGACAAGAGGCTATTGTTGGTAATAGATTTGGAGGTTGGTGAATTATATTCCCATGTACTTGGAATTCATGGCACCTCTTGGTATGATTGATAGAGTATTTCACTATAGATGGCTAGTAATAACCCATCCTTTAGATCTTTCGCCACCTTGAGACTTGGTGATGTGCACCACAAAATCCTTCATGAACTTCAACCATTACTTTGCTTCATCGTATTTAGGCATCGTATACATTTGTTCAAAGGATCTTCAATATGAAGTGTTGTTGGCGAAAGCATAGCATAATATTCTTTTCTCGGTTTGAGCTGTCACTGATTTATTATTTGGTAATTTGACTTCTCTAAAGTAGTCAATGAAGAGTTGCCTTTAATCATGTGGCTCTTCTATTATAAAGGCTTCACATTAATTTTCTAAAGTAATGTCATTCTTAGCTCTTCTCGGTATCATTCTTTATTAATTTTGAGGAGTATGAGGGACAACCTACGTCGCATCCTACTAGGTCAAATTTGATAACCCCTCTACCTGTGTGGATTGATACTTTGCTGGCTCTAGAACTCATTGAGTAAATATCCTGATTATGACATAATCATCATTCATACTTGCCATCTCATTAGCTAATTTTGCTAAGTAATATGTTTTGCTATTCTCAGATCGAGAGATTTGAGTTAGTGTGACATTTGGTATTTACTTCATAAACTCAAAAACTCACTTGTGGTAAAAAGCTAACTCAAGCTTGTTGATTTTATAGATGCCAAGTACTTGATTTATAATAAGTCGAGAATCGTCAAAAATATGCAGTTTTGAATGCCTATGAAAATAGCTTCTGCAAGACCTACTATAAATACTTCATACTCAGCTTCATTATTAGTTCTTGGCTCGGTATACTTCTAAATTTTATTGAGCTTGAAGCCTAGATTTGTCAAGTGCATTAAGCTCTTCTATCTGTAGACAGGCATTCTAATCTTAGGTGAGATTGTGTTGAATGGCTACTTGGAGTGAAGGTAGTTCAACTTCAAGTGGCAAGACTACTTTAACTCCAAATACCAGTGTATCAAAAGTGAATTTTGTGGGAGTATAGTCCAGATGTCATGCTGTTGTCTTTCTAGAAGGTAGTTTCACTTCGAGGCTTTTGCCTCCAAATTTGTGTATCTATTTATCGGGACCTTTCGGTGGATTCTTGGACATGCGGTCCAAGTGTCATGCCTCGATGCTCACCATGCGAGACTTGAATTGGTTGACATCTTGTCGTGGTTGTAAGAGGAGGTCTCCATGAGGGAGCAACTCTAGCCTCCCTGATGATAGGACATTCATTATTTCTTTTTATCAGTCATTTCTCCTTAGTAACTTTGAAGACCTAATGCACTCTTGCATAAACAGTTTCAAGTTTCCTCATTAGAGAAGTTGGGGCCTAATGTTATCAGGTCTAAAAGGACTATTTGATTTGACCAGTAGAGTCATTTTGCTTTACCCATCCTAGGCTATCAAACTTATTATGGGTTGGAATACTCACTTCTGGTTTCACAGTTGGTTGTATAATTTTCTACTTGAATGATAGTTGTTGACCATGCAGTTTAGCATTTCTCTTTTTTTGTTGTCTCTGGGTTAGCTTGCTTCCAGATGAAAAAGCTTTTGCGTCCCTACTTCTTCTCAAGGCTTCGACCTCCATATTTATTTTTCTTTCTACCGGACATTTCGATAGTGAATTTCCAAACATGCGGTTCAAGTGTCACGCATCGATGTTCACCGTGCATGAATTGTTTAGAATGGTCTTGAGAATTACCCACTAAGAGTAGCCTTTTTTGTGAAGCTTTTTCATTTTCTCTGACAATCCGACATCTGACAATCCGATCTCTCACATTGAAGAGAGTTTGATGTAAGTGTTGGTAAAATTTTCAAAAGGCAGGTGAAATAGTAGATAAGACACTACCTAGAGATTTCACCCTCATTTTGCAAGGACTTTAGATCTAGTTCCAGGTTTCCTATAAGTCCAAGCACCTATAGTTAATTACCCTCCCAATAATAAAGAGAACTTTTGATTAAGGCTACTCATTAGATCACAAAATGCATAGTGTATAGTAGCGATGTGGAATTTAAAATTTAAGGTTATGAAATTCATCATTTTAACTAAAAGTGGGTGATTGGGGAATCATGACATGCGATCTAGATCCCATGATTTCATCATCCCAGTCACTATCCCTAGTCTACTTAGTCGAGGATGTAGTCCACAACGATAGAAGGATCCTTACCGTACCATGGGTTGCGTCAAGTAATCTTTGTAAACCTGGGGTGGTATTTATCGAAGGAGATAATCTTAAGTATACTTTAGCTAACATAGAATTTTTTTGCCTTATCAGGTGTGCCCTATGATTCACATCTCAATGTATAGAGCTATTGGGGAGCATACGGGCTACAATCGTGATCATAATATAATGGTGTCATTTGGCGGCAACCACGTCGAGGACTTTGGTCATAACGCATCATATGTGAAACTACTATCCAAGCCACCGGTCGGAGGATCGAGCCGCGTCGGCATGAAATTGATTGAGAGTGAACATAGTAGAATATTTGATTTGACATTGGCTCCTTTATGAGCTAGAGTTTTCTTAATTTATCATTTTCAACAAACTATTATAAAAGGTGGATTGGGTTAGATTTTGCTTTAAGTTTTTAAAGATTTAATTTTATTTAATCATTTAACACTTAGTAATTTAACCAATTTTATATTTGTATTGATACTTGATTTTAATTAATTCAATTTGAGCTTACAAGCACATTTTGATGATAAGTATCCCCTCCGGTTGAAATCTCCATTCAACACATCCATCATCAGTAGTTAATTGATTAATTTGAATATATTTAAGAATTTTAGATCCTGTCAACTCTATTTAGCTCCTAATAGAGGATCAGATCTACTGTCATATGACATAATTAACTTCTCAAATATTTTAATAAGTTAAAATTCTTATAATAATTGGATTTTTAGATTTTGTTAACCCGAACCCGGTCCTAAGACCAAACTAGGAAGCAACGAAGATCCTCGGACACTAAGTTTAAGCATTCAACAGTGTTGCCTATCGATGTTTAATAATTCAGATAATTTTATGTTTAAATTATGAGATTAATTTTGTATTTTATTTAATTTAATTTAGCATCGTCTTTTGTGCTTGTATGAAGAATTGTAGATCTGGCATATTGTATCACAGAATTATGTTTGTATTGCACTTAAAAGGTTGTGTCTTTACTTGCATTTTATTTATTCACATAATTCCTAAACTTCAATGGTTGACTTATGCTCATTAAAGACCTATTAGATCTTTGTAAATTCAATATTCAAATTTGATACTCTCATACAAGTCGTTATACTTTCTTTAAGTGAGCTTATTTGAATTTAAGCTTCTTTTGAATACAAGTCGATTATTCGTTAAGAAGTCTCGATCATGCTTGCTAATAGGCTATTTAGCTATAGTGAAAACCTCTTATGAATTTATTTGATTTTCACATTAACTTGAAAATAATGCTTAACAAATCTCATGTGTATCAATTTTATGTTTAATTGAAACCTTTTTTTAATCTATTCTAAATTAGACATTCGATATATGGATTAAATAATAAGGCTTATTCTTTGTGAATCTCACTCTAGAGCTTGATTTGGGCTCTATCTCAATTGAAAATTAGCCTTATAGCTTCATGTAACCACCTCATAAGTATAATATAAATTCAAAGGTATGTTTGCATTTGGCTTATTTTCATTTAATCATTTTCACACATGATATAATATAAGCCACAAAGTTTAATTAATTCTTCTTAGCTAATTAATTATTAACCCATACAGTTTGCTATAGACTGTAAGCGAGTTATCAAGCTTTGTCTTCATTCTCCAAGCTTGATTGTGTCCAATTTAAATCATTCCTAGTTCACTTAGAATAAGTTATGATAATAACAATGTTTACTGAAAAAATCATGCATGACCAAATTCATTAGTGAATATGCAAGTTATGTTCTTCATCTTCTTCATGTAAGAGCGATCAAACCCAATTTGACTTTATTTTAAACTCCACATCAAGAGATCAATATATAGAACCAAATTTCAAGTTTATTGCAAATTTCTTATGAGTTTGGAGTTAACTTCAAGCCTCACTTGAACCACATTTGTATGCTTATAAGTTATGTTTTAATCCGATAAATCTTCAATGATTCACGAAGATTCTCCTTTTAGATTATTTTAAGCAAAATATTATGAGATTCGATTCATGTATATCAAAGGAATTCAAGTTTATTTCAAATTTTATAAGTTCACTTGAGTTTGATCTATATTTTTTATTTGAAATCGATTTTCAATTTTATTTGTAATCAAGTCTCTTTTAAATTCATTTCAAGTTCATTTATATCTAATTTTCAATTCATTTCTTTAGAACTTTATATTTTATATTTAACTTAATGTTAAATCAATTTTTTTGTTAGGTCCAAAAAAAAATTTGATGAAATTTTGGCATTTGTTTAGATCATCCTCTGAAGGCTACGTTGGAACTATTTTGGCCTACCCGTCACACCCTAATGAGCATGATGGTTGATGTTTTGAAGCACATCGGCTGAATTTCAATCCCGTTACGCCCTGATGAGTATAACAAGACCTTCAATCACCTGCATAAAAATAAATATATATGCAAATATTCTTCGATCCCCTTTTTTTTCTAAGTCCAAATTTCAATCAAAATTTTGACAGTATTTCAGTATAGGAGTGCCACATCTAACAATTTTAGCTTACTCGGTATGGCTTATTGAGTGTAGTGAGTCATGTCTTGCGACACCACAACTATCTCTTTGCACACTGCCCCATTGGGCATTAGCAGAGTCTTGAAATCTGCAAAAAAAGATATATGCATATATTCCATATACATTCACATATTTCTACACATCCACAATCAGTAACATCGATAAACTCTAGCATCTAAACTAAACCCAGAGGAATGGAAGGAATGGGAAAATGGTGGAGACCGGGTGGAATCCGTCTGATGACGGAGTTCCTTTCAGCAGCCATCAATTATATTATTGGGAAGAAATCAAGACTACACCAAAAATTCCTTCGAGTATAGTTGTAAGGTGGTCCAATCTGTCACAGCAATTTCTTCTGTGGCAGATTAGCGGTTGGTTTGTGATGGACTAGAGTCTAGATGTCATATTACAACTAGTTCTTTAAGCTTATCTTTATATTTTTTTAGAGTGCTCAACAAAGCTCTGGCAAAATTTCTCATGACTTCTTCACTCCTCTTAATCTTTTAAAGCTCAACAAGTAACTCTGCATTATCTTGCTGCAATTTTCCTCTCTAGTAGAATCTTTCTCGGATATTTTACTTGCACCGATCCATCACAACATGGTGTCCATCAATCAAAACTTATGTTAGAAAAGTGTTGATAGTTTGGAAGATTGAATCGACAACAGCTTTGTCAAAAGGGGACGCAACATCCACAATGTAAAATAGCAATAAAGAAGCTTAGAAATGTAGAATTCAAAATCGACGGTCTTCCAATAGAGAACAGCATGAGACGTGGTTGGAAGGGTTGAAATAGATCTTTGTTTGAGAGGAAAGTGAGGGCTTTCGGTCTTCTCCAACATTGCATGCCCATCCTGGCTCACATTGAAACCCAAGAAGTTGCATTGCAATTTATATTAGGCCTCAAGAAATTATTGTTTCCACTTCCTCCATTAATACTGAGATTGCTGAAATAAAATTTTATTTACGCTCGGCATAGTCGTAGAGTGATATTCCCATTTATCTCCTCGATGCAATTTGCCAAAAATCCTAGATTTGCAGAGAAGTCGAACGCTCCATTCTAGGCCATCACCGGATCATTGATGCAGAACCCTAGGTGCTGGGGGATCTTGGAGGCAAAGCTCTAGATGTAGTTCATGAAGTGGTCATGAACGTCCTGAGTGAAGAGGGACACCACCACCATAGACCCATTGCCAAATCGCTCGGCTCGCAGCCGCGGATCACAAGCTCGCTCACAAGAAGTGGTGAAGCATTCAAACCTCTTATCTTGTGAACGAGTCAAAGGAGGAGAGGGAGCTTGGTTCGACTCTTTCCGCTTCAAGGGATGGGATCAAGAGCTTGCGATTTTTGCTAGGAGAATGAACAAGAGGAGAAAATATTATGTCAGTCCGCGTAACTGCGTGCGGACAATCCATGGACGCGTGTCCCGTTTTTCTCCGCTTTTAGCGATTAACGGTGAGATAATGGGCGCTATAAAGACATTTCCCCGGCATAAGCATTCGTATTAACGGACGTAAAGACATTTCCCAGCCTACCGCCCGTAAGCATCGTTGGAATGCGCGGGAGGAATTTAAAAGAAATATATAGATAGATTTAGGATTTAGGGTTAGTTTTTTCCAAGAAAAATGAGCTCAGAAGAGAAATAGAAAATCTCATTTCCTTTTACAAAAGAACTATGAAGATGGAGAACGTTGAGGAAATAACAACCATTTTAGCTGAGGATGTATTAAACAGAAATTCATAGGTAATGCTTCTCGCATTTTTCTATGGTTTGTTAGTGATATTCTTGTTAGAGAATATGTTCATTACATCCAATTAGAAGAAATTTGGATTTTTTTTGTCAATTTTTATTTTTGAGTGTTATTTTATATTTGTACTGTACCTCTTGAGGGTACACCATTTTGACAATTTTTCCAGGTTTATTTTGCCAACTTCTTATGATTATGTTTAGGGCATTCCAAAGAAAGTATTTAGAGGCAATTTGGATGATTTTGGGTGGGTATTTTGCATCTGTACTCTGTGTACCTCTTTGGAGGTGCATTATTTTGACGCTTTCTTTCCAGTTTATTTTACCAACTTCTTATGATTATGTTTAGGGCATTCCAAAGGAAGCATTTGATGGCAGTTTGGATGGTTTTGGGTGGGTATTTTGTCAGACTGTGTACCTCTTTGGAGGGAATCATCATTTTGATAATTTTTTCAGTTTTTTTTGCCAACTCCTTATGATTATGTTTGGGGCATTATAATGGAAGCATTTGATGGCAGTTTGGGTGATTTCTGGGTGGTATTTTGCATCTATACTCTGTGTACCTCTTTGGAGGGTACAGATCATTTTTAACAGTTTTTTCTAATTTTTTTTTACCAACTCCTTATGATTATGTTTAGGGCATTATAATGGAAGCATTTGATGGCAGTTTGGGGATTTCTGGGTGATATTTTGCATCTGTACTCTGTGTACCTCTTTGGAGGGTACAGATCATTTGTGACCTTTTTTTCCAATTTATTTTGTCTACTTCTTATGAATATGTTTAGGACATTCCAATGGAAGCATTTGGAGGCAGTTTGGGTGATTTCTGGGTGGTATTTTGCATCTGTACTCATGTACCTCTTTGGAGGATACAGATTATTTTTGATACTTTTTTCCAGTTTATTTTGCCAATTTCTTATGATTATGTTTAGGGCATTATAATGGAAGCATTTGGAGGTAGTTTGGGTAGTTTTGGGTGGGTATTTTGCATCTGTACTCTATGTACCTCTTTGGAGGGTATAGATCATTTTTGACAGTTTTTTCCAGTTTTTTTTTGCCAACTCCTAACAATTATGTTTTGGGCATTATAATGGAAGCATTTGATGGCAGTTTGGATGGTTTCTGGGTGGTATTTTGCATCTGTACTCTATGTACCTCTTTGGAGGGTACAGACCATTTTTGACAATTTTTTCCAGTTTATTTTGCCAACTTCTTATGATTATATTTAGGGCATTAAGGAAGCATTTGATTGCGGTTGGGTGATTTTGGGTGGATATTTTGCATCTATACTCTATGTACCTCTTTGGAGGGTACAAAACATTTTTGATAATTTTTTTCCAGTATATTTTGCCAACTTCTTATGATTATGTTTAGGGCATTCCAAAGGAAGCATTTGATGGCAGTTTGGATGGTTTTGGGTGGGTATTTTGCATCTATACTTTGTGTACCTCTTTGGAGGGTACAGATCATTTTTAGCCTTTTTTTGCAATTTTTTTGCCAATTTCTTATTATTATATTTAGGGCATTCCAAAGGAAGCATTTGATGGCAGTTTGGGTGATTTCTGGGTGGTATTTTGCATCTGTACTCTATGTACCTCTTTGGAGGGTACAGATCATTTTTGATAATTTTTTTTGTCAATTTCTTACGATTATATTTAGGGCATTATAATGGAAGCACTTGCAGGCAGTTTGGGTGATTTTGGGTGGTATTTTGCATCGTACTCAAACTCTTTAGAGGGTATCATTTTGATAGTTTTTCTAGTTTTTTTGCCAACTCCATATGATTATATTTAGGTCATTATAATGGAAGCATTTGATGGCAGTTTGGGTGGTTTTTGGATGGTATTTTGCATCTGTACTCTGTGTACCTCTTTAGAGGGTACAGACCATTTTGGACAATTTTTTCCAGTTTATTTTGCCAACTTCTTATGATTATGTTTAGGGCATTCCAAAGGAAGCATTTGATGGCAGTTTTGGTGATTTTGGGTGGGTATTTTGCATCTGTACTTTGTGTACCTCTTTGGAGGGTACATTTTTTTTTCCAGTTTTTTTGCCAATTTCTTATGATTATGTTTAGGGCATTCCAAAGGAAGCATTTGATGGCGTTTGGATGGTTTTGGGTATTTTGCATCTATACTCAGGTACCTCTTTGGAGGGTGAAATCATTTTGACCTTTTTTTAGTTTATTTTGCTGTTTATTGAGATTATATTTAGGGCATCTCAATGGAAGCATTTAGAGTTTGGATAGTTTGGTGATTTTTGCATCAGTACTTGTACCTCTTTGGAGTACAGATCATTTTACATTTTTCCAGTTTTTTTTGCCAATTTCTTATGATTATGTTTAGGGAATTATATTGGAAGCATTTGGAGGAAGTTTGGATGGTTTTGGGTGGGTATTTTGTATCTATATTTTCTAACATATTTTTGTATCTGTTTGGCCAGGTAAATGCAATGACCCAATTGGGAAACTCCTTACCAGCTCGAGAATGAAACAGTATGCACCTACTATGACTATGCACATCAAATTAGCTTCGGTGTTTGGAAGGACCATACTGAATTGGATGATTAAAAAATATACAGAAAGTCATAATCATTCTTTGGCAGAGCCTGCTGACCTACATCTTCTCAGATCACACAGATGCATTAGCGATGAGAAGGCGTCCGTGTTGAAGACAATGATAGAGGCTGGTATTAGAGCAACTGATGCATTCAGCTATCTAACTGAGGAAGTTGGCGGTGTAGAGAATATCGGGTTCACAAAAAGAGATGCTTTCAATTTTATTCAGAAAGAGAAAAGATCGAGGATTGAATGGTGGCATAATGCATTATCTGATTGTTTAAGGAAAGGTAAGCAGCGGATGGGATGTTTGCATGGGATGTGCAAGTTGATGAGTCGGATTGCTTAGTAAGTTTTTTTTAGTAATGACATGTCTAGGATAGAATATGATTATTTTGGGGATGTGATAATTTTTGATACAAACTATCGACTCAATAAATATAATCTTGTTTGTGCCCCTCTTGTTGGAGTGAATCATCACTGGCAAAATGTATTATTTGGAGTAGCCTTTTTATCAGAAGAGACAATTGAGTCATTCTCATGGCTATTCCAAATATTTCTTCGGTTGATGAATGACAGACATCCTATAACAATATTCACTGATCAAGATCAGGCTATGGTGAGAGCTATTGAAATTGTATTGCTGCATACTCATCATAGGTTGTGCCAATGGCATATTTCAAAGAAAGCTCCTTCAAGGTTCATTGCTTTAATAGTAATAAGATAGTACAAGGGCTATTTTATAAATGCATGAGTAAATGTGACTCAGAGGAAGAGTTTAAAGAGGCTTGGTCTGCCATGCTAGAAGAAGGAAATTTGCATGATCATGCTTGGCTATCTGAGCTTTATAAGATTAGATCCAAGTGGTACGCCTGAGGACTCATTGCATGGGCATCTTGTCAATGAAACGTAGTGAGTCCGAACAATGTATGTCGAATATCTAAACCAACAAGTTCACTCACGATTTCTTGGGGTTGGAAAAGGTTATGGAGACATGGCATTGGAATGAACATGATGAAGACTTCAAGTGTAGCGTCATCGATTGTTATTGTTAAGACCAGTCAATTCTAAAACAATGCTATATTTTATACAAGAAAGGTTTACACTATGTTTGAAGAGGAATTTTTTGCATGAGTTGGAGGCTATCGATGCTAAGTCGATGACAGCACCATGGAGTATTTGGTGAGAAACTTAGAGAATAAAAATGCATCCAAAATATGGGCTGTGCATTTCGATAGGACTACCCTAGAAGTAACTTGTACTTGCAAAAAAATTTGAAATGATGGGATTACTTTGTGCCCATTGTATCAGAGTTCTTAGTCAGGAAGATGTTGTGCATTCGGATAAGTATCTTCTCATGCGATGGTCTACCAGAGCAAAGAGGGATATTTACATTGATAGTGCATCTGAGAAAATTAAGAGATGTGGCAAACCGGATGGAAATGCTTCGACATTATTTTAGGAATCACATAAGTCGATATGCATATCAAATAAGCGTCGAGAACAGGGGCAATAAGAGGCGAGGACTATATGCTTGGATCCCTAGAAAAACTATATGATGATGTCGACTCTATAATAAGTGGGAATTCTCCTCCATCTGACAAAGCAGTTAAGAAGAAGAAGTCAACCACGATAGATAAGAGAAAAGACATCTTAAAAGATCCAGTTAAGCAACGTCCAAAGGGTGTTTCCAACTCAAGGCTTAAGGGATATTGGGAGAGATCCAAGAAAGCCAAGAGTAATTTTCTACTTACGTATTATTTTTTGGTATTTTAAATATTGCTATTAATCTTCAAACCCTTCTACTTTTTTTATTGCGGAAACCAAAGTACAGTCTGATAGCATTGCTGAACGTGCTTCCTCACAAGTTGCATCACCTTTCTCTGTTATGCCAGAGTGTTTTTCAGAGGTATGCACAGAACATCACACATCGATGCTGTAAGAAAGTATCAACTAATACGATATTCTACATGCAAGAATTTAACTCGAGCTCCATAATCAATCAGCCGGCTGAAGGGTACACTAAGCTGATGATGGATATTATTTCAGGAAAACATTTTGATGCATGACATTATCCAGTTTTGACTGTATTTAGTTAGGAGATTTTGACACTGGTCTGTTTGTAGCTCTTTAAGCAATAGTGATTGAGTTAATCCCCTACTGAGGACATTGTAATCATTGTTGTACCAATAAATATGTGCAATAAATAATAGATCGTTTATTGCCTTTTTTCTGTTTATTTTTTCTGATACTAGAAATAATGTTCATTACATTCTTGTTTAGGCAATTTGAAAGCTATTTGGATGACTTCTGGGTGATACAGATCATTTATGGCCTTTTTTTCATTTTTTGCCTACTTCTTATGCTTATGTTTAGGGCATTCCAAAGGAAGCATTTGGAGGCAGTTTGGGTGGTTTTGGGTGGGTATTTTGCATCTGTACTCTGTGTACCTCTTTGGAGGGTACAGATCATTTTTGACAATTTTTTCCAGTTTATTTTGCCAATTTCTTATGATTATGTTTAGGGCATTCCAAAGGAAGCATTTGATGGCAGTTTGGGTGGTTTTGGGGGTATTTTGCATCACATTACTGTGTACCTCTTTGGAGGGTACAGATCATTTTTGACCTTTTTTCTAATTTTTTTTGCCAATTTCTTATGATTATGTTTAGGGCATTATAATGGAAGCATTTGGAGAAAGTTCAAGTTAAAATATGTTAAATTTAAATGATTCGAAGCTATCGAAATATATTGTATGATGATTCTTTTATTCTAATAGAGATGGTGCCATTCATTTTTTCTTGCTTTACGAGCAAATAAAATTTATTATTGACAAAAATAAATTTTAAAGACATTAATTTTTTATTGAGTATCTTTATTTAGAGATTAAAAATTGATCCAATATAAACTTGATTTAAAAAAATTTAAATTTAACTTGAATAATTTTCAGATCAAGTTTAAGTTAATTGATCAACTCAAAATTAACTCAATTTTAACCGTAAATTCTGAATTTAACTTAATTAATTCACGAACTCAAAATTGACCCAAATTTAACTCAATATTTACTTAAAATATAAATATAAATATATATAAATTCAGCCTCTTTAATCGAATAAATTCAGCCTCTAAAGTCGATATATTATAAAAAAATTTATTATATATAACTTATTTAAATCATTAAACTAATATCTAAAATTTAAAATATATATGCACATGAATAATAGAAATTCATTATTTTATCATTATTGTAATAACGACAAATAATAAGGCATTATCACTTTTATAGGGAGGACTTTCTCAATATTTCGAGTTACCATAAAATGAAGTTTTGTAAAACTTGAATAGATTCATAAAAGCATCACAATTTATATAATTGTTCAAATCAATGATTTGATTTTGATTTAACTCAAGAAAAGCCCACTCCATAATGTATTAATCATTATCATCACAATCAATATCAACCCTAATGTGACACCACATAAATTCACAGCTCATAAATATGTTCAAAGTGAGAAAAAACTACAACATGTTAAGCACAACTAAGCAACAATCTACCCTAATAAATACAACTACTAATCAACATTTAGCTCATAATCAGAAATATAAAAAATATATATAGCTGCAACAAACCACACTACTTAATTAAATCATCACAGATATAACTACTTGCATATCAATAATATATTTAAAGTCATTAATCATAAAACAAACAACATTTTTCGAGCGAAAAAACCTAAGCATTCATTCAAAGGGTACTTCAGTGACTCTTAATATTTGATCTTCTGAATCAGTGTTCGCTTTTATTTTGAAAGGTAATTTTTTATAGATCCATCTCATAGGAACTGAACCTGAGAATTATCAATCATCACTCTCAAATATAAATAGATCCATATCATATGTGAAAATATACAATGCAGAATCACTCTTTATGGCAAGGAAATGCTCAATATTCAAGTAGATTATTAATAGATCAGGATTTATAGTTTTTTTTCTTCATTTTTTTTCTTTATATTCGTACTCAAATCATCTAGATTGTATTACATACCACAAAAAAAAGTTTTTAGACTCAAATTAATATGAATTTTACATGGTAACGCATGAATTCTGAATATCACATAAACTCAATGCTTCAGCTTTCTTTACAAGGTTCCAAATTTCTTCAATGAACGGGCAACAATATAAATATATATATTTCATGAACCAATTGCATTCTTTATCAATTCCACAAGCAACTACAGCTATTAAACAAGGAGGACAACACACAAGAAGCTAGCTGAGTGAAGGAAGAAGGTAAGAAAACACACTAAATCATAGAACAGAGGAATCAAACACTAAAACTAATAGCTATTAAACTTACTTGTTCACCTCCATTCCCAGTCATCTTCTTCTTCTCTGTAGTGTGACTTGCCTGAGGAGAAGCTGAAGCAGGAATAGTAGAGAGAGGATGAGTTCCCTCCTATTGTTCTCTTCACACTACTTGAAGAAGAGCTCTTGGATTTAGCTTTGGGAGCTTCATTGATCAGATTGCAGGAAGAAAATGGCAGAGCTCTGAATCTATAGCTTTATTTTCATAATAAAAAAATAGCTAACAATAATCATAATCCCTAATGGCCAGTAATCACTAATTTAATTTTATGCATTAATTTTATGCATTCTGCTGGGTAACATTTATTTTATGCATTCGGCTGTATTAATTTTATGCATTCCTCATAACAAAATGACCATACCATAAAAAATGAATTTAAATGCAGATTTCTTTAAAGAGTATAGCCCCCAAATATCAACCCAGAGTAAAATATCAGTGAAATCAAACTATATGAAATGAGAGGAAAGAAGTTACAAAAAGCAGAGTAAAATATCATCCTAGTTCCATGAACTTCAATAAACACAGCTATGTCTTCGAAGACACCAAACTGATGTATTATACAAAATCCTATACCAAACTAAATAATATTGTTCTCACTTTGGATTTTTAAGTCCCAAACAAAATGTAGCGTAGCGAACTCAGCTAAATATATTCATTTTCTTTTCGCCAATCTGTTGTTCCAATCCCGGTTTCGATTCTTTTCCATGTATTTCAGACAAACATTCCGATCGACACTATTTTCTTGGTGGTATCCCACTCACCATTTCGATTGGCCATTTCACGGGATCGCATAAAGCACGACATCTTCAACAAGTAATTTGATCTGAATAGCTAAAACAAAATCTCAATAAGTTGGACTAGGGAAAAAAATAGTTAGGAAGAACCAAATTTGAAAACTGTTCTTACAATCTCAGGAAGAATGCTCTTATGGGTTGGTTTGGGTAATGAGTCATAAAAATACCAGGCCCCTGACTTAATATGCCCAACCGAGTGTCAGTCGATTATCTATAAGCGGCGTAAGATTAACTTCTTACCGTCTGCGATGACATCTTTGGATGAACATTTTGCTTTCCATCTTTAGGCTGTACCTGGCATAACTCTGTAGGAAAAGAAGAGAATGATTACACATTATAGCTTTTATCTGAACAAACAAGAACTGAATCGTAATACCCAACATTCCTGTGGGGTAACTTACCTAGTGCAAGCATGAGATGTACAAATAAGGGACATACCCCAGCACGCGTCTCGACAATTAAGAAGGCTAAGGCATCAATGTGTGTGTATCGAGAGATATTGATCATCGACAACTCATCGATCGCCTCATGCAATAATGATATTCCCGTGAATCTTGTATCACCCGCAAGTGATAAATATTTTAAAGTGATCTCAATTAAGCGAATAGGTTATTTTATGTATGAAGGACGATTGAGGCTTGACTTACTTGTCCTCCCGGGGGGAGCATGACATGTCAATAAGATCGAGCATCGGCAGGCAAAATAGCTCGGATGAGAACTCAACAACATGAAGTGCCTCGATGCACAAAATTGCGATGATGAAAGTTAGTGATGAAGAGCTACATTCATTGTGAATAAAGGATTGATCTACTGAGATGATTCATACCTCCGACTGATGCTCCTCCACCACGATAGCGATAGGGTCATCGACCTTTATTGGCTCATAGTGGTGGCCTCCACAAGAACTTCTCCCTACGGGTCAATTCCACGTGGGCTTCCCTTTGAAGTATCCAACTTATAATGGAAGCTCCGTGGTAGCCTCCACAAGAGCTTCCTCTGGTACCTCCCTCGTGGGCTTTACGCGTGGTAGCCTCCCCATGGGTACATCCACGTGGGAAGCTCCTGTGGTAGCCTCCCAAGAGTTTCCCCTGATGACCCCACAGAACCTCCCCTACATTTGGGGTGGTAGGACCCCACTGCCTCGCAAGAACATCCTCGATAGCAGCAACCCGCAAATCAAGCCCATCCATCCTCTCCGTTATTGTTGCATGAAAAGATGATACTGTCTCTTTCAAGTCCTTGAAACCTGCAAGTATCCTCTCCACCAAAGTCTGGTAGTAGCGAGGGCGTGCTAGAAACACTGATCTGGGAGAATATCGAGGAGAGACATAAGGAGAGTGGGGCTAACCACTGGACTTAAAATGGGACTATCGTGTTCCACATGTGTAGATTGTCAAGGGGACACCTAAGGAGCAGCCTCTCTTCTAATATGTCCTCGAATGAAAGGCATACTGATAAAACATACAACATAAATAAAGATATATAAACTAAGATATTATTATATGTCAGGAGTGAAAGCATTTTTGAAAATTTTTTTAGAATGGATGATGCTTATGTTATAATACAATGAATATTTTAAACATGAACTTCAACACATTAAATTACACAGTCCTTGAGATATAAAACATACCATCAGAAGAGTGACAAAGCCACTCATGTAACCTCCGCTCCTGGTTCAATATTTGATGCAATAACATGAAATTGGGAAACTAGAAAGTCCCAAATGGCCTCTACCCAATTGTATTTAGCAAATCTATCTATATCATCGGTGTAAGCAATCAATTCCGATGCCACCCTGTAATTGTGATATACAAAAAATAGATTTGACAAAAGAAAACGTATATACAACTGCACAAACTGTGCTGCAGGCAACGAGCCATCTGAATTCTCAAGCTGATTCTTGTAGTTCGATGAATCAATGAGGAGATTTTTGCCATAAGACTTTCTCCTCTGTTGGCATCTCTATCATCAATGCAACTTCATCGGGTGAAGGGAATGTCTCCACCCAAAGAAGAAAGCTTGCTTTTCTATGTCCCAAAGAAGACAGATCGATGTAATGGCAATAAGTCTTGCTTAATTCGGAGTCTAATGAATTGATGGAGATGAAGCCTCTTTAAAATGGCGTTTTCTGAAGTTGTAATATTATTGAACATAGTTCTCGAGTGAGGCACGCATCTCAAGCTATCCTTTTCCCGCATAATAAACTTCAAAAGACAAGTCAAGAGTCAAAATGATCTAACCTCCAAAGAGGTACATGAGATAAAAATACCACCGAAATCACCCAAAGCCTCCAAGTGCTTCCATTATAATGCCCTAAACATAATCATAAGAAATTGGCCAAAAAATAGAAAAAATTGTCAAAATTATCTACCTCCAAAGAGGTACATAGAGTGGATGCAAAATACCACCTAGAAACCACCCAAACTGCCTCCAAATGCTTCCATTATAATGCCCTAAACATAATCATAAGAAATTGGCAAAAAAAATAGAAAAAACTGTCAGAAATGATCTATACCCTCCAAAGAGGTACACAGAGTACAGATACAAAATACCACCCAGAAACCACCCAAACTTCCTCCAAATGCTTCCATTATAATGCCCTAAACATAATAATAAGAAATTGGAAAAAAAATTGGAAAAATATTATCAAAAATGATCTATACCCTCCAAAGAGGTACACAGAGTACAGATGCAAAATACCCACCCAAAATCACCCAAACTGCCATCAAATGCTTCCTTTGGAATGCCCTAAATATAATCATAAGAAATTGGCAAAATAAATTGGAAAAAATTGTAAAAAATGATCTGTACCCTCCAAAGAGGTACACAGAGTACAGATGCAAAATACCCACCCAAAACTACCCAAACTGCCTCCAAATGCTTCCTTTGGAATGCCCTAAACATAAGGATAAGAAGTAGGCAAAAAAACTGGAAAAGGCTATAAATGATCTGCTCCAAAGAGGTACACGAGTCTGATGCAAAATACCACCCAAAACCATCCAAACCGCCATAAATGCTTCCATGGAATGCCCTAAACATAATCATAAGAAGTTGGCAAAATAAACTAAAAAACTATCAAAATGATCAGAATTCTCCAAAAATGTACAGTAATGTGATGCAAAATACCCACCAAAATCATCCAAACGCCCAAATGCTTTCTTTGGAATGCCCTAAACATAATCATAAGAAGTTGGCAAAATAAATTAGGAAAAAACTGTCAAAAATAGTCTGTACCCTCCAAAGCGGTACACAGAGTACAGATGTAAAATACCACCCAGAAACCATCCAAATTGCCATCAAATGCTTCCATTATAATGCCCTAGACATAATCATAAGAAGTTGGCAAAATAAATTGGGAAAAATTAAAAATGAATAGAATTCTCCAAAGAGGTACACAAAGTACAGATGCAAAAAACTACCCAAAAACTATCCAAACTGCCTCCAAATGCTTCCATTGAGATGCCCTAAACATAATCTCAATAAACAGGCAAAATAAACTAGAAAAAAAGGTCAAAAATAGTCTGATCCCTCCAAAGAGGTACACAGTGTGCAGATGCAAAATACCAAACCAAAACCATCCAAACTGCCAGCAAATGCTTCCATTATAATGCCCTAAACATAATCATAAGGAGTTGGCAAAAAAAAAAACTGGAAAAATTGTCAAAAATGATCTGTACCCTCCAAAGAGGTACACAGAGTACAGATGCAAAATACCCACCCAAAACCATCCAAACTGCCATCAAATGCTTCCTTTGGAATGCCCTAAACATAATCATAAGAAGTTAGCAAAATAAACTGGAAAAAAATTGTCAAAATGATGTACCTCCAAAGAGGTACAAAGAGTACAGATGCAAAATACCCACCCAAAACCATCCAAACTGCCTCCAAATGCTTCCTTTGGAATGCCCTAAATATAATCATAAGAAGTTGGCAAAATAAATTTAGAAAAAACTGTCAAAAATGGTTTGTACCCTCCAAAGAGGTACACAGAGTACATATGCAAAATACCACCCAGAAACCATCCAAACTGTCATCAAATGCTTCCATTATAATGCCCTAAACATAATCATAAGAAGTTGGCAAAATAAACTGGAAAAAGTCTGACAAAAATGATCTGTACCCTCCAAAGAGGTACACAGAGTACAGATACAAAATACCCACCCAAAACCATCCAAACTGCCATCAAATGCTTCCTTTGAAATGCTTTAAACATAATCATAAGAAATTGGCAAAAAAAATTGGAAAAAAATTGTCAAAAATGATCTATACCCTTCAAAGAGGTACACTGAGTACAGATGCAAAATACCCACCCAAAATCACCCAAACTGCCATCAAATGCTTCCTTTGGAATGCCCTAAACATAATCATAAGAAGTTGGCAAAATAAACTAGAAAAAAATTGTCAAAAATGGTCTATACCCTCCAAAGAGGTACACAGAGTACAGATGCAAAATACCCACCCAAAACCATCCAAACTTTCTCCAAATACTTCCATTATAATTCCCTAAACATAATCATAAGAAATTGGCAAAAAAAACTGAAAAAAAAATTGTCAAAAATGATTTGTACCCTCCAAAGAGGTACACAGAGTACAGATGCAAAAAATCACTCAGAAACTATCCAAACTGCCTCCAAATGCTTCCATTGAGATGCCCTAAACATAATCTCAATAAACAGTGCAAAATAAATTGGAAAAAAGGTCAAAATGATCACCTCCAAAGAGGTACACAGAGAGATGCAAAATACCCACCCAAAACCATCCAAACTTCCATCAAATGCTTCCTTTGAAATGCTCTAAACATAATCATAAGAAGTTGGTAAAAAAATTGAAAAAAAACTGTCAAAAATGATCTGTACCCTCCAAAGAGGTACATAGAGTACAGATGCAAAATACCCACCCAAAATCACCCAAAATGCCATCAAATGCTTCCTTTGGAATGCCCTAAACATAATCATAAGAAGTTGGCAAAATATACTAGAAAAAAACTGTCAAAAATATTCTGTACCCTCCAAAGAGGTATACAGAGTACAGATACAAAATACCCACCCAAAATCACCCAAATTGCAATCAAATGCTTCCTTTGGAATGCCCTAAACATAATCATAAGAAGTTGGCAACATAAATTGGAAAAAAATTGTCAAAAATGATCTGTACTCTTCAAAGAGGTACACAGAGTTCAGATGTAAAATACCCACCCAAAACCATCCAAACTGATCATTTTTGCTTACATTTGAATATAATGAACATAATCTAAAGAAACAGGCTAAGAAAATTGGAAAAAAAGCCCTAAATATGATGTACCCTCCAAAGAGGTACACAGAGTACAGATACAAAATACCCACCCAAAACCATCCAAACTGCCATCAAATGCTTCCTTTGGAATGCCCTAAACATAATCATAAGAAATTGGCAAAAAAAAATTGGAAAAAAACTGTCAAAAATGATCTGTACCCTCCAAAGAATTACACAGAGTACAGATGCAAATTACCCACCCAAAATCACCCAAACTGTCATCAAATGCTTCCTTTGGAATGCCCTAAACATAATCATAAGAAGTTGGCAAAATATAGTGGAAAAAACTGTCAAAATGATCTGTACCCTCCAAAGAGGTACACAGAGTACAGATACAAAATACCCACCCAAAACCACCCAAACTGCAATCAAATGCTTCCTTTGGAATGCCCTAAACATAATCATAAGAAGTTGGCAAAATAAACTGAAAATCAAAATGATCAATTCTCCAAAGAGGTACACAGTACGATGCAAAATACCCACCCAAAACCATCCAAACTGATCATTTTTACTTACATTTGAATATAATGAACATAATCTAAAGAAATAGGCTAAGGAAACTGGAAAAAAAAGTCTTAAATATGATGTACCCTCGAGAGAGGTACAGAGAGTACATATACAAAATAGCATATAAAGAACAGCCAATCTTTCACTGGACAGTGAGAAGAACAGAGTAAACTCTTAATCCATTCAAGTTCGGGAATGCATCTGTAAATACCTCATGTAGTCACCTACAATACCTCAATTTTTGATTTGCTATATCACAGAGCGAAGGCCGGACGTGCATCGATCGAGAGCGGGAGCTAAGTTGAGAAAAAATCCTTCGTCGAAAGAAAGCCCTAAACTGTTCTGTGACGAGGAATGTCGAACGTCGGTAATGTTTCTCGTTCTTCTTCTCCCGCTTTTTGAACGAGACGGGCCGGGTTGGGCCATGGGAAGTATAAACGGTGCCGTTAATACGCCAACGATGCTTACGGGCCGGGTCGGGCCAGGGGAAATGTCTTTACAGCACCGTCCGTTATCTCACTGCTCCGTTAATCGCTAAAACGGGAAAAAAAACCGGGACACGTCGTCCATGGATTGGAGTCCGCACGTAAAGCTACGCGATCAATATTTTCTCGAACAAGAGAGCGTGAATCGAGATTTGAACGTGTGGCCTTTCAATGAGATGGGGATTGGGAGAACAAAGGGGAAGGATGTGAGGGAAGGAGAGGATGGAGAAGAGGCGGTTCTTCGGCTGACGAACCAAGAGGGAATGCCGCTTTGCGATTTTAGGGAGAAAAGAGGGGATTGCGAGCGGGAGCAGTTTTTTTGGCTTGCGGTTGAGGAAACTGGAGGGAACAGTTGCTTGCGATTGAGGAAGAGCCGAGCAAATGCAAGGGTTCGGCTTTTCTGGAAGGCAAATCGAGGTCAACATTTACAAATATAATAATTTTCCTATGATGAAAAATACATTTCACTTAAAAAAAGTTGATGATAGTATTATTTTTAATGTAATATTAAATATTTGAGTGTTATTTATATAAATATGAAAGTTTAGATGTTAGACATATAAATAACTAAGAATTATGTGCTATGTATGTAAATACCTCAAATTTTAATTAATAATTTTTTTTTTTGAAATGAAATAAGTCTGATCACCAAATAGCAAGTGGTTTGTGAGAGGAGAAAATTTATTTCTTTAGAAATATAATTTCAAAACATATTATTGACCTCACTCTTGCAGAGATTAACATACTTCCCTTCTTAGTCTTAGAAATCCTATCTTAGCAATACGATCTCCTCACTTAGAGCTTTAGGACACTCTTAGTGACAAAAGGGATACCAAATCTAAGACCAAAATTAAGACCAAGACTTCTTTCTTAATAAACAAAAACTTAAACCATGTTGCATTTATATAAGACTGAATGGTGGTCACAATCAATTATGGTTAAGGGATGGCCTTAGTTTCAACTCAAATGTTTGCTAAATCTATGATAAAATTGATCATATAACAATTAATGATTGGCATAGATCTAACCCCAACTATCTCTCAATGACTCTCTCAATAACCCCATTGGCATACACATCAATAAATAGCAACAATCCCACTTACTTATCCCAAGCATGAACAACATACAAAATCCAACTCTGTTCCACAAAATCAAACATATATTAATTAGAAATAATAAAAATGTACTAATTATCTTCATCAAACTAATAAGGCACCTTACGAGCTCCACACCATTATCTTATTCTTATTATCATACATTATATTCCAGATCTCTCCAATAATCTTTTATAGGTTAATAAATGAGCCATAGCTCACTCGAGCTCTTCATAACAAATCAACCAAGAGATAAGTTTAACTAAATATACAAATATTATTTTCTAATTTATTGTAAATGTCATTAGTATGAGCAACATATCTTATCAAGGTGAAGGAGGTGCTAAAAGTAAAGTACTAATTTAATGCAAATACTTATAAAGTAATTGTTTTAGGTTTTTAAGATAAATTTCTCTACATGTTATTAAAATGATTATTTATTAAAGAAATGTGTATCAAATTTAATATGTAAGAACACCACAATTTAAAATGGCTTTAGTTTATGAGTGTTAAATAAATAAAAAAATGTTATATGATCTCCAAACTCATAAATAAAACTATTGTTTTGATGGGAACATAGCCATGGTTAGAACTCATCCATGGTGGGGTCTTGATCATGAATTTTTTATTGATAATGAACACTTAGCGATACAAATAACCTCATCAAATGTGTCGGATCTTATCAGTTTAGGTATATTTTTATTGAGGACCAATGAAGACATATTGCTTGATTAAGAATAGGACTTCACATATTTTAAAATGGATCAACATAAATGTGTTTATTCAAATAAAAATTTTAAAGATATGACATAAGATAAATATTTGATATAATTCTAACATATTTTTTTTTACTTATTTTTTTATTTTTAGATAAGTTTAACTTTCATACATACATATTAAACTAATCTATAATATGCTTTTAATGTCTTAATTCTATATGAATGTATAAGTTTTGTTATTAATAATACTTAATTAATTTCATTCTAAAATTATTTAAAATCATATTTACCACAGTTTAAATTATATTGTTAAAATTTAATAGATTCATGATAAATAAGTTTAATAACTTATGATGCGCTCTAAATATTTATTTTATACTTTATTTTTTTATTATAATTAGATGAATGCTCGACATGTTTTAATTTTATGGTTATGCCTTATTTGTCTAAAATTGTGATCGGATAATTGGTTCACCGTAAATACACGTGATGTTCAGGTAATATAATAGTGAGTAGAGTATCATTCCACTAATATTCTATTTGCAAAATTTTAATAAGCTAATTACTAATCTAATGTCACCTAAGTTTTTATGCAACAACTCAAAATTAAAATAAGTTTTGCTTTGTAAAAAGTAATAAATTGCTCTAAATTTTAATTTTAAACTCAATATTGAAGTACTTTGAATAAATGGATCCTCTAAATCTAATCTTAAAATTCTTATGTTAATAATTTTCATTCAAAATTGTTGTCAATCTTAAATAATATTATCTTTTCGTCTATGTTTAGATAAAAATATCTAATCATTTCAATTTAATTAGGTATATCACAATGCTAATTAAACTAAATCATTGCACTATTATCACCTCACTATATGATTGCAAATCCTCAAAAATTATATGTCTTTATATATTTAAAAGATTTGTTTACTTTTCTCAATTTGTTATTTTGTAAATAAATATTCTGATATCCATAAATCACAGTAGATTTTAAAACTAAGATTGATCGGTGCTCAATTAAGTAATAAATCATTAAAATATAAATAATAGGTATAAATTCACCATAAATTAATAGTTCAAATACTTAGTTCAACATTATGAAAAATAAAACATAAACACAATACATAAGCAAGTGTAGAAATTAGTAGAAAATATAAAGAAAAAGAAAGAGTGTACCATAAATTTCTTGCACAAAATTTTGCCTACTTTTTGATCTCCTAAGTGTAATCTCTTTTACACAAATCATACACACACACACACACACACTTGAAGTGTCACTCTTTAATTGATACTAAACTCACATACATTGTGACACACACACACTTGATAAAATCATTTTCACTTGCAAATAGACCCCTATTTATAATTATAATACCCTCATATTAGTTACCCCCACATTCTCCCTAGCAATTCCCTTAAACAGCTCTAGAAAATCCCTGACCCATTGGTGGAATTGCTCAAAACTAATCTTTCGAGCTGTCATGCCGCAACATAGTTAATTTAGTGCTTAGGTGTTGGGTTCTTTTGTTTTGGTGTAACGGTGTTGATACTTCAACACTTAATAACTCTGCTTGTTAACTTGCTGCTTAAATTAAGGTGATTTGGCATCATGACACTGATCCTCCAACTCTGAAGCTCTCTTCTTGCTATTTTCAAGCTGAAAAATCTCTAAGTCTTAGCATCAAAGCACTGTCTTTCAGCACCTAAGTGTTGATGTCATTGTCTTTGATCTGAATTTTGGAAGAAATGTAGCATTGTAACGCTGGTCATCCAACGCATAGATGCCATTTTTATTGTCTTTAAGAAATTTTTAGGCTTCAATGGGCTCCTTCAAATGCCAGGTGCTTCTCATTGCAGCTCTTAGACACCTTTCCCTCTATTGTGTGGTCTAAATCGCTCTTATGGCATTACTTTGATCATCTAGTGCCTAGGCATTGTCTTTATATTTTAACACCTAAGTGTCCTTGGTGTCGCCTTGTATAGCATCTAGGCTAGACCTTAAATTGTGAATTTTCTTCCTTTTTTTACTTCAAATGAGAATTTCCTATCAAAATATCAAAAGTTACTGAAAATAACTACATGTTAATATTAAATAAGCACAAATAAACTATTTAAAATATATAAAATTCACTAACTTGTAATGCTTATCAAATTGTATACTTTTTTAGAGCTAAGCTTAATGTTAGTTGTAGAAAACAAAATGATAAATATGTGTTTTAATCAGATTTATGTTATTTGATTTGATCCTATTAGTCTTCTCTAATGACTTACGATTAAATCAATATAAAATATTATTATAGCTAGCTAGAGGCATTATAGATGATCGTTATCATAGATTGAAAGAAGATTCAAATTTATAGGAGAACTATCATTTGCCTATTACTCCAATGGCTACAAGCCGTCTAACAAAAAAATTATTTGGAAACTAACCCCACAAGTTTATTGTGTTACCAATTTTATAAAAAAAATAAAACAATTTTCATAACAACTATAAATTGAATGAAAAATTTTTATTATGCAACTAGCCCTAACAAGTTACAATTTAATAGTAAATTTAAAAAAAAAATACACTTCACATAACATAATGATAAGAATTGGTTCTTCTTTTAAGATTTATTACATACTTTTAGTATTTGATTTAAGCTTATTTGAAATTAAATCAACATGTTCTTAGTATTTCTAAGAATTTATCTCATTATGATGTTTTTTATTACAATGTTACTAACAGTAAAGTTTGGATGATTTTAAAGTCAATTTTGAAAATTTTAATTTGAATTTTTTGAATGCTTTAGATTTTATAAAATTTACATCAAAATTCTGACTTCTATTATATACTTTTTTTTGTGCAACACATCAACTAATAAATGACCTTTCACCATTTACTTCCATTTTCTTCATCCATTAAAACAAGGTAAGCAATCATTCAAATAGATAATATGATCTTGTCATCTTTTTTTATAAATAAAAAAATATCAAAATATATGACTGAATTAATTTGATAAAGTTTTTTTAAAGACAATTCCTTTCTTTGCTACAGTCATAACATTATATGAATAGATTGCTTAAAATATAATACATTGGAACCAACATTATTGTTGAGAATCCTATTGGTATAATAAATTTGTTTAGACTGCTAAGAATTTTGCAAGGAATTATTATTGTCTAAACACACAGGCTTTTATTTTATTGCTGGAGATTAAGTGTTAATGTTTTCTTTGGTTAGGAGATTATTATTTTTGTTTATTAAAAAAGTAAACAAACAAATTTGTTTATATTTATCATGAACCGGTTTTACCTATCCAAAAATTTAGCAAAAAAAAAAAAAAATCCAAATATTTATATGTTTTTTCGCTGATTTGTTGCATAATTATTAGGAGAAAGAACTTCCTCTACAAAAAACAAAAAATAAACAAAAAAAAAGGTGATTGCTTCTGAATTGATTGTTGTCACTATTATTATTGTAAGAGTTTAATTTATGAATGATGTCATAAGGAAGAAAATGTGAAATGTAGCCTTAATTGTGAATTGACCTTCATGGAAAATTTATTGTAAAAGGTAGAAGGGAGGTAGAAGGCCCTCATTTTTGGAGTTGGGCGAATAGCAATTAAAAAAAATATAATATTTGCCATTATTTTATTAATAATATTTTGTGTATTTATTATATTTTGACTATCATAAATATGCCTTTATAAGGAGTGGGCACCATCTTACAATAAATAATATAATTTTTCAGTGTGGTGATAAGATTTGGTCATCTAAAGGAAAATTTTATATAAATTATTATGATTTTTATGAATTTTTCATCTCTTTATAGAATCCATTTATCATCAATCTTGATAATGAACTATGCTATTTTGATGAGATGAGTGGAATGCATTTCGGGCAAGACAGATGTAATGCTTATTATTGTCGTAGCCATATGATCATTAGATCCCCTCAAATTTATGAGAACCAAAATGATCATCCACTTGTCTACGGTTACACAAAACATCTTGTAAAAGAGCTTTAGAATATCATCACATGAATCATGAGAAGAGATAACAACAATCATCTTTGAAAGGAATAAAATGATGGTCGATTTCAATGCATTTTTAATGGGATGAAAAATCAAGTTATTTACGACATAGTTGAAATATCATAGTATAGTGGAGTAGTAACAGAGCAAAAGTTTGCTAGTTTTATTCATAAAAAAGAAGGCAATTTTGGAGTGCTTCTTAACACACCAAGAAATGAATGTTTAGCCAAGATAACCATAATATCTAATTATAGGTTAACATTTTTACACATCTCCCACTCAACCAGAATCAAAATAAGCATGAACCTGTAAGTGTTCTATTTGATGAAGGGTGTCTTTAAGGTACTTTGAGATGCACTTGAGAGTTTTAAAATGAAAATGAAAAGTTTAAAGATTGATGTACATGTTGGCATAACTCATGAAAGATATGATTTTATTTAGTAAATTTCATTTTTGTGGAATGCTAAATGAGCGAATTTTAGTCATTCAAACGCATATGGCATAACCCTAGTGCTTAGAGTAATCCCCATCCAAGCATCCAGACAATCATTTAGGAGCTTAAGTGCTTAATCTCTAATATTTTGAGCAAAAGGACAAAAACCTAGGAGCCCAACCAAATACAGACGACGCATAAGCATTAGATCTTGTTCCCAATGTTAGTGTTGAAGCTATAATCACACCTTTTTCAAATATTTATTTATTTTAGGAGAAGCTATTGATGCCCAAGCTCATGAGATGTCAGTCTCATTTTGAATGTTTTAGGGGACATAAATTGTCAATTTTAGAGTAAGACTGCATGAGATTACTTAAGAGTCGAAGTTAGATTTATTGGGCGGATTTTCTCTAAGATTTTGGTGGACCTTTGGTCAGAGCTTTCTTGGTTGTTTTGATGGTGAAGGGTAAGGAACAAATGCAAAGATGATGACAACACATAGCGAGATTTCATGATACTAAGTTTTCTCTTCTCATTTCTCTATTCTCAATGTTGAACATTCAGCCTTTCACCTATAGCCCTCAAGGTCCAAGCTTTTTGACTTAAAGATGAGCTAAAAGATCTTTTAGTGAAGATGTTGTTTTAGTAGGTTTATGTTTGATGCAATTTTTTGAGTTTCATGCCTTATGATTGATGTGAATTTCATATTATTTTTTAATGCCTCATAATTGATTGACCCCCAATTAGAGGTTTGGGTATATTCAAAATTGAGAGATGATGGATAGATTTATCTAGAGTGAATATAACTATGGATCATATGATTAAGATATCTATGTTGAACTCAAGTAATCAACTAGATCTCCTATATTGTTTCCATAATGAATCTATCATCAAGAGATAAGTGTGTGCATGAAAAGATTAGTGATCCTAGGTATTCAAGAGAATAATAGTACACAAAGGATGTGACTATACCTAATTAGATTACATTATAACTAACTCAATAAAATGAATCATGATAAAATCTAATCTCTAGACCTTGACTTTTTTAATCTAAGATATTTCAATCTTATGTTACATGGTACTAATTTTCTTCTTTTGTTGATTGATACCTTGCTTCGATCATTATAATGAAGTTAAATCTTTGTTATATTTTGCAATTGGATTGATCAGTTATTATGAAATGATATATTTAATCTTCACTTAATTAGTTGTACGACTACATGCACTTGTATGTACATAAAATCAGTTTTAATATTTTTGTAGGAGATTGAAGTTGATAATATTGATATCAAGTTGATTTTTCTTTATTTTGAGCTTGTTTACACGTTTTGTTTACTTTTTTTTTTCTTATTTTTTCTTAAATGATATCTATAATGTGAGCATTTCTTTTTAGTGGCAAAACATTTGCTCTTTTAGACCTTGAGATTTAGAGAAGGTTTCGAAGAAATTTATTGGAGCGAAGTGAGCTATCTTATTAGTTTTTTATGAGATGTCTAATATGGAGGAAGTCGTTGTAGGCCTTGTTATAAGACCTTGAGTCTTGATAGACTATGCATAGCTGACCATGTACAACATCTCATAGATAATTATTAAGCATAGTGTCTAAGCTATTAACTTTGATATCAAGCTTGCAATGCTCTGAAGGATCTATAATCTACAGGTTGTAGTCTTGGGTTCAAAGGACCCCAATTATCATATCACTTTTTTTTTTAAATTTTTTTAACATGTTCAAATACATTAAGATCTTTAACGAATCATAGTGTGATATTTTTTTTCTATTTTCTTTAAGTCACCTTGCATAAAATTGGTTGAATTTGCCGTCCATTGATTTGATCACAAGTTTGGATAACTTGGCCCAAAAATTATAGTTAATATACTTCCCACCTGTGAGTGAAAACAACTTGAATGCAAAAAGAAGGCATTGCACATTGCTTCAAAAAGATACAAAGATCTACTATGAAAATGCTCATATAATAAATTGTAAAAATGAATATAAGCTCAATCTTTAACAATAGCTTGACAAGAGCTAGAAGCATATTGATCAAAGATGCATCTAGCGTCACCTTTATAAGTGAGACAGGCTCACATCGGTAAATATTAGTGGAAATTATTTAGTATTTAAAGTTTATTCATAAATCAAGATCATTTTTCTAGCAAATTGTTTCAATTTAATTTATAATCCATAGAAAAAAAAATTACTATAGGAACATGCGACATTTATCATCATATGAATTCAAGTATACCCTTGACACGTTCATTTGCACTAAATCATTTAATCTAATTAAAAAAAAAAAAGAAGAAGAAGAGAATCTCCCTTTCTCATATTTGTCTATTTTTATCTTTAAAAATTGAGTTATGCTTTCCAATTAATTTTTTATTTATTTATCATTACTCAAATGGAAATTACTGTCTTATTGAGCTATGCAATTCTATGTTAACTTTATATCGTATTTTTATAGATAGAATTTTGAACTAGATTTTAATTATTTGATGTGGATTCATTTGGGCTCATCGTGTCAATTTGTTCATTTTGATAATAGGTTGCCAAAATTAAAATTGAAATGATCGTAAATTCAATTTCAAAAATTAATTGCATTATAGTTTTTGTTTGATTGACATATTTTAGTGATGCATCAGACTTCTTATGTCACATATTTGTATTATTCGCTGAGTCAAGTATTAGCGGTGCCACTTGCCTCATTCTAGACCCGACTCATCATAAGATTATTATTTACCTATTAATCGTTTCCTTACAATTCGTATGAAAATATCCAATAATATAATGAAGATAGACTCAATGTGTCTACTATCGTTTATTCCCTAAAAAAGAAAAAAGAAAATTTCATCTATAAATTTCATAAAAAAACTAAATTATTTTTAAGATGATTGTTATCTCTAATAAAATTAAGAAGATTTACATGTAATATAATTCTTATATATTTATATATTTAATATTTAAACTTAGATATTTATTCTTCTAATATTTTTTATGTTTAAAAAATATATTTTAGTTTAAAAAAATAAATAATGATGATTTTTTTAATATGATAATAAAAATTAGAGTATTATATATATATATATATATATATATATATATATATATATATATATATATATATATAAATTAAAATTTATGTATTAAATATATAAATATATAATAATAATGTGATATGTATGTAAATTTTATAAAGTTAATTACCCACATCATTAATTTCCTTCGGAAGCATCATGACGGTGGCCTGAGGATTAGTACCTGGAGTGGAATTAAAAGTGGAGCTATCAATGACCCTTAAAGCATCGATAACCTCATCAATAATGCCAGGATGTCACCACCGTATCCCGGCAGTAGTTCTCCAGCGAGCTCGAGCAATGAGAGTGCCTCGGCAACAAATTCACAGGAAAGCTCGCCGATATCTCAAGGAGTTCGTCCATAGAGATGTTATGGAACCTGAATTTGGCAAAGGATTTGGATTTTATCACCCGCTCGATGGTCTTGATACCATTGACGCATCGTTGGAGGTCGTGTGCATCTTTAAAGTAGTTGAAGGTAACAGAGGGGTTGTCCTCAGGGTTGCGAGTTTTGAGTTCGAGATGACCAGTGGAGATTGGCCCGATGAAATTTTCGGCGATGATTCCACCGTAGATGGCCGAGTTATTGATGGCGTTCATGGTTTTGACATCGAGGGAATCGGGGGTTCGTTGTTTTTGTGGGAGGGTTGATTTTGTGGGAGGGTTGAGAATTCCGTAGTCTGTGTTAATGGCGAATTAGTTTATATATATATATATATATATATATATATATATATATATATATATATATATATATATATATGCATGTGTGTGTTGAATTACCTGAAATGAAAAGGCAAAATTTTTAAATAGGCACATTGTTAACCCTAATTAGCAATTTAGGCATTGAAAAATTTTTTTATGAAAATAGGTCAGTGTCAGATGACGGACAACCCAGGACGTGGAGGCCAGCGTCCGTCGTTGAAGACACTCGTACCTACCGTTGCATAGATTCACGCTCCGCCCATATCAAACGACGAGCACATCACCTTTATCGCAAAAAAACCCGTGAGCGATCTACTTTCCTTTCCTATTCCGTGCGCATCGCTCCTTCGTTTGGCCGCTGGATTTCAGAACCGGCACCACCGGCCAGGGAGGTCGGCCGGCCGAGGAGAGGTCGCCGGCCCTATTTCGTGAAAACAAACCATAAGTCGCGATTTTCTTTGTCTTTTCCTTCCAATTCGCTTCGCTCCCCCGATTTCAAGAATCAAGCACGCCGCTAAGGGGAGGTCGCCGCCAGGAGAGCTCGCCATCCGTCGAGCGCGCCACCGCCATAAACGGGTTATTTCTTCGTCATGCCGATTAAGGTAATTTTTTTAAATGCGTAACTTGTGATAGATCTTGCTTTGTGGTGTCTGATTTTGCTTATTTCCTTGAGTTATTTAGCTACATTTGTAATTTTTCCTGAATGCAACACTTTTCTTCACATTAGAGATACTTGATCTTTTGAGATATTCATAGGCCATGTGTTTATTCCTTTCATAGTAGTTTCTAATTCACCCTCTTGTCATTTTAAGAATAGTATAATTGGATCAATTATAATTCTTAATGTATTGTCATAATTGAAGTAACGCTTGTTATGTTTTGGTTGTGGCAATCAAATATAATTATAGCTTGAGTTATTCAAACATTATGCAAATATTGGAAAAGAATTTTCAAAATATATTTAAGCCATATTCAAACACTGTTCAAATCTATTTTCAAGTAAGAGTTTGAACCTATTTTTGAATAAGAGTTTGAATGAAGTTCAAACATGTTTCTAACATATTTCAGTTTTTTTTATAATAAGATCTCCATTTCATTATTTTGCATCAAAAGTGGAGATATTTTGATTTTATAAATTTTTAATAATTTAATCATGATAGATATAAATACATAAATATGATAATTAAAAAATAAAAAATAAATATAAATGTATCTAAATTGACTAACTGATTTATAAAATTCCAAAACATATTTACCTATTACAAAATAATCTCACATTCTTGTTTTCATATTATTGGTCACTTATCATGATGACATGAGTTCATTGGTCTCCTTCACATGGCTAATGAGGTTGACAATTAAATTTAAAACAGAATAATTGTTAGAAATTTGAACATATTTGATTAACTTAATAATAATTTATTTGATAATTTATCATTACTAAACTTTGAGATGCGATTTCTCGATTTTGGTGCAATGCCGTTTGGTGATTTGAGGCGTGTAGTAGCCATATGTCTTACGGCAATATGATTTTGGTGCAATTCCGTTGTACGACAGTATTCATCTTTATGAAAGCTATGATTAGAATCTACTCTCCCTTTGTCTTTTATGAGTTTACAAAATATCGCCAACTACAATGTGCAATTGTATTATATCTTGAAATATTTTTCTCCTGCGAACAGGGGAGAGGAAGAATTCTTGCTGGTTGGAGTTGTTGTTAGTTGAATATGAGTTCAGAAACTGTCTGCATAGTTCTTTATTATGATGACGAACTGAATGTTGTTGATAATTTCTTTCCGACCTATATTGGTGGAAAAATCACCACCAATTCGGATCCCACAAAGGATTAACATGCTGGGGTTACAAAAGCGAATCATGAGATCATTGAAGTTAGACCATGCAAAGTCATGTATTAATCTTATAGGTCGGTTTCCTATTAGTGCTGGATTTATTGCTACACATATTATTGACGACGAAGTATGTGAATCTGTACTCAACGCAGCATTGGTGCAACCTATAGTAATTTATGTTGAAGTTCAGGAGTTAAATTGTGAGGAAAGAGATGTTGTCATTAATGAGGAGCATCACAGGGCTTCAATTAGTGATGAATTCATCACACTTGATTTGCATGAAACCGCGATGAAGCATAATGCGGCCTACGTAAGTCGGTAATGTATGGTACAAGTTGTAATTAGGTGTGATGGTGACGTAGGTGATGGGTATGAAACTATGCCTTATGCATACGATGATGAGGCGGCGATAGTGATGTAGATGGATCTTCTTTAAGGGGCAAATATCCATCTAACAAGACGAGAGTGGGACTACTCAATTAGAACAAGCCAAACAGAGGAGTATTAACAATGAGTATATGCGTCATGCTCAAACAGCCAGAGAATGGGATGAAGAGCTAACATTTGATGGACCTTTAGATGAGTCAACTTTTGTACATAAAAGTTGCATTCTAGATGAACTGCATGAAGGTATGTGCTTTCTTGATAAGAAGCAGCTGTTGTTTGCGGTTCAGGATTGGTCTATCATAAACAACATCGACTATGTGATCTACGCCTCAAATAAATCCAAGTTCACCATATTGTGCACTCAATATGCAAACCAGGCTACACCTTGCATGTGGCGCTTACATGCAAGTTCAAGTAAGAGATTAGGAGGTGCATGGAGAATTGGCAGCACATGACATACATGTAGTCATTCACCGGTTTGACATAGGCAATGTATAACGCTTTATCGTTATTTCATTCAACCTACAATTAGGCGTCATCTGGATTTAAAGCCCAGAGAGATTATTAGCTGTATTGAGTCAAAATTTAACATACGAGTGTCGTACATGAAAGCTTGGGATGCACGTCGCAAGGCACTGAAGGTTATTTTGAAGTTGGGAGGAATCTTACCGATCGTTGGAGAAATTCATGTCTTATATGCTCAAGAATGCCGTGGATCTACGATGCCGTCGAGTCATACCGATTTCAACGACATTATTCCGGTCCTTCGAGCCTTCAATTCGGTTGGCATTACGCAGCCCGCTTTTATGTCTGGATGGGACTTTCCTCCTAGGTAAGTACAGGGGGACTCTACTCACTGCAGTTGGAATTGATGCCAATAACGGATTATTTCCACTTGCCTTTGCAGTAGTAGAATCAGAAAGTATTGAGTCGTGGTGTTGGTTTATACGGACACTACAGGAGTTGGTTCCATTGATCTGTACAAGAAGTGATTTGTGCATCATTTCTAACCGACACGCGGGGTTGGTGCGGAGCTGCAGGGAGATATTATCGCGGGTTGCACATCACTTTTGCCTAAGACATTTGCGAAAACGCAAAAGCGACAACTTGGAATCGAGACGTTGAATTCATATGCCAAAAAATGTATGTGGGTAATACCGATATACATTTTTAAAAGTGTATGACCGATATCAAGAACATCGACAGAGGCCTACGATTGGCTCAGAGTAAGGGATGTACATCGCTCTCTAAACCATGATGATGTGCGGTATGGCACCATGACTACAAATGCTGAATGCTTCGGTACTTAAGAGAGCACGTGTCTTGCCAATTCATCGGTCTAATATATTATAATATAGTCGCTACGTCATGAAGCCTGGACTCAAAACATCGAATGAACCAAAGACGACTCCATGTTCTCTCCCTGACTAAGGCAACTTTGCGAGTAGTGAACACGGCAAGGAGATTTCTGGGTAATTAACAATAATGAGTACCAAGTTTTTGCTTCCAAAGAACAGAACATGTGTCGTATGAGAATCATATGTCTAGATGTACATAACCACAAGGTTATCACATGCCATGTCCTCACGTCATTTCTGTGTTAGGGCAGCAACATATAAGCCACGTTCCGTATGTATCGGCCTACTACACCTTGGACTACTACTACAAAACCTACGAGAGAATGTTTCATGTCATCCCTGATCGTGATGAGTGGCCAGAATACATCACTGCTGGGAACTTCCCAGAGTACACCCTACCAGATATTAAGTGGAAGTCGTCAATTAATGCCTCATTCAAATACTATAGATGAAAATACCACAAGAAGTAATCGAACTTGTAGTTTATGTAAAAATAGTGGTCATAATAGAGCAACGCGTGCAAGAGTAGTGTGAGCTAATTGTGTATTATGGATAAATTATTCTGTCACTATATCTATGTAATCCTAAGTTTCGACATTATAATTAATGCAATATATCTTAGCCAAGGGTTTCTAATGCTAATATATAGTTTAATGGATAAAATTAGGTCCCCAATATTAGTTTTACTTGCATTTATCACAGATAAACCATTCAATGTTATGGGGATTGATGGGATCTCAGACACTGTACAATCAACTACCTCAATCACAGGAAAATCAAGCTCATAGGAAAATTTTTCTCCTCCATTGGTGCAAAGATTTGAAAAGCCTAAATTCTTGAGATCCTGCACTTTCTTGATTGCCAAAATCCCAGATTTCGTGTAAAACTCTATCATCTCACCTTTTACAACACGATTCAAAAGAAAATGTCGAGGTCAAAGTGCATGCCCACATAGCTCGAAAAAGTGTAATGCCGTGATTTAGCATAAAGGCAAACCAGAATTCAATAGAAATTTTTTGTTTTGATTGACACCTTATGCAACAACTGAATTTTTCCATATCCATGGCATATGCCTACACTTTCTCCATACAGATTCTCATTTTTATACAAAGCCAAATGGTACTGAGAAATTATTATAAGTGAAATGAAGAAATGAAGGGTACAAGAATGAGAACTATTTGTCTATTTGGCAGTTCTTCGAGAATTTCAAATCAATTTATCAAGAGGGCAAAAAAAAGTTTAGGCTTAGCTTAACCCCTCATTAAACTGGAGTACGGGAAGCTAGATTAACCATCCTTATCCTACGTTAACATTAACATGAATGCCTTCAATTTCATACGATTAAACTAAGGTTTTCAAACTTCAATTGAATTGGTCTTGAAATAGTATTTTAGTTTCAATGATTTTCTTGTTTGCTATATTTCCAAACAAAATTAATATGATTTCAATTGAATAAATTTTAATAATACAATATCAACATTTTCATAATAAATTTCTATATTATGGAATATATATATATATATATATATATATATGTAATAAACATATACATACATATACATATCTATATACATATGTATGCATCTATATATATTCATACATATTGTGTGTGTGTACAAAAAAGTTCACTTTTCAACTTTGAGTAAATTTTGCAAACTCTCACACATGTAAATATAATCAAACTTCAAACCCATGATCCATGCTAATATATATCCAAATCTTATGTTGATACATGAGATTACTTACCATAAAATAGGTTTTCTCACTTTTATTGCACTCAAATAGTTCAACATCCATGAAGCAAAGTATAGAACATAAATTGTCAAGGAAAACTAATTATTATGTCTCATATAATTTTATATAAATCTGATTTTCTATGTCTGAATCTTTTATTTTGAATTATTCTAATCGCTGACCTACTTTTCCTACTGGATTGATCCCAAGGATAGAATTTGAAAACTAGCTATAATATGCAATTCACATTCTCAGAATCAGAAGTCATTCTTGAAAAAAAACAGATGATTTCATAATTCTTCAAACGGTGTCAAACGGTGTTATCTAACGGATAGTGTTATCTAAAAGTTTCATTGCTCAGGTTGCTTTGTGGAATATTAACTAACTTGTTGATATAGCTTCTTTTATGTACATACACTCTTTTCTTTATGTTGTGGTTTGTGAGTTAGCTTTGATTTTCAGAGGTCCCATGTTTTCAGGCGGTTCATACGAGCGAAATCTGCGCTGCCGGGCCATAGTCGATTGTGACCAACAGAGAGTCAGAGTTTCGGTTCCGACGATATGAATTTTGCTCCATTCCGACACCGTTTGACACCGGTACGCGGAATTTACGCCGGCTGCGTCACATTTTCTGCACAGCAGAAAATGTGATGCAGCGGACATTAATTCCGCGTACCGGTGCCAAACGGTGTCGGAATGGAGCGAAATTCATATCGTCGGAACTGGAACGGATTTCTCTACGACTCTCCTGTTGGTCTAACACACCGATCCCGACGCTGCAGCAGATTTCGCTGTGGCATCTACCGCGCTGTGCAGAAAATGTGACATCGCATAAATTCGCGTGTCAAACGGTGTCAGAATGGAGCGAAATTCATATCGTCGGAACAAAAACGGATTTCTCTATGACTCTCCTGTTGGTTAAATGTGCCGACTGCGGCTCGATGTGCAGCAGATTTCACGCGTTCTTGCATGGAACCGGAACGAATTTCATTGCTGTTTTTGGTCTGTAGTCTTTGAAGAATTATGAAGTCATCTGTTCATTTGTTTATGTAAAGGATAGTGTTATCTAGAAGCGAAAATGTGATGGTTTGTTTTTTGAATATTAACTAACTTGTTGATATGGCTTCTTTATGTACATACACTTTTCTTTATGTTATAGTTTGTAAGTTCGCTTTGATTTTCAGTCCCATGTTTTCATTGCCCATGCAATGTCGCAATTAAATCGGGCTGTAGTCGGCGTTAGTAGAGAAATCCGTTCAAACGATATAAATTTCTCCATTCAACCGTTTTGGTACTTGGAATTAATGTCCTCTGCCAGAAAATGTGGCGCAGGTTTAAATTCATCGCGGGTATAAGAGTAAAATTCATTCGTTGGAAGAATGACTCTTGGTAAAACTATGACGACATCCAGTTCGTAGCGTTAATTGCATGGAACCGACTTTAAAACATGGGACTCGCGAAAATCAAACTAACTCACAAACCACAACATAAAAAGAAAGTGTATGTACATAAAAAATATCAATAAGTTAATATTTCAAGCAACGTGTTTACATAATTTGTTCTCCATGTTTAGGGATGTGGAGCACGATGTTACATTGGAATGATTATTTCAAAGCCCGAATCTATCTTTATATTAGCAAAGCTTTCATGTCAATTAGTTTGAATTTAATTGATTTATACGTGTTGTAGGTAGGATGTCTGAAGAAGGTGCTCACCGCGAGGAGACAAAGGCGTCGCGAAGGGAGGCTAGTGGACTACGGGCTATCTTGGTGAAGTCCACCCGATATAACACTCACGTGGTGGACGAGCGACACATCATGACACGGTAAGATTTTGTAAGTCAAGCGTGTGTATTGGTTTTCTTATATTTTTTGTTTGAAATATAATTTCTATAAGTTTACATTCGGATATGTCACGTGCTTATGTTCAAAGTGGTAGGTGAAGCTCTAGATTCATGGCCTTACAGACGGTTGGATTATTGTATGTCTAGATACATTCATAGATCACCACCTTCTCACGGCATTATTGGAGCGGTGGTCTTAACCAATTCATTCCATTTCGATTGGCGAGATGGCGGTCTGCAGGATGTTGCTATGATCTCGGTATTGAGATACGGCCCTATTATTGGGCCAAATGTTGTTGGAGGGGCGGGGCGGTGGGCATTGTGGCGGTGTGATGAGTTGATAGGAGCACATCGAGCCGCTACACGATCCGATCCGACCTCATATCACATCGAGTTGAATGGGGCAAGCGCCGCGCACATTTGCCCTTTACGGTGGTTCTGGGCGTATTATGGGATTCTTACTTAGATCGCGAGTTGATTTAGCATGCATGTCGAGCTTACATTCTTTTGTCGATTGGTCTTCCTTATGCGGACCGTGTTGAGATTCACCTACGATGTCGCCCCTGGAGGATCTTGACACGTTGAGTTCTCATTAGGAGCGTGTGCTTGCTCATTTATCTGAGGAGCTCCATGAGAACGGCAAGCGCGAATCTTTGGTTGCTTCTGATTCTGCAAGTATGGGTGTGGAGCATGTTCATGTCGTGACCGGCGTTACATATTCCATGCACAGACATGGGCTCGGTGTGGGTTGTCGTTGGAATGAAGGGTTTTATCCAGAGGTGGCCCACATATTAGAGTTTATAGCGAGCTAGATGGACCTACTTGCGAGTCGGATATGTTTTTTGTAAGTGCATTTTTTGGGACAACTTGTATGTAGATAGCAACCCTAATTTTCATCTCAAACAACACACAGGTGATCAGGAGCCATCGGAGTTGAGATCGTGCATCCTTGAGATATATGCTTACATGGGGATGACATATGGTAGTAGAGTACCCACGATTAGTTGAAAACGAGTTGAGTGGCACCTACCCGATTGTGTGCTCAGGCAGTTCGGCCTTCCACCTATGACTGAGGTTGCACCAGTAGATTCTTCTTTCATGCGAGTGGATGGCCTAGGGAAAGCGACATGGGTAGTACAGACATATATTCTTGATGGGAGGCAGCGAGTTAGTTGTGGTGGTAGACTCTTCCCAAGAGTGCGACCATTAATCGATACATGAGATGGTATCGGTCTTGGGCTATATATCTTTGAATGCACCCGGTACCCCAGAACGTATTACCCTCGAGCTCACGAGATCGACTCATGGTAAGCCGGCATTTCTTAAGCGTAATAATAATTTTTTCTAATTACATCATAATTACGTCAATGCGTGAGCACATAATTGAATCTGGGATATATTAGCTATTTTGGGACGGATGACAGATTCAATCAATAGTATGAGGGGTTGTGCGAGGACTTTTAAACATGTATATTTCGATGGCCGCGAGGACACTAGCATTCAAGTACTTCATCGTCGCATCGGATGGGCGGCGATGGATATTGGTCCATCATCTCCACCGGTGGGGACCATCTACATATACATTTATACGACCACAATATTGTACCGAGGGATTTATGTGGTCAGATGCACCCCTTGCCGGGCCGTTCCTCCTACGTGGGCCTTCCTCATTCCATATGACACCCGGTATCTACTATATCAGTTACTGCAAACCATCCGAGCAAGCGAAGCGGAGGACCCGGTGAGCATCGGCTTCGAGACCGACGGCGACCACGCCCATTATACACCGGTAGTGATGCGATCGCATCGTAGGCATCGTCGGAGATAATCAGATGTATTATATTACGTCCATCGGGATTACATTTTGTTGTATGTGTACTTGGGTATTTTTTATAAGATATGTGATACATAGGATTCTCGAGAGAAATGACCACAGTATACATTAGTGATGCGTCGCATTGTAGGCATTAGATACTGATGTACTATTATATTCTAACGGGATTACATTTTGTTATATGTGTACTTACTTAAGTGGTTTGTTTTTATAAGATATAATTGATGCATGCGATCATTAGATTTCACCACTTGTTGATGGGACATTGTTAGCATATATTTCAATTAGATTGAAGAGCATAAAGGCTTGTTATGCCACAAATTTAAATTAATTTGTATGTTGTTTAACTTAAAATGTTTCGTGACAATTGAATAATGTAGAAATAGTGAGATGATATTAAATATTATAATTCTTGGTTTTAGAAATGAATCTCTTAAGAATTTTTTGGTGAATCCACTTATCAAAACTTCTATATGTCATTTGTAAAATACTTGTGAGATTGTTGCTTATCATATAATACATTCAAATCTTCTAAATCAATAACATTGCTCCTCAAACCCCTTTGCATTTTAGCGTGCATTTGCAAAATCGCGCATCGAGCCAATCAAATTTCAACCAACAAAAGTCCTAACGGTTTTTATTCGATTCCAGCGATAAAATTTTGCTCAATTCTTACCGTGACTCCGATATGCACAAAATACGATTCTTTCAATTTCACCTCCCGTCATTTTGCGCATTTTCTGAGCTTGAAATTTCTGATCAAATTTCAACCAACATAAAAATTGTAGACAATTTCGTTACGATTCCAATGATACAAATTTTGCTCAATTCCGACACCGTGTGACTCTGATACGCGCAAAATATGATAACTGCTACACATTTTTTTTGAAAAATTTAATAAATCGTCAGTCAAGCGGATGGCACGGACGTCCTCCATTCGCGCCGTCGTCCGTTTGATGGATGACGGCTAACATTCGTCAGATCAAGCGGACGGCACGGCGTCACGCCATCGTCTGTCGTGACTAACTATTTTCATAAAAAATTTTTTTTGATGCTTAAATTGCTAATTACAGTTAACAATGTGCCTATTTTAAAAATAATCCCAAATGAAAACATGTCGAAGTTCTTTTCCAGTTGCATTGGCGATAATCCTCTCAGAGGGAAATAAAGGTCCAAGCAAAATTTTAAATTAAGTTTAATTCCAATCTTAATTAATAATTTAGGCATAAAATTTTTTTAATAAAATAAGCATAGTCTTAGTTCAACGAATGTGGCATCCGTCTACAAACTCTTTTATTTATTTTATTTTAAAAAAAGCTGGGCATTTATTTTTTTATCTTATGTCATGTAATCGAGCGAACTTAGTATCTTTAGAATTATAACGAAATTTTTTACAACTTTCATGTTGGTCGAAATTTATGATTGGCCGTTTAGTTTAGCAAATGTGGCAAAAGCTACGTCTGAAATTTGGATTATTGATTTGCGTACAGTCATCTGTATCATAATCGAGCGAACTTGGTATCTTTACAATAGTAACAAAATTTTCTCCAACTTTCATGTTGGTTGAAATTTACGATTGTGACTCGATCACAAATGTTCAGTAGAGCCAAAACTTGAGCACTTTGATACTTTGGGCGAATATATCATCTCATAACATTCTCATCCTATTATATATGCTATAACAAGAAATAAAAAATGGTTTAGTCTCTCTTACTTCAATGAACCTTTATACATAACATTTTTATCTTATTAACTCTTAAAGATTAATTATTTATGTTATTATAATATTATCCTTAAAGAGATTAAAATATATTTTTTTAACTAATCATGCTATAATTAGCGATTATGATGAAAAGCTCGATAATTATATTATTAATATAAAAAAAATTAGAATAATTATGCCATAATTAACAGAAAAAAAAAGAAAATATTAAAAAAAATATTTGTAATAAGAGAATTGCTGTGTATCGGACCATAATCGTATATTTTAACCAACATGAAAGTTGTAGAAAATTTCGTTACGATTCTAACGATACCAAGTTCACTCAATTTCGATTTATGACTCCGTAAAATCTGACATTTTATAGTTCGGCCACATTTTTTGCGTCTTGAAAAATTGCTGCGTATCGGGCCACAATCTTAAATTTTGACCAACATAAAATTTGTAGAAAATTTTGTTATGATTCCAACGATATCAAGTTCGCTCAATTCTGACACCGTATGACTCTGATACACACAAAATACGAAAGTTGTCCTAATTTTTTTAAAAATAAAATAAAAGTCAATCCGTTGAATGGGCGATTATGATGCCACATTGATGTCAGTTATCCGTTCAATGGACAACTAGGCCTATTTTGTTAAAAAAAAAAAATTTATTCTTAAATTATTAATTAAAATTAAGATTATAATTTAAAAATTTTGTCAATTAATCCCTTCAAAATAATTCCCTTACCGATAATCCCCACAACTTGTGCAAATGAGACTTCCATAAGGCCGGGAAGGCACAAAATTGCATTCAAACGGATTATCGCCATCCCTTGTCCTACCATTGGTTGTTCCACCATCACCTTTTAACCTCTCCAATCCTCGGTCTACCCCACTCAACATCATTCGAGGACTCCCATGCCGCCATGATTACCTCTCCCGCCCATCCTTGATATATGACTTCCTCATCCCCTTCTCGTCCTTATAAACCACACCGGATTTTTATCTATCGATTTAATCTCTTACCTGCCATCGTTAGAACAATCAATTTTTGGGTTCGTTCTGATAGATCCGCGGTATGTGATTCCCACGGACCAACCTTAGGAGAAAATATTCGTCGAGTCATACGGCAATCGTAGACTCAATCCATGGTCATCGTCGTATTTTCCCGTTCTGGATTGACGGCGAGATCGCGGGCCGAACGACCCGTGCGTCGATAATGATACTATACATTTCTCCGGCCCGACCCGCCCGTTAGCGTCGTTCAAAAAACAGGAGAATTTAAAAGAAATATATAGATTTAGGGTTAGTTAATTTTTCCAAGCGGTGAGAAGAATCTGAAAATCTCATTTCCTTTTACAAAAGAACCATGAAGATGGAGCGTTGAAAAAATAACCATTTTAGGCGAGGATGTATTAAATACAAATCCATCGGTAATGCTTCGTGCATTTTTTCTACGGTTTATTAGTGATATTCTTGTTCTACTGAAAATAATATGTTCATTTCTTCCAATTAGAAGTAATTTGGATGTTTTTTTGTCGAATATTTAATTTTGAGTGTTATTTTGCATCGTACGTGTACCTCTTTGGAGGTCTGGACCTCATTGACCTCTTTTGCCAATTTTTTTTTGCCAACTCCTTATGATTATGTTTAGAACATTGCATAGGAAGCATTTGATGTCGGTTGGGTGATTTCGGGTGGTTTAGTGCATATGCCGTACCTCTTTGGAGAATTGAGACCATTTTAACCTTTTTTCCCATTTTTTTTTGCCAACTCCTTATGATTATGTATAGAGCATTATAATGGAAGCATTTGATGGCAGTTTGGCTGGTTTTGGGTGGGTATTTTGCATTTGTACCCTGTGTATCTCTTTGAGGTCTGGATCAATTTTGACACAGTTTTTTCAACTCCCATGATTATGTATGGAGCATTATAATGGAAGCATTGATGGTAGTTTGGGTGGTTTTAAGTGGTTTAGTGCATCGTATCCTGTACCTCTTTGGAGGGTACATACCTCTTTGATCTTTTTTTCGTTTTTGCCAACTCCTTATGATTATGTATAGAGCATTATAATGGAAGCATTTGATGGCGGTTTGGGTGATTTTGGGTGGGTATTTTGCATCGTACCAGTGTACCTCTTTGGAGGGACCTCTTTTGACCTTTTTAATTTTTTTGCCAACTCCTTATGATTATGTTTAGAATATTGCAAAGGAAGCATTTGATGGTTGGGTGATTTGGGTGGTTTAGTGCATCAGACCTGTGTACCTCTTTGGAGTGACCATTTTTTTTTTCCCATTTTTTTTACCAACTCCTTATGATTAGGTATAGAGCATTATAATGGAAGCATTTGATGTCGGTTTGGGTGATTTGGATGGTTTAGTGCATTTGTACTGTACCTCTTTGGAGTGGACCATTTTGACCTTTTTTCCCATTTTTTTAACTCCTTATGATTATGTATAGAGCATTATAATGGAAGCATTTGATGGCGTTTGGTGGTTTGGGTGGGTATTTTGCATTTGTACAGTAAATTCTTTGGAGGTCATTTTGACCTTTTTTACAGTTTTTTTGCCAACTCCTATGATTATGTATGGAGCATTATAATGGAAGCATTGATGGTAGTTTGGGTGGTTTTAGTGGTTTAGTGCATCGTACTATGTACCTCTTTGGAGAATTCTGAGACCTCTTTGATCTTTTTACAGTTTTTAACTCCTTATGATTATGTATAGAGCATTATAATGGAAGCATTTGATGGCGGTTTGGGTGATTTTGGGTGGGTATTTTGCATCGTACCAGTACCTCTTTGGAGAGGGTCCTCTTTTGACCCTTTTATAATTTTTTTGCCAACTCCTTATGATTATGTTTAGAAAAGGAAAGGCATTTGATGTCGGTTGGGTGATTTTAGATTGGTTTAGTATCTACCACTGTACCTCTTTGGAGGTCTGTCATTTTGACCACGATTTTTTTTGCCAACTCCTTATGATTATGTATAGCATTATAATGGAAGCATTTGATGGCGGTTTGGTGGTTTAGGTGGTTTTGTACCGTGTACCTCTTTGGAGGCTGGACCTCTTTTGATCTTTTTTTCCAATTTTTTGCCAACTCCATGATTATGTTTAGAACAATGCAAAGGCATTTGATGGCGGTTTGGGTAGGTGGTTTGTGCATATGCACCACATGTACCTCTTTGGAGGGTACCATTTTGACTTTTCCCATTTTTTTTTTTGCCAACTCCTTATGATTATGTATATAGGCATTATAATGGAAGCATTTGATGGCGTTTGGGTGGTTTTGGGTGGGTTTTTGCATCATACCCGTGTACCTCTTTGGAGAGTCTGACCATTTTGATCTTCTTTTCATTTTTTTGCCAACTCATGATTATGTTTAGAACATTACAAAGGCATTTGATGGCGGTTTGGGTGGTTTTTGGGTGGTTTCTGCATCACATGCTCCCTCTCTGGTCTGGGAATTTTGATCTTCTTTTCCAGTTTTTTTTGCCAACTCCTTATGATTATAGGGCATTACAAAGGAAGCATTTGATGGGTTGGGTGATTTTGGTTTAGTGCATCTGACATGTACCTCTTTGGAGAGTCTGACCTCTTTTGACCATTTTTTTTGCCAACTCCTTAGGATTATGTTTAGAACATTTATTGAGGAAGCATTTGATGTCAGCTTGGGTGATTTCTGGGTGGGTATTTTCCATCCATATTTTCTAACATATTTTTGTATCTGTTCTGCCAGGTAAATGCAGTCAATGACCCATATTTGGAGAAACTCCTTAGCACCACTGTTCAGAATGAAACGGAGGCATATATATGTCTTGTGACTATACATCAAATTGGCTTCAATGTTGGAAGGACCATACTAGTATTGGCCAAACTCAAAGAAATTGAAATCAAAAGATTTTCTATGTGCAAAAGGCTGGGGAAGAAGTCGCGATCTAAATAACGACAAAATTCGAAGGTTGATACTGAAGCTGGATGTCCAGCCATGATTAGATTCTCTGTTGATTTGGAGGTGGATGATTAAAAAACATCTAGAAAGTCATAATCATTCTTTGGCGAGCTGTGACTACATCTTCTCGGATCCATTATTAGCGATGAAAAGGCGTCGTGTTGAAGACAACAATGAGGCGGTATTAGAGCAACAGCGATGCATTAACTGAGGAAGTTGGTAGAGAATATCGGGTTCACCAAAGAGATGCTTTCAATTTTATTGAAAGAAAAGATCGAGGATTGCAAATGGTGATGGTAATGCATTATCTGATTGTTTAAGGAAAGAGGCATGATGGGATGTTTGCATGGGATGTGCAAGTTGATGAGTTGCTTAGTAAGTTTTTTTTTTGTAATGGCATGTCCAGAATAGAATATGATTGTTTTGGGGATGTGATAATTTTTGATACAAGCTATCGACTCAATAAATATAATCTCGTTTGTGCCCCTCTTGTTGGAGTGAATCATCACTGGCAAAATGTATTATTTGGGTAGCCTTTTATGAAGAGACAATTGAGTCATTCTCATGGCTATTCCAAACTTTTCTTGGTTGATGAATGACGGACATCACAATATTCAGATCAAGATCGCTATGAGAACCATTGAAATTATATTGCGCATACTCATCATAGGTTGTGCCAATGGCATATTTCAAAGAAAGCTCCTTCCAAGGTTCATTGCTTAATAGTAATAAGATAGTACAAGGCTATTTTATAAATGCATGAGTAAGTGTGACTCAGAGGAAGAGTTTAAAGAGGCTTGGTCTGCCATGCTAGAAGAAGGCAATTTGCATGATCATGCTTGGTTGTCTGAGCTTTATAAGATTAGATCCAAGTGGTCCACTGCATTCAGCAAGGACTCATTCTGCATGGGCATCTTGTCAACGCAGCGTAGTGAGTCCACGAACAATGTATGCCATGGAATATCTAAACCAACAAGTTCGCTCACAGATTGTTTCTTGGGGTTGGAAAAGGTTATGGAGACATGGCTTCGGAATGAACATGATGAAGACTTCAAGTGTAGCCAGTCATCGATTGTTCCTGTTGTTAAGACCAGTCCAATTCTAAAATAAGCTGCTATGTTTTATACAAGAAAGGTTTACACTATGTTTGAAGAGGAATTTTTGCATGGGGTTGGGGGTCTATCAGTTACTAAGTCAGATGATAGCACCATGGAGTATTTGGTAAGAAATTTAGAGAATAAAATGCATCAAAACATGGTGTGTATTTGATAGGACTACCTAGAAGTGACTTGTAGTTGCAAAAATTTGAGATGATGGGATTACTTTGTGCCCATTGTATCGAGTTCTTAGTCGGGGAAGATGTTGTGCGCATTCGGACAAGTATCTTCCGCGATGGTACTAGAGCAAGAGGGATATTTACAATGATAGTGCATCTGAAAATTAAGAGATGTAGCAACAGATGGAAATGCTTACGGCATTATTTTTTGGAACATAAGTCGATATGCATATCAAATAAGCGTCGACGCGGCAATAAGAGGCGAGGACTATGCTTGGATCCCTAGAAAAACTATATGATGATGTTGACTCTATAATAAGTGGGAATTCCCCTCAAGCGACAAGCGGTTAGGAAGAAGAAGTTAACCACGACAGATAAGGGAAAAGACATCTTAAAAGATCCAGTTAAGCAACGTCCAAAGGGTGTTTCCAACTCAAGGCTTAAGGGATATTGGGAGAGATCCAAGAAAGCCAAGAGTAATTTTCTACTTGCGTATTATTTTTTGGTATTTTAAATATTGCTGTTAATCTTCAAACCCTTCTACTTTTTTTGGTTGCAGAAACCAAACTACAGTCTGATAGCGTGGCTGAAGGTGCTTCCTCACAAGTTGCATCACCTTTCTCTGCTATGCCAAAGTGTTTTTCAGAGGTATGCACATAATATCATATATATCGATCTTTTGCAAGAATGTATCAACTAATACGATGTTCTACATGAGAATTTAACTTCGAGCTCCACTGAAACAATCGGTGAAGGGTACACTAAGCTGATGATGGATATTATCTCAGGAAAACATTTTGATACATGACATTATCCAGTTTTGGTTGGTTCTGATAGCTAGGAGATTTTGACACTGCTGTGTTTGTAGCTCTTTAAGCAATAGTGAATGAGTTAATCCCCTGCTGTGGAAATTGTAATCAATAAATATGTACCAATAATAGATCAATTTTGACTTTTGTTTTCCAGTTTTTTATTGCCAACTCCTTATGATTATGTTTAGGGCATTATAATGGAAGCATTTGATGTCGGTTTTGGGTGGTTTGGGTGGTAGTGCATTTGTACCACTGTACCTCTTTGGAGTCTGGACCATTTTGACCCTTTTTTCCCATTTTTTTTGGCCAACTCCTTATGATTATGTTTAGAACATTGCAAAGGAAGCATTTGATGGCATTTTGGGTGGTTTCTGGGTGGTTTAGTGCATTTGTACCCTCTGTACCTCTTTGGAGGGTACATACCATTTTTGACCTTTTTTTGCAGTTTTTTTTTCCAACTCCTTATGATTATGTTTAGAACATTGCATAGGAAGCATTTGATGGCATTTTGGGTGGTTTTCGGTGGTTTAGTGCATTTGTACCACTGTACCTCTTTGGAGTCTGACCTCTTTGACCCTTTTATCCCATTTTTTTTTCAACTCCTTATGATTATGTTTAGAATTGCATAGGAAGCATTTGATGTCGGTTTGGGTGATTTCTGGGTGGTTTAGTGCATCTGTACCCTGTGTACCTCTTTGGAGGGTTCAGACCATTTTTGACCTTTTTTTTTTTTTTGCCAACTCCTTATGATTATGTATAGAGCATTATAATGGAAGCATTTGATGTCAGTTTGGGTGATTTCTGGATGGTTTAGTGCATTTGTACCACGTACCTCTTTGGAGGTACGATCAATTTTGACATTTTTTCCATTTTTTTTGGCCAACTCCTTATGATTATGTTTAGAACAATGCGAAGGAAGCATTTTATGTCGGTTTGTGATTTGGTTTAGTGCATCATACCACTGTACCTCTTTGGAGGCTGGACCTCTTTTACCTCTTTTCCCATTTTTTTTGCCAACTCCTTATGATTATGTATAGAGCATTATAATGGAAGCATTTGATGGCAGTTTGAGTGATTTTGGGTGGGTATTTTGCATCTGTACCCTGTGTACCTCTTTGGAGTGTACAGACCTCTTTTTGACCCTTTTTTACAATTTTTTTTGCCAACTCCTTATGATTATGTTTAGAATATTACAAAGGAAGCATTTTATGTCAGTTTGGGTGATTTCTGGGTGGTTTAGTGCATCACTGTACCTTTTGGAGGGTACTGACCATTTTGACCTTTTTTCCATTTTTTTGCCATCCTCAGAAAGCCCTCAAAAGTTCTGATCTACTCACATTGTACGTGGGCTTGGAGGAGAATATCATCCATGATTCTCTTTATTGCTTGAGAGCATTTCAAAAATGCGAGCTCTCCAAAATCGGACGGACCCTTAGCGGCGAATAGAACCAAGTCGAGCTGTCCTTTGAGGAATACGACCTGAGAGTCATTTTGCGGCGAATGTGCATGATCGTTCAAGTGATCGATATGCTCGTCTGGATCGGTTGTGCCATTGTAAAGGTCCATGCTGAGAAGCTTGAATCTCGTCGGAATCGGGTATTGCGAGATGATCTCAGCGAGCGAGGCGAGTTTTGGAAGAGGCGGAGAATGGATCATTCAGATTGTTTGCCGGGAACTCTTCCTGCACCAGTCGTCGTAGTTCATCGCGTATAAGGTGACGTGGAGTTTCACCGATATGAGGTGAGTCGTGGGTGAGTAGGCGGTATCGGTTCAACATCTGGATGTGGTGCCAAGGGGTTCTTTACTTATTGATCCGGCATTCCGGGTAATCATTCTCAGGAAGAAAATCTGGATTATGCCGAGGGCCATGCGGAACCTGTGGCTCTTCCAGCGTTTTCTTGGTCCTCTGTCGAAGAATTCGTTGGGAATCCTCCATCCTTTGAACACGATCTTCAAAGAGGGGCTGGACCCTCGTCATTATGTAGAGAAGTGTTGGAGACTTGGCGTCCTTGATCCTGAGAATGAGGAGCGTTGGAGCGCAAACCCCGTTTACCAACCATATTGGAGATATAGCAATGGGGGAACTATTTTTCCCACAGACGGCAAACCATTGCGTGCTAGAGAATTTTATTCCGGTAGATGCGAGATCTTCGTTTAAAATTATTATCCAACAAGCGGGGATATGAACAGTTATCGTGGAAAACCCGTTAAGGGAAAAAACCACAGGGCCTTGCCCAGTCTGTAGAATGGATCATTCAGATTGTTCCCACAGACGGCACCAAGTTGGCGGGGATGACCGGCGACGTTGGTGGTGACCGGAGAAAATTGCCGGCGATGGTCGGCGGTAGTGACCGGCGATGGTAGTCCGGGTGAGGTGGTCGGCAGCAAATGACGGTAGTCGGCGGCAAGCGTCAGTAGTTGGCGAGATGACCGGCGGCGATGCAGCGAAGGTGGCGGCCCTGATGGTCAGCCAGCGGTGGCCGGCGATAAATGGTTATGGCCGAGGGGTGGTCGGCAGCGACAGCACGTAGTCGGCGACCAAGGGGAGGTTACCGATAGCGGCAATAGTCAACGATGCGCTGTGTCGTCAACCAAATACCGGCGGCGATGGTTAGCGGTCACAGGTGGTCGCAGCGGCTATAGTCGATAGTGGCGGCCGAAGTCGGTAGTGGAGATGACCGGCGATGGTGGTGATCGAAGATGGTCGGTCATGGTGTGGCGTTGGACGGAGATGGTCTGTAGTCCCTCCTTCTTGTAGGAAATAAGATTTCTTGAAACTTCAATGGATGGTTCAACAGTTGAAATTGATGTCGTTAACTTGCATGTTAGAGATATAATTGAATCCACTGAGGATTTTTGACCCATCCAAGGTTGTTTGTCAGAGTGTTATCCGATGACATTAACCTGTGTGGAGTGGGTACAAAGTTTTGACTTTTCCTAGGTTATTGGTAATATTACGTCGGCTAACTTGTATGGAAGAGGTGGAGAGTCCACCAAGGACTTTTGACCTTTCACGGGTTGTTTTGTCGAGCTTTTGCTCGATGGCGTTAACCTATGGAAGAGGTGTGAAGTCCACCAAGGGCGTTTTGACTATCGGGTTGTTTGTTAGAGTGTTTACCGATGGCGTTAACCGTATGGAAGAGGTCAATTGAATCGTGAGGATTTTGACCCATCAGGTTGTTTGTGAGTGTTGCAGATGGCGTTAACTATAGAAGAGGTCATTGAATCCGTTGAGGATTTTGACCTATCCGAGGTTGTTTGTCGGTATTACGATGGCGTTAACTTATGGAAGAGGTTGAATTAAAACATCCGTTATAGTTTGATTTCCTTAAATTTGATATCTCTCAATGTTAATATCTTGTTTCTTGATGATTGATTAGATTAGCATGGGTGATCTTCAAGAATCCCAGAAGGAATAAAGTTTGATGAATCTTCATTCTTCGCACTCTTTAAAAGCTTAAATGATGGTGGTTTTGTTCATCTGATTTGATTATAGCGAATAGGCATCCATGAAGCTCGACATCGATGTCGTCGCATCAACTAGTTGGTCGATGAAGGGGAAGCTATCTTTTGGGCATGCGATTAAGGTGTAGTCGATGCACATTCTCCAGAAGCTGTTGGCCTTCTTGACTAACACTACGTTAGAACCGGGTGGGGTAGTAGACTTCGAATGAACTTGACTTCCGAAGTTGGTGATTTCTTATTCTATGACTTGCAATCGTAAGCGAAGGTTCTTTCTTTCTCAGACACCGCCAGGGTTGAGTCAACTTTGAGGGAGTGCGTAATGACTTCGGGTCAACCGTAATATCGAGCGCGCCCGTGCAAAGATATCTTGATTTTACGTAAAATCTACGACTCGATTTCGATCGCAGACAAAGAACGATCCCACCTTCACCTTTCGCGATGGATCAACTTCGAGATAGGAAGACAAATTACATCTTCAACCTGAGAAGCCCTTTCGAGGCATCCTCATCTCAGGTCGAAGTTCTCGATGTTGAGGGTTACCGACGAAATGGTCGGGTTTGTTTGATATAGCAGGTTATCTGTTGATTCCCACTTACCACCGATGCCACCGGTGTCGGAATTTCATCTGAGGTGAGGCACGCATGCCAATATAGACTGGAGAGGTCTCCCAAATATTGCATTGTACGCAGACTCAGACTTGACTACAATAAATTGTGGGTTCGGTCGGGAAATTCTCCAAGAGTTATGGAAGACGATTGTCCCTTCCACTAATACCGACATCAAATCCATACAAAGGGACCGCCGCAGTTGAAGCTTTCTCTTCTATACCCATGCTAAAGTGGAGTAAAAAAGAACATCAACCAACTCCCATTGTCGACAATATCCTTTAATATTGAAGCATGGATCACCAACCCTCAGACCGATGACAAGGGGATCTTGATGTGGATGCCCTCTAGATCTAAATCATCAAAGGTGATAGTGGTCAACCCGAGACTTCTTCGCTCTTGAAGGGAAATGAATATTTGGCTAGAACACCGCCCTCCCGCACTATCTCTCCGAATTCCTCTGAGTTGGCCCCAAAGATTTGTCTGACGAGCTTGGTTTTTTGTATAAAATGGCCTAGATACCCCGACGATTAGTCTTTCAATCTCCTCCTTCGCTTGGTGGCACTCTTCGGTGTGCCCTCAGCGTGAAAGTTTCTTTGATTTCCAATTCCGTTTTTAAAGGTCGCGGCCACTTGACTATCCTCTTCCCCGAATAGAGGATGTTCACATGACGTGTTGAGAGTCATATATTCCTCTCTGACGAGTCATCCGAGGTCGCCGAGGAGGTTTTGGGGAGGTTGTTGCCTCTTCTTCTCGAGATGTTTGAACATCACCTTTGGGAACCTTCTTCCGCTTGGGTGGTTCAAACTTGATGATAACCGATAGCCACACGGAGATTTATGCCTCTATTCGGGACCAGTCAGATAGGAATGGACTGCTCCGCATTAATGATGAATAAGTATCCGGCGAGTCCTCCAGAAGCACGCCTCAAAAGTTCTCGATCTACTCAGACGGCCTGCCGAGAGGAGAACCTCGAAGTATTCTTTGAGGGACTCTCCATCGCTCGCAAATTTAGAGATGTGATGAATATGATTCTCTTGTTCGCCTGAATGCAAGGCGAGCTCTAAATGATCTGGACGGACCCCAATGAAATGAATAGAATGGCACCAGCCCGTTAAGAGTCACCGGAATACACAAAGACAGAGTCATTTGCACCGAATGTGCATGATCGGTCGAAAGTGATCGATACTACCGCGGATCGGTGCCATCGTAGGGGTCCATGCGGAAGCTTGAATCTCGCCTAATCGCGAGATGATCTCAAAGGATGAAGTTTTGGAAGAGGCGGAGAATGGATCATTCGTGATTGTGTTCTATTCGTGGGATTGATGACGTTAATTGAGATTGGCGAGGATTTTGACCCAACCGGATGGGTCAAAATCCTCAACAATTCAACCTCTTCCATACAGTTAACGCCATCGTAACACTCGACAAACAACCTGGATGGGTCAAAATCCTCACGGATTCAATTCAACCTCTTCCACACGTTAACGCCATCAAGTCACACCGACAAACAACCTGGATAGATCAAAATCCTCAATGGATTCAAATTCCTCTTCTGTTAACGCCATCGGTAACACTCGACAAACAACCTCGATGGGTCAAAAATCCCGGATTCAATTCAACCTCTTCCACACGTTAACGCCATCGGTAACACTCACAAACAATCTCGGATGGGTCAAAATCTCGTGATTCAATTCAACCTCTTCCAAGTTAACGCCATCAAGTCACACCTCGACAAACAACCTGATAGGTCAAAATCCTCAACGGATTCAATGACCTCTTCTATATGTTAACGCCATCGTAACACTCGACAAACAACCTTGATAGGTCAAAATCCTCAACGGATTCAATTCGACCTCTTCTATATCGCCATCGTACAAACAACCTCGATAATAAAAATCTCCGGATTCAATTCAACCTCTTCCAAGTTAACGCCATCAAGTCACACCGACAAACAACCTCGATAGGTCAAAATCCTCAACGATTCAATTACCTCTCTATACAAGTTAACGCCATCGGGTAACACTCGACAAACAACCTGGATGAGTCAAAATCTCCGGATTCAATTCAACCTCTTCCACAGTTAATATCAAGTCACACTCGAGCAACAACCTGGATAGGTCAAAGATCTCCGGCGGCCAACCATTGTAGTTGACACCGCCGCCGATCACGTTATCGGCTATCGCTAATTATCGCTGATACCTGACTAATTATCGCTGGTTATCTCGACTGATCGCCGCAATTGCCGACATAGGCCGCTGCCGACCACTCGGCGCCAACCATCGTTGCCGGTTACCGCTGCTGATTACTGGCCGCCATTTACTGGCTACCTTCGGGTTTACTACGCCCGCTTCGTTACTACTAACCATCGCCGGCAATCTCGCCACCACCATCATCGCCGGCTATTCGCTTAACACCGACGTCGGGCCATTGCCGCCACCGCTGCTGGCCACTCGGCCGATTACCATCGCTCTACCGCCGACCATCACCGGCCAACTCAGATGATCGAGATAAAATTATTCCAAGAAGAGTGCTAAACTCCACCGGGGAGGGCTATGCACTCAGCTTGGAGATGAGGTGGTAGAGGTTGATCCAAGAAGAGTGCCCAAACTCCCATCGTGGCTATGCACTGGCTCAGAGGTGGATCCAAAAGAGTGCCCAAACCGGGGAGGGCTATGCACTCTAAGAGGAGAAGAGGAGATGAGAAAAGTGTGCCTTTCCTCTTACCTTGGGGTTTTATAGACCCCTGGGGCAAAAGGGTGAAAACCCTAAAACCTGAAACCTCAAACCACAAAAAATCATTTGGGCCCATGACTGGCCTCACAAGATGTACAAGCTGGCCAACCACGGCCCACGGTCGTGACCGCTGGCCATGGCGCAACCGGCCATGAACTGCGCTGGCTCATGGGCCGTGAATCGCTGCGAAACCGCCGAAACTGCCGGCCACGGTCGCGAACTGCCCGCCATGGTTCGCCAGATTCACCGCTGATCATGGCCTGACTCGAATTCGGCCCCACCGTCGAAGCGACTGATCGCCCGACCATTGCCTCTATCAGAATCAGCGACCACAGATCCCGTTCGCCTCGGCATTCTTCGCCAGCATCGCGGCTACACGCGGCCTGACCGCGTTCACATCATTCGCATGGTACATGCAAGGCCATGCCGATATAAGCTGCGCGCTACCGGCTTCATCGCCATCGCCATGCTCAGGGAAGCTCTGTCACACCGATGGATGGAATTAAATCTCGCAGCGCGATACCTACACGCATTTGCGCAAATCTTCCGAGTCATAATCTTCTATGAAGATCTGTTCTCTCAAAATGCGCAGTTGATGGACTCAAATTTCATTGAAGAATTTGCTATTTTCAAGTATTTGACATATATTTTTGGATGACTGAGATAATGTCACCCAAAATAGCGATACATCCTCTAAAATTAATCTCATCAAGCAATCTCAAGGCATTTTCAAATGTTTGATCTAATCACCGATTTCAGAAACTTAAATCACCGCCTCGATGAGACGAACATAAGAATATCAAGCATAGTCCGATCCGAGCTCGAATCGACTCGATCAAGCTATCGAGCATGAAAATGGATCCGATCCGCCAAATGGTCACCAAACCGAGACATATTTAATGATCGAGCTCGTCAAGACGAATCCAACGAATCCAAGATCACCGACATCATTAAGGCACCGGATCATCAAAATACACCGATCGAGGGGATCGTGACCGTGGGAGTGGTTTCCCAATTTACAAGGCCCGCCACTCCCAAAATCTATAAATAGAGCTTCATTCTCACCTTAGGGAGACCGAATTTGAAGACCAGAGCTCGAGAACCACCACCTCGACGCCGACGATCTATCACTACCAGCCACCACCAAGAAGGATCAAGATCGTGAGCTCGCCTTAGAGACGCCAGGACTAGAAAAGACTTGCCGCTCCTTTCTCAAGATCAAGAGGTTGCTCCCAAGATCGTTCGCCGCTTTTGGGAAACTTCTCCTTGGGTTGAGTTGACCCATATGTTTTTTCTACACTCTAATATTACGCGTAAACACCTTCTTCTCAACTAACGAGAAGCAAGGACTGTATCTTTGAACACATAGTGAAAGTTCTACAGAGGCAAGGCCGTGGTTTTTTCCTTAACGGGTTTTCCACGATAACCCTGTTCATATCCCCGCTGTGTTGATAATTTTTTTACTACGAAGATCTCGTGATCTACCGAATAAAATTCTCAAGACGAACAATATATATATATATATATATATATATGATGCGATAATAAAGATTTAAATATTATTTATATAAATATTAAATTTTAGATATTACATATATAAATATATACAAATTATATAATATTCTTATCAAATTATTTTAACTTATTGGAGCTTTTATAGCTACTTTGCTTTGTCGAGAAAGGTGAGTGAAAGAAAAATCGATTTTTTTTATTTAAATTAATTTTCGTAACTCATTTTTGACTTTATTTCTACCCTCAGCTAAAGGGACTTATATATATATATATATATATATATATATATATATATATATATATATATATATATATATAATCAAAGAGTGAAAGTTTACGCTTTAGCTTTATTATGAAATCTAATATACACACAAGTATTTAAAGAGTGAACAAGAAATCTCCAGAATTTTTACGTGAAAAATCTCGAAAAGAGGGAAAAAATCACGGGGCTTAGCCCAGCAAAAATCTTCCACTATGTATCTATTTCAGAGTATCAAACCTTCCCCATAACGGGATTACAGGATTGCACATGAGAAGGGAACAACAACTATGTAGCAACGTTCCGGTGATAATAGTTGCTAATGGTAGCAGATGATGGTGAACAACGAGGGACATCGACTGACGATGAAGGTCGTCATGATGGAGACCGACAGAGATTGACGACGGCGAGGATTAGCGGCGACGGCTGATGGCGGCGGCCTGCGGCGGTAGTTGACGACCGTCGAGTGGTGGCACGATTGTGCTCGGAGAATTTTCAAGCTTTAGAACTCTCTACTCTCTCTTGCTTGGGTTCCTTCATATGAGGAATGAGAGGCTATTTATAAATTGGAGGAGTGGTGTCTCTGTAAATACATGTAAAATCCGAACCACTCCACTTCATCGGACGGCTCAGAATGATTCCTTTGATCATTTGATGTATTTTAAGTATTTGAATGCTCAAATGAAGTTATGAGATCTTAGGCTTGTTAGATCCGCCTCGTCAAGACGCTCGATTTGACTATAAACACTCCATGTTTAAGAGCTATTTATGGATTTAACTAATATCCCAAAGTTTCAAATGATATTTTAAGTGTTTGATCTCGACTGGTTTCAACTGAGGATCAACTTGATTTTGACATCAAGATTCGTGCTTCAACTAGTAGAATTTTCAGTGTCATATCAGTTGCCCTCTATTTTTGGATGACATTATCTCAATCATCCAAAAATATATATGTCGAATACTTGAAAATAGCAGATTCTTCAATGAAATTTGCGGGTCCATTAACCATTCATTTTGAGAGAGCAGATTTTCATGTGAGCACAAGATTATGATCTTGGAAGCGGTGGGTCAGCGGATGTGCGGTACTGCAGACGAAGATTTCGTGGTTATGGACCCATCCGGCACTGGTGCTTGTAGGTATCCACTGGGCCGTGGGCGTAGCTGCCATGTCATGGAGGGCACGCAGTGAGCGAATGGAGCGAAGGCTGTATGGCGGTGTGGGCCGGGCAGCGGTTGCTCATGAAGCATGCGGTGTTCATCTGTACTTCGTTCAGTTACGTATTACTTTCTTTTTTTGTCCAGTTTTTCCACGGTTTCCACAGTTTTGAGCTATTTTAAAATTTTTTTGGATTTTGACCTTTTGCCCTATGGGGTCTATAAAACAGGGCTAAGGGAGAAGGCACCTTCTCTTCTTCTTGAGAGAAGGTGGTTTGGAGGCGATCAAGGCCCGTAGTTCATACGGTGAGGCTCTGGTTTTCCCTCGAAATAGGCGTCAACTGCCCTTGTCGGTGCCAAACTGTTGCGTGCTAGACAACTAGTTATGGTAGAGTGAAAGTTTACGCCTTAGCTTTGTTGTGAAATCTAGCACACACACATGTATTTAAAGAGTGAACAAGAAAACTCCATAATTTTTATGTGGCAAACCTCGAAAAGAGGGAAAAAACCACAGGGCCTAGCCCAGTAAAAATCTTCCACTATGTATCTATTTCAAAGTACGAAACCTTCCCGATAACGGGATTACAGGATTGCATATGAGAAGGGAACAACAACTATGTAGTCAAGTTCAGGTGGTAACAGTTGCTAGTGGTAGTAGATGATGGTGAACAGCGAGGGACATCGACTGACAATGAATGTCATCATGATGGAGACCGACAGAGATTGATGACGGCGAGGATCAGCGGCATGCAGTGATGGTTGACGACCGTCGAGTGGGTAGATTGTGCTTGGAGAATCTTCAAGCTTTAGAGCTCTCTCCTCTCTCTTGCTTGGGTCCCTTCATATGAGGAATGAGAGGCTATTTATAGATTGGAGGAGTAGCGTCTCTGTAAATACATGCAAAATCTGAACCACTCCACTTCATCGGACGACTCAGAATGATTCCTTTGATCATTTGATGTATTTTAAGTATTTGAATGCTCAAATGAAGTCAGAATTATGAGATCTTGGGCTTGTTAGATCCGGCTCGTCAAGACACTCGATTTGACTATAAACACTCCATGTTTAAGAGCTATTTATGGATTTAACTGGTATCCCAAATTTTCAAATGATATTTTAAGTGCTTGATCTCGACTAGTTTCAACTGAGGATCAACTTGCTTTTGACATCAAGATTCGTGCTTCAACTAGTAGAATTTTCAGTGTCATATCAATTGCCCCCTTATTTTTGGATGACATTATCTCAATCATCTAAAATATATATAAAATACTTGAAAATAGCGATTCTTCAATGAAATTTGTAGGTCCATTAACCATTCATTTTGAGAAGCGGATCTTCATATGAGCATAAGATTATGATCAGCGGGTGCGGGGGCGGATGTGTGTGGGTATCGACGCAAGATTTTGGGGTTATGGACCTATCGAGCACCGGTGCTACAGTGTCCAGGCTTCGCCCTGGCGTCGCGGCACCATGGGCGGCCAGCGCGCATGAAACGCAGCGGTGGCGGGGGGCTGCCGTGGGGTGCAGCAGCGGCGGGGCGCCGAGTATCGCGCTTTTCAGCGGTGCAGTCTTGCAGCAGGCGCCGCCGGCAATGCCCATGAGGGTATTTTCATCTTTTTTCTGATTTTCTGGGTTTGAGCAGTTTTCACCATTTTTCTTGGATTTTTACCTTTTTGCCCCTATAGGGGGTCTATAAAACCACCCTAGGGCCAAGGGAGAAGGCACATTCTCTTCTTCTTGAGAGAAGGTGGTTTGGAGGCGATCAAGGCCCGTAGTTCATCGAGGCTCAGATTTTCCCTCAAGAGAGTGAACTACCTTGGGATCGACCGGGTTCAGAGGTGATCAAGGCCTGTAGTTTATATGACGAGGCTCTTAATTTCCCTCGAGAAGAGCCTGTCGTCGGCCGGGTTTGGAGGTGATCAAGGCGTAGTTCATATGGCGAGCTCCGTTTTCCCTCGAAAGGCGTTGACGCCTTGTCGGACCGACCGGATTTGGAGGCGATCAAGTCCCGTAGTTCCTACTTATTCTTGTAGGAAATTTGATTTCTTGAAACTTCAATGGATGGTTCAGCAGTTGATAATCACCAAAGTGGCGGAGAAGCATTAGCTAGGAACCATCGTTTGAATGACTCAGAAAGTTTGGCAGGTAATTTTTGAGCATCATTAGAGGGGAGTATCTCTCTCTCTCTCTCTCTCTCTCTCTCTCTCTTTCTTTTCTCATATATATGTGTATCTTTTTCATCATATTGTAGGCAAAAAATTTTATCCCAAGCTATCCGTGAGCTGAGAGTCAAAAGGATACATGAAGTATTGGGGTAGTAAGTTGCTTCACAAAATTTCCAGATTTTTGTCATTTCTTCCTCTTTATTTATCATGTATTTTCACAGGGTGATGGCCAGAAGAAAACCCATAATATGACGGATACAGACGATATATCATCCACTATCACATCAGATAGTTTAATGGTGTTCCGTAGAAAATTTTACTTCCCTAATGAGTTGGTGGCCATTGTTGCTTAAAAGTCTGATCGAGCCCGTTCACCTCCACCAGGGTACTTTACTGTTTCTGAGATGATTCTTCGTGTGGGACTGCGATTCCCTTTGGCTCCTGAGTTGGTTTAGATCTTCAAAATATGTGGTGTAGCTTTGTCACAATTTTCATTTCGAGCTTTAGTGGTCATCGTTGGTTTGACTATCTTCTTTAGCGAGTGTGGTGTTACTTTGAACATCAAATACTTGTGCCGAATGTGTAGATTCACATGTGATACTCAGGGACGTGTTTCTCGGACTATAAAGAATTGGATAGAATTTTTAGCACGAGATCCCTCTAAAATTGGTCTACCGATTCTTTTGTGAAAAATGAGTGGGGCCTTCCTGAGAGATGGGGAAGATTGAATAACCTTCCAAATTTATTGCTGATTGAAGAGAATGAGATCTTGGCAACTCTTAATGTTCATGATGTAGAAAGCTTACAACATGAGTTACGTCACATTAGCAAATATATAGTTGAAGATAGAATGTTCAAGGTTGGCCTTTCCATCCAGGCAAGGAGATCTCATTCTTTTCCACTAAAGAGGTCAAGTAAAGGTAATGAAAGGTCTCCTCATATTCATAGGGTTCTTTCAAGAAGCTCATCACAAAATCAGTGGTGACAATATTTCTTCCCTAAAGAAAAAGAAGACAAGTGCTGAAGTGACTACGTCAGATATCTGTGAAGAAGATGTTCGCCCCCAGTTGGCCTCTAAGAGTTTAGCTGTTTCAACTCATGATGTGGGAGTTTGTTTCTCGAAGCCGCACATTCCTGAAGATGTGTTAAATCACATATGCACTGGGCGTCAATGAGTAGATGAATTGGTACGTTGTCTTCCATTCTTTCTTCTTTTCTTCTTTTCCTCCTTTTCTTTTGTGTAATATTTGTAATGGTTTTTTTCTTTATAGGTAACTCAAATATTAGGGCTAATGACTCATTTGGGTGTCTCTTTAGACAAGTGAAATACTAAATTTGTGAAGGTAAAATATCTGCAAGACAAGTATGAGAGAAAGATGAGTGTTAAGGCCAACGAAGTGGCGACTTTGGAGGATCAGCTAACTGGGTGCAGAACTGAGCTAGCGAATATGTCGACTTTTTTTTCTCTCCAGTGTCAGGAGGTGGAGCGCACTCATGATGAGCGGATTGAGGTGAGGACAGAGACTCGCCAGAAAGAGAAAAGACTCAAGGCACTTACAGCGGAGAAGAGAGCTCTCGAACTGGGGAAGAAAGAATTACAAGATCGTCTTTCTGAGAAGCAACATATAATGTTAGAAGTGGAAGTAAATGAATTCTCATTGAAGGCAGTGGAAGCCTTTCGAAGACCATGTCTAAGAAGCTCGTAATCATATTCTCGATGTTGAAGTGAAGGATTTGGAGCACCAATGTTTAGAGGAGAGGTTCATCCGAGGGTTCCTAAAAGAAATCTGCTTAGTGCATGCAAGATCGAGCTAGTATTGAGGATCTATCTCCCACCAAATATCGAAGACTCTTCATCGATCGTGAGATGAAGGAGTTGAGAGTGAGTCTAAGGCTCCTTTTGGTGATATGATGCATTGAGGATGCATTTTTTTATCTATGTATTGTTATTAGTGTGTATTAGAATCTTAACTCTTTCTTATATCATCATGTTAATGGTGTCAATAAATTTTTTTTAGATGATACGCTCTTGTTTTGTTTTTACCTGTCCGGGGTAATTGGTTGGAATATTATTTGATGACGCTAACCTGTATGGATGAGGTTGAATTGGATCCACTGAGAATTTTTGACCAATCCGAGGTTATTTGTCAAAGTGTTACTTGATGACATTAACCTGTATGGAAGAGGTCACGAGATGTCCACCAAGGACCTTTTGACCTATCCTAGGTATCAGCCAAAGTGTTACTTGATGACGTTAACCTGTATGGAAGAGGTCATGGGATGTCCACCAAGGACCTTTTAACCTATCCTAGGTATCAGCCAAAGTGTTACTTGACTTCTTACCGTATAAAGAGGTCCGATCAAGTCCCCTTGGGATTGATTATGTTCGATTGAGATACAACATGAGTTGTATATTTCCCAAGTAGGAGGATAAAATGAAGAAGAAATAATCTTGTAAGAAAAAAGCTATAAATTCATTACTCTGATAAGTTTGGTGATACAATCATAAGATAATTTTAACACGGATATGAGTTTCAAGAAGAAATGATGACAATAACAATAAGTTTTATCCCACTAAGTGGAGTACACATGAAGAGGAAATAATAAACGAGACAAAATAAAAGTTACAATAATTATTCAAGAAGAATTACCGATAATATTTTGAGATTCTCTGTTCCAAGTTTGAGGTAAAGTTTTTCCCTCGATCCTTGAGCTTGAATGTTCCTGGCTTTATCATAGCTATAACCATATATGGGCAATCCCAAAGAGGTGAGAGTTTATTACGTTGAGGGCCTTTGCCTGCAGCTTCGAGACTTCGTAGGATCAAGTCATCGACAAATATGAGATGAGGTTTTACTCTTCTGTTGAAGTGATGAGCTACCCTTTGGTGATAGGAAGCAGTCCGAAGTAGGGCCATGTCACGAGTTTCAGGGAGTAGGTCCAGGTGCTGTCAGAGTTTTTCTTCATTACCATCATGATCGAATAATTGAACTCTTGGACTTGGAACCCCGATATCTACTGGTATAATAGCTTCTGTGCCGAAACACAAGTTATATGGTGTCTCACCGGTGCGGATGTAGTGTGGTAAGCCCAAAGAACATTAGAAAGCTCATCAACCCATTGCCCCCAGCCTTCTTAAGATGTGTTTTTAGTCCTTTGAGTATAGTTCTATTGGTAACTTCAGTCTGCCCATTAGTTTAAGGATGTGCTACAGTTGTATGTAGCAGCTAAATGTGAAGATCTTTGCAAAAGGACGTAAAGACTTTTCCAGTAAATTGGGTTCCATTGTTAGTGATGATTTTTGCAGGAAGACTGAATCGCCATACTATATTTTTCCAAACAAATTGTTTAGCATTTGCCTCCATAATTTTAGCGAGTGGTTTGGCTTCCACCCATTTAGTGAAGTAGTTGATAGCTAAAATGATAAACTTTCATTTCCTTGATGCTATCGGAAAAGGCCCCATGATATCAATCCCCCACTGAGCAAAAGGCCATGGGCTTTGAATGGATGAGAGCTCAGATGCGACATGTGAGACAGTTAGAGTGCAACCAACTTGCATATTTTTTGTGAACTCCAAGGCATCTTGTTTCATCGTAGGCTAATAGAACCCTTGCCTTATAATTTTAAGGGCTAGCGCCCTTCCTCCTAGGTGTTATCCACATATCCTTGAGTGAACCTTTCTTAATGTATAATCAGCCTTTGAAGGTGAGAGAAATTTGAGGTACGGTCTAGAGAAAGCTTGTTTGTATAGTTCACCTCCGATAATAGTAAAGTTTAAAGCTTATCTTTGGAGACGAGTTGTAGAAGTTGGGTCTTCAGGAAGGGTTCCTTCTTGTAGAAAAGACAGGATGGGGTCCATCCATGAATGTTCCTTTATCTCATTAATTGCTTGAATTACCCATGACCCTTGGATGCTAGGAAAATGTATTTCTTTAACATGTCTTCTCTTAAATAGATCCCTAGTAGCAGATGTAGCAAGCTGAGCGAGAGTGTCAGCTCGAGTATTCTTCTCTCGTAGTATGTGAATGATTTGATGTGTCTTGAAATGGGCAAGCAGAGACTTTACCAAGGAAAATGGGCAAGCTGAGGTGACAAGCTGAGAGTCAGTGTAGATCACTAAGTCTTGAGCTTCGCAGTCAATGGCGAGTCTCAACCCTGCGATGAGAGCCTCATATTTATCCATATTATTAGTTGCAAAAAATTTTAGGCGAAGTCCATACTCTAAGGTATTCTGCTGGGGGGAAATAAGTAAGATTCTCGCACCAGCACCAGTACTTTCTAAAGCTCCATCAACATGTAGGGTCCATTGAGGAGACGAAAGGCATGTAGCAGATAGCTCCTCTGGAGTTGGGGCAGTGCATTCCACTATAACGTCTGCGAGTACTTGAGACTTTATAGTAGGCCGCGGTAGAAAATTTCTATCAAACTCTCCCAATTCTATAGACCATTTGATTAACCTCCTAGATGCTTTTGGTTTCTGTAGGATGGTCCTTAATGGTAAATGAGTGTAAACACCGATAGTGTGAGCTTGGAAGTATGGACGCAATTTTTGCTGAGAAAACTAAAGCTAGAGCCACCTTATCTGCAAGTGGATAATGACTTTCTATGTCAGGGAGAATTTTGCTGACATAGTAGGTAATATACACTACCTTCCTAGACAAACTGGTGCTGCCCTGCTCTACTGGAGGTAAAGTCTTGGCTGGATCCAATACATGCACCAACTCTAGCTAACTAGTCTCAGTTATTGTAGGATGAACTGTCGGGGCTTAGTTCTAAAGTGCCAAGACTTCTGCTAGTAAATCCTCGAGCTTCATCCCCATCCTATCTATTTGTTCATTCTTTTGCTTTAATTGCTAACGGAGGTGTTGGGTCGAGTAGGCTGTGTCTTCCTGCTCGGCCATAGCACCTTCCAAACTCTACTGATCATGCAAAAAAAGAACACATGGTGTCTACCATGTGAACTCTCGCTGAATCCTCTAATGATCATCCTCATTATGTTTAAAACTAACATTTTCATCCTCTAGATCAGACCAGGCATATCCTAAGATTTCATTCTTCTCCACTAGATACTGTGCTACAATGTCATCTAGGGATCGGTCTAGTTGAACGAGTATAAAAGATCAGGGCTAACTGGTAGTACGATCATTATCATGAACAAAAATGCATCTAACTTCTATTTTTGCTGGAGAGCTAACCCTATGAGGGCTACGTTGCTAGAAGAAAGATGCTCTTAGCTATCACTATATCTAGATGGAGTAGTACTCCTAGGAGGATCTATGTCCATGGGGGAGACTAAACTGTCTCCTCCTCCCTCTACCGCTGTAATCTCCATAGCCTGCTGTGGTGGTAGTGGTGATAGGACTCAATACCAGGTCACTATTCCTTCTTCACCATAAAGATGGTCGCAGAGAGCTTGGCCTTGCCATAATAGGCAGTGTAGATGGAACGAGATCTCTTGGCTGTAGCCAGATCACCAATGGGGTCCTCTTCTCCCCAGATGTAGCCTTCATGGCCTTTGGTGGAATGGTAGATGCTGGAACATGTACGTGAGATGGTGAGTAAGCGGTGGTGGAGGCACCACTGACTCTCTCTGAATAGGAGCTCTTCTCTTGTGATGGGTAGTCCCCATCAGTAAGATACTGTCAGTATGATCGACGTGGGTAGCATGTCAATCAGGAAAGTCCACAAGTGTGGAGGCCGCTGACTGTCGGCTGTACCTCCACCTCTCCCGATTGGTAACATGAACTAATGTATGGGCCTCCCTGACCCTCTCCTGTCTAATCTATCTACCCACACTATGGGGAATAACTGATCTCAAATCATATTAAGCTCTGGACTTGAGCCCATAGGCTCCACCAACTCAGCAAAGAATTAACCTGAGGCCGGCGTACGACCTCCTCCTCTCACTGGTAGGAGCTAAATTGCTAAGGTGAAGTCAAATCCTTCTAACATCCTCTCTATCAGAACTAGAGAGGGGATGAAACCTATTCTCTGTAATGAGAGGAGACACTACCCTAGGTGACTACTCCATGATAACCTAAGAAACTGCCTCCAACTCTCTCGCTATGCGAGTATGATACCGCTTGATCATGCAGTTCTTATTTCGATGCTAAGCCCTGATAGGTTGAGCAAAATGGGAACTAGACCCAATCTCAAAGGCATAGGAGATAATCCCTGGAATCAGGGGAGCCTTCCCTTGGAAGGTGCCAAGGAGTGGGTGCTAGCCCTAACTGGGGTAGCAAGGGAAACAACGGGGCACTGGCACTGGCACTACTACTGCTACTGTGGGAACTGCCACAACCTTCCTCTTCAGTGAGGGAATCTCAGAATCAGATGGTAACTCAACCCGGATGACCAACCGCCCACCATGCTCCTAATGATTGTCATAAGGGGTTCCCTCACATGTAATCCAGCCCCTCAAAGCCTAAGCAAAAGTGGATGAAGTGGGCATAGTCAGATCATGGAAGCTGGCCTGATCTTAGGCCAAATCCATCCCAAGAGAAAATGTGAAGACATATCTCTATGCTACCATTGAATTGAGCCGACTAAACTAAAAACTGACAGAAAGCTGACTGAAAGTCTACAATGTTGAAAAATAAGTTTGAATCAGATTTTTGCTTTGTTGATTTTTGAATTTTGATTTAGAATTTGAACCCACACTCAACAACTTGAAAAAGTTAAGTGGGGCTCAAATAAATTTAGAGGAGAGATTTTGGAGTTGATTGGAAAGGAGATGTTTGAATGTAGAATCCAATTTCAATAAATTTGTGTATGTTAAAAATGGGTTCAAATATTTTTGAAGAGATTGATGCTTCCATAGGTTTGTATTTGATTTTGATTTTTTGAGTTTGTGAACCCTTTATTTAAAAAATTTGAGTATGTTAAAGTAAGGGTCAATTGATTTTGTTTTGATTTGTGGTTTTGGAATTTACTCACTTAGCAAATTTAAGTATGCTAGGTGAGGTGTTTGAAAATAATTTCTTCTTTCTTTAGTTTGCTTATGAATCATGTTTGTATTTGAAAATGGAATCTTCACTTTAGCAAATTTGGGTATGCTAAATGAAGAATCCAAATGTTTTGTTATTTTTGAAAAGAGGATCTTTACTTAACAAATTTAAGTATGCTAAATAAAGGATCCATGTGTTTTGTATTTTGATGATTTTGAAAGAGAATTCTTAGCAAATTTAAATATGCTAAGAAAATCCAAATGTGATTGATTTTTTTTTTTTTTTTTTAATTGAAAAGAGGATTTCTCCTTAGCAAATTTAGGTATGCTAAATAGGAAATCCAAAGATGTTTCATGTTTTTTTTTTATTTTGATTTAAAAAAAAAGGATTCTTAGCAAATTTAGGTATGCTAAAGAAATCTAAATGTGTTTCATGTTTTTGTGATTTTGATTTTGAAAAGTGGATCTTCCCTTAGTGAATTTGGGTATGCTAAATGAAAGATCCAAATGTTGTTTGAATTTTTTATTTTGAAAAGTAGATCTTCATTTAGCAAATTTGGGTATGCTAAATGAGAGATCCAAATGTGTTTGAATTTTTTATTTTGAAAAGTCGATCTTCACTTAGCAAATTTGGGTATGCTAAATGAAAGATCCAAATATTGTTTGAATTTTTTATTTTGAAAAGTGGATCTTCACTTAGCAAATTTGGGTATGCTAAATGAGATATCCAAATGTGTTTCATTTTTGAAAAGATGGTTATTGATTTTGTTTTGAAAATGAAATCTTCATTTAATAAATTGGATAATGATGTTCATTTATACTTTTAAAAATATGATTGTTGATTTCGATTTTTGAAAATGATTGTTAATTTTGATTTTTGAAAATGAAATCTTCATTCAATAAACTGAATGAAGATGTTCATTTAGTGCTTTTGAAAAATATGATTTTGGGATTTTATTTTCGAAAATGAAGTCTTCATCAAAATGAATTGAGTGAAGAAGTTCATTTGTGCTTTTTGAAAATATGATTGTTGGAATTTTAATTTTGAAAATGAAGTCTTCATCAAGATGAATTGAGTGAAGAAGTTCATTTGTGCTTTTTTTTGAAAATATGATTGTTGAAATTTTATTTTTGAAAATGAATTCTTCATCAAAATGAATTGAGTGAAAAAGTTCATTTGTGCTTTTTTTTTGAAAATATGATTGTTGGAATTTTATTTTTAAAAAGAGATGTTGTTGATTTTGTTTTTGAAAATGTGATTGTTCATTTTGTTTTGAAAATGAAATTTTCATTCAACAAATTGGATGAAGATGTTCATTTGTGCTTTTTTTTTTTGAAAATATGATTGTTGGAATTTTATTTTTGAAAATGATCCTACATATAACAATCATGAAGATTGTTAGATGAGGGTGAATTTTGCAAACATTTTATTTTGTGCATTTTGAAAAAAGTGATTTTTGGAAATTGATGTTTTTTTTATAAAGGATTATTTTTCTTTTCATTAATTTTGGAATCAACCTTTCCTTACTATAAAAATGGTAAAGAGGTTTTTGTTATGTCTTTTATTAGATTCTTATTTTCACCCATTGGAGAACCCAATAGGAGTTTTAAGATTCACATGAGTGAGGTCCTAAAACTTAAAGATGTTGGCTAGCTTAGCTTAAGGATGAAATAAAATAAGTGCCAATGAAAAAGAAGAATAGTCTCAGATTCTTATAAAATACGAACCCACTATCGATACTTGGAGACAATGATCATTTACCAAAGATGGAGAGAGGAACCATCCCCAGTGGAGTCACCAAAAAAATTTGTGGTGAAATATTCCTGCCTTCATCTATCCTTTGGAAAGATAAATGAAAAATATTCCTTTATTGGGACATCATGTAGATCCATATATATTTATTAGGGTGATGTACATTGAGGAAAGATGTACCATCTCAAAGATAGAAGTCACCACCCTACAATGGACCTAATCACCTGAGTAAAGACTCCTAAGAACTATGGGTATTTGGAATGTGCCAGAGATTCTTCTCCTATTTTACATGGAAAAGTAAAGCTGGGTTTATTTTAAACTAAGTTCATTAAGTTTCCTATGGAGGAAAGTCCCCATAGTTAATTACATCCTAAGAAATAGAATTCCTTAGGAATACTCTTAATTAAGGTAAATGATCGTTGTCTCCAAAGATTTCAAAGATAGGACTATCAATCAATTGGTTTATTTTTAGAAGATCAAGTGGGATTGATCAAGAGGAGGGAGTTATTATCGAAGCCAAAGAAAGATAAGTAGGAGATGCTTATGATATTAGGAGGCCTAGTAAGCAACTCAAACTATCCTATGGTTGGGCTTTATTTTTTTGAAGTTGAGGGGAATTAGTTGTTTAAGTTGAATTTTTATTAAAAATCTAGGACTTACGATTCCACGACACTAAATCATGAAAATGACTAAGAGGTGAGGATATGCTTGTAGCCCTAAAGGGAAGTAGCAACCTCTAACTTAAAATGGAGCTTTGGCATGGCCAAAGCACTAAATCTAAGACAAAAATGGGTATTTGGTTTACCTCCACAAGAGATGATAAACCACCCAATTGTTTAGACTTACAACTTCCTAGGGTGGTCGCCAAACCAACCTCCTACAATTTCAAATGCATGTAGGCAAGTCATATGCTTTTGCAAGATATAAGATGTTATTCATTTAAAAAAAGACTAAGTCTTTAAACACTCCCTAAAAACTAGATCATATAGGACATGATTTAATGACCTAAATCTAATGTAAACTTTATTACATTTTATTTTCATTTTAGACTATTGATTTGACATAGGCTTATATGATTCATATGCCTAATTCATGAGAAATTAGATTATGAGCCAAAATTAGCAAGAAAGGAGGTGTGTTTCCACCATGGCTCTCAAAGGTCAAGCCAAGTTCCTTAGCAAGGGTGGAAGCCCATCAAATTAAGAGTGAAACAATATGCTTTTTATGCATGATGTGAGGAATAAAATACAACATCTAGCTAAGGGGTTAATTCTTTTATCTTAATTTTTATAACTTAGAATTTAAGTAAGGTTATGAGTTGTTAATTTTTAGTTTTGAGTTGATTAATTGGATAGAAAATTTATTTTCTTAAGAGCATAATTATCATCCGCACCATACATCAATGCAAGAAGAAACTAGAAAACATGTCATCTTAATGCACAAGCTAAACACACTTCAATCAATTTATAAAACTAGCAAAAGAATAAGAGGCCATTTATGATCAGGCTCCACCGCACAAACCCAAAAAACAAATTGGGTGAGTTCTACCCTTATACAACCTGATTATAAATGAATTAATTACAATTAAGGAGAAATTCTTGTTATGGGGTCTTCATTCTTCATTCTTCATTTCTTCTTCCTTCTTTTCTTTTTTTTCTTTCTTCTTTCTTCTTTTGGTTGGTTGGAATGTGGTTGCTCCAAAAGGCTTCACATGATACATAAGACATAATCTTATAACCTATGTTCATCCTAATCCCCCATAACAATCATTCTAAATCCTAATTACAAAATTACATGAAAATGGGAAAAAGGTAAATCTAACTAACACCTATAAAATAGAGATTTGCTAAACAAAACCAAACAATCATGTATATTGGACTTAGCACCCCACACATGGGTAACTAAGTCCACTGCCTATTTTGGATTCTCGCTGGTAGAGGCAACTGCAAAGAAAAGCAATTATATTTTATTATAGCACCTCTTAAACACAATCCCCATAAGATAATGATTAGACTAAGATCGCCTCTATCATTCAGTCTACACACATACACCCTAACAAATAGACTAAAATATTACATCACAAAATAAAAGTAAACATCAAACCATGCACTGGCCTAACCTAAAGCTAGAAATGGTGACTTAGCCTAATGTGTATGCCATTTAAGGTTTGTGTGGTATGTATTAACTGGGCTTTAAGGTTAACGTTTTCTAAGTATGAAAATATTCAACTTATAGGGTGATTTCATTTAAGTGGTTTAGTTGATTTGGTTGAGTTTTATTTCATGATTTGAGTTGATTTGAATGAACCTACACTTAATCACTAAGTATTGTAAAGAGAGGAAAAGAGAAGAGAACTTTTCTTTCATCCCTACCTTAAGCAATTTCTAAGGTAGATTCATTAATGACTTTTGTTTAGTGAATATTTTATTATGTATTTTAATTAATCCTTAGTTTTGATTTTTCTTTAAATAAACATATTCAAAAAGAAATGCATTTTAAGATTAAGTAAAGTGAATTACTATCACAAAACACATAACACTTTATTTCATTCCAACATGTGTAACATGCGTATGGATGGATCCTAAGCATATTTATACACACAAATGCAAATATTTAGCACACATTCATGATTAATGCTATGAGATTTTACTTGAGAAAATTTGGATGCTTCATGATGCATGACTTGGTTAAGTAGAAAAAGAGAGATTCTCTTATCCATTTTTATATGCACATTTACAAGTATGAAAGACAAAAGTGAGTACGTCACCATTATTGTCTACACCAAGGGTGTAAGGTACAAGACCTACTTAGGGCTACTTAAAGCTTCGCAACCCCGGGGTGTTCAGATTAATATACCACTTTTCTTAAATACATGTGCATGTACAAAAAGAAATACATGGAAAGAGGAATCATGCAAAAGGTTTGTATTTGTTTGATTTTGGTTTGATTATTTAGTTTGCATGTGTGATGTAGAGTTCCTTCTTAAGTCATGACATAGGAGTGTATAGGAATGGATTTAAGCAAGTGTTATGTCCTTTCCAAATGGACTATACACTTTGCAAATCCTATACAAACCTATATTAAGAAAAGAGAAGAAAAATCATATAACACATTTAATGCTATTCACATGCAAGTTTATAAGTACATATAAATATCATACTTTTCATTTGTAATATTTGATTTCTATGTTTTGAAAATAGTTTTGGATTTAGTAGTGATTATACCATTCATATTCTTACTTTAGCCAAAACATGCAGTTTGACATAAAAGAAATATTTCATTTTTAATTTATTTTTCAAAAGGCATGAATGCATGATTTTCATATGACGTACACATTTAGCATGCTAGGAAATAAATAAAGTGATGCAAGCATGTAATTTCAGCAAGCATGTAATTTCATCCACTCTAATTAATTCCTAAAGACTATCCTATGGAATAAGATTATTTAAAGTGAATCAAAGTTGGTTAAGGAATTTTGATTTTGTTTTGTGTTTGATTTGAATCTAAGGAATGTGAAAAGGGTTTGCTGGTCCTAACCTATCTCCCACATGTGTATGTTTATTTATTTTGTTTTTAGAACCATTAGATTGATTTTATATTTTATTTAGGTTAAGGTGTACATTAAGTTCTTTAATTACCCTTTACCTACACTACTTTAACATATTTAACCAAATAATTATGAGCCAATGTATGACATAAAATCACAAGGTATTTAAATCAGCAATGCACCTAAGAAAGAAAAGGGCCCAATGCATTTGGCTCACAATTAATGATTAATTAAACTAAAGGGTTTAATTTAAGTACTTTCATAACCCTTCCCACACTTATGGGTTAGATATGATTTCCTTAAGCTACTTAGGTTATTAAACACCTAAGCAATCTACCCAAGAAGGAAATGATAAAGTTCAGATTGATTTGATTTTAAAATTTTGATTAATTAAGTGAGTAAACTATTTAATTAATTTGCACCTTAACTAGGTTTTTATTCAAATGAAATAAACTTAGGGGGAATAGATTTGGGAGAGGACTCATAATCTCATTCCCTAAGTCTATTCACTATTCTAAGGTGATTAGCAAACTTAATTAATAAATTTATCATTATTTAATAGGTTAATTAAATATTTAATTAATTAAGAGAGTAATTAGGAGTGAATCAAGAAATTCCCCTAATTAAATCATTAATAAATTCCAAGAAAATTAGGGGAGGCAGAAGTCATCCCACTAAACATATCTAACAAGTTTGGAATTAATCAATGGAATAATTAGAAAGTAATCAACATAATTACATTCCCAATAAAAACTAAATTATAGAAAATTAATTGTCCAAAATCTATTAAATTTAATTTTATATTATTCCCCTTTGAAATATCTTCAAAATGCATTTGAGTTTGTATTTTTTTTAATTTTTCTACATTTAGTTATGTATTTTTGAAGATTTTGTAATTAAAACTTAATTAAATTGCCTAATTATATAGTTAATTTCATCATCACCACATGGACCACTGACGCGGTGCGTGCTTTCCATGTGGTGCAATGGGATTCTATTTAAGTAGTCAAATCAAGTGCCACGTCAGCTGGCGACGCTATGCGCTTTCCCTTGGACCGTTTGATCAAAGATCGGGCGGTCAAGATTAAGCTCAAGGTATTAAAGGGATTAAAATGTAGATATAACATGGATTAATCAGAATCGTCCATCCAAAACATGCAGGATGGATGGTCGGATTCATCTAGCTTCCTGCGGAGGAGGGAAACTTTCCATCCTTACTTGATCCAGCTCGAAGGGATTGAGCTAAAATTGAACCAACACCATCAACATACAAGGAGATGAAGATCTAATGGTCAAAATGCAATGAGATTACAATTCCCTTCAAAAAGGATCAAAGAAAATTTTCCCTAAGCTCAATTTTGATCCATACCTCGCCGGAGGCTATCACCGGCGCTCCCAACCATCGAGGTAGCTTCATCTACTGGAGCTGAAGCCTTGTTGAAGGTTTCAGGGCTTAAGGTTAAGTAGTTCATCCTATTGATTAAAGTCCCCTACAAATGGGAAGCCTTGTTGAAGGTTTCAGGGCTTAAGGTTAAGTAGTTCATCCTATTGATTAAAGTCCCCTACAAATGCTTGTGGCTTTGGTCCAGACCCCTCTTTCCATGGCTTGAACACTTTGGAGAAAACTTGGGTGAGCTCGATTAGGTCCCCTCAAGGTGCTTGAAGGAGGAATTGAGCTCTGGTGAAGAATCGGATGAGATGAAAAATTCCTTAAGCTCCCCTATTTTTGGCTTAAGAAGATCGAGAATGGAGAAATCAAAGTAGCTTGGGAAACCTTGGTCGAGCTTGGAATTGCTTCCTCTGAGTTCCTATGCTTCAATCGAATGTGAGTCCATGCAATTCAAGTGAAATTATCTCCCCTAGATGGTAAGACGGCATGACTTTGCCATTTTGATCAAATTAATCCTATGGGGTGAGTTGGTTAGGCCATTTTGGATGCCATGTGGTTTAGTTTTGCTAGAGGAGTGGAGTAGTGAAGCTCCCATGTGCTAAATAAGGTGGATGAGTGATTCCCATGTGCTCATTTTGAGTAAGGTGGTCAGTTTTAGCCTTGGGCTGGGTTTGGCTGAACCAAACCCATTGGGTCATGTGCACCAAACTCATTAGTGTCCACTTGGTCCACTAAGAGGATGTCAAGTGACCATGAAGAGGATATGACCGAATTCCAAGTGGAATTGGTTATGGGTTACCCCTTGACCTAGGGGTAAAATGGTCATTTGGCTTTGATTTCACTTTTCTGCTCACCAAAGAAGCCTCACAACTCTCATTTTGGAAAGTATAGCTCACGACATCCTCTTTCTCATCCTGATCTTCCCTCCGATTGAAGCCCCTTCTGCCTGATTCTCTCTTCATCCAAAATCGAAGCTCCTTCCGTCTCATTTTTGAGATCTCATTCTCCGTTACCTTCGATCTTTTCTCTCCCCTTCAACACTCTCTTGCTACTGATTCTTCCTCTTCATCTCTATAGCGCATCCAGCTCTAGGGTGTACTCCTATACTTTGAGCTTTTCCTCTCTTCCAACAACTCCCATCTCTCTCTCTCTCTCTCTCTCTCTCTCTCTCTTTCTTTCAACTAAAGCCAACCTTCTTGTTATTTCCACCACAAGTTCTCATGATCTGATCTCATTCTCCCTCCAAACCCATTACCACATCCCATCAACCCGTGCACAGGAAGTTGTAGCAACTCTTCATTTGGTCGAGAACCAAAACACTCCTACTTGCTTCACGAGTAAACCCTTCTCCTTCACTCTTCTATTGCATACAACAGCTCTATTGACTAATTCCACCTTCCTTCTTTCTGTCAACCTACACTTCTCTCTCTTGCATAGCAAAACTAATATCATACCTCCTAAATTTCCAGCCATCTATCCACGTAAACTGCATTAGCCGAAGAGCCTTCTAGCCTCAATTTTCTTTTCTCCACCATGCATTACCTCATGTGATTCTCCAAATAGCACTTTCAAGCTTCCTACCCTCAACCTTTCCGATCTCCTCTCTTGCCAACCACCTTACATCCTAATTTGTATGCAACAACAACCCGTATTAATCCCGATTCCTAAATCTCTCATTTTCCCTGATTCTTGCACTAGAAAATCTAGCCTATTAGCCAACTATTTCTCTCCATTTCTCTTTAATTTCTACTCGTATTGTTACCTAAGCTCCATTTTCAGTGAGTTTATTCCTTTTAAGTTTCATCGAAAACTCATTAGACTACATGATGAGAAATGAGATGGAAAATTTGATATTGAGTTTAGTGAAGGCTGAAATTTAAATGGTTGTATGTATATAAATAGAAAAAAGAAAGTTGTTATTTTTCTTTATGCAAATTAAGTACCTGTAGGCACCTTTCTTGGCGTGACAGGAAAATTATGATTTTCATGTAGGATTCAAGACCTCATACGCCTTTATTGGCGGGGAGGACGTTTCGTGCCATGATTTATACCACACATATATGCTTTTCTTGGCCTGGTGGATAGGGTCAGTACCACAAGTAGCCTCCTACGTGGAGATGGCACGGATACTACGAAATTCTACCAAAATTTTGCCAAAATTGTACACACATGGTACTTAAATGATAAAGCTAAATCGACTAATTTGGCCAAAATGCACTTGAATTCAAATTGAAATTAAAGAAAAGATAAACTTATAAATGATAAATAAATAAATAACATCAAATCATATCTAGAATATGAATAGGATGCTACTCAAAGAAATAAAAAAATTTGAACTAGCAGAACTACCTCGCATCTACAACTTTCAGAACACCTAGAAGAATTGAATAAATCTGAATGAAAATGAAGTGAGCCTGCCTCATATTAAGAGTTGAATATGGAAACCTCATGGGGCCAGTCAGGCAATATTCAAAGCATCCAAAAATAAAGATCACCTCCCACGTGTATATTTAAAACATATGAAAACAATAATTGTTGCTCACGGGTATTAAACAAATGCAAGATAAGGAGTGGTGGATAGATTTATTATTGAAATTGTTCACTTACCATGTGCACCTACAAGGAGGATTTATTCTAAAAATTCAAAGCATGATCTTCACATGCTAATTTTAAACAATATGATCCGTAGAAGACCTCCTAATTTATAATTAAATGTAAGAGTTAAATAGATCTATGAATTAATCATAATTAAGTTAACATGTGCTTCGAATGAAATTCTATGGATCACAAAGTGGCACTATGCTTAATTTAAACATTCGGCAATTTCTGTGATTACCCTAAAAGAAGAGCTACACTTATTTCAAAGTGATTTCAAACTCAAAGTTACTGCATCAAGATATGTGTAACGAAATCAAAATTTGAGTTTCTACACTCATCATAGGATGTTGATTCAAGAAAATCATTTTATACTAATATTTCACAAAACATTGAGGGATGCTGTTATGTTATATTGGAGGACTTCTTTTAGTAATCAAAATCCTATATTCTCAATCAGAGTTTGAACGACGATCTCTATAAAGGGATATAAAAGTATTAATGAATTCCCCAATTGGTAACTTGACCAAAGTTGACCTAAGTTGACCTAAAAGTCAAAATGGGTCAAATCTTGATCTAAGCCAAATTGATTACAACCAATGGGTCAAATTCATTTTAAATTGATTGTTGAACTTGACCAAAGTTTCAATTGACCAACTAGACCCATCCTAATTGACCATGAACCCAACTTGACCTAAAGGGTCAAATCAACTTGAAATCAAACCAAATCAAAATTGATTGAAATAAAAGCTTGCAAAATATTTTAAATGATCAACCAACCAACCCATGACCCAACCTAATTTCAAATGGGTCAATTGACCCAACTAAGTGACCTAATTGAACCAAAACCAAATATAAATCAAATTGAACCAAACCAATGACACCCATAGGCTCCAAATAATCATTTGAATTTGACCTAACCCATGGTTTGACCTAATTTGACCAATTGGTCAACTAACTAAATTTACTCAATTTGACCGAATGGGTCAAATTGATCTCAAACCAAATGAACTCCAAAATCACTTGAAATTTGGCCCAACCCCAAATTTTCCCATATCAAAATCAAGGCCAAATGACCATTTTAACCCCACATCAAAGGGTATCATATGGCCAAATCCACTTGGAATTTGGTCATATTCTTTCCCAAGACCACTTGGCATCTTACTAGTGGTCCATTTGGACACTAAGGAGGGTGGTGAACATGACACAATCACCTTGGGTCAGCCATGACCCAACCCAAGGCCAAATCGACCCCTCCAATGTAAATTGGACACTTGGATCACCCCATACACTCACCTTGCTCATATTTATTCCCTCTCTTCTCTTCTACACCTCCACATAGAGTGCCTAATAGCCTAAACAAACCAATCAATCAGAGCAATTGATAAAAAATGGCAAAGGCTGTCCAATCCAAGTAGGGGGAGATATACTCCCCCTCATTCCAACTCAAACCATACACTCTATATTTGATTGAGTCCTAAGAACCCAAACCAAGCTTCTCCAAGCCTTGGCAAGCATTCTCGAGCTCCCCCTATTTTCTCCTTCTTAGTTTTCTTCAAAGCCGAAATAGGGGAGGTAATTCCAAACTCCAATTCATCCAATTCTCCACCAAACCTACATTCACTTTGCAAGAACCATCAAGGGACCTAATCGAGCTCATCCAAGGTGTTTCCCAAGTCTCCAAGCCACGGGAAGGGTGATTTCGATCAAAGCTGATTACCATTGAAGGAGAGCTTGACATCCACTTCAAATCAAGGATTGATACTTTCAACAAGGCTTCATCTCCACTGGATGAAGCTACCTCATCTGTTGGAAGCACCAGTGATAGCCTCTGGTGAGGCATTATTTAAAATCAATCCTAGTTTAAAAAAAGCTTGGTCCTTTGTGAAGAGAATTGCAATCCAATTAGATCTTAGTAGTTGGATCTCTTGCTTGTGCTCATCTAAAGGTGTGGGTTGAGTTTGAACTTTATCTGAGCTCGGGTGAGCTCGAATCGAGTGATGATCAATGGATGACATCCGTCTCTCGATGCTCGGGAGGGGATGAATCATGAGTCATCCATCCTACGTGTTTAGGATGGACGGTTGTGATTTAATCACACTTAAATCCCTATTTAAACCCTTTACAACCATGAGATTTATCCTGGTCATCCGATCCTTGATCGGACGGCCCCAGGGGAAAGTGCGTTATGCGACGCGATGTGATAACTTAAATAACCATTCCGTCGCCACATGGAAAGCACCATGCCAACGGTCTACGTAGCACCAACGAGATTAGTTAATTAATTAGGCTATTCTAATTATCCTTTAACCATATAAACTTTATAAAATCATAATTAAATGTAGAAAAATCCAAAAAAAATATAAATGAGGGCTCATTTTAATGGTATTTGAGAGGGGAATCCAATAAAATTATTTTTATATGATTTTAAATAATGAATTTTTCCTTAATTAGGATTTAATTAAAAATTTAATCACCTTAATTACTCCCTAATTACTTTATTAATTAATTCCAAATTTCTCAGACATTTAATGGGTTGAGTTCTGCCTCCCTTAATTTTCTTGGAATTTATTAATGAGTTAATTAGAGAAATTAATTAATGAACCCCTAATCACCCCTTAATATAATTAAGAGTAATTAAGTATATGAACAGTGATTTAATCCCTTAATTGAGATAATTAAACATTATTTGAGTAAGGAGGAGGTTTATGGAATGGATTTGGGATATTTTCCTTAAGTTATTCCCAAAACCACCTTTCTTCCTTAATCCAAATATAATTGATTAATCCACTAATGATCTACTTAATTAGTCTTATCAACCTTTCAAAACCAATCTAAAATTAATCAATCTCTTATCAAGTAGATCCTTAGGTGTTCAAAAGCCTAAGAAAAGTTTGAGAAAATTGTATCCAACTCACATGTATTGGAAGTTTATGAAAGCACTTAATGTAAACCCTTTAGTTTAAGAAATCAATAATTGTGAGCCAATTTTTATTAGGCCCCTTTATTTCTTAGGTGCCTTATTGATTTAAATTCCATGTGGTTGCTTATCATATGTTGGCTCATAATTACTTGTTTAATTATGTTAAAGTGGTGTAGGTAAGGGGTAAATAATGAATTTAATTCACACATTTATCTAAATAAAACATAAAATCAATCTAATTATTCTAAAATTAAACTAAATCAATTCTTACATGGGGGAAATTGGTTAGGACCAACAAACTCTTTTCACATTTCCTAAGTCAAATCAAATCCAAAAATAAAATTCTCTTTAAAGAATTTTGATTCACTTTAAATGATCTTATTTTATAGGATTGTCTTTAGGAATTAATTTGGGTGAATGAAGTCATATGCTTACCTCACTTTATTTCTTTCCAAGCATGCTAAATATTGTATGCCATATGGAATCATGCATTCATCTCTTTTGAAAAATCAATTAAATAAAATGTTTCCTTTTATGTCAAATTACGTGTTTTGGCTAAAGTAAGAATATTAAAGGCTATTATCACTATTAAACCAAAAATTATTTTCAAAACTTATAAATCAAAGATTATAAATGAAGTGATGATACTTATAAGTACTTATAATCAAAGATTATAAATGAAGTCATTATAGCATAAAATGTGTATTATGTGATTTTCTTCTCTTCTCTTAACATGGATTTGAATAGGATTTTCAAAGTGTATAGTTCATTTGAAAAGAACATGACACTTGTTTAAATCTATTCCTATGCACTTCTATGCTATGACTTAAGAAGGAACCTCACATTACACATGTAAATTATACAACCAAAATCAAACATAAATCTTTTGCATGATTCTTCATCCATTTTCTTCTTTTTATGCATGCACATGTATTTAAAAAAGTGGTATATTAGTCTAGACATCTCGAGGTTGTGAGACTTTAAGTAGCCCAAAGTATGTCTTATACCTTACACCCCTGGTGTAGAAAACAATGGTGTCATACTCACTTATGTCTTTTATACATGTGAATGTGCATTTTGCTAATGGATAAAAGAATCCCTCTTTTCTACATAATAAAAATATGCATTCATGGAATATCCAAATTTTCTTAAGCAATATCTCTTAGCATTCACCATCAAGGTGTGCTAAAATTTGCATTGCATGTATAGATATGCTTAGGATTATTCATGTGTATGATATACATGGTGGAAAGAAATAAATAGTTGTGTTATGTGATAGTAATTCACCTTAATTAATCCTAAAATGCCTTTCTTGTTGAATAAGTTTATTTAGAGAAAATCTAAACTTAGGGTTAATTAAAACACGTAATAAAATATTCACTAAAGAAAAATCATTAATGAATCTACCTTAAAAATTACTTAATGTAGGGATGAAAAAGAAGTTCTCTTCTATTTTCTTCTCTTTACAATATTTAGTAACTAAATGTAGGTTTATTCAAAGAAAATCAAATTATCAAAAAAATTGACAAATCAACTAAAACACTTAAAATGAAACCACCCTCTAAGTTGAACTATTCACACTTAGAAAATTCCCACCTTAAAGCTTAGCTAAGACATGCCACACAAGCCTTAAATGGAACACAAATTAGGTTAAGCCACCATTTCTAGCTCTTTGTTAGGGCAGTGCATGGATTGATGCCTGATTTTGTTTAGTGATGTAATGTTTTTAGACTGGATGTTAGGGTACATGTGCGTAGACTAAATAATAGGAGATATTAGTATAATCATGTCTTCTACAGGGGATTGTGCTTAAGGAGCACTGTAATAAAAAAATTATAAATGCTTTTATTGTGCAGGTTGCTTATACCCCTAAGCAAAATCCAAATTAGGATAGGTGGACTGGTTACCCATGTGTGGGTTGCTAAGTTCAAATTATTCATATAAGTGCTTGAGTTATGTGGTATGTTTAGCTAATATCTATTTTACAAGTTTAGTTAGATTTTTCTTCCCATTTAATGTAAATTTTACAATTAAGATTTAGAATGAATATTATAGGAGAATTAAGGTGAACATTGATCATAAGACCATGTCTTATGTACCATGTGAGGCCTTAGAGCAAACTACATCCCAAGTCAAATCAAAAAGAGGAAAGAAATGAAGAAATAGAGAAAGAACAAATGAAGAAAAGAAGAAATGAAGAATGAAGAAGGAAGACCCCCATAACATGAATTCTTTCTAAATTATAATTATTCATTTGTAATTGTTGTATAAGGGTAGAGTCGACTACCCATTTTTCTTTTCGGGTTTGTGTAGTGGAGCTCGACTACATCGGCCTCTTATTCTTTTATGCTATCTTATAAAATTATTTGATGTTTGTTTAGCTTGAGCATTAGAAATGGCATGAGTTTTCTAGTTTCTTAATTGCTTGATGGTTGTTGAATGGTATGGATGCAATTAGACAAATAAATTTTCTATCCAATTAATCAACTCAAAATTAAATTAAATAACTCATAACCTCACTGAAAAAACCTAGGACATAAATCAAGATAATAAAAGATTTAGTAACCCCTTAGTTGGATGTTGTATGTCTCACATCATGCATAAAAATATATTGCTTCACTCTTGCTAATGGAGGACTTCCACCTTTGCTAGATTAAATGGCTTGACCTTTGAGAGCCATGGTGAAAACACACCTCCTTCTTTTTGATTTTGACCCATAACAAATTTCTCATGCATTAGGCATATGAAAACCCATAACCTATGTCAAATAAATCATCCAAAAATAAAAATAAAACTTAACAAAAATTGCATTAGATTAAGTCATTATTCATGCCCTTCATGATCTAGTCTCTTAGGGAGTGTATTTAAGGATTTAGTCTCCTAAATAAAACAACGGCCTAGTTATCTTGCAAAGCATAAGCCTTGCCTACATGTAATTAAAATCATAGGAAGACTTAGTTGGTAGCCACCCTCAGGCAGTTGTAAGTCCAACAGTTGGGTGGTTTATCCTCTCTTGTGGAGATAAACCATATACCCATTTTCTCCTTAGATTTAGGTTTTTCCTTGGCCCTCGCCAAAGCTCCCTAGATTTAGAATCTGAGATTATTATTTCTCTTTGGGGGCTACAAGCATAAATCCTCATATCTTAGGCATTTCCATGATCTCATGTTGTGGAATTGTAAGCCCTAAATTTCTAATAAAAATTTGACTCAAATATATAATCCTTTTCAAAATTTAAAAATATAAAGCCCAATCATCGGATAGTTTGGGATGCTCGCTAGGTTTTCTAGCATCGTGAGCATCCCCCACTCATCTTCTTTTGGTTTCGATAATAACTCCCTCCTTTTGATCAATCCCACTTGAGTTTTCAAAAATAACCAATTTATTGCTATCCTATCTTTGAAATATTTGGAGATAATGATCATTTACCTTAATCGAGAGTATTCTTAAGGAATCTCATTCCTTAAGATGTAATTAACTATGGGGACTTGCCTCTATAGAAAACTTAATGAACCCAATTTAAAATAAACCCTACTTTACTTTTCCATGTAAAGTAGGGGAAAGATCTCTAGTACATTCGAAGACCCATTGTCCTTAGGAGTTCTTATTAGGTGATTAGGTCCATTGTAGGATGGTGAGTTCTGTCTCTCGAGATAGTATATCATTCATCAATGTCGCACTCAATCACCATAATATGTACATATGCGGATCTACGTGGTGTCCCAACACATACCAACACATAATTTTATTTTTTAAATTCCCCAAGAGTTTAAGAAATAAAACACCACACATATGAACCACCTTCATAAGCTTAGCCAAAACCCCCTTTAATCAAATGAAATTCAATTAATTTCTTCATAAGTAAATTATTCCTTTATTTATAGTCACAAATATAAATGAAATGCATATCTAAATGATCAAAGCTAAATTAAACCAAATCAAACCAAAACCCATTTTAAGCTAGATGGACCTACCTCCTTGTGATCAACAAAATTAGCCTTCAAAATAATCCAAACTCAGTCAATTTTCTTATGAATCATTTATTCCTTCATTTATAGTCATAAATATAATTGAAATCTTAATTCAAATGACCAACACTAAATCCAAATTCAAATCAAAATCCAATCTAAGCCCTTTGAGCCAATTCTTTGGACTTAGCCAAATTCTATCCAAATCAAGTCAAAACTAATAGATTTTCTCTTGAATTAATCATTTCTTCAATTATCTATCCAAATATAAATGAAACATATAATAATTAAACCAAATTCAAGTCAACCCAAGTCAAGCCCAACTTAGCCCTATTGACTTGAAAATTTTAAATGAACCAAAATCCATTGCAGTTGAATTTATATTTTAATCTTAGGCTCATATATAAGTTCAACTAAACATAAATCAAGTCAAAACCAAGCCAATTGACCCACTTAGGTTCAGTTGACCTAAAGTGACCTAAAGGACCTTTTTGAGCTAAGTTCTAATCCAACCCAAATTGGATTGAACCAAGCCCATCCAAGCCACATATCATGACTAACAATCACCCTAGAGTGATCAATTGCCATGGATTGGGTCAAACCAAGTCAACTTGAACACCAAGTCAACCAACCATTTAGCCCAAATGAACCAAAACTAACCAAAACACATTCTACATCAAAGTAATTGAAACCCAATCAAATTAACTCAAAATCAATATTTGAACATGACTTGACCACCAATTGAGCTAAACCAAGCCCAATTGGTCATTTAACCCAAGTTGAACCAAATTGGCCTAAGGGATGATATTGGGTCAAATCATGATCTAACCTAAATTGATTGCAACCAATAGCTCGAGTTCATTCCAAATTGATTATTGAACTTGACCAAAGCCATAATTGAACCTAATTTGATCAATTAGGCCCAATTAAACCATTTTGCCTAAATTGACCTAAAGGGTCAATTTGGCCTAAGTTCAAATTAAATCTATATTGATTCAAACCAAAGACTACATTCATCTTCAATTAGCCAATTGAACATGATTCAACCCATAACCCAAGCTAATTTGGTCAATTTTGGTCAAATTGGTCAACTTGACTCATTTGATTCCAAATGAGCCAAAATCTATCCTAAGCCATATTAAATCAAATTGATCATACCAAAATACTTCAAATCATCATTTAAATCTAAACTAAGACTTGGTTTGACCCAATTTGACCAATTAGTCAACCTAACTAAATATGGCCTAATGTGACCCATGTGACCCAAATTGAGCCAAATCCCTTGAAACCAAGCCATGACCCATTGAGAGCTAATCAAACCCAACCCAAACCCACTTGGGATCAGCTCAAAATCAGCCCAAACCTAATTGGAGCCAAACCCAAGATAATCCCTCTTGGAAATGACATCCCACATATGATCTTACTCAAAGAGAGCAAAGTCCACTCCTCCCCATCCTTTTGCATTCAATGGAGCTAATCCTACAGCTTAAAAAAGTAGACTTTGGAGTTAAATCCAAAGTCCTCAATCATGTCATCACCACCACAACCACCTCCCCATCACCCTTAATAAAAAAATTCAACCATCCCCTTGAAAAGAGAGAAAGAGACCTCATTCTAATAATTTCTGAGCTCACACAGATTCTAGAATCTTCCCCAAGCAAGGAGCAACATTCCCCGACTCGATTTGAGCCAAAAAATATGAAACTAAAGCTTTTTCAGTGAGGTGGTGGTGACTATTGGTGAAGAAGACTTTCCAAAGGGAGGCAAGGGTTCAAAGTTATTACAAAGCTTTCTCTCACACCCAGGAGCTCGTTCGGATCTCACTACCACCGGAAACCATCCCCGACGAGGTATTTTCATCAAACTTTAGCTGGCCTTAAGGAGGTTTGCTTGTGATGATTTTTTTGCACGATTTTAGTAATTTCTCTTGGATTATCCGTGTTTTTTTTATTTTACATAAATCCCATGTGAATCGGGAAGTTTTTCAATGAAAATAGTCATGAAAATGAGGTCATTTGGTTGAGATTTCATTTAGATTTTATAGAAAAATTCCATATTTCCCTCGATTTTATTGTTCATCCTGCTGCTTGAGGTTCGCGTGCAGTAGCTGCCATCCGATCCAACATTCAAGGGATCGGATGGCCCAGATTTTGCCTAGATCTGCACCTTTTCACCCTTTAGATTGCATGGATCGATTTGGACCATCTGATCCATGATCGACTGGTCTGATCCAATTTGTACATCGTGATCACTGTTCCCGCCGATTCAGTTGACGTGACACCGCGCCAGCCAATCGCGCGGCGCAACGTGTACACTGCATGCCATGCGGCCAATCATGAGGTGCCGCATGGCACTATGTTGCCATGTCAACGCCACCCGGTGCTGACTGGTTTAAGTGGGAAAATTGCCTATTTTATGATTTTAAAAATTAATTAAATCACCTAAAACTCTAAAAATTCATAGAAAATAAAATACTTAACTAAAAATTATTAATAAAGGCTTGTTGGATTTGCCTTTTCAAGTTGAATACAACAAACGTAAAATACCTAAATTTGACTAAATATTTTGGGCTTAATTTAGGTTTTATTAAAATAAAATTTCATTAATTACTCTAAATATATATATCAAATTAATTTAAAGTTTTTAGGTATTGAAATTGCAGTTAAAATACATTCACCATAATAATTTCAAGTTGAAAGGACTTCTGGATTGGAAGATATTGCATTCTGAAGTTTAAATAGGAAAAATAAATTAATGGACTTTATAAAAATCATGAAAAATCATTTAAATTAGCTGAAACTTTGAAAAATCATAACAAAACATAGAAAAATCTAGAAATATACAAATAAATATTCATTGTAAAAGTATTTTCAAAGAGATTAATTTGAAATTTATTATAATTGATTTTAAATAGTAATTAAAGCTTAATTTATATTTAATTGAAAACTTAATTAGCTTAATTACTCCTTAATTACTCAAGTAATTAATTCCAAATTTTGTGAAGTTGATTAATAGGTGTGCTCTGCCTCACATAATTTTCTTGGGATTTATTACTTGGTTAATTAGGGAATGTGATTGTCTTAGCCTTAATTACTTTCTTAATTAATTGGGTGATTAATTAACATGTTAAATAGTAAGGAAACCACTAATTAAGCTTGCCAATCATTGTATAACAATGAATAAGCATAGGGAATGGGATTGGGACATCTTTCCTAATCTTTTACTCTAAGTTCATTTCATTTGAATGAAAATTAATTAATTTGGGATTAATAATTTAATTTATTAATTAAAATGGCCTAATTAATCAAATTAAAATCATAATCATTCCAAAACTCATCTAATTAAGTTTCTTGGGTAGATCTTTAGATGTTTAATAACCTAAAGCTATTTAAGGAAATTATGGATAACCTACATATATGGGGAAGCCTTAAGAGTACTTATTCAAGTTCTTTAATATAATTAACCACTAATTGTGAGCCAATTGCATTAGGCCTTTTATTTCTTAGGGTCATTCCTGATTTAAATTCCAATTCATTATTATAATTAATTGGTTAATTACTTTAAGGTAACATTGGTAAGGGTATTTAATGGACTTAACTCATATTATAACCAAATTAATCTATAAAATCAACTTAATTTCTTTTCATTGATCCAAATTGATTAACCAATATGGAAATGGGTTAGAAAAAATAATGATTGAATCTCCTCATTTCTCTAAATCAAATCAAACATCTAAAAATAACTTAATAAGAAGCTTTGGTTTACTTTAAATGATTATATTTGATATGATTGTCCTTAGGAATTAGTTTGATTGAATGAAATATGTGTTTTATGTCTTATTATTCTTTTCCAATCATATTAAATGATGTATGTCATGTGGTTCCATGCATTCATTCTTTCAAAATGTTTAAACCCAAATGAAATTTTCTTTATGTTGAGCTTGCATGTGTTGAACTAAATTTACAATATGTGTGACTATTATCACTATTAAATCAAAAATTATTTTCAAAAGCTTATAAATCAATTACAATATTTGGATTGATATTAGTCATAATGTAAGCTTGCATGTGTTCTAGTTTAAACATATGATGTGGAGTTCTCTTTCTTTAATTCACATATAGATTTGCGTAAGGTTGAACATTCATAAGTGTATAGTCTATTTAAAAAGAAACAACACTTATTTGAATTCATCCTTACACATTTCTATATTAGAATTTGGATATAACTTTAACTCATATGTATAAATAAATTCAATTAAGAAAGATACAACTTTGGCATGATTTTCCATTCTTGTAGTCATTTGTACATTTATGTGTATTTAGGAATATAGAGTATATGTAGTCTGGACATTCCGGGGATGCACAACTTTAAGTAGCCCCAAAGAGGTCTTTACCTCTCCCCTAGTTAACAATGGTGAAGTACTTGCTTAAAACTTTTATACACTTAAGTGTGCATTTAGCTAATAAGTGAAAATCTTATTTTCTACAAAATACACATATGCATCTTTGATTTAAAGGGTGTTAAAAGAAATATATTACATGTATTTGTCATACTTAGGATTTAATCATATGCATGTTACATGTGATAAAAAGGAATAATGTAATGTATGTCATGTGTTAGTAGTTCATTGAAATTAATTTTAAGATGCCTTTCATATTGAATAAAATCATTTAAAGTGAAATTCATCTTAAGGTTTAATTTAAAAATATGTAATAAGCCATTCACTAAAGAGAACGGATTAAATTAACATGCTTTAGAAAGTTTCTTAGGGTAGGGATGAAAGAGAGAAATTCTCTTTTCTCTCTTTATAACACTTAGTTGCTAAGTGTAAGGCATATGAAACAAAAGAAAATACTAAGTAAAATTTTCAAATCAATCAAATCACTTAAAGTGAAATCAACCTCTTATGACTAAACATCATTTCACATTTAGAAAATCATAACCTTAATGCTTAGTTAGGACTTACCACACAAGCCTTAACACACACATTATAATTAAGTCATCACTTTTAATCCTAGGTTAGGACGATGTATGTTTGTTGTATGTTTTATTTTTTGATGTAATATTTTAGACTGGATGTTAGGGTGTATGCTTCGTAGACTGGATGGCAGGTCGTGATTAGCCTAATCTTATTTTTTGTAGGGGATTATGCTTAAAGGGGCCACTTAAAAATAAATATAAATGCTCTCTTTACAGGTTGCTTATTCTCCTAAGCATAATCTAAGTTATGACAGCTGGGCTTGGCTACCCATGTGCAGGGTGCTAAGTCCAAATTATGATATAACTGCTTAGATTGTATGTGTGTTTATCTAACACTTATTTTGCAAGTGTTGTTAGATTTACTTTTTTATTTTTAATATAATTTTGCATTAGGAATTAGGATTAGTTGTATGGGGGTTTAGGATGAGCATTGGCTAGAAGGCTTAGTCTTGGGGTGCTATGTGATGCCTTGAAGCCTACCACATCAAATGGAGCAAAGATGAGAAGAAATGAAGGAGACATGAAGAATGAAGACTTGAAGACCCCACATAGCATTTGTTAATTGTAATTGTAATTATTCTTTTATATACCAGGTTGTATAAGGGTAGAACTTGACTACCCACTTTCTCTTTTTCGGATGTATGGCAGAACCCGACCGCACTGGCCTTTTATTTTTTGTGGTAGTATATTTAATTATTTGATGTTGTGTTTAGACTGCACATTAGAAACTAAATGCTTTTCTTAGTTTCTTACATGTTTGGTGCTTTAATGTGTGGCCTGGATGCAATTAGGCTCTTAGGATGAAATTAATTTTTCTATCTTGATTAATAACTCATAATTAAAATTTAAAATAACTCATAACCTCACCATAAAGCTTAGGTTTTAAATAAGATAATTAAAATATTTAACAATCCCTTAGCTGAATGATTGAATATTTCAAATCATGCATGTCATATTCCTTCTTCCTTGAATATGGGGGGTTTCCATCCTTGCACAATATGGGAAGACTTGACCTTTGAGGGTCTCTTCTATGGTGGAAAACACCTCCTTATCTTTGATTTAGTCCATAATCTAATTTCAACATGCATTTAGGTATAAGAAATCCCAAAGCCTTTGTCAAAATAAAGTGTCAAAAATTAAATAAAAATTTGAAAAGATTTGCATTTGTATATTAAGTCATTACTCATTCCACTCATGCTCTAGTCTCTTAGGGAGTAGGTTTAAGGACTTTAGTCTCTTTCAAATTAAATAACGACCCAACTATCTTGCACTTTCATAAGACCAAACTATATGATTTTAAATTATAGAAGGTGTTACGTGGCAGCCACTCTAGGTGGCTATAAGTCCAGCTGTCAGGCAGTTTATCCTCTCTTGTGGAGTTAAACCTTATGCCCATTTTTGCTTAAATTTAGGTCGTGCTTTAGCATATGCCAAAGCTCCCTAGATTTTGGATCTAAGGTAGATGTTTCCTTCAGGCTACAAGCATAAATCCTCACCTCTTTGGTATTTTCATAATCTTGTATTGTTGAATTATAAGTTCTAGCTTTCTATAAAATTTCAACTCAAGCAAATAAATCTCTTCAATTTTAAATATATAAAGCCCAATTATAGGGTAGATTAGAATGGTCACTAGGCTTCCTATTATTATGAGAATTTCCTATTTTCTCCCTTTGGATTTCAAAAATAAGTCCTCTCCTTGATCTATCCCATTTGGTTTTTCAAAATAACCAATCCTTTGATAGTCTAGCATTAAAATTATTGGAGACTTTAATTTATACTTTAATCGAGAGTATTCTTAAAGGATTTCATCTCTTAAGATGTAATTAGCTATGGAGGCTTGCCTCCATGGGGAACTTAATAAACCCAACTTAATATAAACCCTGCTTTACCTTTCCATGTAAAGTAAGGGAATGATCTTTAGTATATTCGAAGACCCATCATGCCTTAGAAGTCATTATTAGGTGAATAGGTTCATTATAGGGTGGTGATTTTTATCTTTTGAGATAGTGCATCATTCCTTAATGTCATACCTGATCACTTCAATAAGTACCCCCTAAGATCTGCGTGGTGTCCCACATCCAAAAATAAACACCACAAGAGGTCTCACGAGGAGAGCCTTCCTCGATGACATGGTAGTCAGCATCAATGTACCTAGCTTCTCGTTCATGGTGCCGTTTGATCTTCCTATTCTTGTTGCGGTGTTGGGTACAGGTGAGCAGAGCAGAGCTAGAGCTGGAACCTACTTTAAAGGTAGGGGAGACTATCTCAGAGGCCAAGATAGCCATCCCCTTTGAGTGACCAAAGAAGAGGTGCTAGCCCTCACAGGAGCTATGGCAAGGGCAACTGGCTGAACATGCACTAGAGTAACTGGCACTGACACTGATATTGATCGAGGTGTGCAAACCACAATAGCCTTTCTCTTTAGTGAGGGGAACTCAAGGTCAGACGATATGTCGAAGCAGAGAAGTGGTCTATGTCCTACCACCTCCTCCTTGCTAACAGTCGTGAGGGCTGGCCCCTCACAAGTAACTCGAACATCCTCGAAGCCATGGGAAAATTGAATCAGATGAGTAGTAGTCATGGTGTGTATGGCCTGATCCTAGGCCAGATTCACACCCGATGGGAAACAGAAGATGAACTTGTCGGAAGACATACTGACTGTATTGACTGGAGATGGGAAAAGGGCTAACTGTGCTGATATCTCTATATTTGTTGAAACATAATTGAGTCAGACCCTTACTTTTATAACTGCCTTCAATCATTAACTTCTAGATTTGACTTGGAATTTAAACCCACACTTAACAAATTTAAGTATGCTAAGTGGGGTTCATTGAATTTTGGAAATATTTTAGATATTTGAGGAGAGACTTTGCCATAAGCTTTTGATTTGGAACACACACTCAACAAATTTAAGTATGTTGAGCGAGGTTCAAATATTTGGAGAGACTTTGGGGATATATATGCTATATGTTTTGTTTGAAATTTATTTGGAAAACCATTATGTAGCAAATTTAAGTATGCTAAAAGGTTTCAATTATATGTTTAAAAATTTTGTGAAAGCATCTTTGTTTGTCATGATTGTCTGTTATGACTATGATATATGTTGATTTTATTTTTAATTTGAAAATGAGTCATTTACTTAACAAATTTAGGTATGTTAAGTAGAGGCCAAATGTGTTTGATATGTTTGTTGTTATGTTGATATATATTAATTTGATATGATTTGGGGAACTCTCATTTAATAAATTTAAGTATATTAAATGGAGTTCAATATATATGTGTTTGATATTTGTTGATTTGATTCCTCTTTTGAAAAAGAGGGGAACTCTTATTTGACAAATATGATATGTCAAATAAAGTTCAAATGAATATGTTTATATTTTGATGTTTGGAAGTGAGCACCATGTTTAACAAATTTAGGTGTATTAAATGGGATTCTGATTTAACAAATGTGCATGTTAAATGGAATTCAAAAATATGTGTTGGATATTTTAATTTTAATGTGATTTTTGAAAGTGGGATTCTGATTTAACAAATGTGGGTATGTTAAATGGAATTCAATTATGTTTTTCTTATCTTGATTTTTTTTTTTTTTGAAAAAGGGAGAATTTACTTAATAAATTTGGATATATTAAGTGAAGTTCATATGTTGATTATTTTGATTTTAGTTTGAAAAGGGGAACTTCCATTTATCAAAATATGAATGTGTTAAATGGAGTTCAATTATATTTTGATTTTAGTTTAAAAAACTATCATTTAACAAATATGGTTATGTTAAATGGAGTTGATTGTTTGATTTTACTTTGAAAATGTGCTTTTGAAAAATTTATTTTGGAATGGGAGGATTTTAATGATGTATATTTGTTGAAAATTAATCTTCATTTAACAAATTTAAGTATGTTAAATGAGGTTTGGTTGTTTATATTATTTTAAAATTTTAGATTTTACAAACTTTATGTTATGTGGAGTGCATGATTTTATTTAGAAAAAGTGCTTTTGAAAAATTTTGCAAAAGACTTTACTTATTTAGTTTGAGTTTTATTAAAACTTTCTTAAATATGGGATGAACCTTGCCTCACCAAGCTAGTGGTAAAGGGGTTTTAATTTTAGTCATCTCCTTTCATTAGTTGATTTATTTTTATCTATTAGAGACCCAGTAGGGGGTTTAAGATCTAAATGGAGTGAGGTCTTAAAACCTAAAGGATGTCATAGCTTTGCTTAAGGATGAAATAAGCTAAGTGCAAGAAAGTAGTTTTGTGCTTATATAAAATATAAGTCCACTATCAATGCTTGGAGACCATAATCGTCTACTATAGATGGAGAGAGGAACAATCACCATCGAAGTCGCGAGAAAAATTTGTGGTGTTTATTTTTGGATGTGAATGGGGGGACACCAAGCAGATCATAGGGGATACTTATTGAAGTGATCGGGTATGACATTGAGGTATGATATACTATCTTGAAAGATAGAGGTATCACCCTTCAATGGACCTAACCATCTAATAAGGACTCCTAAGGCATGATGGGTCTTAATATATAAATATTTTTCCTCTTTATATGGATGAATAAGGTTTATATTAAAGCGGTTCTAGCTATGAGGCAAGCCTCCATAGTTAATTCTAAGAAAGGTGAGTTATTAGTAATACTCTTGATTAAAGTAGACAATTATTGTATCCAAAGATTTGATGGTAGCCTATCAATAAATTAGTTATCGAAAACCAATTGGGAATGTTTAAGGAGAAGACTTATTTTTGAAAGCCAAAGGAGATGAGTAAGTAATGCCCATGATACTAGGAAACATAGTGAGCATTCCAACTTTTCCTATGATTGGGCTTTATATATTTGAAAGTGAAGGGATTTTATATGTTTTAAGTTAAAATTTTATTAGATTACTAGGTCTTATAATCCAACAACACAAGATTGTAGAAATGCCTAAGAGGTGAGGATTTATGTTTGTAGCCCGAAGAAAACAACAACCTTGGATCCTAAATCTAGGAGCTTTAACAAGAGCTAAATTATGACCTAAATCTAAGCGAAAGATGGACATAGTGGGTTACCTCCACAAAAGAGAGTAAACCATCCTTGGACTTATAGCTCTGTATCAAACTCCTCTACACTTTAAATCCATATGGTCAATATGAAATTACAAGATAGTTTTGTTATTAATTTAAGAAGAACTAAAGTCCTTAAACTCACTCCCTAAGAGACTAGAGCATGAGTGATAGGAGTAATGACTTAATCTACAAATGGAAATATTTTGAATTTTTATTTGATTATTGACACTTCACTTGGACAAAAGCTTCAAGATATATTCCTAAATGCATGATGAAATGAGTCATGAGATAATTAAAGAGAAGAAGAAGATTCGATTAGATTGCTCTCAGTCAAGCATCCCTACTATGATGCATCAAAAGTAAATCAAAAACTAAATCAAATCCCCTAAAACCCTTTGAAGCCTTCATGAGCTTAGCCAAATTTGTATTCAAATCACTTCAAACTCAATTAATTTTCTTATAAATCAATTATTCCTTTGATTATCTTCCCAAATATAAATGAAATCTACATTCAAATGACCAAAACCAAAATCAAATCAAAACTCAATCTAAGACCTTTGAACTAACTCTTTGAGCTTAGCCAAATCCTATCCAAATCAAGTAAAAAAAACTAATGGATTTTCTCTTGAATCAATCACTACTTTGATCACCTATCTAAATATAAATGAAATCTATACTCATCAAACCAAATTCAAGTTAACCCAAGCTAAGCCCAACTTAGCCCTTTTGACTTAAAAATTTCAAATGAACCAAAATCCATTGGACTCTAAATTGATTGCACCTAAATTTCTATTTCAATCCTAGGCTCATATATAAGTTCAGCTAAACTGAAATCATGTAAAAAAATATGCCAATTGACCCACTTAGGCTCACTTGACCCAAAGTGACCAAAAGGACCCTTTTGAGCCAAGTTCTAATCCAACCCAAATTAGATTTCCAAGCCCATCAAAGCCTCATACCATGGCCTGATCACCTTAGATGACCAATTGCCATGAATATTAAGCAAGTCAACCCTTTAGTCCAAATGAACCAAAATTAGCCAAAACTCACCTTACACCAAGTTGTTTGAAACCATTGATTCACATCAACCCATGATCAATGTTTGAACATGACTTGATCATCGAATCTAACCCAACCTAGCCTTGACCCACTTAGCCCAAATTGGTAAAGGATCAATTTGGCCTAAATCAAATTAAATCCAAAATTATTTTAAACCAAAGACTACATTCATTTTTAATTAGCCAATTGAACATGAATCAGCCCATAACCAATTTGGCAAATTTTGGTCAAATTAGTCAACTTGACCCTTTGACCCATTTGATTCTAAATGAGCTAAAATCAATTCTAGGCCAAATTAAATCAAATTGATCATACAAAAATACTTTATCATCATTTGAACTGAACCTAAGATTTGGCTTGACCCAATTTGACCAATTGGTCAATCTAACCCAACATGACCTAATGTGACCCAAATGACCCATATTAAGCCAAATCCTTTGAAACTAACTCATGGCATCTTGGGAGTTGATCAAAACCAACCCAAACCCACTTGAGATTAGCCCTCAGCTTAACCTAATCAAATTCCTCATAGATCCTCCCATACATAGGATTCCACCCAATCTCATTCAATCCTCCCCATCACTTGCATTCAATCCTCCCCATCATTTGCATTCAGTGAGGACTGACTCCACAACCCTAAAGTAAGACTTTGGAGCTAAATCCAAAGTCCTCAATCAAGCCATCACCTCCTAACTATCTCCCCATCACCTCTAATGGTGATTTTCAGTCATCCCAAAAAGATAAGAAATTAAAGCCTCCAAGATCTCTCTCCTGCCATTATTCAGCTCCCAAGAGCTTCCCCAAGCAAAGAACATCCCTTCCTCACTTCCTTTGTGCCATTTGGACTGAAAAAATCAAAGCTAAGTGGATTCTAGTGAGGATGCGATGAAGGTTGGTGATCACGATGTTCTAAATCAAAGAAAAGGTTCAAACTTATTCCAAGGCTTCCTCTCACACCCAGGAGCTCACTCGGATCTTCACAGCTGCCAAAAACCATTTCCGGTTAGGTAATTTTGCCAAACTTTAGCCTACTGTAGGATCTCTTATTTGTGATGATTCTTGTGCAATTTTAGAAATTTTTGTTAGATAAACTTAACATTTTTCATTTCATATCATCCCCACGTAAATTGAAAAGTTTTTCTGTGAAGATTGCTACAAAAATGAGCCCATTCGAATGAGATTTCATTCAGATTTCATAAAATTCCAAAAATCCTATTTGATTACTATTCAACGGTCATTTTCACTACCTGGAGAGTAGTGGCTATCCAATCCCACATTCAGGGGATCGGATAGTCCAAATCGTGTGGTAGTTCATTCAATTTTGGCCTTTGGACCATGCTGATTAGATCTGACCGTTTGATCCATGATCGGACGGTCCGATCCAGAATGTGCACCGTGATCCTTATTCCTACTCTTTTTCCCACTCGTGGCTGTGGTGCCGTGCTTTCGACATGTGGCACCACATGTCAACAACATAGCCTTTGCATTGCATCACGCCGTGTGTGTTTAAGTGAAAATCATCTATTTTCTTATTTTAAAAATTATTTAAATAGCATGAAGCTTCAAAATTTTATAGAAAATAAAATACTTAGCAAAAATTATAAATAAGGGGTCATTGAATTCTTCATTCCAAAAAGAATCCAAGAAATCAAAAATCCCCAAATTTCACTGAATACTTTGAGCTTAATTTGAGTTTTAGTAAAAATTAAATCTTATCAATTACTCTAAAAATATAAATTGGATTGAGTTGAAACTTTCAGGAATTGAAATTAAACTTACAGTACACCTACCATAAAAATTTAAATTTAGAATGACTTATGGAGTGAAAGATATTGAATTTTGAATCTCAAATAGTTTATTTTAATAAAATAAATTAATAGACTTTATGAAAATCATATTAATGGCTGAAGATTTCTAAAAATTATAACAAATTATAGAAAAATCCAAGTAAATGTAAATAAATGCTCATTTTGAAGGTATTTTAGAGGAGAATTTAATAAAAAGATTTTCAATTAATTTTGAAAAGTAATTAAGCCTTAATTAGAGTTTAATTATAAACTTAATTAACTTAATTACTCTTTAATTAACCATGGGATTAATCCCTAACTTTTTGAGATTATCTATGGGGATGACGTGAGCCTCCCCTAATTTTCTTGGGATTTATTGCTTGCTTAATTAAGGATATTAATTAATTAACCTTAATTGCTCTCATAATCTAATTAATGATTAATTAATCACTTGAACATTAATGAATTAGTTAATTAAATGATTAATCCTTTGAGCAACAATGAATAAGCCCATGAGATAAGATTGAGACCTCATTTTTAATCTATTCCTTCAAGTTCATTTAATTAATCAAGTTAATTATGACTTAATTAATTAATTGAATCTCTTAATCAATGAAACTAAGATCCAAATCATTCCAGAACTTAATCATTTAAGTCTTGGGTAGACTCTTAGATGTTCAATAACCTAGGAGAATTCTAAGAAAATTATAGCTAACCTACATGTGTGGGAGGGTTATAAGAGTACTTAATTAAACTCTTTAGCTTAACTAACCAATGATTGTGAGCCAATTGCATTAGGTCCCTTTTATTTTCATATAATCATTACTGATTTTATTTTCAAAGTATGTGCATATCATGTTGGCTCATAATTACTTGGATAATTATGCTAAAGTGGCATAGGAAATGGTTAATTTAATGTACTTAATGCATGTTACAACCTAATTAACTTATAAAATCAACTGAACTTCTTCTCGTTGAACCAAATTAATTAACCAATACGGGAATGGGTTAGAAGCAGCAAATGATTGAATCTCCTCTCTTCTTTAAATCAAATCAAGCATCTAAAACTAACATAATAATAAACTTTGGTTTATTTTAAATTGTATTTGATATGATTATCCTTAGGAATTAATTTGGTTGAATGAAGTCATATGTTTTATGTTGCTTAATTCTTTCCAATCATATTAAATGTTGTTTGTCACTTGTAATCATGCATTCATCTTTTTCAAAAATCAATTAAATGAAATGATTTTGTTTATTTCAAGCTTGCATGTGTTGATCTAATTTAATATATGTGTGGCTATTATCACTACTAAATCAAAATGTATTTTTAAAAGTCTATAAATGAATAATAATGTATATTATAATGCTGATCATAAATACATAAGAAATGCATGTGATTATAACTTAAGTGCATGAAGTGAAGCATCCTTCCCTTTATTCATATGTTGATTTTTATATGTATGAATGTTAATGGGTATATAGTTTATACATCTCGGGAATACGAGGCTTTAACTAGCCCCAAGGAGGTCATTTGATTACCTCACTTCCCTGGTTAACAAAGGCACGTACCCATTTGATTTCATTCTTATATATTTCAATATTAGGATTTAGATAAAGCCTTGATTCATATACATAAATACTTCGAGTAAAGAAAATACAAACTTTGCATGATTTTTGCTCTCTTAATTGTGCATACATTCATGTATATCTAATCAAGCAAGTATATAGTCTGGACATCCCAAGAATATAAGGCTTTAGCTAGCCCCAAGGAGGTCATTTGGTTACCTCACTTTCCTGGTTAACAATGACACATACTTGTTTATGTCTTTATACATGTGTATGTATATATGATTAAAGAATGGAAATCCTCTTTTATATTAAAAATACATGCATTCATGATTGGCGAAGTCATTGTATTAATTGATCATGTACTTTGGAGCTCTCTTTTTTATTTTCATGTATGCAAATTTACATATGTTTGAATGCAAATGAGTATATAGTTTGGACATCCCAGGAATACGAGACTTTAGTTAGCCCCAAGGAGGTCATTTTATTATCTCACTTCCCTAGTTAACAATGACACGTATCTTTTTAATTTCATCCCTAAATATTTTTATATAAGAATTTAGATAGAGCTTTAAATTAATATAATTATATAATTCAATCAGAAATAGAAATATAAACTTCAAATACATGTCTACATTCATCATATAAGTATGCTAAAATGTGTTGCATGTATAGATACACTTAGCATTAAATCATATACATGTTACATGTGATGGAAAGGAATGGTTTAATATATGTCATGAAGTAGTAATTCAACTAAATTAATCTTAAGAAGCCTTCCACATTGAATAGAGTCATTTAAAGTGACCTAAACTTAAGATTATTTAAAATATGTAATAAGCCATTCACTAAAGAGAACCAAATTAAATCTACATGCTTTAGAAAGTGGCTTAAGGTAGGGATGAAAAAGGGCAGCCTCTTTTCTTCTCTTTAGCAACTCACCCGATGAGTACACCAATCTTGGAAGATATGAGTCCCCGTGCTTTCTCCTTGAGTTGGACACAAAATACCTATTTGAATTTATGACTAGCCATGTCATTTTCTCCAGGGAGTTGGATTAAGACCTTACCGGCCCTATCCCCTGTGGGTACTCTATTTGGATTAGGTCCTTTGCGACCCCATTTAGACACTACCCGAGTTACTTTTGGATTGGACAATTCCCCTTTCCTAGTAGCCATCCCTGTGGTTGGAAAATTTGTTTAGCAAATGTGTAGATTCTCCTTTGGTTCAAAAAATCTGAGAAAGGTGTTGGCTGATAAAAGCTCCTTCTCAGTTTGATCCCTCGTAAACTAATAGGGTCCATGATAAAACAAATTAAAATAAACTAAAATAAACAAGCAAAATTAATTCGCTTATGGATTAGGATTCAAGCCCCCAAAGGTCCCCTTTCTCCCAAGCAGGCATCCTATCTTTAGGGCAGTGTCAGCATAACTCTCTATAAGAATTGACTAACTACCTAAGTTGAGATAAATCCTTGGGTCGGTACTCACTTCGTAGTCACTCTTAGGTCAGGTTCAATTTTCTTTGCCACAAGCAGGTTACCCCGATAGTCATTCCACATTGAAAGATATAATACTATGAATGTCGCAAACTGACAGGCAACCCTAGGTCAGGTTCGATTTGTTGCCCAAAGCAACTGATCACCCCAGTGATCTTTTCTAGTAGAATATGTGAGTCCCCAAGATTTCCTCCCTTCAATTGATCATTGCAAACTAAAAGGCACTCCTCTGGTTGGATAGTTCTCCCATAGATCGGGAAGCTACTCTATTTGGTTCAGTAAACCTGAGATAGGTCTACGCTTCTATAAGCTCCTTCATAGTGTGATCCATCGCAAACTAACAGAATCCACAAACAAATTTAAAATCAACTAAATAATTTATATTGAAATTATCTAGTGATAAAATTGAACAAACTCTAAATTTTAATTAAAGCTTAAAGCTAAAAAAAAGGCTTAGTACAGTCATACCATACAAGCCCCTCTTTTCACATGCTAAATCACTAGGTCACTGACCCTAGACTTAGGTTAAGCTAATGATCTATGATGGTTTGCATTATGATGTGATATTTTTATTACTTTGTGTTGTACTATTTTATACTAGATGGTTATAAATTATTTGCTCGCTAATCTAGATGTTAGGATACTCTTTTAGGTTAACAATATTTTTTGCATAGGGTGTGCTTAAAGAACTATTGTAATAAAATGTAATAAATATTATTTTCTTGTAGGTGTTGCTTAAATCTCTAAATATAGCCTAATAATACATGTGGGCTTGATTACCATTAGTGATAAGCATGTATGTTTACATTATAAATGTTGGTATGTTGTGTGTTTTCTTTAACATCTATTTTATAAGGATTAGAATTTATTTTAAAATTTAAAAAATATAATTTGATCATAAACTTAGGTTAAGATCTACAGGGTTTAGGTTAAGAGCTTATTATACTCGTTTGGAAGTCCCCTATGAAGCCTGAGGAGGTCCCTGAAGAAGGCGATTATCCTTAATGAAGACCCCATAGATTAATTTTTAGTTCTAGGTTGGGTTGTATAAGATCAGAGCTCAACTGCACATTTTTTTAGTTTCTTCTATGGTGTACAGTGGTACCTAGCCTCACTAGCCTATTTATTTATTTTATTTTATTTAGCTTGATTTATTTTGGGGTGCACAATAGAACTACATGCTTTTCATAACTTTCTTTCAATGAATTTTTGTATTTTATGATGAAATCCTAAATACGTTAGGCCATTAAGAAATTTTCTACCCTAGGTTGGGTCTGATTTGTTGCCCAAAGTAATTGATCACCCCAATGGTTCCTTGTTTCTAGAAGATAAGAGTCCCCATGCTTTCTTCTTAAGACTTGGCCATTGTGTACCAAAAGGCATTTCTCCTTGATCAGATAGTCCTACCTTGTGGTTGGTAGACTACTCTCTTTGAATCAATAAATTTGAGTTAAGTCTAGACTTTTGGCACCTCTACTGTAGTTCATTATAAACATATATGATCCATCATGATCAAAATAAATAAAATTTAAGAAAATAAAATTAATCTTATCTTATCTTTAATATTATTTGGTTCATTTGTTCACCTTTATTTGTACATACACTTTGGATTGGTACATGGGTGGGTCTTGTCCTACGGCTTAGAGAAATTAGAGTGCTTACTACTTAGCCTCCATGGGGTTCATCTCAAAATTCAAACTTAACAAAATTTAAAATAAATTCAACCATCTTCCTTAGTGGAACTCAAATCAAATCTTTTTTCTCCCTAGTGAGAATCAAATCAAACCTTTCATCTCCTTGTAGATGACTTGAACCTGCTTCCCTAGTGGAAGGTTCACACTCTATCCCTTAATGGATTTCTTCTCTCTCTCTCTCTTATGTCTTGGACATAAGTAGAGCCACATTGCACTAAACTCTGGATTCTTTCTTTCCCTTGGGTCAGAGATAGATAGTTTCTGTTAGTTCTTGTGATCTTTAGGTGTTTGTTGATCATTTCGATCAATACCAATACGTGCGGTGTTCCTGGTCAGTCACACCACATATATTGGGCATCTTTTGTTGACCTCATTTTTAGAATGAGCTCTCAACCCCCTCCATCTTAGACATAGGACTTCTCTTAGACTTTAAGAGTTCCTTAGTCTTAAGACACATCTAGTGATTAGGTGGACACTCCAACCTAGCCCTAGAGGACTTAGAAGAGTTAAACATAGTAATAGGTCATACCTTAGGGGTGTTAGGAAAACTTCCCACCCTTAGCTTAAGCCATTCCTCACCTTCCTTCTTTCAAGTCAAACTCCAAATAAATTCTATTTGATTCCCTTCAAGTCCAAATCAACTCCACATGATTGAAATCCATGATCAAAATCCATCAAAATTCTTAAGTCCAAATTCACTTTAAGTCCTTAGCTTCCCTTAAGGACTTAACCAAAATCATGATTCAAACCTATTCAAATCATTGATATTTTCTCATAAACATTTATATTCTCATTTAATATAAATGAAATATAAATTCAAATCAATCCAACTAAACTCAAAATTCCAAATCAATTCATGAAAATTTTCTTAAGTCCTTTTAATTTTCCATTAAAGGACTTAGCCAAAATCAACTCTAAACCTTGATTAAATCAATTCAAATCCTTGAGATTTTCTCAAAAAATATTTATATTCTCATTTATATTCACATATATAAATAAAATATAAATACAAATCAATCCAATCAAAGGCAAAAATTAAATTCCAAACTTAAAATCCTTGAAATTCCCTTAAATCGCTTAATTTTCCATTAATGGATTTAACCAAAACTTTAATCAAAGCATTTCAAATTCATGGAATTTTTTCAAAAACTTATTTATAAACTCATTTATTTTCAGATATATAAATGAAATATAAATATAAATCAATCCAATCCAATCCAAAAATAAAATTTCAAACTAAAAATTGCTTTAAATCCTTTAATTTCCCTTTAAGCATTTAACCTAAATCATGATTAAACCACTTCAAATTCTTGAAATTTTCTCATGATCAATTTATATTCTCATTTATATTCACATATATAAATGAAATATAAATTCAAACAATCAAAACCAATTCCAAAAATAAAATTCAAATCCACTCAAAATCAAATCTTAGCCTTTCGAAGTCAAAATCTTGAACTTATAATCACTTTCAAATCAAGCCAAACCCTTGATTTTCTCTCACGGTTCAATCAAACCTACAATCATGAGCTTATATATAAATCCAAACTTTAATCATTCAATCAAAACCAAAATCAAAAAAATCAAACCCAAGACCCCTTCATATTCTTCCTTTGAATATGGAATTTTCAAATGGTTCAAAATCCATTTGACTTCAAACCACTTGCAAATGGATTTAGATTTCAATCATAAGTCCATATACAAGATCAATCAACTTCAAATCAAGCTTTGACCAAGTCATTTGACCCACTTAGGCTCACTTGACCCAAAGTGACCTAAAGTACTCTTATGAGCTATCCAAACCAAATTAGATTGAACCAAACTCATATATCCCTCTCATCATGATTAACAATCATCATGGGATGATCAATCAATCAAATTAGGTCAAACTAAGTCAAACCTAAGGGTTGACCAAGTCAACACTTAACCCAAAATGAAACCTAACATAGCCAAATTCCACCATAGGCCAAATTGATTGAAACCATTGATCTAAGTTCACTCATGACTTATTTTTGAACTTGGCCAAGCCAATATTTTAGCCTAACCAAGCCCAATTGGCCCACTTGACCCAAGTTGACCCATTTTGACCTAAAGGGTCAAAATGTGTCAAAACTTGATCTAAGCCAAATTGACTGAAACCATTTGGTCAATTCCATTCCAAATCACTTGTGGAACTTGACCAAAGGCTCAATTGGGCAACTAGACCCAGTCCAGCCCAATTGACCTTAGACCCAGATGACCTAAAGGGGTCATGTTGAGCCAAAATTGAACCTAACCCAAATTGATTGGAAACAAAGATACCAATCCACTCCATATGACTAAATAAACCTAAACCTACCCTTGACCTACCTCAAATAGGTCAAATGGGTCAAATGGTCAACCTGACCCATTTGACCTAAATGAAGTCACGAGCCAAAACCAATTATATACCAAATTGAATCAAACCAAAGCCAAAACATTTCAAATAGTCATATGAACTTGACCCAACCCTTAGTTTGACCTAATTTGACCTATTGGTCAACCCGACCCAAGTTGACCCATTTTGTCCTAAATGGGTCAACATGAAAACCTCAAATGGATTCCAAATCCAATGAAACTTGGTCAAACCTAGTTTCTCCACATACCCAACATGTCCACAATGGAAAAAATAGTAAAATGACCATTGTTCCCCTAGGCCATAGAACAAATTTTGGCTAGCCCATGGGTATTTTGGTCATACCCTCTTCACAATCACTTGAGGCTTTCCTAAAAGCTCAAGGAGACTTAGTGATGAGTGGTGCACCCAACCCAATGGGTTTGGTTAAGACCATTTGACCCATAAACTAAACCCAACCACATAGCTTGAAATTGAGTTTTCAAATTCCCTCCTAAGCTCAATTTGATGCACATGGGAGGTTGGCATTCCACTTAGGATCAAAGCGACCATGTGCAAAGATCTAATAGCCTAAACATCCCTCTCAATCAATTGGATCAAAATGACAAAGAAGGGTTCGACCATTTGATTCCCATAAGGGGAGATATACTCCTAATTCAATGAAGTTTCAATTCATTCTCTATTGATTGAAGCATAGGAATCCTTATCAATCATCAGAGAGTATTCCCAAGGTCTTGAGAGAGAATTAGAATTCTTCCTTCTCGATTTTGCACAGTGTAAAAATAGGGGAGGTGGAGTGAGTTGCTAAATTCATCTACACTTGATATCCTTCTTCTATGGACCAATGAGCTCACTCAAGTTCACATTGGAGTTCCCATAGTAAGGAGAGGATCAATTCAATCAAAGCTGAAGCCCAAGTGAAGTGGTGTTAGTCCACCCATTGATCCACTCAATCTCAAGGCTTAGGAATTTCAATAGGGCTTCCTCTCTACCAGACGAAGCTACCTCATCGATCTTGAGCACCGGTGATCACCTCCAGCGAGGTATGAAATTTTTTGACCACTTAGAATAGGAGGTGTTGGTCCTTTGTGAAAGAAATGTTCATGGCATGTGAAATCAACTGTTGGATAGGTTGGTAATTGTGCTTAGATGGTGTGGGTTGATTTTTGTATGTTTCCATGCTAAATCAGGCTTGGATCTCTGCTTAGGTCATGGACAGTCTCCATTGATCCTCAGGGAAGAACTTGGCTAATCTCAGTCGTCCATCCGCCCATTTTAGATGGATGGCTAAGATTATTTAGCACTTTTAGTAATTCATTTCCCCTTTTAAAATCACAGGTGAATCCTTACCTGTCTGATCTTTGATCGGATAGCCAAGGATATTAACACGTGCACCATCGTCGTAATTTGTGATGTGACGTTTAAGTCACACCGTCATGGCATGATGCGTGTAACCGCTGCCATGCGTCACGCCGTGAGCTAAGGATTAAGTAGGGATTAGTTAAATGCTTTATTAATTCTTAATTAATCTAGAGAACTTCAAAAATTCATAACTCTTCATAGAAAAATTAGAAAAATATAAGAAAAATGCTATGGTAAGATAATTTCATCTAGAATATATTAAAAATGTTTTCAATGAATTTTAAATTATTCATTTCTCTAAATTTGGGTTTCTTTGGGAATTTTAAATAGCTAATTATCCTTTAATTAGGTCATCAATTAATCTCAAATTTCTAGGATTCATTTTAGGGGATGACCTCTACCTCCCCTAATTTTCTTGAGATTTCTTGAGGGCTCAATTAGGGAAATTGCTATTTCATTCCCTAATTATCCCTTATATGTAATTAAGGGTAATTAAAGTATGATTAGTAGATTCACTCTATGATTATGGTTTATTAAGATCAGATCCAGTAAGTAGGAGATTTATGGAATAATTTTGGGGCATTTTCCCTAAGCTATTCCCTATACCCCTCTTCTCTCTTTAATCTCTTCTTAATTAAGAGTTAATACATTAATTATCCCCTTAATCAATTTTTCAAAAAATTATAAAAGTTCCAGAACTTAATTAATCTACCTTGGGTAGATTCTTGGAAATCAAAATCCCATTCATGTGTAAGGGTATTTTGAAATTACTTAAGCTAAACACCTTAGCTTAATTAACTTTTAATTGTAAGACAAATTGCATTAGGCCTTTTCATTATTAGGTTCATTTCAAATTTAAATTCCTTGTGGGTTTTATGTCATCTCATTGGCTCATAATTACTTAGTTAATTTTTCTAAGGTGGTGTAGGTAAGGGTTAATTAAGCCACTTAATTCATACCTTAACCAGATCAACATATAAAAATGGATTTAATTATCTAAAAATTAAACAAAAATACAAAACACATGTGGGAATGGGTTAGTAATAGCAAACTCATCTCACCTTTTCAAAATTAAATCAAACCTCAAACTAAACAAAAATCATTTTGAAATTCACTTTGATTTATTCTAAATTTTCTTATTCTATAAGAATGTCTTTAGGATTTAAGTAAAGTAAGTTTGTTCACATGGTTTCATTGCTTTGGATCATTCCCAACATTTTAAGTTGTATGCCATATGATACATGCATTCATAATTTCATGTTTCAAATTTTAAAATGAAAATTAGTTACTTTATGTCAAATGTGCATGTATTGGCTAAAGTAAAATATGAGTGGCTATTATCACTACTAAATTCAAAGTATTTTCAAAACTTATCAATGAAATATCAAATCTAAAAGTGTGCTACTTATGCTTATAAGCTTGCATGTGATAGATTATAAAGTCATGCTTAGTATAGCTTTCCTTTCTTTCTTATGTTAGCATAGTTTTGAAAAGTCGGTAAGATGTATGGTTCATTTGAAAAGAACCCAACACTTACTTAATTCTATACTCTATTCATCCCTATGCTCTCACCTAAGAAGGGTTGCCTATACTTGGATGTATAAATTGCATTAGTAAAAAAAATGAATCCACTAAACAACTTTTGCATTTTCTTTTTCCATTTCATTTCTTTTATACACATGTTTGTACTTAAGGTAAGTGGTATATTAGTCTAGACAACCTTGAGGTTGTGAGGCTTTAAGTAGCCCTAAGTAGGTCTTGTAAATTACACCTCTAGTTAACAATGACGTTGTACTCACTTATGCCTTTCTTACTTTCATGTATGTATGTGAAATTTTGGATAAGGAAAACCTTTTCTACTTAAGAAAAATCATGCATATTCAACTTCTAAATTTTCTTAAATGGATTACGTAGCATGAATCATAAAGTATGTTAACTACTCTCATTTGCATGTATAGATATGCTTAGGGTCCATCCATATGCATGTTATATATGTTGGGATAGAAATGAAGTAATGTGTGTTATGTGAATTTTGATTCAGTTTATTTAATCTTAAAATGCCTTTCTTTTTGAATAAGTTTATTTAGAGTTTATCTAAATTTAGGATTAATTAAAAGATTTAATCAAAACATTCACCTAAATGAAATTAAAATGTGAACTTACTTTAGAAATTACTTAAGGTTAGGAAGGGAAAGATATGTTCTCTTCTCTTTCTCTCTCTTCATAACTTAGTAATTAATTATAGGTTTTACTTAAATCAACTAAAAACATGAAATAAAACCAACTCAAAACACTTAATAATTTAAATGAAACCCTCCTCTAAGTTGAACATGTTCTTCACACTTAGAAAATTTTAACCCAAAGTCCTAATTAAGCATACCACACACACCTTCAAACCACACACACACATTAGCCTAAGACACCACTTCTAGCCTTAGGTTGGGTGCATGATTTGATGTTATATTTTATTTTGTGATATATGTTTTAGACCGGATGTTAGGGTGTATGCTCATAGAATGAATGGTAGGACGTGCTTAGTCTAACTGTTCTTTTATGCAAGGGATTGTGCTTAAGGGGTGCTATCATAAATAAAAATATAACTACTTCGTGCTTGCAGGTGCTTATACCCCGAAGAATAATCCATAGGCCAGGTGGACTTAGTCACCCATGTGTGGGGTGATAAGTCCAATATACATGCTTGAGATTTGTGTGGTGTGATTTAACTAACCTTTATTTTGCATATGTTAGTTAGATTTCTACTTTTTATTTTCATGTAAAAATGTGTATAATTAGGATTTGGAGTAATTTATTATGGGGATTAGGATGAATGTTGGTCATAAGATTCTATCTTATGCACCATATGAAACAGCATCTACCAACCTTCTAAAGCAGGAACCAAAAAAAGAAAGAAGAAAAGAAAAGAAGAAAGAAAGAAGAAAGAAGAAAGAATAAAGAAGTTTGAAGACCCCCATAACAATGAATTCTTTTGCTTAAATTATAATTTAATTCATTTGTAATCTGGATTGTATAAAGGTAGAGCTTGGCTACCCATATTTGATATTTTTGGGTTTTTGTGGTGGTGCCCAACCACAAATGGCCATTTATTCTTTTTGCAATTAGCTTTATAAATTGATTGATGATTTATTTAGGTTTTACATTAAGTGGCATGATTTTCCTAGTTTTTTTCCTTGCATTATGTATGGCCTGGATGTGGATTAGGCTCTTTAGGAAAAAATAAATCTGTTACCCAACTTAATAACTCAAATAAAAAATTAAATAACTCATAACCTCACCTAAAGCTTAGGATTAAAATCAAGATAAAAGAATTCACAACCCCTTAGCTGGATGAGCATTTCTTTATAATATCATGCATAAATGCATCTTATTTCACTCTTGATTGAAGGGCTTCTACCTTTACTAGAGAACCCAGCTTGACCTGTGAGAGCCGTGGTGGAAACTCACCTCCTCCATTCTCACTAATTTTGACTAATAATCTGATTTCTCATGCATTAGTCATAAAAATCATATTAGTTTGAGTAAAAAATAATTGTCCTAAAATGAAAATAAAATGAAATTTGAAATGAATTAGATTTAGGTCATTTGAAGCATGTCCCTTTACATGTTTCAGTCTCTTTAGGCAGTGAGTTTAAGGATTGAGTCTCTTTCTAAATAATAATAGCCTAGCTATCTTGCATAAACATAAAGACTTGCCTACATGTATTTAAACTCATAGGAGGATTTAGTTGGTAGCCACACCTAGGCGGTTGTAAGTCCAAGTTTTCAGGTGATTTGTCCTCTCTTGTGGAGGCAAACCAATTACCCTTTTTTTCTCCTTAGATTTAAGTTGTGATTTCGGCCCTTGCTGATGCTCCCAAGACTTAGGTTTTGAGGTTGCTTTTCCCCTTTGTGGGCCATAAGCATAATTCTTCATCTCTTAGGAATTTCCTTAATCTTGTATTAAGGAATCTTAAGTCCTAAATTTCTAATGAAAATTGCAACTCACATAAACTAAATCAATTTTTAAAATGTAAAAGCCCAATTTTAGGATAGTTTGAGATGTTCACTAAGTTTCCTAGCATCGTGGGCATCTCTTACTTATTTTCCATTTTGATTCGATAATAAGTCCCTCTTTTGATCAATCCCATTTGATCTTCAAATAGAAAACCAATCGATTGATAATCTTTCCTATTAAAATCTTCAGAGGCAATGATCATTTACCTTAATTAAGAGTTTCCCTAAGGGATCTCATCCCTTAAGATGTAATTAACTATGGGGGCTTGCCCCTGTAGGAAACTTAACGAACTCGATTTAAAATAAACTCTACTTTACTTTTCCATGTAAAGTAGGGGAAGAATCTCTGGTACATATGTAGGCCCATCGTCCTTAGGAGTCCTTATTGAGGTGATTGGTTCCATTAAAGGGTAGTGACTTTTGTCTTTTGAGATGGTACACTATTTCCTTGATGACGTATCCGATCACCTAAATAAGTTTATCTACGATGCATGGCGTCCACCAAGATGAATTTTATATAGGTGTTGCCTCTTTCATTTCTCCCCATAGATTTGAAAGACGACTCCTCTATAGGAATTTTTCTCCACAGACATGAAGATTTGAAGACCCCCCATAGCATTCATTTATAAATTGTAATTATTATTTTAAGTATCAGGTTGTATAAAGGTAAAGTTCGGCTACCCATTTTTCTTTTTGGGTTGTACAGCGGTACCTGACCGCATCGGCCTTTTATTCTTTTATGCTAGTGTTATAAAATTATTTGATGTTGTGTTTAGTTTGCATAATAGAAATGACATGCTTTTCTTAGTTTCTTCAAGTTTTGATGTTTGAATGTGTGGCTTGGATATGACTATGCTCTTAGGAAAAAAATAAAATTTTCTATCCAATTAATCACTCATAACTAAAATTTTCTATAATTCACAACCTCACATAAAGCCTAGGACATAATTAAGATAATTAAAAGATTTAGTAGCCCCTTAGCTGAATGTTGAATGTTGAATGTCTAACAACATGCATATCATATTGTTTCACTCTTGCTTAGAGAGGGTTTCCATCCTTGCATGATAGGGGAAGGCTTGACCTTTGAGGCTTCCTCTTTCTAGCTGAATTAGCCCATAATCCATTTTCATCATGCATTTAGGTGATTTTAAAATAACAGCATAAATAAATAACAGCCTATAATCCATTTGCAATTAGCCCCATAAAATTTTCAGCATGATAGGGGAGTGGGTTTAAGGACTTTAGTCTCTTTGTAAATAAATAACAACCCAACTATCTTGCAATCTATAAGACCAAACCACATGATTTTAAAATCATAGGAGGAGTTAGCTAGCAGCCACTCTAGGTGATTGCAAGCTCAGTAGTTAGGCAGTTGTAAGCCCAGCAGTCAGGCGGTTTACTCTCTCTTGTGAAGGTAAACCTTATGCCCATCTTTGCTTAGAGTTAGGTTGTACTTTAGCTTATGCTAAAGCTCCCTAGATTTAAGATCCGAGGTAGCAATTTCCTCCGGGCTACTAGCATAAATCCTCATCTCTTAAGTATTTTCACAATCTCGTGTTGTTGGATTATAAGTCCTAGTTTTCTAATAAAATGATAACTTAAACATATAATCCTTTTCAATTTTAAATATATAAAGCCCAACCATATGATAGATTGGAATACTCACTAGGTTTCCTAGTATCATGAGCATTATGTACTCATTTCCTTTGACTTCGATAAAATATCTTCTCCTCATATCTTCATCCTCATATCTCCATTTAATTTGATCTACTCCACTTCAAAGACATCACATCGCCTCCCAAAATAAATCCTTCTAGCCCATGCTCATCCTTATCTCCCATAACACTAATCCTAATTCCTAATACAAAAATTACATTAAAAATAGGAAAAGTAAATCTAACTACACCTGTAAAATAAGCGTTAGCTAAACATGCATACATTCCCAAGCAGTTATATTTATAATTTGGACTTGGCACCCTGTACATGGGTAGCCAAGCCCACTTGTCTTAGCTTGGATCATGCTTAGAGGTTTAAGAAAACCGCAAAAGAGAGCATCTATATTTATTTTAAGCACCCCTGCACAATCCCTTGCAGAAAATATGATTAATATGCTCCTCCAACACGTAACATACACCCTGACATCAAGTCTAAAATAATACTTCACAAAATAAAATATACATCACACCATACACCACCCTAACATAAAATTAGAAGTTGTGACTTAGTTCTAATATGTCTATTAAAGCTTGTGTGGCATGTTTTAATTAAACATTAATGTTATAATTATCTAAGTGTGGAAGACTTTCATTTAATATAAAGGGTTGATTTCACTTGAAGTTATTTAATTTATTTTTTCTTTTATTTCACATGATCATACTTAGCAACTACGTATTATAAAGAGAAGGAAGAGGGTTATCCCCTTTCATCCCTACCTTAAGTCACTTTCTAAAGAATGTAAATTTGATTCAATTCTCTTTTTTGAATGCCTTATTAAATGATTCAATTAATCCTAAGTTTAGGTTCACTTTAAATAATTCTATTTAACATTAAAGGCATCTTAAGATTAATTCAATTGGATTATTAACATATGACACATCCATCACAAATATTATGCATATAATTTTAATCTTAATCATACCTACACATGCAATACATTTTTTGGCACACATATATGATGATTGTATGTATGTGTATATAGAATTTATATTATTTTTATGTGATTGAATTATTTAATCATATTAGTGTAAAGCTCTATCCAACATTTTATACAAAAAATACATAGGGATGAAATTTAATAGTGCATGTCATTGTTAACCGAGGTGAGGTAATCAAATGACCTCCTTTTAAAGCCTCAATTCTCGGGATGTCCGGACTATATGACCTTTTGCATTTAAACATGTGTAACTTTGTATATGTAAATATGAGAAAGCAAGCTCCAAGTTAAATGATTAATTAATCCAATGACTAAACAATTATGGATGCATGAATTTTTAAATAGAAAAGGGGATTATCACCCTCTAATCAAATACACACATATATGTATAAAAGACATAAACAAGTGTGTGCCTTTGTTAACCAGGGAAGTGAGGTAATCAAATGACCACCTTGGGGCTACTTAAAGTCTCATATTTTTGGGATTTCAGTATACCCATCTTTCTTGAATACATACACATGTATTTATAATTAAGAAGATGAAAATCATGCAAATATTGTATTTCTTTTGATGGAATTATTTAGGTATATGATTTAAAGCTCTATCTAAATTCTTATGTTAAAGATACATAAGAATGAAATCAAATGAGTACGTGCCATTGTTTAAACCAAGGAAGTGAGGTAATCAAATGACCTCCTTAAGGCTACTTAAAGCCTCGTATTCCCGTGATGTCCATGCTATATACCCATTACATTCATACATATGTAAATCAACATGTGAATAAGTGGAAGAGACTTTAGTTCATACACTTAAAATATAATCACGTACATCTCCTATGTATTTATAACTAGCATCACAACATATGTTATTTTTCATTTATAAGTTTTTTGAAAATATATTAGGATTTAATAGTGATAATAACAAACACAAAATTTAAATTAATTTTGCATAACATGACTTCATTTGATTTAATTAATTTTGAAAAGAGATGGATGCATGAATCACATGACATTCAACATATATTTAAAATAAACATAATTTTTATAATCATTTATAATTTTAATTTCATGTTCAATTTGACTTAAGAAATGTATGGAGTTTGCTAATTGTAACCCATCCCCATACTTGTGAGTTAATTCGGTTTAATGAAATGTGATTAAGTTGATTTTATAGATTGATTAAATTATAATATGCATTAAATCCATTAATTAAACCTTACCTATGTTATCTTAAAGTAATTAACTAAATAATTATGAGCCAATATAATATGTAGATGAATTGAAAAGTAAATTAGCAATGGTCTTAGGAAATGAAAGGGCCTAATGTAATTAGCTCACAATTATTGGTTAATTAGATTAAGGAACTTGATTGATTACTTTTATGATCTTCCAACATATATGGGCAAATCAAAATTTCATTAACTTTCTTTAGGCTATTAAACACCTAACAACCTACCCATGATTCAAATAATTAAGATCAAATATGATTTAGATTTTTAATTTAACTAATTAAGTAATTAATTAATCAATTAATCCTTACTTAATCTTTCTTGAAAAGTGAAAGGAGCTTAGGAAAAAGGATTAGAAAAGAGGTCCCAACCCAATTTCCCTTATCCATTCACTGTTAGGCAATGATTAATGATCCCAATTAATTAATTAGTTATTGTTCATATGATTAATTAACCCTTAATTAAGCTAGGAAGTAATTAAGGATTAATTAACTAATTTCCCTAATCAATTAACCAATAAATCCCAAGAAAATTGGGAGAGGTAGAGTCATCCCCTTAGATAATCTCAAAAAGTTTGAGGTTAATTAGTTAAATAATTAGAGAGTAATTAAGGTAATTAATTTTTTAATTAAATCTTAATTAAGCTCTAATTATTATTCAAAATCAATTAAGGATATTTTTAATAAATTCCTCTCTCACATACCTTCAAAATAAATATTTATTTGTAATTTTTAGATTTTTCTATGATTTGTTATAATTTTATGAAGTTTTAGCCATTAATTATAATTATTTAAGCCTAATCCCTCGTATCGCGTGGCGTGTGCCATGCTTTCCGTGGTGTCATTTGGATTATTAAAGTGCGTCGAAGTCGTTGATGTGGTCGGCCGGTGACGCTTTCGATCTCCGCCGTTCGATCTCGGATCGAATGATGCGGATCGATCCGATAATTAATAAAGGATAAAATGGAATAAATCTAATCTAATCACGCGCTGTCATTTCAATCACAAATGGGTGCGTGATCTATCACCTGTGAGCGATGAAAGAGGTCATCCACCATTGCTTGATCAATCCAGCTCACCCAAGATTCTCAAATGGAACCTACACCTTTGCTTGAAGGATTTAAGAGGATCCAATGGCTATGATCAGCACACATGCACATTTCCTTCGAAAAGCTCCAAAAAAATATTCAAGGATTCATATTAAAGAAATCATTGACATAAAAGAACCATTGCAAGAACTTGATGAGTTAACCTCTGTTCTTACTAAACATCAATTTATGAATACTCCACAAACTCCATCTATGGATAGCCCTATGATTCCCGCAAATACAAATCTGCACAACTAACACTCAAGCTACTTCAAGTAACATAATACTCTAGACAAACATTTATACCAACTCTCCTAAACATATTCGACACCACAAAATCAACACACTTCTAAAATATCAAACTGTCGACCAAAACCAATTAGCGGGCATGGAATTTATTTAAATATAGATTGCTATAAAAATATAAATGAAACAATAGATAAATGGATGATAGAAAATAGTTTAGCTATTTATAATTACAATCTTCAGGAAGAAGATGCCTATAGTTTTATAGAAAATACACTTACTGGAATTTATAAAAATGGTTTTTAGGATTAAATCCTGATCAAAAACAAAATATTAGATCTACATGTTTAGCTGAAAGAACACTCCATACTCCTGGAAAATGGCCAACAATATATACATATTTTATTAAAAGCAAATTTCTTGGATATATAAAATATACTCTTGAAGAAAATGCCAAAAAATAATCTAAAATAGCAAAACAAAAACTCACTACAATAGGAATATGCAATATCTGTTATTTACATGAATATAGCTATGAATATCAAAAATACTTTTACAATATCTTAGCAAACAATCGAAACCTATATTTAGACACTTATTTTTACAAATTACCATAACCATATAATATTTTATGGAGTCAATAGTTTCTCCAAAATTATCCCAATGATATAACTTTAGGTAGCAGAATACAATTTGCTGAAGAAAGGCTTTCTAATGCTTGCCAACAGATTGACCTGCACAAACAAAATAAAAAATATAAGCAATTTTTATGCTGTAATAAAACTGATTTTGTGCATCAATGGAGATGTACTAAAGAAACAACATTTTGTAAAGGATCAAATTGTAATAACACTAAAAAGAAAAAATTCTTTAAGAAAATTAATAAACAAAATTTTAATAATAAAAAATGAACTTTTTGAAGAAAAAAATTTACTAAAAAATCAAAAATATGTAAGTGTTGGTTATGTAAAGAAGAAGGACATTATGCCAACGAATGTCCAAAAAGAAATAAAATGTCAAACTCAAATCTATCCAAATAATCAAAGATTTTAATCTAGAACCAATTTTTGATATCTCAGAATTAGAATCTGAAGAGGAACTTTATGAATTATCAAAAGCTGAAGAAGATTTAATTAATTCTTCCTATTATGAGGATATTGATTGAAACATATATTTATATTATGATTAATATGTCTGAAATCACAAAGATTAACGAAAATGATACAGTTATTGATGATCAAACTGAATAGACATATAACCCTTTCTGAAAAAGAATATAAAAAGATACGAAAAAGAAAATTATCTTTAGGAACTAAAGATTGCTTTGACATGCCTATTTTAACCTGGAAAAGAACTGTATATTATACTATTAGACAAGGAAAATATCTTATTGAAATAACAGGAGCTCAAGGAAGTACACAAATCCCTTTATATAATCTTGCCATTAGAAATCAAGATTTACAGAAAATTCCACACCCAGAAAAATACAGACATGTATTTTTTTGGAGATATTCAAATACTTATAAAAGCTTATTTTATGAAAGGAATGACTATCACACTATGGATTTATGATGATCATATAATTCATTCTAGAAAAGATGCCTTATTAGGCGTTATTCAAGGAAATTTATGCTATCAGACACTACTATTTAATTTACATCCCAATTATGCTATCAATATTAATGATAGACATCTTGATCAAACGCCCACATTAAAACATAAACTAGATCGTATTCAATTACGATGAGGTAGTGCGGTTTATAACATAACCTACCAAGCTGCATACGCTTATAGTAATAATCACAATACGGTAGTATTTAAACCACAAAATGAGTCTATACATCTAGACTCTATATTCTCTCAAATAGGACAAACTATCCAGCCTGAGGAAGTTGATTACTCATCTCTAACACTACCCGCAGATAATCTATCACTAGATTTTGGCGAAAGTAGTCATGTAAATAAAAAATTTAATTTACGACAAAAACAACTACTTTTTAATAAAATTAATAATGAATTGATCATTCAACCTCGATGTTCGATTGATTCACTAAAAATACAATACACTATTAACCAATTAATTATTAAAGGATATTATATATCTCCTGAAAATATAATACTTATGCTGCTAGATACAGGTTCCCATAGTTCTCATATAGATAACACTCTTAACCCTACAAATTTACAAATCCAACGTTCCAAACCATACATTTATAAAGATTATCATGGAACAAAACATTACTGTCACCATGAAACTAATATCTTGTTTGGATTTTGGGATATCCATAATCAACGTATTGATTTCCAACATACTTTCTTAACCTTATCTTGAAAAGGGAGTCTTAGTAGATATGGATTTCTTACAACATGTTATTTCTTTTACTAATACAACTATCAAAATTAATTCTTATACTATTAACTGGACTCATGAATCACTTTCATACAAATCATCTACGTCCCCACTTATGAACCAATCCACATGCATTATGTGATCTGGGGATATCTGATTATTTATAAGCAATGGCTAATACCTTCAAATAGCAACCTACATCATGATAATTGACTCCTAAATACTTTTAATGGTCTTCGCACTATTACTACCTATTGGTCTAATTAATATATCTTCATTAGTAATATACTTATTAAAATACCATGACTTTGGTGCCTCACTAACACGACTGACTTTATTCTTGGAAACAACTTCTTTAAATCTATGCATGCATTCACTCAATATACTGATCATCTTGAATTAATTACCCCTTATAAACATGTTTTATCCTATCCTTTTATTTCCACTCTTATCACCCATCCACTCGATTCACCCCCACTTTTTCGCAGCCAATGTGGTGATTTAGATAAACTTATTCAAACTCACCTTCACGCTCCTCCAACATCGCTTCGCTATACTACTGATTTAGATAAAATACATCAGGTACAAAACTTCACCGAACACTTATTTTCAAAAACCTTTTCTGAAAATCCTTTACAATTATGGTCGAAGGATGAGCCCGTCGCTCAAATTGATCCAATTAATCCCTCTTTAATTATTCGTGTTCGACCTATGAAATACACTGTAAATGACAAACTTGAATTTTAAAACTAAATTACCGAACTTCTACAATTAAAACTTATCTCTCATAGCCACAGTCCTCATAGCAGTCCTGCCTTCCTTGTACGTAACCATGCTGAGCAAGTTTGAGGAAAAGCCCGAATGGTCATTAATTATAAAAAACTTAATAACAATACTAAATTCGATGCCTATTTTTTACCAAACAAAGAAGTCCTTATTAATCAAATAAAAAATGCTAAATGGTTTTCTAAACTTCGTAGTAAATGGTTTTGGCGGATCAAAATGCATCGACAAGACCAACATTTAGTACACCACAAGGTCATTACCAATGGAACATTATGCCTTTTTGCTTAAAAAATGCACCACAAATATTTCAATGACGTATGGATTATTTATTCTCTGAATTTAATGCCTTTTCTCTTATTTATGTCGATGATATTCTCATCTTTAGTATCACTCTGCCCTCACTTATAAAACATCTTACATTATTTGCAGACAAAGCATATAAACACGGTATCACTTTAAGCAAAAAGAAAGCTATATTTGTTACTAATAACATTGAATTTCTTAGATTAAAAATAGATAACGGAGCAATTGAATTACAAGACCATATTTTACAAAAAATAGACAAATTCACTACTATCACAAATTAAAAAGATTTACAACGATTCCTCGACTGTATTAATTATGCTGAAGCATTCATTCAAGTCCTAGCAACTCTTAGGGCTCCGCTCCAAAAAAAACTTGGTAAAAATATGAATTGGTCTTGGGATAATAATGACCAAAACCTTTTACAATGGATTAAAAATCATTGTAAACAACTCCCTAAGTTAACTTTACCAAATAATAAAGAAAAATTAATAATCGAAACTGATAGTTTAGAAACTTGCTAGGGAGCAATCTTAAAAGCTATATGACAAAATCATGAAGTCTTATGCAGGTATGCATCCGGAACCTATACACAAATAGAACAAAATTATCATATTAATGAAAAAAAACTCCTAGCTATTAAAAAAGCCATTAAAAAATTTGAATTATTTTTAAATGAATACTTTATTGTACAAACTGACAATAAGACTTTAATTTCTTTTATAAAAGAAAAAATTACAGATTCCCTACCTAATAAACGCTTGATTAGATCGCGAAGTTGGTTCTCTGCTTATCATTTTGATTTAGAATATATTGAAGGAAAATGTAATTCTTTAGCTGACACTTTAACCCGAGAATTTTACAGGAAATGAGTATCGATCGAGACAACGATTTATCCCTTGATAAATTGCAAGAAACATTTGATCTGGATAAATACTCCACTACAAAAGATTCAATCAAATCTGAGGACCACAAGTTTGAAAGTTATCTCAAAATATTGGACCACCAATTATGGAAGCTTGAATGTGAAATTGCTTATAGCAATAAAATATTAGAAGAATTACAGAAGGTAAAGAAATATCTCCTTGGAGAAATTGACGACAAACAACTACCCTCAGTAACATAGTTACAAGCTGAATTAAAGGATTTCTCTCCAATTAATTCTACTAAACTAATTATTAAAAATGAAAATACCTCTGTTGCTATAATACAACAAGAAGTACTTAAACAAAAGAACATATTGGAGATAGCTGAGAATTGGCAACGATATTCTCTATACCAAGAAAAAATTAATGCTCAGATATATTTTCGTACCTATGGAAAATATCATGTAGCCTACATATATGGCACCGTAGATGCCAAAGTTATTCATGAACTATATGGATCTAGATTACTCCGAATGATGTATCTTGAAGATCTATCAAATCTTTAGAAATTACCAAAAGTCCTTTTAGACGTGGTCGAAACATTCCAAGCGGTTGTCAAATGCTGAAATATTTATATCAAATTATTCCAAACATATCCCAAATACCAGAAGCACAAATTTCACTGATACAAATCAGCATCAGCAGTGAACCATTTTATCCAAAATATACAACTGACAAACTATTTTATCAGAGACAAAAAGATGAAGATCTCTATCAGATATGGATGGAGACAAAGAAAATAGATTCAGAAAATATCTGGGTGTATCATTGCTCAGACAATTTATTCATATACAGCCATAGAAAAATAAGTACTAGAAGAATTTATGAAGTTTTGTATCAAAAATGGGTTAATTTACTACGAAAAAAATATGATAAAAGCTAGTAGCAAAATAAAAGAAAAGTTCTGTGAAAGGCTACAAAAAGAAAAATCACATCAATGTATGTATTGTAAGAAAAAGAAAATGCTACAATCATTTCACGAAGAATTGGAAAAAAATAGCATAAATAATAATTAAAAGCCTCAATTATTAAAGCTACAACAGCGCACTAAGAAAAAGAAAAGCCGAAAAGACTCAATTATTAAATGCACTCAGAAAAAGTATAACATTCAAAAAAGCAAAGGCATCTCAATTATAAAGAGCACTCAGCAGAAAAAGCAAGGAAAATTATTCAAAAAGCAAGATAAAGACATCTCCATTATGCAAAGAACTCAGGAGAAAACCAATAATGGAGATGGAATTATCATCCCCTTCAGTCTATAAATAAGGGAGAACCATCGATGTAAGGGGACAGAGTTAGAGTGTGCTTGGCTTGTGAGTTTTCTTATTTTTCCTAGTCTGGTGTGAACTGTCTTTCAAATCCAAAGAGAAGGTCCATGTATTATAGCCTGTCTGGCTAAATAATACTTCTCTCTAGTGATGTCTGTAAGTATATCTCTATATTTTCAGCATAATCTATTGTAATGTCTTTTATTTTGTAATAATATGCTGTTATAATTGTATTTTGCATTACTAGTTAGGCCTAGTGTAGGAAACGAATGACGGTTGTGCTTTGGTTCTCTTAAGTAATCGTATAGGGTTGTGGTCTTAATTGTTGAGCCTTAATCTTCCTAAGAAATCCACTAGCACTGATTGGTGATCGAAGAGTACGATATGAACCGGAGAATTCAAGGTCGAACCCTAGTAAGGAGAAACATGATTATAGGAGTAGAATTTAATAAGATTCGAGAAATACTAAACATTAATATTTTTAATAACCAGTTAGAAATTTTTAATGAAGAACAATTATTTTATATAAAAACCCCTTTGGGAAATTTTAATGAATGGATGGTAATCAGTTATATGATTATAAAACAATAATATGAACTTGGACTTAGTTTGAATAATTCAAACAACATAACCACAAGTGATATATGGAACTAAATCAAATTCAAAATACTAAAACTAAAACATTTAAAAATCTACTTCAAAGTAGATATAAATCGTTAACCTATACAGATAGTACTAGCAATATAAAAGAATTAGGTAAAAGACTTTTAGAAATTCAATAAATTCTTAATAATAATATTGCAACGACAACTATAATTATGGAATGTGCCTGCACCGAATTTGATTTACAAGAAATAAATAATACTCTTCCTTGGTATTGTGAAAAATCATCAAGACTTCCTCAAGGTAATAATCAAACACACAGAAATATTCAAGGAGCCATACGTATTAACAAAATCATTGACATAGAAGAACCATCGCAAGAACTTGATGAGTTAATCTATTCTTAATAAACATCAATTTATGAATACTCCACAAACTCCATCCTTGGACAGACCAATAATTCCCTCAGATACAAATACTGGCACAACTAAGACTCAAGCTAGTTCAAGTAACAGTAATACTCCTAGACAAACATTTATACCACCAATAACCCATAAACGTATTTCGACACCACAAAATCAACACACTTCTAAAATATCAAACTATCAACCCGAACCAATTAAGAGACATGGAATTTATTTAAATATAGATTATTGTAAAAATATAAATGAAATAATAGATAAATGGACGATGGAAAATAGTTTAGCTATTTATAATTACAATCTTTAGGGAGAAGATGCCTATAGTTTTATAGAAAATACACTTACTGGAATTTATAAAAATGGTTTTTAGGATTAAATCCTGATCAAAAACAAAATATTAGATTTACATGTTTAGCTGAAAGAACACTCCATACTCCTGGAAAATGGCCAACAATATACGCAAATTTTATTAAAAGCGAATTTCTTGGATATACTATAAAATATACTACTGAAGAAGAAAAAGCCAAAAAATAATTTGAAATAGAAAAATAAAAACTCACTACATTAGGAATATGCAATATCTATTATTTACATGAATATAGCTGTGAATATCAAAAATACTTTTACAATATCTTAGCAAACGATCGAAACCTATATTTAGACACTTAGTTTTACAAATTACCATAACCATATAATATTTAATGGAGCCAACAGTTTCTTCAAAATTATCCCAATGATATAACTTTAGGTAGCAGAATACAATTTCTGAAAAGGCTTTACGATGCTTTAGATTGACCTACACAAACAAAATAAAAAATATAAGCAATCTTTATGCTGTAATAAAATTGATTTTGTGCATCAATGGGGATGTACTAAAGAAACAATATTTTGTAAAGGACCAAATTGTAATAACAGTAAAAAAATAAAATTCTTTAGGAAAATTAATAAACAGAATTTTAATAATAAAAAATGAACTTTCCGAAGAAAAAATTTACTAAAAAACCAAAAATATATAAGTGTTGGTTATGTAAAGAAGAAGGACATTATGCCAACAAATGTCCAAAAAGAAATAAAATATTAAATGTAAAATCTATCCAAATAATCAAAGATTTTAATCTAGAACCAATTTTTGATATCTCAGAATTAAAATCTGAAGAGGAACTTTCATAAAATATGATCTCAAGATGAATCCTCTAAAATGTGCATTAGGGGTGTCCTTTAGAAAATTTCTCGGGTACATTGTACGTTACAAAGAAATTAAGATCGATCCTGCTAAAATCAAAGTAATTATGGAGATGCCTCCGCCAAAGAGTTTGCATCAGCTCCATTCTTTACAAGAATAGCTTTCATTCGTTTGATGATTTATATCAAGTCTATCAGGATGCTGTCAATCATTTGCAAAGTTGATGAACATGGATGCTCCATTCAAATGGGACAAGGAGTTCCAAGAAGCCTTCAATAGTAAGAAAAGATACATGTTAAATTCACCAATCCTTGCAGCGCCTACTACTAGGAAGCCCTCATTATGCAAATAATTGCATTAGAATAATCCCTCAGAGTATTATTGGCACAACAAAATAAAAAAAGTAAAGAGAATGCTCTTTATTATATCAGTCGAAGGTTGATAGGAGTAGAAATGAGATACTCTCTGATAGAGAAGCACTATTTAGCGTTGATCTTTACAGTCTAAAAGCTCCATCACTATATGTTATCTCATAAGATTACCCTCATTTCAAGGATTGAACCACTGAAGTACTTGATGATAAGACCAGCATTGATAGATCACTTGACAAGATGGGCAATATTCCTTTTATAATTTGATATCACATACATTATACAGAAAGCAATAAAGGGATAGATTTTAATAGATTTTATATTTGCACATCTCATTCCTATAGACTCACCTCTTAGTGATGATTTGTCTGACGAGCAAATTATTGTCATTCATGAAATAAAAAATCACAAATTTGGGAAATGTACTTTGATGGAGCCTCATCGATCAAATAAGTCCATTCTCTAAATTTCCCAAGGGCAAGAGCAGGAATCGACATCGTCTTCATAACACCAAAAGGAGGGATAATGAGATGATCATATGGGTTGACCGAGCCAAGAACTAATAATAAAGCTGAGCATGAAGCATTGGTAGCAGGTCTTGAAGAAGATATTTTCATAGGCATTCAAAACTTGCATATTTTTGGTGATTCTCAGCTTATTATAAATCAAGTACTAGTCATTTATAAAATCAATAAGCTTGAATTAGCTTTCTATTAGAAGAGAGTTCTTGAGCTTATGAAGTAAATACCAAATATCACATTAACTTGAGTCTCTCATCGAGAATAGGAAAGCATATTTCTTAGCAAAATTAGCTAAGGAGATGACAAATATGAATGGTGATTATGTCATGATCAGGATATTTATCGAGAGTGCTAGAGCCAGCATAGTATCAATCTCTGTAGGTAGAGGGTTTATCAAATTTGGCATAACAGAATGTGACACATGTTGCTCCTCATCCTCCCAAAAATCAACAAAGAGTTATACCAAGAAAAGCTAAGCATGAGCAATGGGATGCCTTTATAGTAGAAGAGCCACATTATTAGAGGCAACCCTTTATAGACTACTTTAAAGAAGACAAATTATCAAATAATAAATCACTAATAGCTCAAATCGAGAAGAGAATGTTGTGCTATGCTTTCATCAACAACACTTTATATCGTAGATCTTTTGAACAAATGTGGATACGATGCCTAAATATAGATGAATCTAGTAAAGTAATGGTTGAAGTTCATGAAGGGCTTTGTGGTGTACATCAGTCAGGTCCCAAGATGCAAGAAGATCAAAAGGATGGGTCATTATTGGCCATCTATGGTGAGAGACTACATCAATCATGCTAAGAGGTGTCATGAATGCCAAGTATATGGGAATATAATCCACCAACCTCCAAATCTATTACACCCAATAATAACATCCTGGCAATTTGAATGTTAGGGTATAAATGTAATTGGACCAATTGATCCACCATCATCAACTAGTCCCTGCTTCATCCTAACAACGATTGATTATTTTTCTAAGTGGGCTGAAGATACCCTATTTAAAGAAGTTACTGCTGATCGAGTGATCAACTTCTTCACGCATAATATGGTCTATAGATTTGGAGTGCCGCACCGAATAATTTGATAATGACACAGTTTTAAAAAATATAAAGATTTATAGATTCATCGATCGACACAATATTGATTAGCGATATTTTTTAATATATAATCCAAGGAAAAATGGTTTGGAAGAAGTCTTCAACAAAACATTGATCAAACTACTCAAAAAGATCCTCATTAAAAATAAAAGAGAATGACATACTAAACTAATATAGGCATTATGGTATATCGAACTACCTACAAGACACCGACTAAAGGCTCTCCCTATTCATTAGTATTTGGAACTGAAGTGGTTCTTTTGCTTGAAGTTGACTTATCATCACTTCGAGTAGCCATCCAATACGATCTAACTGAAGATCAAAATGCTCGTTTGTGAATGGAGGAATTTGACCCACTTGATGAAGTTAGATTGCAAGCTCATCAAAATTTGGAAGTTTATCGAACAAAGATATCTAGGGCTTTTGACCATACGGTAGCCTAAAACATTCTAAAAAGAGGAATTGGTCTTTGTGTTGAGAAGACCAATTATTCTTAATCAAAAATTCAGTAGAAAATTTGAGCCTAATTGGGAAGACTCTTTTATCATTGAGAAAGTGTATCAATGAGGGGCGTACCAACTCATTATCCTAAATGGTGAAAGACTAATGCCGTGGTCGATACCTGAACAAATATTATACATGATAAATACAATCTTGAGATACAATAGAAATCCCCCTGTAAGATAAAGGGCAATTTTTTAGTATATCTATGTAGGTCGACATCGTGCTTCATGCCGAGATCCCTAAATAAATATACTTACTCAAGATAAAAAAATATATATTTCTATGAAAATTCTCCTGTTACACAGGGGCATTTAGATCTCTATACATTGATGAAATCAATGTTTCATGTTAAAACCTTCTTAAGATCAAATGTATCAACTCAAATATTGATATATTTTCTTAAATTATTTTAGAGCTCTTTCGAAGTGCTTTAAAATTTCCCATGCAAGATAGGGAACATTTTTATATATTTATCTAAGTTGACATCGTGCTCCAAGTTGGGATCCTCAGATAAATATACATGATGATCATAATGAGCTACATTCATTTATATTAAAGAAGTTCAAACTCTATGATACATTTCTGAGCTAATCTGCAATTCCCCTGTTAGATAGAAGCATTTTTTTTATCAAGTTACAGGTTCTTGCATGGAACAAAAAGAATCTATTTCTATGCATAAATAGATAGCCCTAAATGTCAAAAGTTTATCTCCCAGATTTGTCAAATTCTGAAGAACAAGTTAGGAGAACTTCTAATTTCAGAAGCTTCAATCAATTAAGTTAGAAAAATACTAACCTCTACATCTTCAAGTCTAGGACATAGATGGGTTCTAAAGGTCAAACTCAACAAACTCACAAATGGCCGAGTTGCTGATTCTCTCCTCACTCAACAAGCCACAAGAAAAGGCCATAGTGAAAGAGCCCCGTTCATTAGTCTGATGACCAAATCACCAACCCATCATAACTTAAGTCGAAGACTTGAGTAGCTTCTAAAGGTCAAACTCAATAAGCCCAAATGTGGTCGAGTTGCTAAGCTCTCCTCACTCAACAAGCCATAAGAAAAGGCCGTAGTGAAAGAGCCCCTAGTCATCAGTCCAATGATGATAGCTATTCAATCTCAAATCAGATCCAGCTTAGTGACTACAAGCAATTAAATAAAAGGTATTTCTACTTAATCGATAGACCAAGACAATGTGAAGAACTCTCAATTTAGAGCTATCTCAAATCAATCTTTTTATTACTTGTAGGGAGATATTTCAATCTATTCTCAAATGATCTAATTAAGCATAAAAAAGTACAGATCAAAGCCAATATCCTCATCAAGTCTATCAAAGCAGAAAGCATTGGAATGAGGAAGCAATTCCAAAGCTCATACAAAGTTGATGGTCAAACTAAAGGAATTCTATAGTTATTCAATCTGTTAAAGCACACATTGATAGGCTGATAACTCAGTATTATAGACCTAATATAAGCCAAAAGGCTGAGTCATCTATACACACCATTCAACAAGTCCGTTAAAGTAGTAAACAGAGGACTTATGGTCTACATACACTTCCTGACAAGTCAATGTAGACAAATCAGGTCAATCCTTTATCAACTCCATCAAGCTTAAAGCTAGGATAAGGAATTACAAATCTCAAAATAAGCAAACTGATTCCTCCTTCAAACCCAACCAAGAATGAAGCTAGGGTCGGAGGAAACCCAAATCTGTAACAACATAGAAGAAAGAGTTCTTCAACGAACCTATTGAAGCTAAAGTAATTTAAAACTCATGGTCGACATGAAAGCTCAACCAGTTTTTAACAAATATGACTTGCTTCATGCACAAATCACATTTTTTGGGGGGCATTTGTTGACCCTCGGCTCTTCCCCAAATCATCGAAAAGAAAATCATACTAAGAACGAGTCTGATTCCTCTACTTATGATCCCTATGTTTTGTTCCCAGCCGAAAGCCCCACGTAAGCAACTGATTTCCCCCTCGGCTCCATTTCCTTCTTTAACCATTCTCTCCCTCTCGTTTGCTCTTCAAAATTGCATGGGAACCATAAAGAATGGCATTCCCATCTCCCTCATCTTCAAACCACAGGAAACAACATTCGCCCCTCTTCTCTCATCCGCTCTCTCATTTCTGAGCATAGCAGCTACCCAAATGACTTCTCTCTCTCTCTCTCTCTCTCTCTCTCTCTCTCAACCAACAAGTGCTCTTCGTCCATCCCTGCTACAAGCCGAACCCTTTCAATTGAAGAGTCCATTTCAATTTCTCATTCCCTTTCCCCTTCCGCTCTGCTACTGCTTGAATAAGAGAGAAGAGAGCCGCTATGAAGGTAGCCCTTGTCTTTCACCAAACCCCACAGTTCTTTATGCATTTTGGCTTATCTAAACCCCATAAATCTGCCCACCAAGAGGATTTACAAAATTAGGGATTTAAGGAAAAATATAGGAGAAATGGGATTCAATTTCTTTTTATGATTCAATGTTGGTATTTTTGCTATTAGGCAAGATTTAGGTTAAATCCTACTTAAATCCTATTATTATAATCCTGCTACCAAGCAGCATAGATATAGGATCCATTGTCATGCTACAAGAATGCTTGGCTACTCTATCTAAGGATGTTGAAGGGACTAAGAAGATTTTGCACAAGTTTACTATGCTAAAGCCTATGCCAGTTTAAGAAGACTAAAAACATAAAATATTTTGTTCTTCTAATAAGAATGTGAAGAAGTGTGTTAAAATTATTTGCATATATGCCTGTGTATCTTTTTGCAGGTTTCAAGTCCCCGCTAATGCCCACTAGGGCATAGTGGGTGCAAAGAGACGGCTGTGGTGTCGTAAGACACTGCTCACTATGCTCATTAGGGCGTACCGAGTAAGCCAAAAAATTATTAGATGTGATGCCCTATTGACCTCATTTTTAGAATGAGCTCTCAACCTCTCCATCTTAGACATAGGACTCCTCTTAGACACTAAGAATTCTTTAGTCTTAAAACACTTCTATTGATTAGGTGAACATTTAACCTAACCCTAGAGACTTAGAAGAGTTATCCATAAGAATAAGTCATGCCTTAAGGGTGTGTGATGAAAATTTCAATTCTTCATCTACCTTTCTTAGAGAAAAATAAATGAAGAATAAAAATAGCAAACTCTTTCTTATGTTGGACACCACATAGATCTTTAGATGTTCTTATTAGGGTGATCGGGTACATCATTGAGGAATGATGTCCAATCTTGAGAGACAGAAGTCACCATCCTACAATGGACTTAATCACTTTAATAAGGACTCCTAAGGACTATGGGTCTTCGGATGTACCAGAGATTCTTCTTCTACTTTACATGGAAAAGTAAAGTAAGGTTTATTTTAAACTAGGTTCATTAAGTTCTCTATGGAGGAAAGCCCCCATAGTTAATTACATCATAAGGAATGAGATTCCTTAAGAATACTCTCGATTAAATTAAATAATCATTTTCTCCAAAGATTATAAAGATAGGACTATCAATCAATTGGTTTATTTTTAGTAGATCAAGTGAGATTGATCAAGAGGAGGGAGTTATTATCAAAACCAAAGGAAGATAAGTAAGAGATGCTTATGATACTAGGAAGCCTAGTAAGCATCCTGAACTATCCTATGGTTAGGCTTTATAGTTTTTAAATTAAAGTGATTTATTTGTTTGAGTTAAATTTTTATTAGAAATCTAGGGCTTACAATTCCACAACACAAGGTTATGGAAATACTTAAGAGGTGAGGATTTATGCTTATAGCCTACACAGGGAAGTAACAATCTCTGAACCTAAATCTTGAGAGCTTTGGCGAGGATTGAAGCACGACCTAAATCTAAGGTGAAAATGGGTATTTGGTTTACCTCTATAAGAGAGGATAAATCACCAAAATGTTGGACTTACAGTCGCCTGGGGGTAGCCGCCAACTAACTCCTCCTATGATATTAAATACATGTAGGTAACTTTTATGCTTTTGAAAGATAGCTAGGCTATTATTATTTTAAAAATAGACTAATTCCTTAAACACACTCCCTAAGAGACTAGATCATGTAGGGCATGATTAATCAATTAAATCAAATGCAAATTTTTGTTATGTTTTATTTTTATTTTTTGGATAATTGATTTGACACGGGATATGGGATTCATATGCCTAATGGATAACAAATTTGATTATGGGCCAAAATCAACAAGAAAGGAGGTGTGTTTCCACCATGGCTCTCAAAGATCAAGCCAAGTTTCCTGGCAAAGGTGGAAGACCTCCAAAACAAGAGTAAAACAAGATGTTTTTTCTGCATGATGTGAAAATATACAACATCCAGCTAAGGGGTTGCTAAATCTTTTATCTTGTTTTACAACCTAGGCTTTAAATGAAGTTATGAGTTATTTAATTTTTAGTTTGGAGTTGATTAATTGGATAGAAAATTTATTTTCCTAAAAGCCTAATCGCATCTAGGCCATTCATCAAAGCAAGGAAGAAACTAGAAAAATATGTCATCTTAATGCACATGCTACACAAACATCAAACAATTTATAAAGCTAGCGTAAAAGAATAAAAGGCCTTTTTGTGGTTGGGCTCCACCACACAAACATAAAAATAAATTAGGTAGCTGAGCTCTACCCTTATATAACTCAAATTACAAATGAATTAATTACAATTAAGAAGGAATTCATGTTATGGGGGTCTTCATTCTTCATTTCTTCTTTTCTTCTTTTCTTTCTTCTTTCTTCTTTCTTCTTTCTTCTTTTGGTTGGTTGGAATGTGGTTGCTCTAAAGACTTCACATGGTACATAAGATATAGTCTTATGACCAATGTTCATCCTAATCCTCCATAATATTCATTCCAAATCCTAATTGCAAAAATTACATGAAAATGAAAAAGTAAATCTAACTAAAATCTATAAAATAGAGATTAGCTAAACAAGCCACACAATCCCAAGTATGTATATGAATGAAGTTGACTTAGCACCCCACACATGGGTAACCAAGTCCACCTAGCCTATTTTGGATTATGGTTAAGGGTATAAGCAACCTGCACAGCAAAAGCTTTTATATTTTTATTACAACATCCCTTAAGCACAATCTCCTGTAGAATATAATGATTAGACTAAGATCGCCCTACCATTCAATCTATGCACATACACCTAACATCTAGACTAAAACATCACATCATAAAATAAAATTAGGCATCAAATCATGCACCGCTCTAACATAGGACTAGAAATTGTGACTTAGCCTAATGTGTGTGCCATTTAAGTCTTGTGTGGTATGTCTTAGCCAGGCTCTAAGGTTAGAATTTTCTAAGTATGAAGGGTTCAACTTAGAGGGTGGTTTCATTTAAGTGATTTAGTTGATTTGGTTGATTTTGTTTTATGATTTTATTTAGTTTGAATGAACCTACACTTAATTACTAAGTGTTGTAAAGAGAGGAAAAGAGAAGAGAATTTCTCTTTCCTCCCTACCTTAAGTAATTTCTAAGGTATATTCGTTAGTGATTTTTATTTAGTGAATATTTTATTATGTGTTTTAATTAGTCCTAAGTTTAGATTTACTCTAAATCAACCTATTCAAATGAGAAAGGCATTTTAGGATTAATTAAAGTGAATTACTATAACAAAACATACAATAGTTTATTTCTTTCCAACATGTGTAACATGCATATGGATGAACCATAAGCATATCTATAAATGCAAATGGAAATGTTACACACATTGATGATGGATTCTAAGAGATGTTGCTTAAGAAATTTGGGTGTTTTTATGATGCATGATTTTGTTAAGCAGAAAAAAGAGAGATTCTTTTATCCATTAATCAAATGCACATTTACATATATGAAAGACATAAGTGAGTACGGTGATATTATTTTCTACACCTAGGGTATAAGGTACAAGACTTTCTTAGATACATAAAGCCTAGCAACCCCGGGATGTACAGACTAATATACCATTTTTCTTAAATACATGTGCATGTATAAAAAGAAATGAATGAAAACAGAGTCGTGGAAAAGATTTTTATGTGTTTGTTTGATCTTGGTTGTTGAATTTACATGTGCAAATGTGAAGATTCTTCTTAAATGATAACATAGGAATGAATAGGAATGGATTTAAGAAAGTGTTGTGTTCTTTTCAAATGAACTATACACTATGCAAATCCTATTCAAAACTATGTTAAAAGAGAAGAGAAGGAAAAGTCACATAATACACAACTTATATTATGCTCACATGCAAGCTTATAAGTAATTATAAGTAGCATACCTTTTATTTGTAATGTTTGACTTATAAGTGTTGAAATTAATTTTGGATTTAGTAGTGATAATAACTATTCATATTCTTACTTTAGCCAAAATATGCAATTTTAATTTGATTTTTCAAAAGACATGAATGCATGACTTCATATGGCAAGCAACATTTAGCAGCTAGGAAAAAAATAAAGTGATGCAAGCATGTAACTTCATTCACTCTAATTAATTCCTAAAGACAATCCTATAGAATATGATCATTTACAGTTAATCAAAGTTGTTTAAAGAAATTTGTAGTTTTGTTTTGAGTTTGATTTGAATTTAGGAAATGTAAAAAGTTTTGCTAGTCCTAACCCATCTCCCACATGTATATGTTGTTTTAGTTTAATTTTTAGAACCATTAGATTGATTTTACATTTTATTTAGGTTAAGGTGTAAATTAAGTTCATTAATTACCCCTTACCTACACCTCATTAACATAATTATTCAAATAATTGTGAGCCAACATATGATATGCAATCACATTGAATTTAAATCAGCAATGCACCCTAAGAAAGAAAAGGCCTAATGCAATTGGCTCACGATTATTAATTAATTAAGCTAAAGGATTTAATTATGTATTTTCATAACCTTCCCACATATGTAGGTTGGATTTGATTTCCCTAAGTTTACTTAGGTTGTTGAACACCTAAGTATCTACCCAAGAAAGGATTGATTAAGTAATTAAGTTTCTGGATTAATTTTTGATTTTGAGTTTGGTTGATTAAGCTATTTAATGAAATGATTAAATGATTAATCAATTTATAAATTAATTATGTTTTCATTCAAATGAAATAGACTTAGGGGAAAAGATTTGGAAAATGCATCCTAATCTCATTCCCTAAGTCTATCCACTATTCCAAGATGATTAACAAATTTAATTAATGAATTTATCATCATTTAATAGGTTAATTAATCATTTAATTGATTAAGGGGGTGGTTAAAGATGAAACAAGCACTTACTTAAATTAATCCAATAATAAATTCTAAGAAAATCATGGGAGGCAGAGGTCATCCTACTAATTAACCTTAGGGAATTTGAAATTAATTATTAGAATAATTAAGGAGTAATTAACATAATTACATCCCCAACAAAATTCAAATTAAGAAAATGTCAATATTCAAAATCAATTAAAATTAATTTTATATTATTCCCCTTTGAATTATCTTTAAAATGAAGTGGAATTTCTTCCTACCTCCCCTATTTTTGGCTTAAGAAAATCGGGAATGGAGAAATGGGAAGAGCTTGGGGAGCTTGCCTTAGGTCCCTCTGGCTCAATCGATTGCATGTGATGTTAAATGAGATGGAATTAGGGGGAGTATATCTCCCCATACAAGGATCAGACGGTTGTGAGCTATCCTTCCATTTTGGATCAATTGACTTGATTGATTGCGTTTGTTAGGTTGTTATGGACTTCACATGGTTTATTTTTGGCAGAGGAGAGTAGTGGAGGAGTTGCCCATGTGTTAAAATGAGTGTGGGTGTGATTCTATGTGGAGAACTTCCCATTATGTGGTCGGTTTGGCCTTTAGGTTGGGTTTGGCTGACCCAAACTCATTGGGTCATGTGCACCACACTCATTAGTGTCCATTTGGTCCACTAAGAGGGTGCCAAGTGGCCATGAAAAGGATATGACCAAATTTCAAGTGGAATTGGCCATAGGTTACCCCTTGACCTGGGAGTAACATGGTCATTTTGCTTTAATTTAGATTTGGGCAGATTTGGAATAGTTTGAAATTGGGTTGGTCCAAATTTCAATGAATTTAGAATTTATTTGATATCATTTGGCTCATGTTGACCCATTTAGGTTAAAATGGGTCAACTTCGATCAAGTTGACTGATTGGTCAAATTGGGTGAAACAAAAGGTTGGGTCAAGTTGATAAGACCATTTGGAGTGATTTTGTATCATTAGTTTGGTTCAATTTAATTTGTATTTAGTTTTGGTTCATTTGAATTCACTTAGGTCAAATGGATCAAGTTGACCAATTTGACTCATTTGACCTAATTGGGTTAGGTCATAAGTTGGTTTAGGTTTGGTTGGTCATTTGAAATGTTTTGAAATCTTTGGTTTCAATCAATTTTGGTTTGGTTTAAATTTGGCTTCATTTGACCTTTTAGGTCAAGTTGGGTTCATGGTCAATTGGGCTAGGTTGGGACTAGTTGGCCAATTGAGGCTTTGGTTAAGTGCAATAAGTGATTTAGAATGAACTTGACCCATTGGTTTCAATCAATTTGGCTTAGATAAATATTTGACCCATTTTGACTTTTTGGGTCAAGTTGGATCAACTTGGGTCAAGTGGCCAATTGGGCTAGGTTAGGCTCAAGTGATGACTTGGCCAAGTTCAAACATTGATCATAAACTAGTTTTGATCAATGGTTTCAATCAATTTGGCCTATGGTGGATTTTGGCTAGTTTAGGTTTCATTTTGGTCAAATGTTGACTTGGTCAAAGGCTAGGTTTGACTTGGTTTAACCTAATTTGAGTGATTGATCATCTTATGATGATTGTTGCTCACAATGTGAGGCTTAGCTGGGCTTAGTTTAATCCAATTTAGGTAGGATCAGAATTTGGCTCAAAAAGGTACTTTAGGTCACTTTGGGCCAAGTGAGCCTAAGTAGGTCAATTGACTTGATCAAGGCTTGATTCAAGTTTGATTGAACTCTCATATGGACTTATGATTGAAATATAAATCCATTTGCAAGTGGTTTGGAGTCAAATGGGATTTGATTAATTTGACAATTTCAAGTTCAAAGGATGAACATGAGTTTGATTTAGGTTTGAGTTTTGAATTGAGTTTTGATTTGATGATTGAAGTTTATGTTTATATTTTGTTTCATGATTGAAGGATTGATTGAATCAAGAAGAAAATCCAAGGGTTTGAATTAATTTGAGGTTGATTTGGCCAAGTTCAAGAATTTGACATGAAAGGGTTTAGGTTGGATTTTGATTAGATTTGGGTTTGAGTTTTGAATTGATTTTTGGATATTTGAGTTCATATTTCATTTATATTTGTGAATATAAATGAGAATATAAATGGGTTATGAGAAAATCTCTTGAATTTGAAGTGATTTGAATTTTATTTGAGCTAAGTCTATAAGATGAAATCAAAGTGACTTAGGAAAGATTTTTGAATTTGGAATTCAATTATGGGTTTCAATCATTTAGAATTGATGCATGATTTGAGAAAATCCATTGGAATTGATTTAAGGTTTGATAAAATTAAATAAGTTAGAATTGATTTGAGATTTGGAATTGAGGTTGATTTGAGTTTGAAGTTGATTTGGATTTGAATTTGGTTTGAGTTGGAGTTGGTTTTGAGTTGGAGTTTGACTTGAAGGAAGGAAGTCAGGATTTGGTTCAAGCTATAGGGTAGGCAAATTTTCCTAACACCCTTAAGGCATGACATATTCCTATGGCTAACTCTTCTAAGTCTCTAGGGCTAGGTTGAGTGTTCACCTAATCACTAGAAGTGTCATAAGACTAAGGAACTCTTAGTGTCTAATAGGAGTCCTATGTCTGAGATGGAGAGGCTGAGAGCTCATACTAAAAATGAGGTCAACAAAGGGCACCCAATAGGTGTGGTGTGACTGACAAGGCATATCGCATGTATTGGGGTTGACTGAGAAGATCAACAACACCAAACAATCACAAGCACTAACATAAATAATCTACTCCTAACCTAAGGTGTAGAAGGAATCAAGAGCTTAGTGCAATGTGACTCTACTCATGTCAAAGACATAAGAGAGTGAAGGAGGAATCCACTAGGGATCGAGTATGTGAACCTTCCACTAAGGGAAAGACGTTCAAGTCATCCACTAGGGGATGAGAGGTTTGATTTGATTTGAGTCTCACTGGGGAGAAATTGATTTGATTTGTTGATTCAGGATTTGGTGCTCCACTAGTGATGAAAATGTGAACTCTCCACTAGGGGAGCAAGTTCAAGTCATCCACTAGGGAGAAGAAGTTGTGAAATCCACTGAGGGATTAGAATTCGAGATCCACTGGGGGGAACTAGAAAGACATGCATCTCATTAAGGGGAAGCAGATTGATTTGATTTGTTTATTTATTTTGATTGTTTGACTCCACTGGGGGAGATTGATTAGATTTGTTTTATTTTTTGATGTGATTTGACTCCACTGAGGGAGGAGGGTTGAATTTATTTTAGAATTTTAATTTTTTGATTTTGAGATGGACCATGTTGGTTTGCGATGGGTCACACTGAGTAGGGGCCATATAGGCCTAGGTGTAGCTCAGATTTTCCAATCAAAAGGGGCAGTCTACCAAACACATAGTAGGACTAGCCAACCAGTGAGATTGCCTTTCGGTGTGCAGTAGCTGTAATAGGAAAAAAATGTAGTAGACTTACATCCTCCAAAGTAGGGATCACTTGGGGTAATCCATTGATGAGGTAATGGATTGAACCCAACCTAGGTGTGACTATTGAGTGAATGCCATTGGGGACTTAAATCAACTCAAAAATAGTCAAGGATTAAGTTTATTTTTAAGTTATTTTTGATGGATCTTATTGGTTTGCGATGCACTGAGTATGGGCCATGCCAGCCTTGGCCTAACATTGATTTACCAATCTAAAGGGCTAGTCTACCAAACAAAAAGTCGGGCTATCCAACCAAAAAAGTATCTTTCGATTTGCAATGGTCAAGTTTAAGAAGAAAGCGTAGGGACTCACATCTTCTAAAATAAGGAACCACTGGGGTGATCAGTCGCTTGTGCAACAAATCGAACCCGACCTAGGGCTGATTATTGAGTGAATGCCGTTGGGGGACTTAAACCCGCTCAAAGATAGTCAAAATTAATTTCATTTTTTTAGTTATTTTTAATGGATCCTATTGGTTTGCGATGGACTACACTGAGTAGGGGCCAAGTCGGCCTTGGCCTATTTAGATTTACTGAACCAAAGGGAGTAGCTTCCCGGCCGAAGGGAGAACTATCCAACCAAAGGAGTGCCTTTCAATTTGCAATGGTCAATTTAGGGAAAGAAAGCACGGGGACTCACATCTTCCACTACAAAAGATTAATAGGGTGATCAATTACTTCGGCAATAAATCAAACCCGACCTAGGGCTGCTCATTGGTTTGCGACAAGCATGCTAGAAAGAATGCACAATAGACTTATATCTTCTAAAGAAGAATGGTTGTCGAGGTAACCTGCTTATGGAAAAATAGATTGAATAAGACCTAAGAGTGACTAAGAAGAGAGTGCCAACCTGCAGACTTATCTCAACTCAAGTAGTTAGGCAATTCCTATAGGGAGTTCTGCTAACATTGCCCTAAAGATATGATGCCTGCTTAGGAAAAGGGGCCCATTGGGGCTTGAATTCCTAATCCACAAGCAAATATTTTATTTTTTTATTTTATTTGTTTATCATGAACCCTATTGGTTTACGAGAGATCATACTTAGAGGGAGCTTATATTAGCTTAGACCTATCTCAGATTTACTGAACCAAGGGAGAATCTGCACATCCGTTGAACAAATTCTCCAACCACAGGGATGGCTACTAGGAAAGGGGGATTGTCCAATCCAAAAGTAACCCGGGTAGTGTCTAAATAGGGTTGCAAAGAATGTGATCAAGTAGAATGCTCATAGGGAGAGGGGCCATTAAGGGTTTGATCCAAAACCCTGGAGAAGATAATATGCATAAGTATTCGATCCAACTCAAGGAGAAAGCACGGGGACTCATATCTGCCTAGAGTGGTGTATCCACTGGGTGAGTCGCTGTTAGCATAACGAACATCAACCAACCTATGGTGCCCATCGATTGCAACAATCAGCCTAGGAAGAAAAATGCTGGGAATCACGTCCTTCTATACAGAACTAATTATCGGGATAGTCTATCTTTGACCCGATAGGTGCTATCCGACCTAGTGCGATTACTAAGTGAATACCACTAGGGGACTTACATCAACTTAAGAGTAGTCAAGAGGAAAGGAGCCTCTGGGGGACTTACCCTAAACCTCAAATATACTCGACCTAGTCAGTGCATGAGGATTAGTTCAAGAAGAAAGTGTGAGGACTCACATCTTCTTAAACAAAATCAACATGAGGTAGCTTACTAGCTGGGTAGTGAAGTCTACCAAACTAATAAGGCGCTTGTTGGATTATAATTGTCAAGTTAGGAAGAAAGAGTGGGGACTCACATCTTCCAAACAGGTGACCACTGAGGTGATAGACTAGCATTGTAGCATATCAGCCCAACCTATAGTAGCTAATGAGTGAGTGCCACAGGGGGCTTACTCCCACATCAAAATAGCTCGAGACAAAAGAATATGTGTTTTTTTTTTTTGAGCTTGTGTTAAAAGGAATAGGATGCCGCTTGGGTTATCTCATACCTACCCTAAACATGCTTGGGGAATTTTGATGAAACGGTGCCATAAATGGCAGCTGGGATTCCCACTAAGAAATGATGCCGCTTGGGTTCTCTCACACTTAACTTAGTTGTGCTAGTCAAAATAGGATGCCTCTCGGGTTCTCTCACTCATATTCTAGTAGCACTGGGAAATTGTGTTTGATTATGTTTGTGCTGTGAAAGAGCGATAGGAGGCCTCTTAGGTTGTCTTACACCTATCCTAAATACATCATGGCAGATTCACAAGATAAGCAAACAACCCTTCGAAAGAAGAGAATATTTTGATGAATTAGAATCAAATTTTGCTCTTTTGTTGATAATTATTTTCAAACATGATTTATGGGTAATATTTCTTTAAAGAGAGCCCATTAATTGAAAGCATCGGGTGTTCTCCATTACAATCAATAAGCTGATAAGATCCTCTTTGGTGGGCCTTCTCAATGATAGAAGGGCCCTCCCAAATGGGTTCAAACTTGCCTCCCATCTTTCAATGGGAAACAATTAGTCTCCTTAAGACTAATATAAGTTCACCTACTTGAAAATCCCTAGGACGGACTAGCTTGTTGTGAGCTTGAATCATTTTGGCCTTGTAAAACTCAAGGTTCTGGCACGCCCATAGGCTTCTTTCCTTGAAACCTTCGAGCTCTTCTAACCGCAACTTTGGATTCTACTCTATAGTGATCTTGCTACCCAATGCTATCCTTAATGATGGGAGTTGAACTTTTAAGAGTAGAACGGCTTCAGACCCATACACTAAGGAGAACGGGGTATTGAGTTGGAGTTATGTATGTGGTGCGATAGGCTCACAAGGCTTCAACTAACTGCTCATGCCACTATCGCTTGTTATCATAAAGTGTCTTCTTTAGTATTTGGATGAGAGTTTTGTTGAATGCTTCTGCTAGACCATTCACCCTGGGGTAGTAGATGGTAGAGTATCTCTAATCTATATCATGTCGTCTGGTGAAGCTGTTGATCTTGGTGCTTTTGAATGTAGTACCATTATCAGATATAATTTATCAAGGAACCCCAAACCTATATATGATATGGTTTCTAAAAAATTGAAGCACATGCTAAGCTATAACCTCTCTGAGTGGGATTGCCTCTGCCCACTTGGAAAATTTATCGGTGGTAGCTAGAATGAACCAATGACCCTTTGGAAGAAGGAGGATCGATAAGATCCACAATGTCGGTATCCCCAATAGTCAAATGGAAATGAGGCCACAGTAGGATGTAGAATGTTGGGTGATTGATGTTTGACCACACCGTGTACCTAACACTGATGACATCTTCTAGATACATCCATGCAATCTTTGCTCATCGAAGGCTAGTAGTATCCTAGTCTCTTGATATTTGCTTTCATCTTCAGACCTGATTGATGCGTTCTGCATATGAGTGTACCTCAGATCATGATCCTATGGGCTTTGTGTTTGTCCAAATAGCATAATCACATTTGATCGAAGGATCGTCGGTACAAGGTGTCATCCACGAGAGCATAGGAGAGAGCTCTCTATTTTATCTAATGGGCTTGGGATTTCTCTTGAGATAGTTTATCGGTGCTCAAGTAATCTATGAACGGTTTCCTCCAATCTAGCTCCTTGCCCTTATTGGCAATGACAACCTCCCCTTCAAGAGAAAGTCTCTCGATGAGTTCAACGTCAATAAGGGATAAGACTTGTTTATTTTAGACTCATATTGGAATGGACTCATCTTCCGGACATGCCAATTCTTTGGCAAGTTTGGCCAAAGCATATGCTACTATGTTCTCTACTCGGGGAACCTTGTAGATGGTGACTTCATGGATTTGGGCTAACAACTTTATGGTATACTCGTGGTAATGACGAAGCTTAGGTTTGAGAACCTTATAGGACTCGACAATCTAGTTGATGACCAGGTGAGAATCCCCAAAGATGTTGATGCTCTTGACACATACTATAATGGATAACTCCAGACCGGCAATCAAAGCTCATACTCAACTTCATTGTTGGTGCAGGGATTGGAGAGATAGTATGAGAATCTCATCACATCACAGTCTGGAGTTAAGAGAACTATTTCTACCCTTGCCTTTTCTAGAAGAGTAGATCGTGGTTCTTCTCCTTTATGAAAGGAAACCACACCATCAAAATACATCTCCCAACGGTGGTTATCAACCTCATCTAGGTTCATGATTTGTTCATCATGGAGATTGTCACTAAGCGGAGAATCAGCAGGAAGTGGGCGTGCTGCTAGAAATCTGCAAGTGCTTGTCCTTTCACCGCATGGAAGGGTACAAATATGATATCAAACTAAGAGAGAATCATGGAACAATATGTTAAATGTCTGGATAGCATTGGCCATGTCATGCAATACTACAGTGGATTGGTTGTTGAAATCAAATTCACCTTATGAGAAAATATATAGTGTCGTAGCTTCTAGGATGTGGAAATCAAAGCTAGGCAATGTTTCTCAATAGGTGGGTAGTTCACTTCAGCAGGGATCAGATGACGGCTAAGGTAGTAGAGGGAACTATCCTTCCCTTTGTCATTGGCTTGGGCCAACAAAGCATCGAGGGAGTCATCCAATGCAACAGTGTAGAGGATGAGTGGTCTGCCCGGGATAGGGGTTGCTAGAACTGGCAGCTTCACCAAATACTACTTGATATCTTCAAAGGCATGCTGGCACTTATCATTTCACTTGAACTTGGCATCCTTTTCTGACAAGTGCTAAAAATGGCTTGCATCTTTCTGATAGGTTGGAGATAAAGCATTTTAGATACGCCAACCTCCCTTGGAAAGATCTGATAGCTTTGATCTTTTCTGGATCTATTTCTATTCCCTGGTGTCGGACAATAAACCCAAGGAATTTCCTTGAAGCTAATCGGAATGCACACTTCAGGGGATTCATTTTGGGATTAAATTATCTTAACCATTTGAAAACTACTCTCAAGTCAAAGAAGTGGTCTTCTTTTTCTTTACTCTTGACTACTAGATCATCAACATAGCACTCAACCTGATGATGAATGAGTTCGTTAAAGATCTGAGTCATGGCCTGTTGGTATGTAGCACCATCATTTTTTAAGGCCGAAAGGCATGACCTTTTAATAATAGATTCTGATTAGGGTTTGAAAAGTAGTGTTTCTTTCATCCTTGGAGGCCATCTTGATTTGGTTGTAGCCAGATGACCCATCCATGAAGGAGAATATTGCAAGAGATGAGGTGATGTCCACCATTAGTTCTGATATAGGAAGAGAAAACTCATCCTTAGGACATGTCTTGTTTAAGTCCCTGAAATTAATGCATATGCAAATTTGGCCATTCTTCTTCTTAACTGGGATGACACGCTAACTGTGTATATTTTCTTCCCTAATAAAACCAAAGATCGCTCGCTTTTTACTTTAAAATGACTAATTGTTCAATTTCTAATCACATGCATCTAGGAGCTTGCTTGATAGGGTTATAGGGTCTATTGCTTGTTTTTGGACTGCTATGTTAGGAGATAATCTGGGCATCTCTTCATAGCTCCATGCAAAGCAGTCCTTAAACTCAATCAATAGCCTAACTAATTCATTAGTTTCTTCTTCATTCATCAACGAACTGATGTATGTCGGGCATATATTTTCTTCTGTCCCGAGGTTGATTTTTGGATCATCTAAAATTTTTAAACACGAATCCTCATAAGAGTTAGTGTGGTTGAAGAACCTATTAGACTCCAAATGATTGGTGATAATTAAGTAGTAGTCGTCATCATCGACTGGACCCACTGTACCGAATCCTAGTCCTGATCTTGATTGTGCATCCCTGCCTCTATTGTTCCATAGCTTCTCAAAGCACTATGACCCGTTCTTAGACCACATATAAGGAATCAAACCCTTCTTTGCAAGATTAAGAACAAGGTGAGTACCAATCAAAAGATAATTTCATTAATTCTTTATTTGAATTATCTTCAAGTCCTACATCAGTTTTTGGACTTGAAGATGATGATCCCAATAGGAATCTCTTCAGCTTGACATCCCTGGAAGACTGAGGGCTTCCTTAACTACTAAACCTTCAAATTTTGGAGAGAAAAGTGAGGTTAGAGCTAAGGTTTTTAACTGCTGCCTGATAGTTTCAGATAAACTATATTCAAATACATTCGTGCTTTACTTGGAAGCCTGGTCTTCGTCGTCTGGCTTGAGTGTCACCTCCAATGAAACCCATTAAGAGGGGTTGGTTGGTATGCTAATCACATTAGACTCGTCCTCTGAGCTGGATTCCAAGTCTATGTGAATAGTAGGGGACTCTTATGAACTGGAACATAACCCATGTTGGCTAGCGGTGAACTAGGGGGTCTTTTGCCTCAAGAACTACCTCTATGTATGCCTCTGCCTCTGCCTGGTGGAGGTCGTGTCATCCTACCCATATGTCCATATGATGGAATGAACTATGGGTGGAATGTGATATGCGGCTCTACTTCTTCTTTGATTTCCTTTTCTCATTCACTTGGACTTTCATTCTTCTTTTCTTTTTATTTATGATTGTGATTTTTGGAAAGATGATTATTCATTTTATTTTGAAAATGAAATCTTCATCAAAGTGAATTGAAAGAAGATGTTCATTTTTGCTTTTGAAAAAATTAAATTTAATTGAAAATGAAACTTCCATTTCAATAGGTGTGAACATATTAAATGGAAAGATTCATGTATGCTTTTTGAAAAATTTATTTTTGATTTTGATTTTGTAAAGATGATTGTTCATTTTATTTTCAAAATTAAATCTTCATCAAAGTGAATTGAAGGAAGATGTTCATTTGTGCCTTTGGAAAGTTTAATTTTAGTTCTATTTTTTAAAATTCCTACATGTAATAATAATGGAAATTGTTAAATGAAGGTGATCAAATTTTGTGAAAGATATTTTATTAAGTGCATTTTTGAAGAGGTGCTTTTTGAAAAAAAAAATTCTTATGGAAAATTTATTTTATCTTTATTATTTTAGAATGAACCTTTCTTTATCATAAAAATGATAAGGGGGGGAATCTTTGAATGTTTTCTTTTTATTTACATCTTTTCATTTCTTATCCATTGGAGAACCCAATGGGGGTTTTATGACCAACACGGAGTGAGGTCCTAAAACCAAAAGATGTTGGCTAACTCAACTTAAAGATGAAATAAGCTACGTGCCAATGAAAGTAAATATAGTCTTGGATTCATACCAAAGTACAAACCCATTATCGATGCTTGAAGATAATGATCATTTACCAAAGATGGAAAAAGGTACCAACCCCAATGGAGTCGCCAGAAAATTTATGGTGAAAAATTTTTATACGAGTTCTCGCTTTTTGAAATCTATTGGTGAGAAATGAAAGAGGCAAGCATATAGAAATTCATCTTTTTTAGGACGCCACACAGATCTGTAGATGTGCTTATTCAAGTGATCGAGTACGTCATCAAGAAAATAGTGTACTATCTCGAGAGACAAAAATCACTATCCTTTAGTGGGCCTAATCACCTCAATAAGGACTCCTAAGGATGATGGGTCTGCATATGTACTAGAGATTCTTCCCCTACTTTACATTAAAAAGTAAAGCAATATTTATTTTAAACCAGGTTCATTAAGTTCCTTACAGGGGCAAGCCCCCACAGTTAACTACGTCCTAAGAAATAGGATTCCTTAGAAAAACTCTCGATTAAGATAAATGATCATTGTCTTCAAAGATTTCAATATGAAAGGACTATTAATCGATTGGTTCATTTTTGAAGATCAAATGGGATTGATCAAAGGGAGGGAGTTATTATCGAAGCTAAAATAGAAGATAAGTAGGAGATGCCCACGATGCTAGGAAACCTACGAGCATCTCAAACTATCCTATAATTAGGCTTTACATTTTTGAAATTGATTTAGTTTGTTTGAGTTGCATTTTACATTAGAAATTTAGGACTTATGATTCCTTAACACAAGATTAAGAAAATACCTAAGAGGTGAAGAATTATGCTTATGGTCTAAAAAGGGGAGAAGCAACCTCATAACTTAAATCTAGGGAGCTTTGGTGAGGTCCAAAAGGACAACCTAAATCTAAGGTAAAAATGGGTAATTAGTTTGCCTTCACAAGAGACAAAAAATCACCCGATAGCTTAGACTTACAACCTCCTGGGGGTGGCCACCAACTGATCTCGCCTATGATTTTAAATACATGTAGGTAAGTCATTATGCTTATGCAAGATAGCTAGGTTGTTATTTATTTAGAAAGAGACTAAGTCCTTAAACTCACTCCCTAAAGGGACTAGATCATGTAGGGACATGCTTCAAATGACCTAAATCTAATGATTTAAATTTCATTTTATCTTCATTTTTGGACAATTATTTTGACTCAGGCTAATAGGATTCATATACTTAATGCATGAGAAATAAAGTTATTGGCCAAAATTAGAGAGAAGGGAGGAGGTGTGTTTCCACCATGGCTATTAAAGGTCAATCCGAGTTTCTCTGGCAAAGGTGGAAGCCCTCCAACCAAGAGTGAAATAAGATGCAATTGTGCATGATATTATAAAAGAAATGCACATCCAACTAAAGAGTTGCTAATTCTTTTAACTTGATTTTAAACCTAAGCTTTAGGTGAGGTTATGAGTTCTTTATTTTAATTTTGAGTTGTTAAGTTTGGTAAAAGATTTTTTTTTCTAAAGAGCCTAATCCACATCTAGGCCATACATAAAATAAGGAAGAAACTAGGAAAAACATGCCACTTAATGCACAAGCTAAACAAATTATCAATCAATTTATAAATCTAATTGTAAAAAAAATAAAAGGCTGTAATAGTCTGACACCACCGCACAAACCCTAAAATAACAAATTAGGTAGTTGAGTTCTACCCTTATATAACCCAAATTACAAATGAATTAAATTACAATTAAATAAGGAATTCATTGTTATGGGGGTCTTCACGCTTTATTCTTCTTTCTTCTTTCTTTCTTTCTTCTTGTTTTCTTCTTTCTTCTTTTGGTTCCTTCTTTCGGATGATGGAAGGTAGATGCTCCAAGGCTTCACATGGTGCATAAGATTGAATCTTATGACCAATACTCATCCTAATCCCCATAACAATCATTCTAAAATCCTAATTGCATAAATTTACATGAAAAGGAAAAGAATGGAAAACTAACTAACTCCTGCAAAATAGGGATTAGCTAAAATAAATCACACAAATCTCAAGCATGTATATTAGAATTATCATCCCACACATGGATGACTAAGTCCACCAGGCCTATTGGATTATGCCTAGGGGTATAAAGCACCTACAAACAAAAGCATTTATAATTTTATTTATGATAGCACCCCTTAAGCACAATCCCTACAGGAAATAATAGTTAGACTAAGAGTGTCCTACCATTCATTCTGCGAGCATACACCTTAACATCCAGTCTAAAACATATATCACAAAACAAAATAAAAATATCAAACCATGCACCACCCTAACCTAAAGCTAGAAGTGGTGACTTAGCCTAATGTGTGTGTTTTGAAGGTTTGTGTGGTATGCTTAGCTATGGCTTTAGGTTCAAATTTTCTAAGTATAAAAATATGTTCAACTTAGAGGAGGGTTTCATTTAAGTTGTTTAATTATTTTGGGTTGATTTTATTTCATGTTTTGATTTGGTTCAAATGAATCCTACAATTAATTACTAAGTTATAAAGAGAGGGTAAGAGAAGAGAACTTCTCTTTCCTTCCCTAACCTAAGTAATTTCTAAAGTAGATTCACATTTTAGTTTTGTTTAGTGAATCTATTGGTTATTATTTTAATTAATCCTAAGTATAGATGAATTCTAAACAAACCTATTCAAAAAGAAAGGCATTTTAAGATTAAATAAAATGATCTAAATTCACAAAACATACATTACTTCATTTCTTTCCCAACATGTGTAACATGCTTATGAATGAATCCTAAGCATATCTAAACATACAAATGAGAATATTTAACACACTTTATGATGCATGCTAAGTAATCCATTTAAGGAAAATTGGAAGTTTAATATGCATGATTTTCATTAAGTAGAAAAGGATTTCTTCATCCAATTTTTCACATGCACACATGAAAGTAAGAAACATATAGGTGAGTACAGTGTCATTGTTAACCAGATGTAAGTTATAAGACCTATTTAGGGCTACTTAAAGCCTCGCAACCTCGGGGTTGTCCAGACTAATATACTACTTTCCTTAAATACAAACATGTTTACAAAAGAAATAAATTGGAAAGAAAGAATGCAAAAGTTGTATTAATTGATTCATTTTGTTTATGCCATTTATATGTGTACAAGTATAGGTAACCCTTCTTAAGTGATAGCATAGGAATGAATAGGATATGGAATTAGGTAAGTGTTAGGTTCTTTTCAATTGAACCATACATCTTACCAACTCCTATTCAAAACTATACTAACATAACATAGAAAGGAAATCTATGCTAAGCACATCCATATATTCTTCCACATCCAAGCTTATAATTAAAATATAAGTAGCACACTCTCAGATTGATAATTGATTTATATGTTTTTGAAAATAATTTGAATCTAGTAGTGATAATAGCCACTCATATTTCTACTTTAGCCAACACATATAAATTTGACATAAAGTAAACAATTTCATTTTAAATTTGAATTTGTAAATAATGGATGCATCAAACCACATGACATACAAATTTAACATGTTGGGGAAAGAATCAATGCAATGAAAGCATGTAAACACATTCACTTTAATTAAATCCCAAAAACATTCTTATGGAATAAGAAAGTTTAAAATAAATCAAAGTTAATTCATTTTGATTTTTGTTTAGTTTGAAATTTGATTTAATTTTGAAAATGTGAGTTGAGTTTGCTATTCCTAACCCATTCCCACATGTATTTGATATTTTTGTTTAATTTTTAGATGATTAGATTCATTTTTATGTATAAATTAGCTTAAGGTAAGAACTAAGCAAGTTAATTAACCCTTACCTACACCACCTTAACAAAGTTAACCAAGTAATTATGAACCAATGAGATGACATAAAAACTCACAAGAAATTTAAACTTGTAATGCACCTCAGAAGAAAAGGTCTTAATGCAATTTGGCTCATGATTAATGGTTAATGAAACTAAGGGGTTTAGCTTAAGTAATTTCAAAATACCCCTTCACACATATGAATTGGGTTTTGATTTCTTTAATTTAACTTAGGCTCTTAAACACCTAAGCATCTACCAAAGTACATTAATCAAGTTTTGGAAGAATTTAGAATTTTAGAAATTAATTAAGGGGATAATTAATGAATTAACCCTTAATTAAGTGAGGATTAAGGAAATAGAAGGGGTTTAGGGAATAGCTTAGGGGAAATACCCCAAAATTATTTTCTATGCCTCCTATTCATCGGATCTAACCTTAATCAACCTTAATAATGGATAAAAACACTAATTCAAAACCTAATTATCCTTGATTACATAAGGAGGGTAATTAAGAAATACATTTGTAATTCCCCTAATTAAGCCTTCAATAAATCCTAAGAAAATTACGAGAGGCAGAGGTCATCCCCTGAAACATACCCAAGAAGTTTGGGATTAATCATAAGTTTAATTAAGAGGTAATTAGCAAAATAATCTTTCCAATAAAACCTAAAATTAGAGAAAGGATAATTCAAAATTCATTGAAATTATTTTTAAAATATTCTAGGTTGAATTATCTTTCCATAGGATTTTACCTCAAATTTTTCTAAATTTTATTGAAGGATATATGAATTTTTGAATATTAGGAGATTAATTAATATTAATTACATCCCTAAACTAATCCCTCAGCTCACAGTGCGACACGGGGTGGCAGCGATCAGCACGCTTTACACGCATCGTGTCGTGAGCCTATTACTTAAACATCACATCTGGTGGTGACACGGCAGTTGGATGCGCTTTGATCGTTTGATCAAAGATCTGATGGTCAGGGATCATCCCGTGATTTTAAAAGGGATAATTAATTCTAAAATGTCAGAATAATCTCAGCCATCCATCCAAAACGTGCAGCTGGATGACCAAGATCTCCCAATTCTTCCTTAGGATTAATAGAGGTCATCCATGATCTTAGGGAAGATCTGAGCTTGATGAGCTTGGATTGGGATAAGATTGTTCCCACACCATCTATAGCTACTAAGGAGCATATCCAATGGTGGATTTTACATGACTTGAAAATTTCTTTCACAAAAGACCAACACCTCCTATGCTAGGTGGTCAAAAAATTCCATACCTCACCGGAGGTGATCACCGGCACTCGAGCTCGATGAGGTAGCTTTGTCTAGTGAAGACAAAGCCTTGTAGAAATTTTCAGGCCTTGGGGTTGCGTGGATCTTCCTATGGACCAACACCACTTTACTTCCGTTGTGGTTTTGATTCAATTCTTCATCTCCTTACTTTAGGAACTCGAATGGATGCTTGAATGCACTTGGATTGATCCCTTGAGGGACTATGCAAGAGGAATTGGAGTAATTGTGAGTAAGGAAGAAGTTCAAAGTTCAAGTGAGTTCCCCTATTTTTCAATGGAGAAAACCGAGAAGATCACTTTTTAAATCCCTCTTATAATGCTTAGGATGGCTCTCTGATCTTTCCTAACACTCTCTAAGCTTCAATGATGAGGGAATGATAATTTTGAATTGAATTAGGGGGAGTATATCTCCCACTATGGAAATTAGATGACCAACACCTCCCTTGCCATTTTGATCCAATTGACCACATTAGAGGGGTTGTTTAGGCTGTTAGCTCTTTGCACATGGTCGGTTTGATGCCTTGAGTGGATTGCCAACCTCCCATGTGCATCAAATTGGGTGGAGAAGGGATTTGGAATGAGCCAATTTGACCCTGTGGTCAGTTTTGGCCTTGGGTTCATTTGGGATGACCCAAACCCATTGGGTTGGGTGCACAACTCTTCATTAGGTCCACTTGAGCTATTAGGAAGGCATCAAGTTGATATGAAGAGGGTATGACCGAAATTACCTATGGATTAGGCCAAACTTTGTTCTATGGCCTAGGGGTAAGATGGTCATTTTGCTAATTTTTCAATTTGGATATGTTGGGTATGTGGAGAAACTAGGTTTGACAAACTTTCATGAGATTTGGAATTTATTTGATAAGGTTTGGCTCATGTTGACCCATTTAGGTCAAAATGGGTCAACTTGGGTCAATTTGACCAATTGGTTAAATTGGGTCAAACCAAGGGTTGGGTCAAGTTCATATGACCATTTGAAATATTTTGGTTGCTTTGGTTTGGTTCAATTTGATATAGTTTTGAATTTGGCTCATATGACTTCATTTAGATCAAATGGGTCAAGTTGACCTGTTTGACCCATTTGACCTATTTGAGGTAGGTCAAGGGTAGGTTTATTGGTTAGTCATATGGAGTGGATTGATATCTTTATTTCCAATAAATTTGGTTATGTTCAAATTTGGCTCAACATTACCCCTTTAGGTCAAGTTGAGTCTAAGGTCAATTGGGCTAGGTTGGGTCTAGTTGGTCAATTGAGGCTTTGGTCAAGTTCAACAAGTGATTTGGAATGAACTTGACCTATTGGTTTCAATCAATTTGGCTTAGATCAAGTTTTGACACATTTTGACTTTTCAGGTCAAGTTGGGTCAACTTGGGTCAAGTGGCCCATTGGGCTAGGTTAGGATCAAATGTTGGCTTGGTCAAGTTTAAACATAGGTCATGAATGAACCTAGATCAATGGTTTCAATCAATTTGGCCTATGGTGGTTTTTGGCTATGTTAGGTTTCATTTTGGGCTAAGTGTTGACTTGGTCAACCCTTAGGTTTGACTTTATTTGACCCAATTTGATTAATTGATCATCCCATGATGATTGTTGATCATGATGAGAGGTATAGGTGAGTTTGGTTCAAACTAATTTGGTTAGGATTAGAATCTGGCTCATAAGAGTACTTTAGGTCACTTTGGGTCAAGTGAGCTTAAGTGGGTCAAATGGCTTCGTCAAAGCTTGATTTGAGTTTGATTGAACTTGTATATGGACTTATGAAAATATAAATCCATTTGCAAGTGGTTTGGAGTCAAATGGGTTTTGATCTATTTGACAATTTCATATTCAAAGGAAGAATATGAAGGGATTTTGGCTTTGATTTTTGAATTGGATTTTATTGTTTGAATTTATATTTCATTTATATATGTGAATATAAATGAGAATATAAATGGATCATGAGAAAATTTCAAGGATTTGAAGTGAGTTGATCATGATTTGGGCTAAGTCCATTAAGAGAAATTTAAAGGACTTAGAAAATTTTGGAGTTTGGAGTTTGCATTATTGAATTGGGTTTGATTGATTTAGATTTATATTTCATTTATATATGAGAATATAAATTAGAATATAGATGAGTTATGAGAAAATCTCATGAGTTTGAATTGATTTGATCATGATTTAGACTAAGTCCATTAAAAGGGAATTAAGGACTTAAGAAAGATTTTAGATTTGGAATTTAATTTGAGGATTTGATTTGATTGATTTATATTTATATTTCATTTATATATGTGAATATAAACGAGAATATAAGTGAGTTATGAGAAAATCCCATGAGTTGGAATTTGTTTGATCAAGATTTTGGATAAGTCCTTCAAGAAAAATTTAAAAGACTTAGGAAAATTTCATGAATTGATTTGGAATTTTGAGTATAGTTTGATTGGTTTGAATTTATATTACATTTATATATGTGAATGTAAATGAGAATATAAATGGATTATGAGAAATTCTCATGAGTTTGAATTGGTTTAGATCATGATTTAGGTTAAGTCCTTAAAGGTAAGATTAAGGACTTAAGAAAGATTTGGACTTAGGAATTTCATTCATGGGTTTCAATCATAGATTTCAACCATGGATTTTCATCATATGGAGTTGATTTGAGTTTGAAGAAAATCAATTAAGATTGATTTGGAGTTTGACTTGAAGGAAGAAAGATGAGGAATGGTTCAAGCTAGGGGTAGGAAAATATTCCTAACACCCTTAAGGCATGACCTATTCCTATGGCTAACTCTTCTAAGTCTCTAAGGCTAAGTTGAGTGTCCACCTAATCACTAGATGTGTCTTAAGACTAAGGAACTCTTAAAGTCTATGAAAAATCCTATGTCTAAGATGGAGGGGTTGAGAGCTCATTCTAAAAATGAGGTCAACAGTGATCTCTTATGGCAGGTTAGTGGAAGGTCTTATCTACTTGTCAAGCTCATCTACAGCTTCTCCTTTGGGACTCTCAGAATCAGATGATTCTAAGTCTATCTCAAGAGGTGAACCCATAGTATTTAGAGAGGAAAGGTTCAACTCTGAATTAGAAAGAGAAAGATCAGAGTTGTTATAGTTATCATTTAGACTTGGAGAGTTTTCAGTAAGAGTAGAATTAGACAACCCATTAGAAGTGACACAGATGTAATTCAAACTAGCTTTATTCCTTGATTTTTTGGATTTTGAAAGAGGTACATAGTAAAAATCTAGTAAAGTAAGAAGGGTGAGGGATTTGATGTCCTCATTTACCAATACAAGATGTCTACTATAGGAAGAGATAGCTAAAGTAGAGGTGGTCACTAATGTAGTAGCTGTAACAGTGGACTAGAGGTCGGGCTCAGTCAGTGGTTACGCTACTTAGTTATCTAGGCCTAGCATAAGCTACTGCTTCTGCTACTGCTACTACTGAGCTCCTCCTTTCTCAAGTTATTCTTAGCAACTTGCAAACCTTTCTTGATCTTGGAGGTTCGAGCTACCTCAGGCACCTGCAAGGAAGTTTCTTGAGTTTGGAAATAATTTTCTTAGAGGTTCAGGATAAGGAGATATCACAACCTTCTTTGGTTTTGAGAGGATCGTAGGTATCCCAAGGATTATCCTAATGGAATTGGATGGTTGTTCTACAAGGTATTCCTTTGGAATAACTATGGCACCTGTCTTGAAGCTATGCTCAAGCCAGCTCTTGAATGTAAAGCAATCCTCCAAAACATGACCTAGCATGTGGTGGTAGGAGAAAAAGTTAGGATCATTATTCTTACCCACTTTCTCCAGCCTTTTAGGCTCGGGTAGCTGAAAGTCAGGCTTCTTTAAGAGATTCTTAAAGATTTTCCTGATTACCTCCCTCTTAAATGAATATGGTTTGTTTAGTTTATCCATAAGAGTAGGTGGACCATAGCTACTTGGCGACGGGTATGTGTACCACTGCTACTATGGATATGGCTGAGGAGGAGGTGGTGAAGGCCATGGAGGCTGCTGTGGTGACTGTAAGATGGCCTCGGTGGTGGCAAAGAAGGTGGAAGTGATGGCTGTGGAGCACGAGGTCTTCATCGCTTCTCAACTGCTTCCCCTTGTCTACTGCTATCACTACCTCGGGCTTCTTCTCATGAGCTTTATGTGGCTTTGGCTTTATTGATTTATCCGGAAAAGGCAACTATTTGGCTTCTCCTTTTAAGTTAGCCGCCTTGTTGATTAGTCTCTCAAATATTTTGATGGTAAAACCTTTGAGCATGAAGGAGACCAGGCCATGAATATTCTTTAATAGAATTTCAATGTTGTGTTGTTCAGATAGATGGGGTTCACATTTCATACTCAAATTGTTCCATCTGAGAATATAATCAATGAGGGACTCACCAAGGTATTATTGAGCCACAACGAGATTGTCTGCAGTCACCCTTTCCTGAGCTCTAACAAACCTCTTAATGTAGAGTTGCTCTAACTTAGAAAAAGTCTTCACTAAACTGTTGGGAAGTTTAGTGTACCAATCGAAGGCTATGCCTGCTAAGCTACTGACAGAAGTCAGAATATGAGAGCATCACTGCCACTAACATTGAAACAGTTGGCTCTGAAGTGCACTATGTGCTGCCTTGGTTTCCCTTTGCCATCGAAGCTCTTGAAAGAAGGTGGCATGAAACCCTTAGGATACTGAATGGCATCAAATTTCTCTCGGTAGGGTCTACCTTTTGGAGTCGATGATCTTCCTCAGGCTTGAGCCAATGCTTCTCTCACCTACTGCTCAACAATGGTTTTAATGTTCTTTTCCTGTATGGAGGTACTGTCCACTACCTTCTTATACAAGATGGTGTTGCCCTACTCTACTGGAGGTGAAGTCTTGGCTGGATCCAAGACATGCAACAACTTAGGCTAACCAATTTCTACAATAGTAAGATGCACTACCGGGGCTTAATTTTCAAGTGCCAAAACTACTACTAGCAAGTCTTCAAGCCTCTTCCCCACCTATCTATTTATTAATATTTTTGCTTTAGTTGATGAAGGAGGTGTTGGGTCGAGTAGGTTGTGTCATCCTGCTCAGTCGCAACACCTTCCAAACTCTGCTAATCATGAAGGAGGGAACCTTTGGTGTCTACCATGTGTACCCCTGTTGAATATTCCAACAGATCATCTTTATTAGGATCAAAATTGAATTTCTCATCCTCTAAATAGGACTAAGCATATCTTAGGATCTCCTTCTTCTCCACTAAATACTTTGCTACAATATGATCTAAGGATCAGTCCAACTGAATAAGTACAAAAGATTGAGGTTGACCGGTAGTAGGGTCACTTTCATGAATAGATAAAAACCTAACCTCTCCTGCTACTGAAGAGTTGATCTTGTGAGGACTACACTCACTAGAGGATAGATGCTCCTGACTACTGCTAGATCTGGATGGAGTGGTACTGCTAGGAGGATCTAGGGTTATGGGGGCAACTGAACTGTCTCCTGCTCCCTCTTCAACAACTATCTCCATAGCCTGGTATGGTGTGGTGGTGATGGAATGACTACTATACTTCGAGGTCACCATTCCTTCTTCACCATGACTAAGGCAGAAAGTCGAGTAGGAGAGCTCGACCTCGCCTCAGTCGATGGTGTAGATGGAGTGGGATCACTTGGCTATAGCTGGATCACCAATGTGGCTCTCTTCTTCCCGGATGCATCCATCATGGCCTTTGCTGAAATAGTGGATGATGGAACATGTACTGGAGATGGTGGGTGTAGAGTAAATCAGTGTGGTGGAGGCACCACTGACTCTCTCTGGATAGGAGTTCCTCTGCTATGGTAGGGAGTACCCATCAAGATAATCAAGATGATCGTGTGTAGCACCGATGAAAGTCAACAAGTGAGGCTACTCCGCTTGTACCTCTACCACTCCCGGCTAGTAATTTATACTCATGAATGGGCCTCCCTAGCCCTCTTTTGTCTGATCTATCTACCCACACTGCGGGGGATGATAGAACATAAATCAAACTGATCCCCAGACTCTGATCATCCATAAACTCCACCTACTCGGTGCAAAACTAATCTAAGGCTGGCATACGACCTCCTCCTTTCACTGATAGGAGCCTCAAAATGAATTGATGGTAGAGCTGAAATTGAAATCCTCCTAATGTCTTCCTCTCCATCAAAACTATAGAGGGGGTGAAACTTGTTCTTTGTGATGAGAGGAGACACTATCCTTGGTAACTCCTCTGCAAATTGAGTGGTTGCGTCTAGCTCCTTGGCTATACAGGTATGATACCGGTTGATCATGTGGTTCTTATTTCGGCGCTGAGTCCTGGTGGGACAAGCAGTATGGGAACTAGACCTTACCTCATAGGTACGAGAGACAATCCTTGGAATCAAGAGCATCGTCCCCTTAGAGGAAGCCAATGAGTGGGTGCTAGCCCATACTAAGGTAGCAAGGGGAACAACTTGGCACACTGGCATTGTAACTACAACTGCTACAGGAACTGCCATAGCCTTCCTCTTCAGTGAGGGAATCTCTGAGTCATATGGCATCTCAACCTGGATGACCGGCTTCTGCCCGGTCACCATGCTCCTACTAACTATTGTGAGCATGGTCCCCTCACATGTGATCCTAGCCCCTCAATGCCTCGGCCAAAATGAATGAGGTGGGCGATTAAAATTGCGGGAGGCTGGCCCGATCCAAGCCCAAATCCATCCTGAAAGGAAATGTGAACACGTACTTCTATGCTCCCATTGAACTAAATTGAATTGAACTAAAACTAATTGAAACTGATTGAAATTCTTTAATGTTAAAAAACAAACCCAAATCCAATTTTTTGCTTTAATTTATTTTTAGAATTTTGAACCCACACTCAATAATTTGGATATGTTAAGTGGGGCTCTTCGAATTTTGAGAGAGATTTTGAGTTTAGAATTGGAAAGGAGATTTTTAAATGTAAAATCCATTTTCAAAAAATTTGTGTATGTTGAAAAATAGGTTCAAATATTTTTGGAGAGATTGATGCTTCCATAGGTTCATATATGAATTTGATTTTTGATTGTGTTTGAGGACCCTTTATTTAACAAATTTGAGTATGTTAAAGTAAAGGGTCAATTGATTTTGTTTTGATTTATGATTTTGAATTTACTCACTTAGCAAATTTAGGTATGCTAAGTAAGGTGTTTGAAAACAATTTTCTTCTTTTATTTGCTTGTTTGTGAATTATGTGTGAAATTGAAAATGGAATCTTTACTTAGCAAATTTGGGTATGCTAAATGAAGAATCAAAATATTTTGTTATTTTTGAAAAGAGGACCTTTACTTAGCAATTTTAGGTATGCTAAATAAAGGAGACTAATGTGTTTTATTTTTGATGATTTTGAAAAGAGAATTCTTTACTTAGCAAATTTAGGTATGCTAAATAAAAGAAATTCGAATGTGTTTTATTTTGATGATTTTGAAAAGAGGATTCTTAGCAAATTTAGGTATGCTAAAGAAATCCAAATGTGTTTTGTTTTGATGATTTTGAAAAGAGGATTCTTAGCAAATTTAGGTATGCTAAAGTATTCCAAATGTCTTGTTTTGATTCTTGAAAAGGGAATTCTTTACTTAGCAGATTTAGGTATGCTAAATAAAAGAAATCCAAATGTGTTTTATTTTGATTTCTAAAAAGAGGATTCTTTACTTAGCAAATTTAGGTATGCTAAATAAAGGATCTATGTGTACTTTTGATTTTTGATTTTTGATTTATTTTTGAAAAGAGGATCTTCACTTAGTAAATTTGGATATGCTAAATGAAAGATCCAAATGTTGTTATTTTGATTTGATTTTTGAAAAGAGGATCTTCACTTAGCAAATTTGGGTATTCTAAATGAAATATCCAAAAGTGTTTTGAATTTTGATTTTGATTTTGATTCTTGAAAAAGAGGATCTTCATTTAGCAAATTTGGGTATGCTAAATAAAAGATCCAAATGTTGTTTCAATTTTGATTTTTTTTTTGAAAAAGAGGATCTTCTTTTAGCAAATTTAGGTATGCTAAATGACGGATCTAAATATTGTTTAAATTTTGAAAAGATGATTGTTAATTTTATTTTGAAAAGATGATTGTTGATTTTATTTTTAAAAATGATTGTTGATTTTGTTTTGGAAATGAAATCCTCATTCAATAAATTGAATGAGGATGTTCATTTGTGCTTTTTGGAAAACATGATTTTGGATTTTATTTTTGAAAAGAAGATTCTTGATTTTGTTTTTGAAAATGAAATCTTCATTCAAAAAATTGAATGAGGATGTTCATTTATGCTTTTTGAAAATATGATTTAAGATTTATTTTTTGAAAAGATGATTATTGATTTTATTTTGAAAATGTGATCGTTGATTTTGTTATGAAAATGAAATCTTCTTTCAGTAAATTGAATGAGGACGTTCAATTTGTGTTTTTTTTTTTGAAAATATGATTATTGATTTTGATTTTGAGATGATCCTACATATAAAAATTATGAAGGTTGTTAGATGAGGGTGATTTATGAAAATTTTTGTGCAAACATTTCATTATGTGCATTTTGAAAAAGTGCTTTTTGGAGATTGATGCTTTTGTAAAGGATTTATTTTTCTTCATTTTTGAATGAACCTTTCCATATCATAAAAATGGTAAGGAGGAAGTCTTTAGTTATTTCTTTTTGTTACATTTTTATTTTGACCCATTGGGGAACCCAATAAGGGTTTTAGGACCTTCACGGAGTGAAGTCCTAAAACCTAAAGGATGTTGGCAAGCTTAGCTTAAGGATGAAATAAACTAAGTGCCAACGGAAAAGAAAGATAGTCCAGGACTTATACAAAGTGCAAATCCACTATTGATACTTGGAGACAACGATCATTTACCATAGATGGAGAGAGGAACCATCCCTAGCGGAGTTGCACAAAAAATCTCTGGTGAAATTTTCAATTCTTCATCTGCCTTTCTAAGAGAAAAATAAATGAAGAATAAAAATAACAAACACTTTCTTATGTTGGATACCATGTAGATCCATTGATGTTCTTATTAGGGTGATCGGGTATGGCATTGAGGAATGATGTACTATCTCGAGAGATAAAAGTCACCATCCTACAATGGACCTAATCACCTTAATAAGGACTCCTAAGGACTATGGGTCTTCGGATGTACCAGATATTCTTCCCCTACTTTACATGGAAAAATAAAATAGGATTTATTTTAAACTGGGTTTGTTAAGTTCCCTATGGAGGTAAGCCCCCATAGTTAATTACATCCTAAGGAATGAGATTCCTTAAGAATACTCTCGATTAAGGTAAATGATCATTATCTCTAAAGATTTCAAAGATAGGACTATCAATCAATTGATTTATTTTTAGAATATCAAGTGGGATTGATCAAGAGGAGGGAGTCATTATCAAAATTAAAAGAAGATAAGTAGGGGATGCTTATGATACTAGGAAGCCTATTAAGCATCCTGAACTATCTTATAGTTGGGATTTATATTTTTGAAATTAAAGTGATTTATTTGTTTGAGTTGAATTTTTATTAGAAATCTAGGGCTTACAATTCCTCAACACAAGGTTATGGAAATACCTAAGAGGTGAGGATTTATGCTTATAGCCTGCACAGGGAAATAGCAACCTCTGAACCTAAATCTAGGGAGCTTTGGCAAGGGTCAAAACATGACCTAAATCTAAGGCAAAAATGGGTATTTCGTTTACCTCCATAAGAGATGATAAACCACCCGATTGTTGGACTTACAACCGCCTGGGAGTGGTCGCCAACTAACTCCTCCTATGATTTTAAATACATGTAGGCAAGTCATATGCTTTTGCAAGATAGCAAGGCTATTATTATTTTAGAAAGAGACTAAGTCCTTAAACACACTCCTTAAGAGACTATATAATGTAGGGCATGATTAATGACTTAAATTTAATAAAAATTTTTGTTATATTTTAATTTTGTTTTTTGGACAATTGATTTGACATAGGCTATGAGATTCATATGTCTAATGCATGAGAAATTTGATTATGGGTCAAAATTAGCAAGAAAGGAGGTGTGTTTCCACCATGGCTCTCAAAGGTCAAGCAAAGTTTCCTAGCAAAGGTGAAAGTCCTCTAGAATAAGAGTGAAACAAGATGCCTTTTATGCATGATGTGAAGACATGCAACATCCAACTAAGGGGTTGCTAAATATTTTATCTTATTTTATAACCTAGGCTTTAGATGAGGTTATGAGTTATTTAATTTTTAGTTTTGAGTTGATTAATTGGATAGAAAATTTATTTTCCTAAGAGCCTAATCACATCCTAGCCATTCATCAAAGTAAGGAAGAAACTAGGAAAACATGCCATCTTAATGCACAAGTTAAACAAACATCAAATAATTTATAAAGCTAGCACAAAAGAATAAGAGGCCTTTTGTGGTCAGACTCCACCCCATAAACCCAAAAATAAATTGAGTAGCCGAGCTGTACCCTTATATAACCTAGATTACAAATGAATTAATTACAATTAAGATGGAATTCATGTTATGGGGGTCTTCATTCTTCATTTCTTCATTTCTTCTTTTCTTTCTTCTTTCTTCTTTTAGTTGGTTGGAATGTGGTTGTTCCAAAGGCTTTACATGGTACATAAGACATAGTCTTATGACCAATGTTCATCCTAATCCCCCATAACATTCATTCCAAATCCTAATTACAAAAATTATATGAAAATAGGAAAAGTAAATCTAACTAAAATTTGCAAAATAGAAATTAGCTAAACAAGCCACACAATTCAAAGCATGTATATAAATAAATTGGACTTAGCACCCCACACATGGGTAACCAAGTCCACTTGGCCTATTTTGGATTATGCTTAGGGGTATAAGCAACCTGCATAGCAAAAGCATTTATATTTTTATTACAATCCCCTACAGAAGATAATGATTATACTAAGTTCGCCCTACCATTCAGTCTACACACATACACCCTAACATCCAGATTAAAATATCACATCATAAAATAAAATCAGGCATCAAATCATGCACCGCTCTAACATAGGACTAGCAATGGTGACTTAGCCTAATGTGTGTCATTTAAGGCTTGTGTGGTATGTCTTTGCTAGGCTTTAAGGTTAGAATTTTCTAAGAATTAAGGGTTCAACTTAGAAGGTGGTTTCATTTAAGTGATTTAGTTGATTAGGTTGATTTTGTTTTATGATTTGATTTAGTTTGAATGAACCTACACTTAATTACTAAGTGTTGTAAAGAGAGGGAAAGAGAAGGGAACTTCTCTTTCCTCCTTACCTTAAGTAATTTCTAAGGTAGATTCATTAGTGATTTTTCTTTAGTGAATATTTTATTATGTGTTTCAATTAGTCCAAAGTTTAGATTTACTCTAAATCAACCTATTCAAATGAGAAAGACATTTTAGGATTAACTAAAGTGAATTATCATCACAAAACTCACATCACTTTATTTCTTTCAAACATGTGTATAATGCATATGGATGAACCCTAAGCATATCTATACATGTAAATGGAAATGTTAACACACCTTGATGATCGATGCTAAGAGATGTTGCTTAAGAAATTTGGATGTTTTTAGGATGCATGACTTTGTTAAGTAGAAAAAAGAGAGATTCTTTTATCCATTAATCAAGTGCACATTTACATATATAAAAGACATATGTGAGTACGATGGCATTATTTTTTTACTCAAGGGGTATAAGGTACAAGACCTTCTTAGGGCTACATAAATCCTCATGGCCCTGGGATGTCTAGACTAAAATACCACTTGCCTTAAATACATGTGCATGTACAAAAAAAAATGAATGGAAAAAAGAGTCATGCAAAAGATTTTTATGTGTTTGTTTGATCTTGGTTGTTGAATTTACATGTGCAAATATGAAGATCCTTCTTAAATGATAACATAGGAATGAATAGGAATGGATTTAAGCAAGTGTTGTGTTCTTTTCAGATGAACAAATCATATTCAAAATTATGTTAAAAGAGAAGAGAAGGAAAAGTCACATAATGCACATCTTATATTATACTCACACGCAAGCTTATAAGTAATTATAAGTAGCATACCTTTCATTTTTAATGTTTGACTTATAAGTTTTGAAAATAATTTTGGACTTAGTAGTGATAATAGCCATTCATATTTTTTACTTTAGCCAAAAACATACAATTTGACATAAAGGAAACATTTCATTTTAATTTGATTTTTCAAAAGGCATGAATGCATGATTTCATATGACAAGCAACATTTAGCATGCTAGGAAAGAAATAAAAAGATGCAAGCATGTAACTTCATTCACCCTAATTAATTCCTAAAGATAATCCTATAGAATAAGATCATTTAAAGTGAATCGGAGTTATTTAAAGAAATTTTTTAGTTTTGTTTTGAGTTTGATTTGAATTTTGGAAATGTGAAAAGGTTCGTTGGTCCTAACCCATCTCCCACATGTATATGTTATTTTATTTTAATTTTTAGAACCATTAGACTGATTTTATGTTTTGTTTAGGTTAAGGTGTAAATTAAGTTCATTAATTACCCCTTACCTACACCTCCTTAACATAATTATTCAAACAATTGTGAGCCAACATATGATATGCAACCACATTAAATTTAAATCAGTAATGCACCCTAAGAAAGAAAGTGCATAATGTAATTAGCTCACAATTATTGAATAATTAAGCTAAACAGTTTAATTAAGTACTTTCATAACCTTCCCACACATGTGGGTTGGATTTGATTTCCTTAAATTTACTTAGGTTGTTGAACACCTAACTATCTACCCAACAAAGGATTGATTAAGTAATTAAGTTTTTAGATTAATTTTTGATTTTGAGTTTAGTTAATTAAGCTATTTAATCAAATTATTAAATCATTAATCAATTTATAAATTAATTAAGTTTTCATTCAAATGAAATAGACTTAGGGGAAAAGATTTGGAAAAGATATCCTAATCTCATTCCCTAAGTCTATCCACTATTCCAAGATGATTAACAAATTTAATTAATGAATTTATCATCATTTAATAGGTTAAGGGGGTGGTTGGAGATGAAACAAGAAATTATCAAAATTAATCCAATAATAAATTCTAAGAAAATCATGGGAGGCAGAGGTCATCCCACTAATTAACCCTAGGAAATTTCGAATTAGTTATTAGAATAATTAAGGAGTAATTAACATAATTACATCCCTAACAAAACTCAAATTAAGAAAATGTCACCCTTTAAAATCAATTAAAATTAATTTTATATTATTCCCCTTTGAATTATATTTAAAATGAAGTTAAGTTTGCATTTTATTAAGATTTTTCTACATTTAGTTATGTATTTTTGAAGTTTCAATGATTAAGGATAATAAAATAACCCTAATTATATAACTAATCCCATTGATGCCATGTGGACTATTGATGCGACGCATGCTTTCTATGTGGCATGATAGGATTGGTTATTTAAGTTATCAAATTGGCTGCACAGTCAGCTGAAGGCACTACGCATTTTCTCCTTAGACTGTCCGATCAAAGATTGGACGGTCTAGATTAAACCCATGATTTATAAAGGGTTAATCAGTGGATCTACATTATATTAATCTGGATCGTCCATCCAAAACACGCAAGATGGATAGTCCATGATTCATCCCTGTCCTCATCTACGGGAGATGACAACCGTTCATCCTCTAAGGCTTGGTTTGAGCTCACTTGAGCTCAGATTGAGTAACGATTGAACACACCATCTAAGTGGTAAAAGAAAGACATCCAACGGTCAATTTCAATTGGGATGATACTTTCCTTCACAAAGGACCAAAGAAGTCTATACCTAAGCTCAATTTTGAAGCATACCTCACCAGAGGCTATCACCGGTGCTCCCAACCACCGACATAGCTTTGTCTAGTGGAGACGAAGCCTTGTTGAAGGTTTGAAGGCTTGAGGTGGAGTGGATCTTCCTATTGCCCAAAGCTTCCTTCAAAGGCTTATGGCTTTGGTCTAGCTCCCTCTTCCTGTGGCTTAGATGCTTGGAACTTAACATGGGTTAGCTCGATTGGGTACTCTGATGGTGCTTGTAAGTGGAATTGGCTTTTGGTGGTGAATTGAGAAAAGTGGAATTTCTTCCTACCTCCCCTATTTTTGGCTTAAGGAAACTGAGAATGGAGAAATGGGAAGAGCTTGGGGATTGCTTCAGAAAGCTTAGGGAGCTTGCCTTAGGTCTCTCTGGCTCAATCGATTGCAAGTGATGTCAAATGAGATGGAATTAGGGGGAATATATCTCCCCCTACAACGATCAATCGGTCATGAGCTATCTTTCTATTTTGGATCAATTGACTTGATTGATTGGGTTTGTTAGGTTGTTAGGGACTTCACATGATTGATTTTGGCAGAGGAGAGTAGTGGAGGAGCTTCCCATGTGATAAAATGAGTGTGGGAGTGATTCAATGTGGAGATTTTCCATTGGGTGGTCAGTTTGGCCTTTGGGTTGGGTTTGGCAGACCCAAACCCATTGGTTTAAGTCCACCACACTAATTAGTGTCTATTTGGACCAGTAAGAGGGTGCCAAGTGGCCACAAAAAGGATATGACCAAATTCCAAGTGGAATTGGCCATAGGTTACCCCTTGACCTAAGGGTAAAATGGTCATTTGGCTTTAATTTCAATTTGGGCAGATTTGAAATAGTTTGAAATTGGTTTGGTCCAAATTTCAATGAATTTAGAATTTATTCGATATCAATTGGCTCATGCTGACCTATTTAGGTCAAAATGGGTCAAGTTGACCAGTTGGTCAAATTGGGTCAAACCAAGGGTTGAGTCAAGTTCATATGACCATTTGGAGTGATTTGGTATCATTAGTTTAGTTCAATTTGATTTGTATTTGGTTTTGGTTCATTTGAATTCACTTGGTCAAATGGGTCAAGTTGACCAATTTGACCCATTTGACCCAATTAGGTTAGGTCAAGAGTTGGTTTAGGTTTGGTTGGTCATTTGAAATATTTTGCAAGCTTTCATTTTAATCAATTTTAGTTTAGTTTGATTTTGGCTTGATTTGACCTTTTAGGTCAAGTTGGGTTCATGGTGAATTGGGCTAGGTTGAGTCTAGTTGGCCAATTGAGGCTTTGATCAAGTTCAATAAGTGATTTAGAATGAACTTGACCCATTAGTTTCAATCAATTTGGCTTAGATCAAGATTTGACCCATTTTGACTTTTTGGGTCAAGTTGGGTCAACTTTGGTCAAGTGGCCAATTGGGCTAGGTTAGGCTTAAATGATGACTTGACCAAGTTCAAACATTGATCATAAACTAGTTTTGATTAATGGTTTCAATGAATTTGGCCTATGATGGATTTTGGCTAGTTTAGGATTCATGTGGGTCAAATGTTGGCTTGGTCAATGGCTAGATTCGACTTGGTTTGACCCAATTTGAGTGATTAATCATCTTATGATGATTGTTTCTCACATTGTCAGGCTTAGATGGGATTAGTTCAATCTAATTTGGGTAGGATTAGAATTTGGCTCAAAAAGTATTTTAGGTCACTTTGGGTCAAGTGAGCCTATGTGGGTCAATTGACTTGATCAAGGCTTGATTCATGTTTGATTGAACTCACATATGGACTTATGATTGAAATATAAATCCATTTGCAAGTGGTTTGGAGTCAAATGGGTTTTGATTCATTTGACAATTTCAAGTTCAAAGGGTGAACATGAGTTTGATTTGGGTTTGAGTTTTGAATTGAGTTATGGTTTGATGATTGAAGTTTATATTTATGTTTGGTTTCATGATTGAAGGATTGATTGAATCATGAAGAAAATCCAAGGGTTTGAATTGATTTGAGGTTGATTTGGCCAAGTTCAAGAATTTGACATGAAAGGGTTTAGGTTGGATTTTGATTATATTTGGGTTTGAGTTTTGAATTGATTTTTGGATATTTGAATTTATATTTCATTTATATTTGTGAATATAAATGAGAATATAAATGAGTTATGAGAAAATCTCTTGAGTTTGAAGTGATTTGAATTTGATTTGAACTAAGTCCATAAGATGAAACCAAAGTGGCTTAGGAAAGATTTTGAATTTGGAATTCAATCATGGATTTCAATTATTTGGAATTGATGCATGATTTGAGGAAATCCATTGGAATTGAATTAAGGTTTGAGAAAATCAATTAAGTTAGAATTTATTTGAGATTTGGAATTGAAGTTGATTTGAGTTTGAAGTTGATTTGGATTTGAATTTGGTTTGAGTTGAAGTTGGTTTGGAGTTGGAGTTTTACTTGAAGGAAGGAAGTGAGGATTTGATTCAAGCTATAGCATAGGCAAATTTTCCTAACATTCCTACGGTATGACCTATTCCTATGGCTAACTCTTCTAAGTCCCTAGGGTTAGGTTGAGTGTTCACCTAATCTCTAGAAGTGTCTTAAGACTAAGGAACTCTCAGTGTCTAAGAGGAGTCCTATGTCTAAGATGGAGAGGTTGAGTGCTCATTCAAAAAATGAAGTCAACAGGGCGTTAGGAAAATTTGCCTACCCTATAGCTTGAACCAAATCCTTACTTCCTTCTTTCAAGTCAAACTCCAAATCCAAACCAACTTCAAACTCAAATCAATTCCAACTTAATTGATTTTCTCAAATTCAAATCAACTTCAAAATCAAATCAACTTCAATCTCAAATTAATTCCAACTTAATTGATTTACTCAAACCTTAAATCAATTCCAATGGATTTTCTCAAATCATGAATCAATTACAAATGATTGAAATCCCATGATAAACTTCAAATCCAAAATCTTTCCTAAGCCATTTTGATTTCATCTTATGGACTTAGCTCAAATCAAATTCAAATCACTTCAAACTCTAGAGATTTTCTAATAACACATTTATATTCTCATTTATATTCACAAATATAAATGAAATATAAATTCAAATCATCTTCAAACCAAAATCAAATTCAAAACTCAAACCCAAATCTAACTTAAAACCAACCTATACCCTTTCAAGTCAAATTCTTGAACTTAGCAAATCAAACTCAAATCAATTCAAACCTTTGGATTTTCTTCATGATTCAATCAATCCTTCAATCATGAAACCAAATATAAACATAAACTTCAATCATGAAACCAAAAATAAATTCAAAACTCAAACTCAAATCAAAGTCATGTTCATCCTTTGAACTTGAAATTATCAAATGAATCAAAACCCATTTGACTCTAAATCACTTGCAAATGGATTTATATTTCAATCATAAGTCCATATGTGCATTCAACCTAACTTGAATCAAGCCTTGATCAAGTCAATTGACCCATTTAGGCTCACTTGACCCAAAGTGACCTAAAATATCATTTTAAGCCAAATTTTAATCCTACCTAAATTGGATTTAACTAAGCCCATCTAAGCCTCACATTATGAGCAATAATCATCATAAGATGATCAATTACTCAAATTAGGTCAAACCAAGTCAAACCTAGCCTTCGACCAAGTCAATATTTGACCCAAATGAAACCTAAACTAGCCATAATCTACCATAGGCAAAATTGATTGAAACCATTGATCTAGATCCATTCTAAATCAATGTTTGGACTTGACCAAGTCATCATTTGAGCCAAACCTAGCCCAATTGGCCACTTGACCCAAGTTGACCTAAAAAGTTAAAATGTGTCAAATCTTGATCGCCTCAATTGGCCAACTAGACCTAACCTAGCCCAATTGACCATGAACTCAACTTGACCTAAAAGATCAAATCAAGCTAAAAACAAATCAAACCAAAATTGATTGAAATCAAAGCTTGCAAAACATTTCAAATGACCAACCAAACCTAAACCAACCCATGACACAACCTAATTAGGTCGAATGGGTCAAATTGGTCAACTTGACCCATTTGACCTAAGTGAACTCAATTGAACCAAAACTAAATATAAATCAAATTGAACCAAACCAATGATACTAAACCACTCTAAATGGTTATATGAACTTGACCCAACCCTTGGTTTGACCCAATTTGAACAATTGGTCAACTTGACCCAAGTTGACCCATTTTGACCTAAAAGGGTCAACATTAGCCAAATCATATCAAATAAACTCCAAATTCATTAAAAATTGGCACAACCCAATTTCAAATTATTCCAAATCTGCCTAAATTGAAATCAAGGCCAAATGACCATTTTACCCCTAAGTCAAAGGGTAACCTATGGCCAAATCCACTTAGAATTTGGTCAATTTCTTTTTATGGCCACTTGGCATCCTCTTAGTGGTCCATTTGGACACCAAGAGATGTGGTGCACATGACCCAATGGGTTTGTGTCAGCCAAACCCAACCCAAAGCCAAAATCATCCACCCAATGGAAAATAAGCACATGGAATCACTCCATACTCTCATTTAACACATGGGTAACTCCTCCACTACACTCCCTTGCTAAAATTGAACCATGTGAAGCTCCTAACAACCTAACAAACCCATTCCATCTCATCAATTTATTCAAAATGGAAAGGAGCTCACGACCGTCCGATCCAAGTGGGAGATATACTCCCCCTAATTTCATTCCAATTCAAAACACACTTGCATTCGATTGAGCCAGGGAGACCTAAGGCAAGCTCCCCAAGCTCTCTCAAGCAATTCCCAAGCTCTTCCCAATTCATCTTCTCAGTTTTGCCTAAGTTGAAAATAGGGGAGCTGAGGGAGAATTTCAACTTAGCCAGTTCTCCATAGAAGTTCAAATCCTCTTGTAGGCACCATCAAGGCACTAAGTCGAGCTCACCCAAGGTGTTTTCCAAGCAACCAAGCCACGGGATGAAGGAGCTAGACCAAAGCCGTAAGCCATTGAAGCTCACTTTGGTCAATAGGAAGATCCACTTCATCTCAAGCCTTCAAACCTTCAACAGAACTTCATCTGCACTAGACGAAGCTACCTCAACATTTGGGAGCACCAGTGATAGCCTACGGTGAGGTATGCTTCAAAACTGAGCTTAGGTATAGAATTCTTTGGTCTTTTATGAAGGGAAGTGTGTCACCGGTGAATTTCTTTCTTTACTCTTAGATGGTGAGCTCAATGAGAGTCTCGATCAAGCTCTGGTGTTTTGGATGGGGTAATCCATGTAGATCTAGCAATTTAATCTTTTTAGATACCGCTAGACCATCCAATCCTTGATCAGGCGGTCTAAGGAGAAAACGTGTAGCGCCGCCAGCTAATGTGACATTTGATTTGACTACATAAATAATCAATCCCGTCACACCACATCAGCGGTCCATGTGGAGCCGACGGGATTAGTGATATAATTAAGAGATTTAATGACCTATTAATCATCAAAACTTCTAAAATATATAATTAAATGTAGAGAAATTAGAAAAAATATAAGTGAGGGCTCATTTTAAAGATAATTCAGTGAGAAATAATAAAAAATTATTTTTAGTTAATTTTGAATAGTGAATTTTTCTTAATTAGAGCTTATTTGAAATCTTAATAACCCTAATTATTCAATAATCATTTTATTAATTAATTCTAAACATCTTAGGAATATTTAGTGGGATGACCTCTACCTCCCCTAATTTTCTTGGAATTTATTAATGAGTTAATTAGAGAAATCAATTAACGAATCCCTAATCACTCTCTTAATGTACTTAAGGATAATTAAGCATGTGAACAGTGGTTTAATTATTTAATTAAGATAATTAAATATTGCTTAAGTGATCAGGAGGTTTATGGAATAATTTTGGGATATTTTCCTTAAGTTATTCCCTAAACCCCCTTTCTTCTTTAATCCAAATCTAATTAAGATTAATCTACTAATAATCTTCTTAATTAGCTTAATCAAATTTTAAAAATCAATCTGAACTTAATCAATCCTTTGCTGGGTAGATCTTTAGGTGTTCAAAAGCCTAAGATAAATTTAGGGAAATCATTTCCAACCCAAATGTGTGGAAAGGTTATGAAAGTACTTAATCAAATCCTTTAGCTTAATTAATCAATAATTATGAGTCAATTGCATTAGGTCCCTTTCTTTCTTAGATGCATTACTAATTTAAATTCAATGTGATTGCGTATCATATGTTGGTTGATAATTGTTAGGTTAATTATGTTAAGGTGGTGTAAGTAAGGGGTAATTAATAAACTTAATATACACCTTAACCTAACCAAAACATAAAATCAATCTAATGGTTCTAAAAATTAAACTAAAGCAACACACATGTGGGAGATGGGTTAGGACCAGCAAACCTTATCACATTTTCTAAAATTAAATCAAACTCAAAATTAAAACAAAATTTCTTTAAACAACTTTGATTCACTTTAAATGATCTTATTCCATAGGACTGTCTTTAGGAATTAATTAAGGTGAATGAAGCTACATGCTTACATCACTTTATTTCTTTACAAGCATGTTAAATGTTGTTTGTCATATGAAATCATGCATTCATGTCTTTTGAAAAATAAAATAAATGAAATATTTCCTTTATGTTAAATTGCATGTTTTGGCAAAAGTAAGAATATGAATGGCTATTATCACTATTAAATCCAAAATTATTTCCAAAACCTATAAATCAAAGATTACAAATGAAAGGTATGCTACTTATAATTACTTATAAGCTTGCATGTGAGTATAACATAAGATGTGAATTATGTGACTTTTCCTTCTCTTCTCTTTAAACATAGTTTTGAATAGGATTTGCAAAGTGTATAGTTCATTTGAAAAGAACACAACACTTTCTTGAATCTATTCTTATTCATTCCTACGTTATCATTAAGAAGGATCTTCACATTTACACATATAAATTTCATAACCAAATCAAACATACAAATCTTTTGCATGACTCTTTTTCCATTCATTTCTTTTTGTACATGCACATGTATTTAAGAAAAGTGGTATATTAGTCTGGACATCCTGGGGTTGTGAGGATTTAAGTAGCCTTAAGAAGGTCTTGTACCTTATACCCTTGGTGTAGAAAATAATGGCATTGTACTCACTTACGTCTTCCATACATGTAAATGTGCATTTGATTAATGGATAAAAGAATCCATCTATTTTCTACATAAAAAAATCATGCATCATGAAGAATCCAAATTTTTTTAAGCAACATCCCTTATCATTCATCATTTAGGTGTGTTAAACATTTACATTTGCATATATATATATTCTTAGGATTCATTCATATGCATGATACACATGTTAGAAAGAAATAAAGTGTTGTGTGTTTTGTGATAGTAATTCACTTTAATTAATCCTAAAATTCCTTTCTTATTTGGATAAGTTTATTTAGAGAAAATATAAACTTAGGATTAATTAAAATACATAGTAAAATATTCACTAAAGAAAAATCATTAATGAATCTACCTTAGAAATTACTTAAGGTAGGGAGGAAAGAGATGTTCTCTTCCCTTTTTCTCTCTTTACAACACTTAGTAATTAAGTGTAGGTTCATTCAAACCAAATCAAATCATCAAATAAAATTTACAAATCAATTAAATCATTTAAATAAAATCACCCTCTAAGTTGAACCCTTTCACACTTAGAAAATTCTAACCTGAAAGCCTAGCAAAGACATACCACACAAGCCTTAAATGGTACACACATTAGGCCAAGTCACTATTTCTAGCTCTATGTTAGCGTGGTGCATGGTTTAATGCTTGATTTTGTTTTGTGATATGATGTTTTAGTCTGGATGTTAGGGTGTATGTGCATAGACTGGATGGTAGGATGATCTTAGTCTAATCATTATCTTCTGTAGGAAATTGTTCTTAAGGGGTGCTATAATAAAAATTATTAATTATTTTTTGCTATGCAAGTTGCTTATACCCCTATGCATAATCCAAAATAGGCCAAGTGGACTTGGTTACCCATGTATGGGGTGCTAAGTCCAACTAATTCATATACATGCTTGGGATTATGTGGTTTGTTTAGTTAATCTTTATTTTGTAGGTTTTAGTTAGATTTACTTTTCTCATTTTCATGTAATTTTTACAATTAAGATTTGGAATGAATGTTATGGGGGATTAGGATGGACATTGGTCATAATACTACATCTATGCACCATGTGGAGCCTTTGGAGCAACCACATTCCAACCAAAAGAAGAAAGAAGAAAGAAAAAAGAAGAAAGAAAAGAAGAAATGAAGAATGAAGACCACCATAACATGAAATCTTTTTTGATTGTAATGAATTCATTTGTAATCCAGGTTGTAAAAGGGTAGAGCTAGACTACCCAATTTCTTTTTGGGTTAGTGCGGTGGAGCCTGACCACAAAGGCTTTTTATTCTTTTGCACTAGCTTTATAAATTTATTTGATGTTTGTCTAGCTTGTGCATTAAGATGGCATATTTTCCTAGTTTCTTCCTTATTTTGATGCATGGCCTGGATGCGATTAGGCTCTTAGGAAAAAATAAATTTTCTATCCAATTAATCAACTCAAAATTAAAAATTAATAACTCATAACTACACCTAAAGCCTAGGCTATAAATCAAGATAAAAGACTTAGCAACCTCTTGGCTGGATGTTGTATGTTTTCACATCATGCATAAAAAAAATATCTTGCTTCACTCTTGCTTTTGGAGGGCTTCCACCTTTGCTAGGGAACTTGGCTTAACCTTTGAGAGCCATGGTGGAAACACACCTCCTTCTTGCTGATTTTGGCCCATAATCCAATTTCTCATGCATTAAGCATATGAATCCCATAGCCTGTGTCAAATCAATTGTCCAAAAATGAAAATAAAATATAACAAAATTTCTATTAGATTTAAGTCATTAATCATTCCCTACATGATCTAGTCCCTTAGGGAGTGTGTTTAAAGACTTAATCTCTTTCTAAATAAATAATAGCCTAGTTATCTTGTAAAAGCATATGACTTCCCTACATGTATTTAAAATTCTAGGAGGAGTTAGTTGGCATCTACCCCTAAACAGTTGTAAGTCCAAATAGTCAAGTGGTTTATCCTCTCTTGTGGAGGTAAACTAAATACCCATTTTTGCCTTAGATTTAGCTCGTGTTTTGGCCCTCTCCAAATCTCCCTAAACTTAGGTTCAGAGGTTGCTACTTCCCTTTGCATGCTATAAGCATAAATTCTCACCTCTTAGGCATTTCCATAATCTTGTGTCATGAAATTATAAGCCCTAGATTTCTAATAAATACTCAACTCAAACAAATAATTCACTTCAATTTCAAAAATATAAAATCCAACCATAGGATAGTTTAGGATGTTTACTAGGCTTCCGAGTATGATAAGCATCCCCTACTTATCTTTCTTTGGTTACAATAATAACTCTCTCTTCTTGATCAATCTCACTTGATCTTCTAAAAATAAACTAATTGATTCATAGTCCTATCTTTGAAATCTTTGGAGATAATGATCATTTACCTTAATCGAGAGTATTCTTAAGAAATCACATTCCTTAAGATGTAATTAACTATGGTGGCTTGCCTCCATAGGGAACTTAACGAATCTGATTTAAAATAAACCTTGCTTTACTTTTCCATGTAAAGTAGGGGAAGAATCTCTAGTACATTCGAAGACCCATCGTCCTTAGGAGTCCTTATTAAGGTGATTAGGTCTATTGTAGGATGGTGAAGCCTGTCTCTCAAGATAGTACATCATTCTTCAATATCATACCTGATCACCCTAATAAGAACATATGAGGATCTACGTGGTGTCCTACCGAAGGCATTTTTATTTTTGTCTTCATTTAAAACTCATTTAGTTGAAGATGAAAATAAAATTTCACCACAGAATTTTTGGTGACTCCATTGGGGATAGTTCCTCTCTCCATCTTTGGAAAATGATTGTTGTCTCCAAGTGTCGATAGTGGATTTGTACTATGTATAAGTCTCAGACTATCTTTCTTTTTCGTTGGCACTTAGTTTATTTCATCCTTAAGCTAAGCTAGACAACATCCTTTAGGTTTTAGGACCTCACTCAATGTAGGTCTTAAAACCCTTGTTTGGGTTCCCCAATGGGTGAAAATAAAAATTTAATAAAAAGAAATAACTAAAGCCTTCCTCCTTACCATTTCTATGGTAAGGTAAGGTTCATTCCAAAAACAAAGAAAAATAAATCCTTTATAAAAACATCAATTTCCAAAATACACTTTTTCAAAATGCATATAATAAAATGTTTGCACAAAATTTTTCATGAAACAACCTTATCTAACAATCTTCATGATTGTTATATGTAGGTTCTTTTAAAAAAATTGAAATCAACAATCATATTTTTGAACATCTTCACTCAATTCATTTTGATGAAGATTTCATATTCAAAAACAAAATCCAAAATCATATTTTCAAAAGCATAAATGAACATCCTCACTCAATTTATTGAATGAAGATTTCATTTTCAAAACAAAATCAATAATCATCTTTTAAAAATCAACAATCATCTTTCCAAAAATCAAAATTAACAATTATCTTTTCAAAATTCAAAACACACTTGGATTTTTCATCTAGCATATCCAAATTTTCTAAGTGAAGATCCTCTTTTCAAAAATCAAAACATCAAAATCAAAATATTAAAACATGAAACACATTTGGATCCTTCATTTAGCATACCCAAATTTGCTAAGTGAGGATCCTCTTTCCAAAAAATCAAAAATCAAAACACACATGGATCTTTTATTTAGCATACCTAAATTTTCTAAGTAAAGAATCCTATTTTCAAAAATCAAAACAAAACACATTTGGATCCTTTATTCAGCATACCTAAATTTGCTAAGTAAATAATCCTCTTTTAAATAATCAAATCAAAACACATTTGGATCCTTTATTTAGCATACCTAAATTTACTAAGTAAAGAATCCTCTTTTTCAAAATCATAACAAAGCACATTTGGATTTCTTTAGCATACCTAAATTTGATAAGAATCCTCTTTTCCAAAAGCATAAAAAAAATCAAAACACATTTGGATTTCTTTAGCATGCCTAAATTTGCTAAGAATCCTCTTTTCCAAAATCATCAAAAACCAAAACACATTTGGATTTCTTTAGCTTACCTAAATTTGTTAAGAATCCTCTTTTCTAATATCATCAAAAAAAATCAAAACACATTTGGATTTCATTTATTTAGCATACTTAAATTTGCTAGAATTCTCTTTTCAAAATCATCAAAACAAAATACATTTGGATTTCTTTAGCATACCTAAATTTTCTAAGAATCCTCTTTTCAAAATTATCAAAACAAAACACATTTGGATTTCTTTATTTAGCATACCCAAATTTGCTAAGTAAAGATTCTCTTTTAAAAAAAACAAAATATTTGGATTCTTCATTTAGCATACCCAAATTTGCTAAGTGAAGATTCCATTTTCAAATTCACTCATGATTCACAAACAAGCAAACAAAAGAAGAAAATTATTTTCAAATACCTTACTTAGCATACCTAGAATTTCCTAAGTAAGAAAAATTCCAAAATCACAAATCAAAACAAAATCAATTGACCCTTTATTTTAACATACTCAAATTTGTTAAATGAAGGGTCCCCAAACAATCAAAAATCAAATTTAAATATGAACCTATGGAAGCATCAATCTCTCCAAAAATATTTGAACCAATTTTCAAGCATACAAAAATTTGTTGAAAATGGATTCTACTTTTAAAAATCTCATTTCCAATCAATTCAAAATCTTTCTCAAAAATCAATTAGCCCCACTTAACATATTCAAATTGTTAAGTGCGGGTTCAAAATTCTAAAAAATAAATTAAAATAGAAATCTGATTTAGGTTTATTTTCCAACATTACAGACTTTCAGTCAATTTCAGTCAGTTTTAGTTCAGTTCAATTTAGTCTAATGGCAGCCTAGAAGTACTTGTTTACTTTTTCTTTTGGGATGGATTTGGCTTTGGATTGGGCCAGCCTCCCACAGTCTGACTTCACCCACCTCATTCATTTTGGCTGAGGTTTTGAGGGAGCAAAGCTCACTTGTGAGGGGAACACCCTCACAATAGTTAGCAGGAGTGTGGTGACTGGGCAGAAGCTAGTTATCCAGGTTGAGATGTCATCTCACTCAAAGTTTCCCTTTTTGAAGAAGACGATTGTGGCAGTTTTCACAATAGTAGCAGTTTCAGTGCCAGTCCGCTTAGTGATTCCCCTTTCTACCCCAGTACGGGCTAGCACCCACTCCTTTAGTCCTTCCAAGGGGAAGGCTCCCTTGATCCCAAGGATAGTCTCCCCCACCTTCGAGGTTGGGTCTAGTTCTCCTAGCAAGATCAATGGCTACAAGATCAAGCATCAGCATCATAGCCAAGGACCTAGAAGTAGTTTCCCAGTCTACAGAAGAAGAGTTACCTAGGATAGTGTCTCCTCTTATCATAGAGAACAAGTTTCACTCCCTCTCTGGTTTCGATGGAGAGTAAGATGTTAGGAGGATTTCAGCTTCACCTCCACCCACAGATCATTTTGAGGCTCCTATCAATGATAGGAGAAGGTATGCCAGCCTCAGATCAATTCTATGCCGAGTTGGCTAAGCTTATGGACGATTAGAGTCCGAGGCTTAATTTGATTTATTTTTTTTCATCCTTTGTAGTGTGGGTAGACACATTAAACAGGAGAGGGCTAGAGAAGCCTGGGTATCAATACAGATTACTAGTAGGGAGAGACGTAGGTACGCCCGACAATCAGCATCCTCAGCCCTCGTGGACTTTCCCAATCGGCGGGCTACCCGCGTCAATCATATTGATAGCATTTTACTGATGGGTACTACCCATCAAGAGAGGAGCTTCTACCCAGAGAGAGTTGGTGGTACCTCCACCACACCGCTCTACTCCAAACCCACCATCTCTAGTATCCACTATTCCAATAAAGGCCATGAAGGCTACATCCGAGGTGAAGAGAGCCCCACTGGTGATCCGGCTATGGCCAAGAGATCCCATTCCATCTACACTACTGACTAGGGTGAGGCCAAGCTCTCCTGCTTGACCTTCTGCCCTAGTTGTGGTGAAGAAGGAATGGCGACCACAGAGCATCATAGTAGTACCATCGCCACCACCACCGTAGTAGAGTATGGAGATAGTAGTAGTAGAGGGAGGAGGAGATCGTACCACTGTTCCCATGGCCATAGATCCTCTTAGGAGTACTACTCCACCCAGATCCAGTGATAGCCAGAAGAATCTTTCTTCTAGTGAGCATAGCCCTCATAGGATTAGCTCTCTAGTAGTAGAGATTAGATGTCTTTCTATTCATGACAGTGATCATACTACCGGTAAGCCTCGATCTTTTGTGCATGTTCAGCTGGAAAGATCCCTAGATGATATTGTAGCTCAATATCTAGTTGAGAAAAAGGAAATTCTAGGGTACGCTTGGTCTGTTCTAGAGGATGAGAAGGTGAGTTAGACCTAATGAATATGATATGTTGGAGGATTCAGTAGGAGTACACATGGAAGACACCAGGGGTTCCCTCCTTTGTGATCAGCAGGGCTTGGAAGGTGTTGCTATTGAGCAGGAAGATACAACCTACTCAACCCAACACCTCCTTCAAAAGGATGAATAAATAGGTAGGATGGGGAAGTGGCTTGAAGACTTCTAGCAGTAGTTTTGGCACTTCAGAACCAAGCCCCGACAGTGCATCCTACTATTGCAGAAATAGGTCATCCTGAGTTATTGCATGTCTTGGATCAAGCCAAGACTTCACCTCCAATAGAGCAGGTCAGCACCAGCTTGTATAGGAAGGTAGTGGATAGTACCTCCGTACAAGAAAAGAATATTAAACTCATGGTTGGGTAGCAGGTGAGAGAAGCATTGGCACAAGCCCAAGGGGGATTATCAGTTCCAAAGGGTAGACCCTACCAGAGGAATTCGATGCCATTCAGTATCCTAAGGGTTTTATGCCACCTTCTTTCAAGAGCTTCAATGGCAACGGAAACTCACGATAGCACATAGCGCACTAAAGAACCAGATGTTGCAATATTGGTGGCAGTGATACTCTACTATTCCATTTTTTTTCCAGCAACTTAGCAGGCATAGCGTTCGATTGGTACGCCAAACTCTCCAATAGTTTAGTGAAGACTTTTGCTGAGTTGGAGCAACTCTTCATTAAGAGGTTTGCTAGAGCTCAGTAAAGGGTGACTGTAGGCAATCTCATTGTGGCTCAACAACACCCTGGTGAGTCCCTAGTTGATTATATTCTTAGATGGCATAATTTGAGTATGAAATGCAAACCACAGCTGTTTGAATAGCACGCCACTGAAATTCTACTAAAGAATATTCATGGCCCAGTCCCCTTCATGCTCAAAGGTTTTACCATCAATACATTTGAGAAGCTAATCAACAAGGGGCAGTGACAGTAGTAGACAAGGGGAAGCAGTCGATCAGAGAATAGTTTGAGAGACCTTGAGCTCCACAGCCATCACTTCCACCTCCTCTGCCACCACCTAGGCTATCCTACCTACCACCATAGCAGCCTCCACGGCCTTCACCACCTCCTCCTCAGCCATATCCACAACAACAGTACACATACCCATCGCTAAGTAGCTACCATCCACCTACTCTTTTGGATAAATCAAATAAACCTTATTCATTTAAAGGGAGGTAATCAACAAAAATCTTTAAGAATCTCTTAAAGAAACCTGATTTTCAGCTACCCTAGCCTAGAAGGCCAGAGGAAGTGGGCAAGAGAAATGATCCTAACTTTTGCCCCTACCACAACATGCTAGGCCATGTTTTGAAGGATTGCTTTATATTCAAGGACTGGCTTGAGTATAGCTACAAGACAGGTGCCATAATTATCCCAAAGGAATACATTATGGAATAACCATCCAATTCTATTAAGGTAATCCTTGGGGATACCTGCGATCCTCTCAAAACCAAATAAGGTTGGGATATCACCTTATCCTGAACCTATAAAAAGATTATGCCAAAAATCAAGAAACTTTCTTTGCAGGTGCCTGAGGCAGCTCAAACCTCCAACATCAAGGAAGGTTTGCAAGTTGCCAAAGACAACTTGGGGAAAGTGAGAGCTCAGCAGCAGCGGACACCAGCCCGGGATAGCCAAGTAATGCAACCACCAATCGAGCCTAGCCTCCAGTCCATAATTGTAGCTACTACTTCAACGAGCACTTCTACGTCAGCTAGCTCTTCTTTAAGTAGATATCTTGTATGGCAGATGAGGGCATCAAATCCCTCACCCCACTTACTTTACTAGATTTTTACTATGTACCTCTTTCAAAAACCAAGAAATCGAGGAATAAAGCTAGTTTGAATTGCTTTTGTTTCACTTCTTATGGGTTATCTAATTCTACTCTTATTGAAAACTCTCCAATTCTAAAAAATAATTATAACAACTCTGATCTTCCTCTTTTTGATTCAGAGTTAAACTTTCCTTCTCTGAATACTATGGACTCACCTCTTGAGATAGACATAGAATCATCTGATTCTGAGGGTCCCATAGGAGAACCTGTAGGTGAGCCTGACGAGTAGGTAGAATCTTCCATTAACCTGCCACAAGAGATCACCGAAGTCAACCTCCATAATGGCAAGGTTCTACTTCCTAGGGTAGCACCTCAAGATAAGGGGAAATAAATCATAGGTTTAGATGATCGAGAAGCCCCTCCACAAGATGCTCCACCCATGGATATGCTTGTGGAGGATCATTCCAAGGTGGATTACAATGTCCTCTCTCACCTAAGAAAGTTGTCATCTAAGTTAAGCATGTATGATTCCATTAACTTATCCAAAGAGATGAGGGAATCACACAAAATCTTCTGAGACCTCAGAAGATTAAGACCTTCTACTATGGGGACATGGAGCACAACCGCCCCCTATACATTACAGTGGACATGGGCAGATTCAGACTTTCTAGGTTATTATTGATCCAAGTGCATTGGTGAACATTATGAGTCTAAAGACCCTTTCCTATTGAGGATTGACATCTCCATACTCTGAGGAGATCAGATGAAGTTGAGAGGATTCAATGAACAAGGCGAGAAGGCTTTAGGTTCCATAGTGTTACCTTTGGAAATAGGTGACTGGAAGATTGAAGCTAAGTTCTATATTATTGATTCGAATACTTCATTCACTTCTTTTCTTGATAGGCCTTGGATACATCAGAACAAGATGATTTCATCCTCCCTTCATCAGTGCATCAAGTTCAGGAGGGATGGAATTGAGTACTGTGTCAAAGGTGCTGAAAAGCCATTTTCAATCAAAGAGTGTGGAGAAAATATTCACGCCTTCATCTATTTTTTTAAAAAGGATAAATGAAAACAAATATATATGCCTTTTGGTGGGACACCAATAGATCCTAGATATTCTTATTAGGGTGATGACATTGAAGAGAGGTGTACTATCTCAAAAGATAGAAGTCACCACCCTACAATGGACCTAATCACCTCAATAAGGACTCATAAGGACTATAGGTCTGCATATGTACCAGAGATTCTTCCCCTACTTTACATAGAAAAGCTACGTAGGGTTTATTTTAAATCGGGTTCATTAAGTTCCCTACAGGGGCAAGCCCCCATAGTTAATTACATCTTAAGGAATGAGAATCCTCAAGAATACTCTAAATTAAGGTAAATGATCGTTGTCTCTGAAGATTTCAATAGGTAGGACTATCAATTGATTAGTTTATTTTTGGAAAATCAAGTGCGATCGATCAAGAGGAGGGAGTTCTTATTAAAGCCAAATGGAGATAAGTAGGGTATGCTCATGATACTAGGAAGCCTAGTGAGCATCCCAAACTATCATATGGTTGGGCTTTACATTTTTCAAATTAAGGGGAATTATTTTTTTGAGTTGAATTTATATTAGAAGTTTAAGGCTTATAATTCCATGATGCAAGGTCATGAAAATCCTTAAGAGGTGAGGATTTATGCTTATGGCCCATAGAATGGAGAAGAAATCTCAAAACCTAAATCTAGGGAGCTTTGGTGAGGGCCAAAAGCATGACCTAAATCTAAGGTGAAAAATGGGTATTCAACTTGCCTCCATAAGAGAGGAAAAATCACCCGACTGTTTGGACTTACAACCACCTGGGGGTGGCTGCCAACTAACTCATCCTAAGGTTTTAAATATATGTATATAAGTCTTATGCTTTATGTAAGATAGCTGGGCTATTATTTATTTGGAAAGAGACTAAGTCCTTAAACTTACTCCCTAAAGAGACTAGATCAAGTAAGGGCATGCTTTAAATGACCTAAATCTAATGCAAATCATATTACATTTTACTTTCATTTTTGGATAATCAATTGACTCAAGCTTATAGGATTTATATGCCTAATGCATGATAAATTGTATTATGGGCCAAAATCAGTAAGATGGGGGTGTGCTTTCACCATGGCTCTCAAAGGTCAAGCCAAGTTCTCTAGCAAGGGTGGAAGCCCTCCAAATCAAGAGTGAATCAATATGCTATTGTGCATGATGTTGTAAAAGAAATACTCATCTAGCTAAAGAGTTACTAATTCTTTTATCTTGATTTTAACTTAGGCTTTAAATAATATTATGAGTGGTTTATTTTAATTTTGAATTAATTAATTTGGTAGAAAATTAATTTTTTCCTAAGAGCCTAATCATCATCTAGGTCATACATCAAGCAAGGAAGAAACTAGGCAAAGTAGGCCATTTTTAAAGCACAAGCTAAACAAAATATCAAATATTTTATAAAGCTAACGTAAAAGAATAAAAGGCCAAGTGTGGTCAGGCACCACCGCACAAACCTGAAAATAAATTGGATAGACGAGCTCTACCCTTATACAACCTGAATTATAAATGAATTAATTACAATTAAGCAATGAATTCATGTTATGTGGGTCTTCAAGCTTCATTTCTTCATTCTTCTTTCTTCTTTCTTCTTTTTGCCCATCTTTCTCCTTTGGTTTCTTCTATTGAATGGTTGGAAGGTGGATGCCAAAGGCTTCACATGGTACATAAGGCATGGCTTTATAACTAATGCTCATTATAATCCCAATAACAATCATTCTAAAATCTTAATTGCAAAGGTACATGAAAAGGGAAAACGTAAATCTAACTAAAACCTGCAAAATATATATTAACTAAAAAAATCATACAAACCCCAATCATGTATATTATCAAGTTGGACTTAGCACCCCACAAATGGGTAACCAAATCCACCTGGCCTATTTTGGATTATTCTTAAGGGTATAAAAAACTTGCACAGCAAAAGCAATTATATTTTTATTAAAGTGCCCCTTAAGTACAATCCCTATAAGATAATGATTAGACTAAATCATCCTACCATTCAATCTACGAACATACACCCTAATATCCAGACTAAAGCATCACATCATGAAATAAAGCAAACATCAAACCATGCACCACCCTAACATAAGATTAGAAGTGGTGACTTAGCCTAATGTGTGTGCCATGTAAGGTTTGTGTGGTATGCTTAGCTAGGCTTTAAGGTTTGGATTTTCTAAGTGTGAAAAGGTTCAACTTAGAAGGGTGGTCTCATTTAAGTTGTTTAGTTGATATGAGTTGATTTTATTTGATGATTTGATTTGTTTTGAATGAACCTACTTAATTACCAAAGGTTGTAAAGAGAGGAGAAGAGAAGAGAATTTGTCTTTCCTCCCTACCTTAAAGTGATTTTTAAGGTAGATTCATTGAGGATTTTTGTTTAGTGAATATTTTATTATGTATTTTAATTTATCCTAAGTTTAGGTTAACTATAAACAAACCTATTCAAAAAGAAAGCCATTTTAAGAGTAAGTAAAGTGAATTACTATCACAAAACACACAATATTTTATTTCTTTCTCACATGTGTATAACATGCATATGAATGGATCCTAAGCATATCTATACATACAAATGAGAATGTTTAGCATACTTTATGATGAATGCCAAGAGAGTTACTTAAGAAAATTTGAATGCTTTATGATGCATAATTTTGTTAAGTAGAAGAGAATGATTCTTTTATCCATTATTCATATGCACATTTACAAGTATAAAAGATATAACTGAGTACGACGCCATTGTTAACCAGGGGTATAAGGTACAAGATCTACTTAGGGCTACTTAAAGCCTCACAACCTCGGGGTTTTCCAGACTAATATACCACTTTTCTTAAATACATGTGCATCTACAAAGAGAAATGCATGGAAAGAGAATGCTAAGTGAGTTACTTAAGAAAATTCAATGCTTTATGATGCATGATTTTTATTAAGTAGAAAAGAGGTTTACTTATCCACCTTTCATATGCACTCATGTATGTATGAACGGCATAAGTGAGTACGGCGCCATTATTAACTAGGGGTGTAAGGTACAAGACCTACTTAGGACTACTTAAAGCCTCGTAATCCTGAGGTTATCCAGACTAATATACCACTTTCCTTAAATACAAGCATATGTACAAAAAAATGAGTGGAAAAGAAAGATGTAAAAATCTGTACTTATGTTTGGACTTAGTTATGTAATTTATATGTGTAAGTATAAGGATCTTTCTTAAGTCATAACATGGAAGAGGATAAGAATAGATTTAAGCAAGTGTTATGTTCTTTTAAAAGAACTATACACTTTGCAAATCTTATTCAACTCCATATTAAGAGGAAAGGAAGAAAGCAAACATAAGACACTTTTTTATATCCACATGCAAGCTTATAAATAAACTATAAGAAGCACAATTTCAGTTTTAGGTATTTGATTTATATATTTTGAAAATAGTTTTGAATTTAATAGTGGTAATAGCCACTCATATTTTTACTTTAGCCAAAACATGCAATTTGACATAAGGAAAATATTTCCTTTTAAAGTTGATTTTAGAAAAGCATGAATGCATGACTTTCATATAAAATACACATTTAGCATGCTAGGAAAGAAATAAAGTGATGTAAGCATGTAATTTCATTCACTTTAATTAATTCTTAAAAATAATCTTATGAAATAAGATCATTTAAAGAGAATCAAAAGTTGTTTAAAGTGATTTTTATTTTTTCTTTGAGTTTGATTTGAGTTAGGAAAATGTGAGAAGGTTTGTCCTTACCCATTTCCAAATATTTTTATGGTTTTAGTTTAATTTTAGTTGATTAGATCAATTTTATGCTTTGGTTAGGTTAAGGTGTAGATTAAGTTCATTAATTATCCTCATACCACTTTAGCATATTTAATCAAATAATTATGAGCTAATGTATGACATAAAATCACAAGGAATTTAAATCAGCAATGCATCCTAGGAAAGAAAGGTACCTAATGCAATAGGCTCATAATTAATGATTAATTAAGCTAAAGGGTTTAATTTAAGTACTTTCATAACCTTTCCCCCACATATGGGTTAGGTATGATTTCTTTAAGCTTACTTAGGTTATTGAACACCTATGTATCTACCCAAGAAGGAGTAATTAAGTTTTTGGATTAATTTTGAATTTGAGTATTTGATTTGATTAATTAAGTAGATTATTAGTGGATTAATCCTTAATTAGATTTGGATTTAAGGAAGAAAGCGGGTTTAGGGAATAACTTAAGAAAAATATCCCAAAATCATTCCATAAAGCTCCTAATCACATAAAAAAAGTTTAATTATCTTAATCAAGAATTAAACCACTGTTCACATACTTAATTAACCTTAATTATATTAAGTGGGTGATTAGGGGTTCATTAATTAATATTCTTGATTAACTCATTAATAAATTCCAAGAAAATTAGGGGAGGCAGAATTCATACTACTAAACATACCTGAGAAGTTTGGAATTAATTCATGAAGTCATTTGGGAGTAATTAGGGTTATTAAGTTTTCCAATAAACCCTAATTAAAGAAAATTTATTGTTCAAATTCAATTAGAAACAATTTTATTAGATTATCCTCTGAATTATCTTTAAAATGAGCCCTCATTCATATTTATTTTTTTTATTTTTCTACATTTAGTTATGTATTTTTGAAGTTACAATTGATTTTTAAGTGATTTTTAAGAATTTTGCTAATTTATTTTATTAAAATAAATCATTTGACACTCAAAATTCAATATCTTTTAATCCAAAGGTCATTTTGAGTTGAAATTTTTATGGTAAGTGTATTTGAACATTAATTTTAATCTTTAAAAATTTCAAATTGATTTAACATGTACTTTTGGTTTAATTAAAGAAATTTAATTTTTACTAAAACTTAAATTAAGCTTAAAATACTCAATAAAATTTGGGGATTTTGCATTTATTGGATTCCTCTCAGAAAGATGAATCCAACGAGCCCTTATTTGAAATTTTGGTTAAGTATTTTATTTTCTATGAATCTCTGAAGTTTTTGTTAATTTAAATTAATTTTTTAAATTAAAAAACTACGCGACGCTGACCTGGCAACGCGGTGCCACGTGGCACCGTGTGATTGGACGCGCAGTGTCATGTGGCACGCACGAGCCATGCAGTGTTGCACGATTCATGCACGGTGTCGTGTTAGCGAAAGGGAGGGAAAGATCGAGTCAACGCTCAGAGACCGACTCGCGACTCACTCTGGACCGTCCGATCATTGATCTAACGGTCCAGATCAGATCGTGCAATCTAGAGGCCAGGGATCATGCAATCAGCGCGCGATATGAGCCGTCCGATCATGTGAACCACGAGATTGGATGATCCAGATCGATCAACTGATCTGAAGGCATAGATCTCATGATCCACATGTGATCTGAGCCGTCCGATCCCGCAAATTGCAAGATCAGACGGTGGTTGTACCCCCGCCGGTGATGAACAGTAAAATCTATTTTTAAAGGAAAAAATGAGATTTCTAAGTGAAAACTTGTCCAAATGAACTCATTGTCACATCAATTCGCACCGAAAAAATTCTATTTTCTAATTGGGATGATTTAATGTAAAAATACGAGATTATCTAAGGTAGATTCCTAAAAAATATGCAAAAGCCATCACAAAATGAATGATCCTAAGGCCAGCTATAGTTTTTGTTATCTCACCGGGGATGATTTTCGATGGTGGTGGTGACTCAAGCGTGTTGTCAAGTGAGGGAGGAAGCCTTAGATTGACCTTAGATCTTCACCTTCACATTGAAATGAAGTTTTCTCTGGTGATCGACGTTTCTTCGTTAAAATCCCCTTAATTTTGGAGTATTTCTCTCCAAAATGAAGTGGATGATTGCTAATGGCTTTTGGGAGCTCTAGGAAGAGGAGAATAAGAGGAATGAGGGTTTTCTTCAGCCACTAAAGCCTTAGAATCAAAAAAGTCAAGTGAAATGAACCTTTTCCACTTTTATTTAAAATTTTGGCTCCAAACTCATGTCACTTAGCTTGGGGTGGTTGGGAATTGAAGAGAATCATCTTTGGTGGCTCCTTATGGTTGGCTAAAGCATGGAAAGTGGCTGCCATGAAGGACAAGTTGGTGTCCTACCTAAGGAAAGGTGAGTGTCCTTCATGCTAAGTGTTCCAATGGGAGAGGTGAGGTGATTTCACCTCCCCATAAGTCATGGCTGCCCCAACCACTCCTTGGGTCAGAAAATCAATATCCTTGGTGCCTATGTGGACCAATGGATGAGTGCCAAGTGGCCAAAGAAGAGAATTGACCACTTGATAAAGTGCCTTTTCTCATGGGATGCCCTTGACATAAGGGCAAAGTGGTCATTTAGCTTTGGTTTTACTTTGGGTAGATTTGAAATGAGTCAAAAGTAAGTTGGGCCAAATTTCATGTCATTTGAAGTTCATTTGGTCTAATTTGGGTTAATTTGACCCATTTGGGTCAAATCAGGTCAAAATGGGTTAGGTTGACCAATTGGTCAAATTGGGTCAAACTAAGAGTTGGGTCAAGTTCAACTGACTATTTTGAGTATATTGGTTCAATTGGTTTCAATTTATTTGGTTAAATTTGGATTTAATTTAGATTTTGGCCAATTTGATCCTTTAGGTCAATTTAGGCTAAGTTAACCAATTTGACCCAATTGGCTTGAATTATGGCTTGGTTTGGGTTTGGTTGATCATTTAAAATGGATTGGTATCTTTGTTTCAATCAATTTGGTTTATATTTAATTTTGGCATGATTTGACCTTTAGATCAAGTTGGGTTCATGGTCAATTGGGCTAGGTCTAGGTCAATTGGTCAAACAACAATTTGGTCAAGTTCAATCAATTTGGAGAGAATTTGATCCATTGGTCACAATCAATTTGGTTTAAATTGGGCTAGTTTGGGTTGATATGGGTTTGACTTGGTCAACAGGCTAGGTTGACTTGGTTTGACCCAATTCATGACAATTGATTAGTCTATGATGATAAACAAATATGACATTAAGTTTATATTGGATTAATTCACTTTCATTTGGATTGAATTGAATTTTGGTTCATGTAGGTCAAACTGGCCACTTTGGGTCAAGTGAGACAATTGGGTATAATTGGTTTGATCAAGGCTTGATTCAAGTTTGGTTGAACTCACATATGGATTTATGATTGAAATTTAAATCCATTTGCAAGAGATCTAGAGTCAAATGGGTTTTGATTCATTTGACAATTTTAAGTCAAAGGATGAACATGAGTTTGACTTGGGTTTGACTTTTTGAATTTAGTTTTGATTTGCTGATTGAAGTTTATGTTTATATTTGGATTCATGATTGAAGGATTGATTAAATCATGAAAAAAACCAAGGGTTTGACTTGATTTGAGTTTGACTTGGCTAAGTTCAAGATTTTGACTTGAAGGCTTAAGTTGAAATTTTTTTTTGATTGAATCTGGATTTGATTTTTGAATTGATTCTTGGATTGATGATTAAAGTTTGTATTTATATTTGGAATCATGATTGTAGGAGTGATTGAATCATGAAGAAAAATCAAGGGTTTGGCTTGATTTGAAATTGATTTGGCTAAGTTCAAGATTTTGACTTGAAGGCTTAGGTTGGATTTTGGTTGAATTTGAGTTTGAGTTTTGAATTGGGTTTTGGATATTTGAATATATAATTCAATTATATTTATGAATATAAATGAGAATATAAATGGGTTATTAGAAAATTTTTTGAATTTGAATTAATCTGGATTTGATTTGAGCTAAGTCCATAAGATAGAATCAAAGGGCTTATGAAAGATTTGTGGATTTGAAATTTCAATCATGAGCTTCAATCATTTGGAGTTGATCATGGATTTCAATCATTTGGAATTGATTTGAGGTTATGGAAAATCAATTAGGCTAGAATTGGTTGTTGATTTGATTTGGAGTTTGACTTGAAGGAAGGAAGTGAGCAATGAGGTTCAAGCTATAGGGTAGGAAAATTTCCCTAACACCCCTAAGGCATGACCTACTCCTGTGGCTAACTCTTCTAAGTCTCTAGGGCTAGGTTAAGTGTCCACCTAATCACTAGATGTGTCTTAAGAGTAAGGAATTCGTAAAGTCTAAGAGAAGTCATATGTCTAAGATGGAGGGGTTGAGAGCTCATTCCAAAAATGAGGTCAACAAAGGACGCATAATAGGTGTGGTGTGACTGAGAAGGAACACCGCATGTATTAGTGTTGACCGAAATGATCAATAATATTGAACGATCACAATCACTAATAGAGTCAATCTACTCCTAACCTAAGGTGTAGAAGGAACCCAAAGCTTAGTACAATATGGCTCTACTTATGTCGAAGACATGAGAGAGGGAAGGAGGAATCAACTAGGGATAGAGTATGTGAACCTTTCACTAAGAAAACAGGTTCAAATTATCCACAAGGGGATGAGAGGTTTGACTTGATTTGTGTATCATTGGGGAGAAATTTAATTTGATTTGTTAAATTCTGTTGTGGATGAGGGTTGAATTTGTTTCAATTTATTGTTTGTTTAATTGTGTTTGTTTTGACTCCATCGAGGATAGACAAGTGAACTCTCCACTAGGAAAGCGAACTCAAGTCATCCATAAAGTGAAGAATGGTTATCAAATTCGCTGAGGGATAAAAATTCTGGATGCACTAGAGAACTTGAAAGATTTGCATCTCACTGAGGAAGAGCAAAAGGTTTGATTTGGATTGATTATTATTTTTTTATTTTAGATTTTAAATTTGGATTTTGAAATGGACCCTATTGGTTTGCAATGGATTGCACTGAGTAGGAGCCACGGAGGCCTAGACCTAGCTTAGATTTACCAATTCAAAGGGGTAGTCTACCAAACACATAGTAGGACTAGCCAACCAAAGGGAATGTCTTTCAGTATGCAGCAGTTATACTAGGAAGAAAGCATAGTAGACCTACATCCTCCAAAGTAAGGACAAGTTGCTGGGGTGATCCATTGGTGAGATAATAGATCGAACCCAACCTAGGGCTGACTATTGAGCAAATTTCACTGGGGGACTTAGATCAACTCAAAGATAGTCAAGATTAATTTCATTTTTAACTATTTTGATGGGTCCCATCAGTTTATGATGAACTGCACTGAGTAGGGGTCATAGAGGCCTAGACCTAACTCAGACTTACCGATTCAAAGGGTGTAGTCTACCAACCACAAGTTAGGATTAACCAACCAGAGGGATGCCTTTTGGTGTGCAATGGTCAAGTCAGGAAGAAAGCACGAGGACTCATATCTTCCAAAATAAGGAACCATTGGGGTGATCAGTTACTTTGGGCAACAAATCGAACCTGACCTAAGGCTGACTATTGAGTGAATGCCGCTGGGGGACTTAGATTAGCTCAAGGATAGTCAAGATCAATTTCATTTTAAATTTGTTTATTTTGATGGATTATGTTGGTTTGCAATGGATCACTCTGAGAAGGAGCTTATATTAGCCTAGACCTATCTCATATTTACTGAAAGGGAGTAGTCGATGGGAGAACTATCCGACCAAAGGAGTGCCTTTCAATTTACAATGATCAATTTAAAGGAAGAAAGCTCAGAGACTCACAGCTTTCACTACAAAAGACCACTGGGGTGATCAGTTGCTTTGGGCAACAAATTAAACCTGACCTAGGGCTGCCCGTTGATTTGTGACAGTCATGCTAAAAAGAATGCATCATAGTCTTACATCTTCTAAAGCGGAATGACTATCAGGGTAACCTGGTTGTAGCAAAATCGATTGAACTCGACCTAAGGGTGACTACGGAGTGAGTATCGACCCGAGGATTTATCTAACTTAGGTAGTCAGGAAATTCCTATAGGGAGTTTTGCTGACACTTCCCTAAAGATAAGATGCTTGTTTGGAAAAAGAGTCCCTTTGGGGGCTTGAATTCTTAATCCACAAGCAAATTAATTTGTTGGTTAGTTTGTTTGTTTATCATGGACCCTATTAGTTTGCAAGGGATCAAACTGAGAAGGAGCTTATGTCAGCCTAGACCTATCTCAAATTTACTGAACCAAGGGAGAATCTGCACATCCACTGAACAAGTTCTCTAACCATAGGGGTGGCTACTAGGAAAGGGGGTTATCCAATCCAAGAGTTACCCAGGTAGTCTTTAAATGGGGTCGCAAAGGATGTGATTCAAATAGAGTGTTCGTAGGGGATGAGGTCACTAAAGGTTTAATCCAAAACCCTAGAGAAGATGACATGGCTAGTCATATATCCAATAGGTATTCGGTGGTCAACTCAAGGAGAAAGCGCAGTGACTTATATTTGCCAACAATGGTGTACCCACTGGGTGAGTCACTATCAGCATAGCGAACATTAACCAACCTAAGGTCCCCGTCAATTTGCAGTAATTAGCCTAGGAAGAAATCTTGGGGACTCACATCATCCTATAATGGAACTGATTGCTGGGATAGTCTATCTTTGGCTAGACAAGTTCCATCCGACCTAGGGCGACTACTGAGCGAATGCCTCTGGACGACTTATATCGACTCAAATGTAGTCGAGAGGAAAAGTGCCTCTACGGGATTTATCCTAAACCTCAAATATACTCAACCTAATTAGATCATGATGATTAGTTCAAAAGGAAAGCACAGGGACTCACATCTCCTTAAATAAAATCAACACAACATAGCTTACTGGCTGAACGATAAAGTCTACCATACTAACAAGGAGCTCGTTGGTTCGCACTGGCTAAGTTAGGAAGAAAGCGTGATGACTCACATCTTTCAAACAAGGAACCACTGGGGTGACATACTAGCGAGGTAGCATGTAAACTCGACCTAGAGCAACTAATAAGTGAGTGCCACGTGGGGCTTGCTCCCACATTAAAGTAGCCTGAGATAAAAGATATGTGTTTGTCTCTGTGCTTGTGGTAAAGGGAATAGGATGCCTCTTGGGTTCTCTTACACCTACCTTGGACACACTGGGAAATTTGATGAAATGGTGTCATGGATGGCAAAAAGTGATTCCCACTAAGAAATGATGCTGCTTGGGTTCTCTCACACCTAACTTAGTTGTGCTAATCAAAATAGGATGCCTCTCGGGTTCTCTTACACCTATTCTAATAGCGCCAGGAGATTGTGTTTGTGTTATGAAAGAGGGATAGGATGCCACAGGGGGACTACTGCACCTACCCTGAATACATCATGGCAGATTCGTAAGATAAGCAAATAACGCTTCGAAAGAAGAGCAGATTTTGATGAAATGGAATCATATTTTTGTTGATTGATAACTGTTGACCTCACTTTTAGAGTGAGCTCTTAACCTTCTCTTCATAAACTTAGGACTCTCCTAGACACTCCTTAGTCATAAGATGTTTCTTATAATTAGGTGAACACTTAACCTAAGCCTGGAGAGGCTATACCTTAGAGCTTAACAAAATTACCTATCCCATAGCCTAAACCCAATCTAGATACACTTTCTCAAATCAAACCCAGATTCAATTCTCAAACCAAATCTCAAATTTAAATTCAAATTCCAAATCTAATTTCAAAATTTGACTCCAAATGATTGAAACCCAAAATCAAATTCAAATCCTAAGACCCTTCCTAAGCCATATGAACCACATTCATAAGCTTAGCTAAAACTCCCTTAGATCAAATCAAACTCAATTGATCTCCTTATAAATCAATTATTCCTTCATTTATATTCACAAATATAAATTAAATCCAAATTCAAATGACCAAAACTATATCAAAAATCAAATCCAAACCCTTTAAGCCAATACTTTGGACTTAGCTAAAATCTATCCAGAACAAGTCAAAATCAGTGAATTTTCTCTTGAGTCAATCATTCATTCAATTATCTACCCAAATATAAATGAAACCTATAATCATCAAATCAAATCGAAACCAACCCAAGTCAAACCCGACCTAGCCCTTTTGACTTGCAAATTTAAAATGAGCCAAAATCCCTTAGACTCCAAATTTATTATCGTTCAATTTATATTTCATTCCATGGCTCAGATATAAGTTCAACTAAACTTGAATCAAACCAAAACTAAACAAATTGACCTACTTAGGTCCACTTGACCCAAAGTGACCTAAAGGATCCATTTGAGCCAACTTCTAATCCAACCCAAATTAGATTGAACCAAGCCACCAAAACCTTCCACCATGATTGTTGATCACCTAGAATGATCAATTGCAATCAATTAGGTCAAACTAAGTCAAGTTAATCATTTGACCAAGTCAACCCTTAGCCCAAATAAACCAAAACTAGCCAAAACTCATTCTACAATAAATTGATTGAAACCAATGATTTGAATTAATCTAAAATCAATATTTAAATATGACTTGATCACCAATTGAGCCAAACCAAGCCCAATTGGCCATTTGTTTCAAGTTGACCCAAATTGGCCTAAAGGAACTAATCGGGTCAAATCATGATCTAACCCAAATTAATGGCAACCAATGGCTCAAGTTCATTTCTAATTGATTATTGAACTTGACCAAAGCTATAATTAAACCCAATTTGATCAATCAAACCCAATTGATCAACTTGACATAATCTAGCCCAAATTAGCCGAAAAGGTCAATTTGGCCTAAATCCAAATTAAATATAAATTAATTCAAACCAAAGACCTCTTTAATTAGCCAATTGAACATGACTTAACCCATAACCCAAGCTAATTTGGCCAATTTTGGTCAAATTGGTCAACTTGACCCAATATGACCCATATAACCCAAATTGAGCCAAATCCCTTAAAACCAAGCAATTACCCATTGGGGGCTGATCAAACCCAACCCAAACCCATTTGGGATCAGTCCAAAATCAACTCAACCCATTTAAATCCCTCATGGATCCTCCCCCACATAGGATTCCACCCAGCCTCATTTAATTCTCCCCCATCACATGCCCTTAACTCCTCTCCAACATTTGCATTGAATAGAGCTGATCATATGGCAACAAGAGAGGACTTTGGAGTAAAAATCCAAAGTCCTCAATCAATCCATCATCCATCCCAACCACCCAAGCAAGATGGGAATCAATTTGGAGCAAAGAAAGTTTAAAAAAGAATGGATTTTCAGCCATTATAAAAGGAGGGCGAAATGAGGCTTTAAATCTCTTACTCCCACCACCATTCAACCCACAAAAGCTCCCCAAAGAAAAAAAGGAACTCATCCCCCACCTCTTTGAGCCATTTTTAAGCTCAAAAAAAATATAATTGCTTTTCAGGAGGCATGGTAAACATCAAAGAAGATGACATTCGAAGGGAGGCGAAGGTTAAAGATCATTTCAAAGCTTCCTCACATACCTAGGACTTTGCTCAGATCTTCCAGCCATCCCCAACGAGGTAAATTTCAGCAAACTTTAGCCAGCCTTAGGATTTCTGGCATTTTGTGTTAATTTTCTTACGATATTTGGAATTTTTCTTAGATAATCCTATATTTTTACTTTAAATCATCCCAATTAAAAAATAAAATTTTTTGGTGCAAATTGACACAAAAATGAGTCCATTTGGACAAGTTTTCATTTAGAAAACCCTAGTTTCCCTTAAAAAAAATATGATTTTACTCTTCACCATCCGTGACTAGCCACCGTTTGATCCCATGGTTTTTGGGCTCGGATGGCTCAGATCACACATGGATCATGTGATCCAGGCCTTCAGATTGCTTGATGTGATATGGACTGTCCGATCGTGAGGTTCGCGCGATCGGATGGCTTAGATCGTGTGCCGATCACGTGATCCTGGCCTCTGGATCGCGCGACCTGATCTAGACCATCTGATCTGCTATTAGACGGTCTAAAGTGAACTGCAGGTCGCTCTCCAAACCATTGATCGGTCTTTCCCGCCCGATGGTTGACGTCAGCGCCGCATAGTTTTTTTTATTTAAAAAATTAACTTAAATTATCTAAAACTTTAAAAATTCATAAAAAAATAAAATACTAAACCAAAAATTGCAAACAAGTGCTCGTTGGATTTGTCTTTCCGAGAGAAATCCAACAAATCCAAAATCCTTAAATTTCACTAAGTATTTTGAGCTTAATTTAAGTTTTAGTAAAAATTAAATTTCATTAATTAAACCAAAAAAATATGTCACATTAAGCTGAAATTTTCAAGGATTTAAATTATAGTTAAAAGACACCTCCATAATAATTTCAAGTGAAAAGACTTCTGCATTGGGAGAAATTAAAATTTGAAGTTTAGATTGTCCATTATAATAAAATAAATTAAATAAAAATTCAGAAATTTACAAAAATCTTCAAAAATGGCTTAAATCACTTCAATTGACATTTAGGACTCTTAAGAAAATAATGTGATCTTCTGAATCCTAATGAATCCCAAACAAACACTTAAGAGTAAAGTTTAATCAATTAAGGAGTTAATTAAAACACAATCTAAAAATAATTTAAATATCAAATCAAAGTCAAAAATGAAGTAGCACCTAAGCAATCATTAATCAAACCTCAAATCAAAAAAATATCATTCTTAGAGGAAATTAAATTAAATATGATTAAACCTATTTAAATTAATAAAACTCAATTAAACGATTAAATCTTAAACCAAACTTAAAATTCAACAAATCTAGGATACTTTAACATGGATCAAACTAGTGTAACTAAACCTACACTAAGCATGGAGTCTTAATCATATGAAACTCCTTAATGAATATAAATAAACTGAAACTAATTAATCACTAAATAAACTAAAAATCAAATTGATTAACAAAGGAATTCAGCATAATCATTTGATATTAATCAAATTAAACAAAATAAAGTTAAAGTAAACTTAATTAACATTTGATTAAATCACATCCATTTGGAATAAGAAAATTAATTAGCCATTAATACATAAACCTAACAACTAAGTCAAAAATGAATGAAATCTAATGAACATAATAAATGATGAAAATCAAACCTAATTATGATTATGAATAATCAAGTTTAATTGAAATAAAAATAAACAATTGAATCACTTAATCTAATCAAATAGTAATAACAATGATCCTTTAATCAAATCAAACTTAAGTTAAACACTTAACTAAATCAAATCACTCACATGTAGGAAATTAAGTCATTAATCCTTAATTAAATAAACCTTTAATTAATCTAGCAATTTAAAATTTTAATTAGCCTTAATCAAACTTAATTAATCAAACATCTAATTAATGCAAACTTAAAAAATTAACCTATCATCTTAATAAATCAAATTAATTTTATAAATCACATTAAAATTAATTCAAATCAAACACCTAATAATTTAATAATTAATTTAATCATACCTCTTAAATAAACTTATTAAGTCAATCAAAGTAATCATATTAAACTTAAGCTTAATCAAACATAAAATGTAATTAAATGTTAATCAAATCCTAATTTAAACTTAAGTCATTAATTACATCATTAACCTAAATAAATATGAAATCAAATTAAAAATTAAATAAATCTTTATTTAATTTAATAATTAATCACACTCCTCAAGTAAACTAATTAAGTTAACAAAATTAATCATATTAAACCTAAGCTTAATCAAACATAAATGCAATTAAATACCAATCAAATCCTAAATTAAACATAAATTATTAAATCTAATTACATCATTAATCTAAATAAATATAAAACCAAATTAAAAATTAAATATATCTTTATTTAATTTAATAATTAACTTAAACACACTTTATAATTAAACTAATAACCCTAAGCTAATCTAATTGAATAAACACCAAATTAATGCAAACTATTTAATCCATCATCTTAATGAGCCAAATTAACTTTTTAAATCAAATTCAAATCAAACACTTAATTAATCTACTAGTTAATTTGATCACACTTCTTAAATAAGCTAATTAAGTCAATCAAATTAATCATATTAAACTTAAACTTAATCAAACATAAATGCAATTAAATACTAATCAAAACCTAAATTAAACCTAAATTATTATGTCATTAATTACATCATTAACTTAAATAAATATGAAATCAAATTGAAAATTAAGCAAACCTTTATAATTGACATAAATACACTTCTTAATTAAATTAATCACATTGAACCTAAGCAAACCCATAGACTAATAAAACTAATCAAATCAAATTAAATCAAATTAAATTAAATTAAGAAAGACTCTCTCATCAATTTAATATGTAATCAAATCAAATCTCATTCAACCTACTTAAATAAGATAAACTAATTAACTATCCAAGGTATGAAATCAAAATACAAACCAAACTTTGATGAACATGACAAATGGATGAGATTAAAAATAAAATCCTAATTACAAAGAATCAAACCCAATTAAAATTAAAATAAAATCTCAATTAATCTAATCCAATCAAACTACAAATAAATGAACCATAATTAAATCAAATAAGCATAAAATTAAGTCACATAACCATAATCAAAGAAAAAGAATTAAATATTAATTTAAAAGGATATTGAATTATCAAGATTTAATTAAACCAAAACATGTAATCTAAAATTAATTAATCAAAAAAACACATGAATTTAAACAAACTTAAACTTCATTAGATATTGAGGATATTGAATTATCAAGATGTAATTAAACCAAAATATCTAATCCAAAATCAATCAATCAAATACTTAAACAAACTCAAATTCTAAATTCTAAATCAAATCAAATGAACTACACAAATTCAAATGGGCTGATTATGATACTTAAGGACCTTAGTTAGACTCTTTAGAAGTTAGAATGTAGAATGGGGTGAGTTATGTCTACAAATGGAATTCATTCTACTCTTCATTCTTGAAAACTTAAACATCACTTTAACCAAATAGAAGTAAAATAAAAAATGAAAAATAAAGCATTAAATCATTTAAATTGAAATCACCCAAAGGTAAAATTTAAACAAAATTCAAACTCCAAATTGAAACTTAAACTAAAGAAGCCTAGTAAAGTCTTGCCATACAAGCCTTAAGCACACACATTAGAATACTAAGTCACCACTTCTAATGCTAAGTTAGGGCGTTGTATGTATGATGTTATGTTTTATTCTGTGAGATGTTAGAGTGTATGTTTTATAGACTAGATGTTATACCGTTATTAGCATAATCATATTTTCTGTAGGGGGTTGTGCTTAAGGGGCCATTGTATTGTAATAAAATATAAATGTGTTTGCTGTGCAGGTTGCTTAGGCCCTAAGCATAACTCATGTTAGGACAGGTGGGCTTGGTTACCCATGTGTGGGGGTGCTAAGTCCAAATTATTCATATAACTATTTGGGTTGTATGATGTGTTTAGCTAATATTTATTTTACATGTGTATTTAGATTTACTTTTCTATTTTAATGTAATTTTGCATTAAGAATTAGGATTAGTGTTATGGGGATTAGGATGAGCAATGGCGAGCTTAGTCCCTAGGGTGCCCTATGATGCCTTTGGAGTAAATCAAATTAAAAGAAAGAGAAGGAAGAAATGAAGAAAAGAAGACCCCCATAGCATTTATTATTTTTTTTTGTAATCCAGGTTGTATAAGGGTAGAGCTCGACTACCCTTTTTTCTCTTTTAGGTGTCTGAACCCGGTGCATTGGCCTTTTACATTAGTCTATAAAATTGTTTGATGTTGTGTTTAGATTGTGCATTAGAACGACATGCTTTTATAGTTTCTTTATGATTGATGCTTGAATGTGTGTCCTGGATGCGGTAGGCTCTTAGGATGAAATTAATTTTTCTACTCCAATTAATAACTCATAACTAAAATTTGAAAAAATAACTAATAACCTCACCATAAAGCCTAGGAATTAAATTAAGATAATAAAATTTTTACCAACCCTTTAGCTGGATGAATGAATGTATAATATTGCATGTCATATTATTCCACTCTTGTTAAGAGGGGGCTTCCATCTTTGCCAGAGAATGAAGGCTTAACCTGTGAGAGCCTTTGATGGAATAACACCCCTTTCTCTTTTGATTTGGCCCATAATCAAGTTTTCATGCATTTAGGCATACAAAATCTCATAGCCTGTGTCAAAACAAAGAGTTCAAAAGAATCATATAAATTTGATAAAATTTTCATTAGACTACATCATGAATTCATACCACTCATGCTCTAGTCTCTTAGGGAGTGAGTTTAAGGGCTTAGTTTCCTTTCTAAATAAACAACAACCTAGCCATCTTGCAAAGCATAAGACTTATCTACATAGATTTAAAGCGTAGGAGGAGTTAGCTAGCTGCCACTAAGGACCGTAATAAGTCCAATAGTCGGGTGGTTTATTTTCTCTTGTAGAGGTAAATCATATACTCATTTTCACCTTAGATTTAGGTCATGCTTTGGCCCTCACCAAAGCTCCCTAGATTTAGGATTTGAGGTAGCTATTTTCTTCGGGCTACAAGCATAAATCCTCACCTCTTAGGTATTTCACAATCTTATATTGTGGAATTATAAGCCCTAGCAATCTAATAAAATGTCAACTCAAATAATTAACTCTCTTCAATTTCCAAAATATAAAGCTCAATCATAGGGTAGATTAAAATTCTCACTGGGATTCCTAGTATCATGAGCATTTACTAATTTCTCCCTGTTGATTCCAAAAATGAGTCTTCTCCTTGATCTACCCCATTTGATTTTCTCAAATAGTCAATCCTTTGATAATATTAACCTTGAAATCTTTAGAGACTCTAATTATTTATTTTAATTAAGAGCATTCTTAAGGAATTCCCATTCTTTAGGATGTAATTAACTATGGGGGATTGCCTCTATAGGGAACTTAATGAACCTTAAAATAAACCCTACTTTACTTTTCTATGTAATGTAGGGAAAGATCTCTGGTATATGTCCCATCATGCCTTAGGAGTCCTTATTTGGTGATTAGGTCTATTATAGGATGGTTATTTCTTTCTTTCGAGATAGTACATCATTCCTTAATGTTGTACCTGATTACTTCAATAAGTACCTCGTAAGATCTACGTGGTGTCCAACATTCTCAAAAATAAACACCGTAATAGAATTATTTTCAAACATGATATTTATGAATAATATTTCTTTAAATAAAGCCCATTAATTGGAAGCATCGGGTGTTCCCCTTTACAATCAATAAGCTGATAAGATCCTCCTTAGTAGGCCTTCTCTATGACATGGGGACCTTCCCAAGTGGGTTCAAACTTGCCTCCCATCTTTCAACAGGCAATAATTGGTCTTCTTAGGACTAGCACAAGTTATCCTACTTAGAAATACCTAGGGCAGACTAGCTTGTTGTGAGCTGGAATCATTTTGGCCTTGTACAACTCGAGGTTCTAGCACGCCCATAGGCAACTTTCCTCCAAACCTTTAAGCTCTTCTAACTACAACTTTACACTCTGCTCTGTAGTGATATTGCTACCCAATGTTATCCTTTATGATGGGAGTTGAAATTCTAAAGGCAGAACAGCTTTGGACCCATACACTAAAAAAAGGGGGTAGATTGAGTTGGAGTTTGGTATGTAGTGCGGTAGGCCCACAAGGCTTCAACCAACTGCTCATCTTGTTGTCATCAAGTGTCTTCTTTAGTATTTGGATGAGAGTTTTGTTGAATGTTTCTGCTAAACCATTTGTTCTAGGGGTAGTAGATGGTGGAGTATCTCTAACCTATACTATGTCTTCTAGCGAAGCTATTGATTTTATTTTTTGAATGCAATACCATTATCAGATATAATTCATTGAGGTACTCCAAACCTATATACGATATGGTTCTTGAAAAATTGAAGCACATGCTGAGCTGTGACCTCTTTGAGTGGGATTGTCTCCTCCCAGTTGGAAAAGTAGTCGGTGGCAGCTAAGATAAACCGATAACCTTGGGAAGAAGGAGGATCAATAGGACCCACAATATCGGTACCCTAACACTCGAATGGCCATGAGGCCAGTGTAGGGTGTAGAATGTTGGGTGGTTGGTGGAGAACCACATCATGTACCTGACACTGATGACATCTCTTAGCTACATCCATGTAATCTGTAATCATTGAAGGCCAGTAGTATCCTAGACTCTTGATCTTCGTCTTCATCTTTAGACAAGATTGGTGCACTCCGTATAGACCTGAATGTACCTCAGTTATAATGCTATGGACTTCATGTTTGTCTAAATAGTGTAACCATATTTGGTCAAAGGATCGTCGGTATAGGGTGCCATCAATGAGAGCGCAGGAGAGAGCTCTCTATTTCACCTAATGGGCTTGTGACTTTTCTTGAGGTAGTTTATCGATGTTCAAATAGTCTATGAATGGTTGCCTCCAATCCAACTCCTTATCTTTATAGGCAACGGCAACCTCCTCTTCAAGAGAAAGTCTCTCAAAAAGTTCAGCATCAATAAGGGATAAGACTTGTCTGTTTTAGACCCTTATTAGAATGGACTCATCTTTTGGGCATGCCAATTCTTTGGCAAGTTTGGCCAAAGCATATGCTACTGTGTTCTCTACTCAGGGAACCTTGTAGATGGTGACTTTAGGAATTTGGGCCAACAGCTTCATGGTATACTCGTGGTAATGATGAAGCTTGGGTTTGAGAACCTTGTAAGACCCGACAATCTGATTGATGATCAATTGAGAATCCCAAAGATGTTGATGCTCTTGACTCTGATAGTGATGGATAACTCTAGTCCAATAATCAAAGCCTCATACTCAGCTTTATTATTGGTGCAAGGGTTGGAAATATAGTATGAGATTCTCATCACATCGTAGTCTGGAGTTAGGAGAACTATTCCAACCCCTGTCTTTCCTTGGAGAGTAGATCGTGGTGCTTCTCCTTTATGAAAAGAAGCTGCACCATCAAAATACATCTCCCATTGGGAATTGCAAGCCTCCCCTAAGTTCATGATTTGTTCATCAGGGAGATCATCACTAAGCTAAGAATTAGCAAGAAGTGGGCGTGCTAAGAAATTCGCTAGTGCCTATCCCTTTATCGCATGGAGGGGTATGAATGTGATATCAAACTATGAGAGAATCATGGACCATTGTGCCAAACATCTAGATAGTGCTGGTCATGTCATAAGATGCGGTAGTGGATTGGTTCTGGAAATCAAGTTCACCTTATGAGAAAGCATATAGTGTCGTAGCTTTTGGGAGGCAAAGATCAAAGTTAGGCAATGTTTCTCAATAGGTGGATAGTTCACTTTAGTAAAAATCAAATGATGAATGAGCTAGTAGAGAACACTCTCCTTCTCTTCATCATTGGCTTGGGCCAAGAAAGTGCCAAGAGAGTCATCCAATGCAGTAGTGTAGAGGATGAGTGGCCTGCCTGGGATAGGGGCTGCTAGAACTAGCGGCTTCACTAAATACTACTTAATATCTTTAAAATCATGCTGACACTTATCATCACACTTGAACTTGGCATCCTTTTTGACAAGTGCTGAGAATGGCTTGCATCTCCCTGATTGGTTGGTAATAAAGCATCTTAGATATGCCAATCATTCTTGAAAATATCTGAGTTGAGTTAAACACTTAGGAGGTGGCATTTCTAAGATAGATTTAATCTTTTTTGGATCTATTTCTATTCCCCAGTGTCAGACAATAAACCCAAAGAATTTCCCTGAAGCTACTCTGTATACACACTTCAGGAGATTCATTTTGAGGTTATATTATTTTAACCGTTCAAAAACTACTCTCAAGTAAAAAAGATGGTCTTCATTTTCTTTGCTCTTGACTACTAGATCATCATCATAGTACTCAACTTGATGATGGATGAGTTCATTGAAGATCTGAGTCATGGCCCATTGGTATGTAGCACCAGCTTTTTTTAAGGCAGAAAGGCATGACCCTATAACAATAGATTCCGATTGGGGTTCAAAAAGTAGTGTTTCTTTCATCATCGGGGGCCATCTTGATTTGGTTATAGCCAGATGACCCATCCATGAAAGAGAAAATTGCATGAGATGACGTGAAGCCCATCATTAATTCTAGTATAGGAAGAGGAAACTCATCCTTAGGACATGCCTTATTTAAATCCTTGAAATCAATTCATATGCAAATTTGGTCATTCTTCTTCTTAACTGGCATGACACTGGCTAACCAGGTAGGATATTTTTCTTCCTTGATGAAACCAGCATCGATCATTTTCTTGACTTCAGAAATGACCTATTGTTCAATTTCTATTGCTAGTTTGTGGACTACTATGTTAGGAGATAATTCGAACAACTCTTCATAACTCCATGCAAAGCCATCCTTAAACTCAATCAATAACCTAACTAAGTCATTGGTTTCTTCTTCATTCAGCAATGAATTGATGTATGTCGAGCATGGATTTTCTTATGTCCCGAGGTTGATTTCTTTAAGTTTGTCAATTATTGAATAGATCTCCTCTTCAAATTCTGGCGGTGCATCTTTGATTTGGAAATCATCTAGATCATCTGAGATTTCTAAACACACATTCTCATAAGAGTTGGTGTTATGTGAAAAGAATCTATCAGACTCCAAATGATTAGTAACAACTAAGCAGTAATCATTATCATAAACTGGACCCACTATACCGAATCCTAGATTATGCTTCCCTGCCTATATTGTTCCACAGCTTTTCAAAGTACTCTAACCTGTGCCTAGACCATGTGTGAGGAACCAAACCTTTCTGTATAAGATTATTAACACAGGGTGAGTAAAAGTCAAATGGTAATTCTATTAATTCTTTAAATGTATCCTCTTCAAGTTCTACATCAACTTCAGGACTTGCGGATGATGATCCCAAAAAGAATCTCTTCGGCTTCATATCACTGGAAGACTTAGGGGCTTTCTTAACTACTAAACCTTCAACTTTTTAGAGTGAAAGTGAGGTTAGAGCTAAGGTTCCCAGTTGCTACCTAATAGTCTCACATAAACCTCATTTGATACTTTGCTTTGTCTGGAGGCTCGATCTTCGTCGATGTATGGCTCGAGTGTCACCTCTAATGAAGCGGGCTGAGAGGGGTTGGCTGGTATGCTAATCACATTAGACTCATCCTTCTAACTGGATTCCAAGTCTATGTGAATAGTAGGGGTACTCTTATGAACTAGAACCCTGTTGGTTAATGGCCAACTAGGGGGTCTTCCACCTCTAGAACTGCCTCTATTTCTACCTCTATCTCTGCCTAGTGGAGGTTGAGTCATTCTACCCACATGTTCATATAATGAAATGAGCTATGGGTAGAATGTGATATGCGGATCTATTTCTTCTTCAATTCCCCTTTCTTATTCACTTGGATTTTCCTTTTTCTTTTCTTTTTCTTTTGCCTTTTCTTTTTTCTTTTGCCTTTTCTTTTTCTTTTCTTCATTTTCTTTTACTTTTGAATTTGAGATATGTCCAAGTACACGAGAAAGGATGTTTTGAGGAAGATAGTAGGATGCATCCTCATATATCTCAACCTCTCTAACTAAAAATGACTTTTCATCTCTTTTCACATAATACTCAGTCACATCCTTCCTAAACTTCATGCACTGATGGAGGGAGGATGGAATTATTTTGTATTCAAGTAAAGTAATGAATGAAGTATTCAAATCAATTATGAAAAACTTAGCTTAGTCTTCCAATCACCTATCTTGAAGGTAACACTATGGAACCTAAAGCCTCGCTCACCTTGTTCATTAAATCCTCTTAACATCATCTGATCTCCTCGGAGTGTTGAGATATTGATCTTCAAACAAGGGTCTTTAGACTCATAATGTTCACTGATGCACCTGGATCGATGAGAACTCTTGCTAGTCTGAATCTGCTCATGTCAACTGTAATGTAGAGGGGACAGTTATGCACCAAGTCCCCCAGAAGAAGGTCTTCATTTGTGAAAGTGATTTCTTGAGCTTCTTTAGAATAATGTGCCTCCTCACCAATAGCGGTCAGCTGAGCTAAGCATATCTTAGGATCAAGGAGAGCCTTGATTACTAATTACCACATCTCTTTATATAAGATAAGGGTATCATATATGCTTAGCTTAGATAGCAACTTTCTTAGGTGAGAGAGGACATTGTAGTCCACCTTGGGCTGATTCTCCACAAGCATATCCAAGAGTGGAGCATCCTATGGAGTGGCTTCTCAATCCTCTGAACTAATGACTTGTTTCCCTCATCTTGAGGTGTTGCCCTAGGAGGTAGAGCCTTACCACTATTGAGGTTGACTTTGATGATCTCTTGTGGTAGGGTAATGGAAGATTCTAACGCATGAGGCTCATATAGCTTCTCCTATGGGACCTTCAGAATTGGATGATTCCAAGTCTATCTCAAGAGGCAAACTTGAAGTATTCAGAGTAGGAAAATCCAACTCTGAATCAGAAAGAGGAAGAACGGAATTGTTATACTTGTTGTTTTTACTTGAAGAGTCATTTAGAATAGATTCAGACAACCCATCAAAAGTGACACAGATGTAATTTAAACTAGCTTTATTCTTCAATTTCTTAGAATTATTTAGAGGTACAAAGTATAAATCAAGTAAAGTGAGTGGGGTAAGGGATTTAATGCCCTAATCCATTGATATAAGAGTTATACTAGTAGAAGAAGTAAAGCTAGCTGAAGTGGAAGAAGTCACAGGTGTGGATGCTACAACTGTAGGTTGAAGGCTAGCCTCAGTTAGTGGTTGTGCTAATGGGCTATCCTAGGCTAACATGATGTTGTTGCTACTGCTGAGCTCCCCCTTTTCTTGAGTTGGCTCTAGCAACTTGCAAATCTTTCTTGATGTTGGAGGTTTGAGCTGACTTAGGCACCTGCAAGAAAAGTTTCTTAATTTTGGAGATAATTTTCTTAAAAATTTTAGATAAGGAGATATCCCAACCTTCTTTAGTTTTGGAAGGACCACAGTCATCTCCAAGGATTACCCTAATGGAACTAGATGATTATTCCACAAGGTAATCCTTTGGGATGACTATAGCACTGGTCTTGAAGCTATGTTCAAGCCAGTCCTTGAATGTAAAGCAATCTACCAAAACATGACCTAGCATGAGGTGGTAGGGGAAAAAGTTAGGATCATTGCTTTTCCCACTTCCTCTAGGTTTGAGTAGTGAAAGTCAAGTTTCTTTTAGAGATTCTTAAAAATTTTCCTAACGCTTCCCTCTTAAATTAATATGGTTTGTTTAATTTATCCATCCAAGAGTAAGTGGATGATAGCTACGGTGATGGATATATGTATCACGCTATTGATGATCCTAGAGGAGACGATGGTGCAGCCATGGAGGTGGCTGGAGGCGGTAGAGCTGCCTCGATGGTGGTAAAGGAGGTGGAAGTGATGGCTTTGGAGCATGAGGTCTCTCAAACTGCTCTCTGGCCGATTGTTTCCTCTTATCTACTACTATCACTACCCCAGGCTTCTTCTCATATATCTTCTACAGCTTTGGCTCTAGAGAAAGTAACTATTTGGCTTCTCCTTACAAGCTAACCACATTATTGATTAATTTCTCAAAAGTTTTAAAGGTGAAACCTTTGAGCATGAAGGCGACCAGGACATGGATATTCTTAAGCAGAATCTCGATGGAAATGCTACTCAAACAGTTGTGGTTCATATTTCATTCTTAAATTATGCCATCTGAGAATGTAATCAACAAGGGACTCACCATGGTTTTATTAAGCCACAATGAGATCACCAACAGTGACCCTTTGCTGAGCTCTAGCAAACCTTTCGATGAAGAGTTGCTCCAACTCAGCAAAAGTTTTTACTGAACTATTGCGAAGTTTAGCATACCAATCTAAAGCTATCCCTGCTAAGCTACTAACAAAGAGATGGAAGAGTAAAGCATCACTTCCACTAGCATTGCAACAACTAGCTCTAAAGTGTGCGATATGTTGCCTTGGGTTTCCACTGCCATCAAAACTCTTGAAGGAAGGTCGCATGAAACCCTTGGGATATCAAATTATTTTGGGTAGAGTCTACCCTTTGGAACTGATGATCCTCCCCAAGCTTGAGCCAATACTTTCTTCACCTGCTGCTTAACCAGGGACTTGATATCCTTTTCACAGCGGAAGTAATATCCACTACATTCCTATACAAGGCTGTTACCTTGTTCTCAGGTAAAGTCTTGGCTAGGTCCAAGACATGCACCAACTCTGATTGTGGTAGGATGAACTATTGGGGCTTGGTTCTATAATGTGAAAATAACTACTAACAGATCCTCAAGCATCTTCTCCATCCCATCTATCTTTTCATCCTTCTGTTTGAGCTATGCTAGAAGGTGTTGGGTCAAGTGGGCTGTGTCTTCTTGCTTGGGCTCAACCCCTTCCATAGTCTGATGCTCTCAAAGGAGGGATCCTCTGGTATCTTCCATACAGACCCCAGCTGAGTCTCCCAATAAATCATCTTCATTGGGATCGAAGCTGACCTTCTCCTCATCTAACAAATCATACCCCAAAATCTCCTTCTTCTCTACAAGATAATATGCTACTATCTCCTTAAGAGAATGATCAATCTGAATGAAAACAAATGTTCTCGTTGGCCGTGTAATCATCATGCACTAAGTGGCACGGACCTCTCGCCATTGGAGAGTCAATCCTATGTGGGTACTGCTAGATGAGTGACACTCGACTACCACTAACTATGAGGGGTAACAATCCTAGGTGTTCCACTATCACCGGTACGACTAGACTATCATCTACAATCTCTAAAATGATTGTCACCATCTCCACATTCTACTGTACTAGCGAAGTTGGTGAAGGGATGACCATGATGCTTCGGGGTCGCCACTCCTTCACCATGCGTAGGCGTGAGAGCTCAGCCACAATAGGCAGTGTGGATGGGGTAGGATCCCTCAACCGTAGATGGATCACCAATGGGGTGCGCTTCTCCCTGGATATGGCCTTCATGACCTTTGCTGGAATAGGAGATCTTTGTGACACGGGTGGTGATGGGACAAGGTTGAGTGGTGGGGTGGACCGACTCTCTATGCACAAGAGATGTCCTCCTATGGTTACTAGTTCCAATAAGAAGGATGCTATCAGTATGGTCAGCGCGGGTAGTGTACCGAGCTGGAAAGTCAAGTAAAGCGATCCGAGATGAATGAACTCGTCTCTGCTAGTAATATGTATGTATGGGCCTCGGGCCCTCTCCTGAGAATCTGCTTCCCCACTGGGATAATGGATCAAAATCAAACTATATGCGGACTGAGCATCTATGCTCCTTGGCATAAGATAGATCGAGAGATACCACCTCTTGCTATTGGAAAATCGGCTAAAATACACCACTAGAGGAGGTGATGAATGAAACCTCCTGACATCTTCTCTATCTGATCCAAAGAGGATGGGCGGAACTGTAACTAGTGGTGAAGTGATAATAGGAAACTCATCCAAAGCTGATCAGGTTACTGCCTCTAGCTTCCTAGCGATCCTAGTGTGGTATTGTTTGATCATGCAGTTCTTATTCCTACACTGTGTATGGGTAGGATGGGAGCAATGTGAGCTAGACCCTTACTCAAATGTAGGGGAGGCAAGCCCTAAGACCAATGGAGCATTACCCTTAAAGGGTACAGATGGTAGGGTACTAGCCATCACTAGGGCAACATGAGCAACTTTGGGGCGAACTGCAATCGGTGCTGGTACTACTGCACTGCTGGCACTGCTATGATTGAAGTCTGTGGTACTACAATAACTTTCCTCTTCAGTGAGGAGACATCAAAGTTAGAGGGTAAGTCAATCCTGATGACCAGCTTCTGCCCGGTCACCTTGGTCTTGCTAACTGTAGTGAGGGGAGTGCCCTCACAAGTAATCCTGGCACCCTCAAATCCCCGACCAAACTGAATTAGATGAGTATGGTCCAAACAAGGGAAGTCGGCTTGATCTAAAGCCAGATCCATACCATGGGGGAAGGTAAAATCAAACTTCTGAGAACCGGCCATTTCAACAACTGTAAGAGATAGAAACTAAACTACTACTGCACTGACTCTAAAGATCTGTAATGAGAAATGAATTTGTATCATATTTATGTCACTATAGATTTTTGAATTTTGAATTTGAAAATTTGAACCCACATCCAACAACTTGGAAGTGTTAAGTGGGATGCAAATGGATTTGAAAAGATTGATTAAAAGAGGAATTTGAATATGAATCCAAACTTTAACAAATTTAGGTATATTAAAATATAGATTTAAAATTTTTGATAAGGATGCATCCATAGGTTCATGGTTTGTTTGAATTTGAATTTTTGGTTTGAGGACCCTTTCCTTTAACAAATTTGGGTATGTTAAAGTAAGGGTCTAATTGATTTTGTTTTTTTTTTGTTTGATTATTTTGAAATTTAACTCACTTAGCAAATTTAGGTATGCTAAGTGAAGTATTTGAAAAAGTGATTGTTTCTTTTTGTAAAGTTTTGTTTTGATTTTATAGAAACTTAGAATTCTCACTTAGCAAATTTAAGTATGCTAAGTGAAGAATCCAAGTGTGTTTTGTTTTATTTTTGAAAATAGGATCCTTAGCAAATTTAGGTATGCTAAGAAAAAAATCCTAAGTGTTTCATTTTTGTTTTGATGTTCTGATTTTTGAAAAAGGTAGGATCCTCAGCAAATTTAGGTATACTAAGGAAATCCTAAGTATTTCATTTTTTGTTTTGATTTGGTTGAAAGTTGAGACTTTAATTTAGCAAATTTGGTATGTTAAAGATGAAGTCACACTTAATTTTGTGAAATGAAAATTTCTCTTAGCAAATTGGAGTGTGCTAAATGAAACTCCAAATGTTGTGTTCAAAATTCTTGATTTGTTTTTTTTTTTTTTTTTGAAAATGGAAACTTCTCCTTAGCAAATTTGGTATGCTAAGAAAAGAAGTTCTAAATGTGTTTGAAGATTTTTGTTTTGGCTTTGGAAACTTCACTTTAGCAAATTTGAGTATGCTAGGTGTGGTTCCAAATGGCGTTTGAAAATTTTTAAATTTTGGCTTTGGAGACATCACTTAACAAATTTAGATATGTTAAATGAAGTTCCAAAATTTTGTTTGAAAAATTTTGCTTTTGGGATTTGGAGACTTCACTTAACAAATTTGGGTATGTTAAATGAAGTTCCAAAATATGTTTTGAAAATTTTTGGATTTTAAATTTGGAGACTTCACTTAATAAATTTGGGTATGTTAAATGAAGTTCCAAAAAGTTGTTTGAAAATTCTTTGAAATACGATGGTTGATTTTTGATTTTGGGTTTGGAAACTTCACTTAGCAATTTTGAGTATACTAAATGAAGTTCCAAAATGTGTTATTTGAAAAAATTTTGATTTTGGATTTGGAGACTTCACTTACAAATTTGGATATGTTAAACGAAGTTTCGAAGTGTTGTTTGAAAATTTTAAAATACGATTGTTGATTTTTGATTTTGGATTTGGAAACTTCACTTAGCAAATTTGAGTATGCTAAATGAAGTTCAAAAATGTGAGAAAATTTTTGGATTTTGGATTTGGAAACTCCACTTAACAAATTTGGGTATGTTAAGTGAAATTCCAAAATATTATTTGGCAATTTTTTGGATTTTAGATTTGGAGACTTCATTTAACAAAATTGGGTATGTTAAATGAAGTTCCAAAATATGTTTTGAAAAATTTTGAAATATGATTGTTGTTTTTTTTAAGTGTTTTTGGATTTGGAAACTTCACTTAGCAAATTTGAGTATGTTAAATGAAGCTCCAAATGTGTTCTGAAAATTTTGAAATATGATTGTTTAAGTTTTAATTTTTGAAAAGGGTACTTCCATTCAACAAATTTAAGTATGTAGAATGGAGATCAATCTTACTTTTGAAATATGAAATTTTTGTTTTATGTGTGATTATTGCTTCTTCTTTTTTTTTTTTTTTTTTTGAAAGGGAGGAATTCCAACTTAATCATATGTGGGATATGTTTTAAGTGGGATTTCCCAAATGATATTTATTTTTAGTTGGGAATGAAATCTTCATTTGATAAATTTGAGTATATTAAATGAAGATATTCATATATGCTTTTTGAAAAGTTTAATTTTGTTTACTATTGAAACTTCCATTCAACATGTACGAGTGTATTGAAAGGAAGGGTTCATGTGTGCTTTTTTTTTTTCGAAAACTTTATGATTGTGATTTTTGGATAGATGATTATTCATTTTATTTAATGGAAAATGAAATCTTCATCAAAGTGAATTGAAGGAAGATGTTCATTTGTGCTTTTTGGAAAAGATTAATAATTTTATTTTTGAAAATTCCTACATTTAATAATTACGAGAATTGTTAAATGAGGGGTGATAAAATATTGTGGATAATATTTTATTAAGTGCATTTTGGAAAAGCAAAGTTCTTGTGGAGAATTTATTTTATTTTTTTTATTTTAGGATGAACCTTTCCTTATAAAAAAAAGAGAATGGGGAAGTCTTTAAAATATTACCTTTTTATTTAGTTCTTTTCATTTTTACCCATTGGAGAACCCAACGGGGGTTTTAAGACCAACACGGAGTGAGGTCCTAAAACCTAAATATGTTGGCTAACTCAACTTAAGAATGAAATAAGCTAAGTGCCAACGGAAAGAAAGATAGTCTCGGATTCATACTAAAGTACAAACCCATTATCGATACTCAAAGACAACAATCATTTACCAAAGATGGAAAGAGGAACCATCCCCAGCGTAGTCGCCAGAAAAATCTATGGAGAAAATATTCCCACCTTCATCTATCCTTTTGAAAAGGATAAATGAAAACCAAAATATATGCCTTTTGGTCGAGACACCATGTAGATCCATAAATATTCTTATTAGGGTGATCGGGTATGACATTGAGGAGAGGTGTACTATCTCAAAAGATAGAAGTAACCACCCTAAAATAGACCTAATCACCTCAACAAGGACTCCTAAGGACTATGGGTCTGCATATGTACCAGAGATTCTTCCCCTACTTTATATAGAAAAGTAAAGCGGGTTTATTTTAAACCAATTTCATTAAGTTCCCTATGGGGGCAAGCCTCCATAGCTAATTATATCTTAAGGAATGAGATTCCTCAAGAATACTCTCGATTAAGATAAATAATAATTATCTCCAAAGATTTCAATAGGTAGGACTATCAATGATTAGTTTATTTTTGGCAAATCAAGTGGGATCGATCAAGAGGAGGGAGTTCTTATCAAAATCAAATGGAGATAAGTAGGGGATTCTCATGATACTAGGAAGCCTGGTGAGCATTCCAAATAACTCATGATTGGGCTTTACATTTTTAAAATTAAGGGAATTATTTATTTGAGTTAAATTTTTATTAGAAGTTTAGGGCTTATAATTCCATGATGCAAGGTCATGAAAATACCTAAGATGTGAGGATTTATTCTTATGGCCCATAGAAGGGAGAAGCAACTTCAAAACCTAAATCTAGGGAGCTTTAGCGAGGGCCAAAAGCATGACCTAATTCTAAGGCAAAAATTGGGTATTCAGTTTACCTCCACAAGAGAGGATAAACCATCCGACTGTTTAGACTTATAACCGCTTGGGGGGTGGCCGCCAACTAACTCCTCCTGCAGTTTTAAATATATGAAGGCAAGTCTTATGCTTTATGCAAGATAGTTGGGCTATTCTTTATTTAGAAAGAGACTAAGTCCTTAAACTCACTCCCTAAAAAGACTACATCATGTAAGGGCTTGCTTCAAATGACCTAAATCTAATGCAAATCATATTACATTTTACTTTCATTTTTGGACAATCATTTGACTCAGGCTTATAGGATTTATATGCCTAATGCATGAGAAATTATATTATAGGCCAAAATCAGCAAGATGGAAGATGTGTTTCCACCATGGCTCTCAAAGGTCAAGCCAAGTTCTCTGGCACAGGTGGAAGCCCTCCAAATCAAGAGTGAATTAATATGCTGTTGTCCATGATGTTGTAAAAGAAATACTCATCCAGCTAAGGGGTTGCTAATTCTTCTATCTTGATTTTAACTTAGGCTTTAAATGAAGTTATGAGTGGTTTATTTTAATTTTGAATTGATTAATTTAGTAAAATATTTATTCTTTCCTAAGAGCCTAATCGTCATCTAGGCCATACATCAACCAAGGAAGAAACTAGGCAAAGTAGGCCATTTCTAAAGCACAAGCTAAACAAAATATCAAACAATTTAGAAAGCTAATGCAAAAGAATAAAAGGCCAAGTGTGGTTGGGAACCACCTCATAAACCCAAAACAAATTGGGTAGCCGAGTTCTACCCTTATACAACTCAGATAACAAATGAATTAATTACAATTAAGCAAGGAATTCATGTTATGGGGGTTTTCAAGCTTCATTTCTTCATTCTTCTTTTCTTTTTTTCTTCTTTTTCTCTTCTTTCTTCTTTGGTTCCTTCTTTTGAATGGTTGGAAGGTGGATGCTCCAAAGGCTTCACATGCTACATAAGGCATGGCCTTATAACCAATGCACATCCTAATCCCCATAACAATCATTCTAGAATTCTAATTATAAATTTCCATGAAAAGGGAAAAAAGTAAATCTAACTAAAACATGCAAAATAGAAATTAGCTAAACAAACTATACAAATCCCAAGCATGTATATTAACAAGTTGGACTTAGCACCCCACACATGGGTAACTAAGTCCACCTGGCCTATTTTGGATTATGCTTAAGGGTATAAGCAACCTACACAACAAAAGCAATTACATTTTTATTAATGTGCCCCTTAAGCACAATCCCCTGCAGAAGACAATGATTAGACTAAATCATCCTACCATTCATTCTACGCACATACACCCTAACATCTAGACTAAAATATCACATCATAAAATAAAAGTAAACATCAAACCATGCACCGCCCAAACATAGGACTAGAAGTGGTGACTTAGCCTAATGTGTGTGCCATGTAAAGTTTGTGTGGTATGCTTAGCTAGGCTTTACGGTTAGGATTTTCTAAGTGTGAAAAGGTTCAACTTAGGAGGGTGGTCTCATTTAAGTTGTTTAGTTGATATAGGTTGATTTTATTTAATGATTTTGATTTATTTTGAATGAACCTACTTAATTACAAAGGTTGTAAAGAGAGAAGAGAAGAGAATTTCTCTTTCATCCCTACCTTAAGTGATTTATAAGGTAGATTCATTAAGGATTTTTGTTTAATGAATATTTTATTATGTATTTTAATTGATCCTAAGTTTATATTAACTCTAAACAAACATATTCAAAAGGGAGGCATTTTAAGAGTATGTAAAGTGAATTACTATCACAAAACACACAACATTTTATTTATTTTTCACATGTATATAACATGCATATGAATGGATCCTATGCATATCTATACATATAATTGAGAATATTTAGCATATTTTATGATGAATGCTAAGTGAGTTACTTAAAAAATTTGAATGCTTTATAATGCATGACTTTGTTAAGTAGAGAATGATTCTTTTATCTATTTTTCATATGCACATTTATAAGTATAAAAGACATAAGTGAGTATGACGCCATTGTTAACCAGGGTATAAGGTACAAGACCTACTTAGGGCTACTTAAAGTCTCAACCTCGGGGTTGTCCAGTAATATACCACTTTTCTTAAATACATGTGCATCTACAAAAGAAATGCATGGAAAGAGAATGCTAAGTGAGTTATATAAGAAAATTTGAATGTTTTATGATGCATGATTTTTATTAAGTAGAAAAGATGTTTTCTTATCCACTTTTCATATGCACACATGTATGGATGAAAGGCATAAGTGAGTATGGTGCCATTGTTAACCAGGGGTGTAAGGTACAAGACCTACTTAGGGCTACTTAAAGCCTCACAACCCTGGGGTTGTTCAGACTAATATACCACTTTCCTTAAATATAAGCATATGTACAAAAGAAATGAATGGAAAAGAAAGATGCAAAAATTTGTGCTTATGTTTGGAGTTGGTTATGTAATTTATATGTGTAAGTATAAAGATCTTTCCTAAGTCATAACATGGAAGAGGATAAGAATATATTTAAGCAAGTGTTTTGTTCTTTCAAAAATATTATACACTTTGCAAATCTTATTCAACTCCATATTAAGAGGAAATAAAGAAAGCAAACATAAGACCCATTTTTATATCCACATGCAAGCTTATAAATAAACTATAAGTAGCACACTTTTAGTTTTGGATATTTGATCTATAGATTTTGAAAATAGTTTTGAATTTAATAGTCATAATAGCCACTCATATTTTTACTTTTGCTAAAACATGCAATTTGACATAAAGAAAATATTTAATTTAAAATTGATTTTAGAAAAGCGTGAATGCATGACTTTTATATGAAATAATATTTAGCATGCTAAAAAAGAAATAAAGTAATGTAAGCATGTAATTTCATTCACTATAATTAATTCTTAAAGATAATCTTATGAAGTAAGATCATTTAAAGAGAATCAAAAGTTATTTAAAGAGATTTTTATTTTTCTTTGAGTTTAATTTGAGTTAGGAAAATGTGTGAAGGTTTTCTGGTCCTTACCCATTCCCAAATGTGTGTATGGTTTTAGTTTAATTTTTAGGTGATTAGATTAATTTTATGCCTTGGTTAGGTTAAGGCGTAGATTTAGTTCATTAATTACCCCTTACCTATACCACTTTAACATATTTAATCAAATAATTATGAGCCAATGTATGACATAAAATCACACAGAATTTAAATCAGCAATGCATCCTAGGAAAGAAAGGTACCTAATGTAATTGGCACACAATTAATGATTAATTAAACTAAAGGGTTTAATTTAAGCACTTTCATAACCTTCCTCACGCATATGGGTTAGGTATGATTTCCTTAAGTTTACTTAGGTTATTGAACACCTAAGTATCTACCCAAGAAGGATTGATTAAGTTTTGGATTAATTTTGAACTTGAGAATTTGATTTGATAAATTAAGTAGATCATTAGTGGATTAACCCTTAATTAGATTTGGATTTAAGAAAGAAAGGGGGTTTAGGGAATAGCTTAAGAAAAATATCCCAAAATCATTCCATAAATCTCCTAATTACTTAAACAAAGCTTAATTATTTTAATCAAGGAATTAAACCACAATTCACATGCTTAATTAACCTTAATTACATTAAGAGGGGGGTGATTAGGGGTTCATTAATTAATCTTCCTGATTAACTCATTAATAAATTCCAAGAAAATTATAGGAGGTAGAATTCATCCCACTAAACATGCTTGAGAAGTTTGGAATTAATTAATAAAGTCATTAGGGAGTAATTAGGGTTATTAAGTTTTCACATAAACCCTAATTAAGGAAAATCTCGTCAAATTCAAATAGAAATAATTTTATTAGATTCTCTTCTTATCTTTAAAATGAGCCCTCATTCATTTAGTTGTAAATTTTCAATTGATTTAAGTGATTTTTGAATTACGCTAATTTATTTTATTAAAATAAATCATTTGACACTCAAAATTTAATATTTTTTAATCCACAGTCATTTTGACTTGAAATTTTAAAGGTAAGTGTATTTGAACTTCAATTTTAATCTCTAAAATTTCAACTTAATCTAACATATATTTTGATATAATTAAAAATTTTGATTTTTACTAAAACTTAAATTAAACTCAAAATACATAGTGAAATTTGGGGATTTTGAGTTTATTGGATACCTTTCAGAAAGATGAATCCAACGAGTCTCTTTTGCAATTTTTGGTTTAGTATTTTATTTTCTATGAATTTTTGAATTTTAAGCAATTTAAATTAATTTTTAAAGAGAAAAAGCGGGCGGCGTGGCTTGCGGTGCCACATGGCGCCGCGCAATTAGACGGGCGGTACCATGTGGCTCGCATGCGCCGCATGATTAGCTCACAGAGCCATGTTAGCAGAAGGGCGGGAAAGACTGGGTCAAAGCTCAGAGAGTGACCTGTAGCTCACTCTGGACCATTCGATCGCCGATCGGACGGTCCATATTAGATTGCGTGATCCAGAGGCCAGGATCGCACGATCGACGTGCAATCTAAGCCGTCCGATAGCACGAACCGTGCAATCAGATGGTCCAGATCGTATGAGGCGATCTGAAGGCCCGGATCATGCGATCCGAGCCATCTGTTCACACAAACAGCAGGATTGGATGGCGGCTGTACTCCCACCGGTGGTGAATAGTAAAATCTAGTTTTTTAAAAGGAAAAAAATGGGATTTATAAGTGAAAACTTGTCCAAATGGACTCATTTCCACATTGATTTGAACCAAAAAAATTCTATTTTCTAATTGGGATGATTTAAAGTAAAAATGCGTGATTATCTAGGGTAGATTCCTAAAAATCGTGCAAAAGCCATCACAAAATGAAAGATCCTAAGACCGGCTACAGTTTTTGAAGGTTACCTCATCGTGGATGATTTTCGGTGGTAGTGGTGACTTGAGCATGCTGTAGAGTAAGGGAAGAAGCCTTGGGCTGAGCTTAGATCCTCACCTTCACATCAAAAAGAAGTTTCATCCAGTGATCATCGTTTCCTCACCGAAATCCCCTTAATTTTGGAGTATTTCTCTCCAAAATGAAGTGGATGATTGCTAATGGCTTTTGGAAGCTCCAGGATGAGGAGAAGGAGAGGAATGAGGGTTTCCTTCAGCCATTAAAGCCTTAGAATAAAAAAAAGTCAAGTGAAATGAACTTTTTTCCACTTTTTGTTTAAAATTTTGGCTCCAAACTCATGTCACTTGGCTTAGGGTGGTTGGGAATGGAAGAGAATCATCCTAGGTGGCTCCCTATGGTTAGCTAAGGCATGGAAAGTAGCTGCCATGAAGGACAAGTTGGTGTTCTAGCCAAGGGGAGGTGAGTGTCCTTCATGCCAAGTGTTCCAATGGGAGAGGTGATGTGGTTTCACCTCCCCATGAGTCTTGGCTACCCCAGCCACTCCTTGGGTCAAAAAATTAGAGTCTTTGGTGCCTATGTGGACTAATGGATGAGTGTCAATTGGCCAATGAAGAGAAATGCCCATTTGGGAAAGTGCCTTTTCATGGGATGCCCTTGACCCAAGAGCAAAGTGGTCATTTGGCTTTGGATTTGATTTGGGCAGAGTTGAAATGAGTCAAAAGTAATTTGGACCAAATTTGATGTCATTTGAACTTCATTTGGTTTAATTTAAGTTAATTTGACCCATTTGGGTCAAATCGGGTCAAAACATGTTAGGTTCATCAATTGGTCAAATTGGGTCAAATTAAGAGTTAGGTCAAGTTAAAATGACTATTTGAAGTATATTGGTTCAATTAGTTTCAATTAATTTGGTTTAATTTGGATTTAATTTAAAGTTTGGCCAATTTGATCCTTTAGTTCAATTTGGGCTAAGTTGACCAATTTGACCTAATTGACCAAATTTGCTTGAATTATGGCTTGGTTTGGGTTCGGTTGATCATTTGAAATGGATTGGTATCTTTGTTTCCAATCAATTTAGTTTATATATAATTTTGGCTTGATTTGACCTTTTAGGTCAAGTTGGGTTCATGGTTAATTGGGTTAGGTTGGGTCTAGTAGGCCAATTGGTCAAATTGGGTTTAATTGAGGCTTTGGTCAAGTTTAATAATCAATTTAGGGTGACCTTGAGTCATTGGTCACAATTAATTTGGTTTAGGTGCAATTTAGCTAGTTTGGGTTCATATGGGTTAAAGGGTTGACTTGGTCAACAGCTTAGGTTGACTTGGTTTGACCTAATTCATGATAATTATTTAACCTATGATGATCAACAAATATGACATGAAGTTTAATTTGGATTAATTCACTTTGATTTAGATTGAATTGAATTTTGATTCATGTAGGTCAAATTGGCCACTTTGGGTTAAGTGAGCTAATTGGGTTTAGTTGGTTTGATCAAGGCTTGATTCAAGTTTGGTTGAACTCACATATGGATTTATGATTGAAATATAAATCTATTTGTAGAGATCTAGAGTCAAATATGTTTTGATTCATTTGATAATTTCAAGTCAAAGGATGAACATGAGTTTGACTTGGGTTTGATTTGAATTTAGTTTTGGTTTGAGGATTGAAGTTTATGTTTATATTTGGATTCATGATTGTAGGATTGATTAAATCATGAAGAAAAACCAAGGGTTTGGCTTGATTTGAGTTTGACTTGGCTATGTTCAATATTTTGACTTGAAGGCTTAGGTTGGATTTTTTTTTATTGAATTTGGATTTGATTTTTGAATTGATTCTTGGATTGATGATTGAAGTTTGTATTTATATTTGGATTCATGATTGTAGGATTGATTGAATCATGAAGAAAAATTAAGGGTTTGGCTTGATCTGAAATTGATTTGGCTAAGTTCAAGATTTTGACTTGAAGGCTTAGGTTGGATTTTGGTTGAATTTGAGTTTGAGTTTTGAATTTGGTTTTGGATCTATGAATTTATAATTCATTTATATTTGTGAATATAAATGAGAATATAAATGGGTTATGAGAAAATTTCTTGAATTTGATTTGAGCTAAGTCCATAATATAGAATCAGAGGGCTTAGGAAAGATTTGAATTTGGAATTTTAATCATGAGCTTCAATCATTTGGAGTTGATCATGGATTTCAATCATTTGGAATTGATTTGAGTTTTGGAAAATCAATTAGGCCGATTGATTGTTGACTTGATTTGGAGTTTGACTTGAAGGAAGGAAGTGGGAATGTGGTTCAAGCTACTGGGGTAGGAAAATTTTTCTAACACCCTAAGGCATGACCTATTCCTATGGCTAACTCTCTTTTAAGTCTCTAGGTTAAGTGTCCACCTAATCATTAGATGTATCTTAAGACTAAGGAATTCTTAAAGTTTAAGAGAAGTCTTATGTCTAAGATGGAGGGGTTAAGAGCTCATTCCAAAAATGAGGTCAACAAAGAGGTTGAGATATATGAAGATGTGACCTACTATCTTCCTCAAAACACCTTTTCTTGTGAACTTGATCAAAATTTAAATGCAAAAGAAAAAGAAGCGAAAGAAAAATAAAAAGAAAAAGAAAATAAAAATACAAGTGAACGAGAAAAGGATATCAAGGAAGAAGTAGAGCCGCATGTCACATTTCACCCACAGTTCATGCCATTATATGGACATATGGGTAAGATGACTCGACCTCCACCAGGCAGAGGCAAAGGCAGAAGCGTTCAGTGGCGGACCCCTAGTTGGCGCTAACCAACAGGTTATGTTCTAATTCATAGAGTACCCTACTATTAACATAGACTTGGAATTCATAGGATGAGTCTAATGTGGTTAGCATACCCCCCTCTCGGTAGGTTTTATTGGAGGTGGCACTTAAGCTAGATGGCAGCCTCCAAGCAAAGTAATGTATTCAATCAAGTTTATGTAAAACTATCGGTGAAGGAACCTTAGCTCTAATCTCACCTTCCTCTCAAAAAGTTAAAGGTTTAGCAATTAAGGAAGCCCCTCAGTCTTCTAGGGGTGTCAAGCCAAAGAGATTCCTATTGAGATCATCATCCTCAAGTCCAAAAACTGATGAAGGGCTTGAGGATAATTCATATAAAGAATTAATGGAATTACCTTGATCGCCTTGTGTTCTTAATCTTGCAAAGAAAGGTTTGATTCCTTTTGCATGGTCTAAGCATAGGTTAGAGTACTTTGAGAAGCTGTGGAACAATAGAGGCAGGGATGCATAATCAAGATTAGGACTAGGCTTTGGTATAGTCGATCCAGTCGACGATGATGATTACTGGTTAGTTGTCACCAATCATCTAGAATCTGATAAGTTCTTCTCAAACCACACTAGCTCTTATGAGAATGTGTGTTTAGAAACTTCAAATGATCCAGATGATTTACAAATCAAAGATTCACCACCGAATTTGAAGGAAATCCATTCAACAATTGACAAACTTAAAGAAATTAACCTGGATAGAAGAAAATCCCGACATCAATTCATTATTGAATGAAGAAAAAATTAATGACTTAGTTAGGCTAATGATTGAGTTTAAGGGCTTTGCATGGAGCTATGAAGAGATGCCCGAATTATCTCTAACATAGCAGTCCACAAACTAGCAATAGATCCTAACGTTAACCCTATCAAGCAAGCTCCTAGACACATGCGATTAGAAATCAAATAATAGGTCATTTCTAAAGTCAAGAAATTGCTTTGGTTTCATCAAGAAAAATACTACTACGATTAGCGTATCATACCAATTATAAAAAAGAATGGCCAAATTCTCATATGCATCAATTTGGACTTAAGGCATGTACTAATGATGAGTTTCCTCTTTCTATACCAGAATTAATGGTGGACATTGCCTCATCTCATGCAGTATTCTCCTTCATGGATGGGTCATCTGGCTACGATCAAATCAAGATGGCCCCCGAGGATGAAAGAAACACTACTTTTGAACCTCGATCAAAATCTATTATTATAAGGTCATGCCTTTCAGCCTTAAAAATGTTGGTGCTTCATACCAGCGAACCACGACTCAGATCTTCAACGAACTTATTCATCATCAAGTTGAGTGCTATGTTGATGACCTAGTAGTCAAGAGCAAAGAAAAGACCTCTTTGACTTGAGTAATTTTGAATGATTAAGATAATATAGTCTCTCAAAATGAGTCTCCTAAAGTGTGCATTCGAGTAACTTTAGGGAAGTTCCTTGGGTTTATTGTCCGACACCGGGAATAGAGATAAACTCAAAAGCCAAAGCTATCTTAGAAATGCCACCACCCAAAAGTTTAACTCAACTCGGATCTTTCCAAGGCGGTTGGCACATCTAAGATGCTTTATCTCCAACCTATCGGGGTAAGCCATTTTCATTACTTGTCAAAAGGATACCAAGTTCAAGTGGGATGATAAGTGTTAGCATGCCCAAGATATCAAGTAGTATTTGGTGAAGCCACCAATTTTAGCAGCCCTTATCCTGGGAAGGCCACTCAACCTCTACATTGCTGCATTGGATGACTCCCTCGATGCTTTGTTGGCCCAAGCCAACAACAAAGGGAAAGAGAGTGCTCTCTACTATCTCAGCCGTCATCTAATTCCTGTTGAAGTGAACTACTCACCTATTGAGAAATATTGCCTAGCTTTGATCTTTGCATCTCAAAAGTTATGGCACTATATACTTTCTCATAAAGTGAACTTGATTTCAAGAACCAATCCACTATAGTATCTCATAACATGGCCAACACTATCTAGATGTTTGGCATGTTGGTTCACAGTTTGATATCACATTCGTATCCCTCCGTACAGTGAAAGGATAAGCACTAGCAGATTTCTTACACACTTTTGTTGATTCCCAACTTAATGATGATCTCCCTGATGAACAAATCATGAATTTAGGGGAGGTAAACAACTATTGTTGGGAGATGTATTCTCATATTATCTCACCAATCCCTTCACTAATAATGAAGTCGAGTATGAGGCTTTGATTGTCGGTCTGGAGTTAGCCATTAGAGTGTGAATCAAGAGCATAAACATCTACGGGGATTCTTAGTTGGTCATCAACCCATTCGGGTCCTACAAGGTTCTAAAACTTAAGCTTCTCATTACCACGGTATACCATAAAATTGTTGGCCCAAATCGAGGTTACCATCTACAAGATCCCTCGAGGAGAGAATGATAGATGCTTTGGCCAAACTTGTCAAGGAATTGGCATGCGGAAGATGAGTTCATTTCAATAAGGGTCCAAAACAAACAAGTCATGTCCCTTATTAATGCTGAACTCGAGGGACTTTCTCTTGAAGGGGAGGTTGTCGTTGCTAAAAGGCGAGAGCTGGATTAGAGGCAACCATTCATAGATTACTTGAATATCAACAAACTACCTTAATAGAAATCACAAGCCCATCAGATGAAATAGAGAGCTCTCTCCTATGCTCTCGTAGTTGGCACCTTATATCGACGATCTTTCGATCAAATGTGGTTACACTGTTTGGACAAACATGAAGCTCGTAGGATCATGATCGAGGTACATTTAGGTCTATGCGGTGTACATCAATCCGATCCGAAGATGAAAGCAAAGATCAAAAGACTAGGATATTACTGGCCTTTGATGATTATAGATTGCATGGATGTATCTAGGAGATGCCATCAATGTTAAGTACACAGTGTGGTCCTACATCAACCACCCAACATTCTATGCCCTACATTGGTCTCATGGCCATTTGAGTGTTGGGGTACTGACATTGTGGGTCCTATCAATCCTCCTTCTTCTAAGAATCATCGATTCATCTTAGCTGCCACTAATTACTTTTCCAAGTGGCGAGGCAATCCCACTGAGGTCATAGCTCGATGTGCTCCAATTTTTTAGGAACCATATAGGTTCATGGTGCCTTGACAAATTATATTTGATAATGGTACTGCATTCAAAAGCACCAAGATCAATAATAGAAGACACGATATAGATGGAGATACTCCACCATCTACTACCCTAGAGTGAATGGCCTAGCAGAAGCATTCAACAAAACTTTCATCCATATACTAAAGAAGATGCTCGATGATAATAGCGGCATGGCATGGCTTAGTTGAAGCATTGTGGGCATTCCGCACCATATATAAAACTCCAACTCGGTATACTCCATTCTCCTTCGGTATGTGCGCCATTCTACCATTAGAAGTTCAACTCCCATCACTAAGGATAGCATTGGATAGTAAAATCACTACATACCGTGCCAATTTGTGATTAAGAGCTTGAAGGTTTGTAGGAGAGGCACTGTACAAAACATCGAGTTGTATATGGCCAAAATAATTCAAGCTCATAACAAGCTGGTCTACCATAAAACTTTTTAAGTAGGAGAGCTTGTCCTAGTTCTAGGGATACCAACTGTTGCCCGTTGAAAGATGGGAGGCAAGTTTGAACCCCCTTAGGAAGGCCCTTTTATCATAGAAAAGGTCTACCAAGGAGGATCTTATCAGCTCATTGATTATAAAGGGGAACAGCCGATGCTTCTAAATAATGGGCTCTATTTGAAGAAATATTACCCATAAAAAATATGTTTGAAAATAATTATCATCAAAAGAACAAAATTTCATTCCAATCCATCAAAATCTTCTTTTCATTTGGTTGTTTGCTTGTCTTGCGATTCCACCACGACATGTTTAGGGTAGGTGTAAGAGAACCCAAGAGGCATCTTATCCCTCTTTCATAAAACAAACACAATCAAACATAATTCTCCAGCATTACTAGAATAGGTGTGAGAGAACCCAAGAGGAGTCCTATTTTGATTAGTACAACTAAGTTAGGTGTGAGAAAACCCAAGCGGCATCTTTTCTTGGTGGGAATCCCAGCTGCCATTCATGGCACTGTTTCATCAAATTCCCCAAGCATGTTTAAGGTAGGTGTGAGATAACCCAGGAGGCATCCAATTCCTTCTAACATAAACACAAATAAAAATAAATACAAATCTTTTATCTCGAGCTATTTTGATGTGGGATAAAGCCTCCTGTGGCACTCACTCATTAGCTACTCTAGGTCGGGTTAACAAGCTACCTTGCTAGTATGTCACCCTAGTGGTCATTTGTGTAGCATATGTGATTTCCTGCGCTTTCTTCCTGACTTTACCATTGCAAACCAACGAGGGCCTTTTTAGTTTGGTATACTTCACTGCGCAGCTAGTAAGCTATCTCATGTTGATTTTATTTGAGAAGATGTGAGTCCCCATGCTTTCTTCTTGAACTAATCATCATGTATTGACTAGGTGTAGTATATTTGAGGTTTAGGATAAGTCCCCCAGAGGCTCCTTTCCTCTTGACTACTCTTAAGTTGATATAAGTCCCCTAGTGGCATTCACTCAGTAATCGTCCTAGATTGGATAGCACCTGTCGAGCCGAAGACAGACTATCCCAACAATCAGTTCTACTATAGGAGGATGTGAGTTCCCGATGCTTTCTTCCTAGGATGATTATTACAAACTGATGGGCACCTTAGGTTGGTTAATGTTCCCTATGTTGATAGCAACTCACTCGGTGGATACACCACTTGGCATATCTGAGTCCCCGCACTTTCTCCTTGAGTTGGCCACCGAGTACCTATAGATATTATCTTTTATAAGGTTTTGAATAAAGCCCTTAACAGCCCCTCTCCCTATGGGCATTCTACTTGGTTCACATCCTTTATGACCTCATTTAGACACTACCCAGGTTACATTTAGATTGGATAGTCCCCCTTTCTTAGTAGCCACCTCTGTGGTTAGAGAATTTGTTCAACGGATGCGCAGATTCTCCTTTGATTTAGTAAATCTGAGATAGGTATATGTTGATATGAGCTTCTTTTAAGTATGATCTCTCACAAACTAACAGGTCCATGATAAACAAACAAAATTAATACGCTTGTGGATTTGGAATTCAAGCCCCTAGTGGCCCCTTTCCCAAACAGGAGAATTTGTTCGACGGGCAGCCCTAGGTTGGGTTGGCATGTTACCTCGCTAATGTGTTACCCCAGTGATCTTTTATTCAGGAAAAATGTGAGTCCCTATGCTTTCTTCCTTAAATTAACCATTGCAAACTGAAAGGCACTCCTTTGGTTGGATAGTTCTCCCCTTTGGAAGCTACTTTGTACCTATGAGCTAGTCTAAGGCAAAATTACTACTCGCGTTCATCAAACTGATGAGATCCATCAAAAATTAAAAATAAAATTAATCTTGACTATCATTGAGCATTTAAGTCCCTCGTGGCATTCATTCAATAATCATCTAGAGGTTCGATTTATTGCAAAAGCAACCGATCACCCCAGTGGTTCCTTATTTTAGAAGATGTGAGTCCCTGCACTTTCTTCTTAACTTGACCATTGCAAATCAAAAGGCAATCTCTTTGGTTGGATAGTCCTACTATGTGGTTGGTAGACTACTCCCTTTGGATTGGTAAATCTAAGCTATGTCTAGGCCGACATGGCCCCTACTCAGTACAGCCCATCGCAAACCGATAGGATCCATCAAAAATAACTAAAAAATGAAATTAATCTTGACTATCTTTAAGCTGATTTAAGTCCCCCAACAACATTCACTCAATAGTCAACCTAATGTTGGGTTCAATTCGATGCCAATGGATGACCCCAACAACGGTCCTTACTTTGGAGAATGTAAGTTTACCATGCTTTCTTCCTAAGTATGCAGTTCTTTGCGAAGGCAATTCCTTTGGTTGGATAGTCCTACCATGTGGTTGGTAGACTACCCCTTTGGATTGGTAAATCTGAGTTAGGCCAAGACCTACATGGCACCTACTCAGTGTGATCCATCGTAAACCAACAGGAACCATCTAAAAAATTAAATTTAAGAATCTAAAACAAATTCAACACTCTTCTCTCAGTGGAGTCAAAATAAACTAAACAAATCCAATCAACCTCCCTCAATGGTGTCAAATCAAACCATCAAAATAATCAAACCAAGTTAAACAAATAAAATCAAATCAATCTACTTCTCCTCAATGAGATGCACGTCTTTCTGGTTCCCTAGCGGATCCTGAATTCTCATCCCCTAGCAGATTTCACAACCTGTTCTCTGGATGACTTGAACTTGCTCCCCTAGTGGAGAGTTCACTTTTCATCCTTAGTGGAGTACCAAATCCTAAATCTACAAATCAAATCAAATTTCTCCTCAGCAAGACTCAAATCAAATCAAACCTCTCATCCCTTAGTAGATGACTTGAACTTCTTTCCCTAGTAGAAGGTTCACATACTCCCCTAGTGGATTCCTCCTTCACTCTCTTATGTCTTTGACATGAATAGAGTCATATTGCACTAAGCTCGATTCCTTCTACACCTTGGATTAGGAGTAGATCATTTCTGTTAGTGCTTATGATCGTTCGGTGTTGTTGATCTCCTCGGTCAACACCAATACAGTGGTATGCCTTGTCAGTCACACCACACCTATTGGGTGCCCTTTGTTGATCTCATTTTTAGAATGATCTCTCAACCTCTCCCTCTTAGACATAGGACTCCTCTTAGACACTAAGAGTTCCTTAGTCTTAAGACACTTCTAGTGATTAGGTGAACACTTTAACCCTAGAGATTTAGAAGAATTCACCATAGAATAGGTCATGCCTTAGGGGTGTTAGGAAAACTTTACCCTATAGCTTGAACCAAATCCTTACTTCCTTCTTACAAGTCAAACTCCAAATCCAAACCAACTTCAAACTCAAATCAATTCTAACTTAATTGATTTTCTCAAATTCAAATCAACTTCAAACTCAAATCAACTCCAAATCCAAATCAACTTCAATCTCAAATCAATTCCAACTTAATTGATTTCCTCAAATCTTAAATCAATTCTAATGGATTTTCTCAAATCATGAATCAATTCCAAATGATTGAAATCCCATGATCAACTTCAAATCCAAGATCTTTCCCAAGACATTTTGATTTCATCTTATGGACTCAGCACAAATCAAATCCAAATCACTTCAAACTCAAGAGATTTTCTCATAACCCATTTATTTTCTCATTTGTATTCACAAATATAAATGAAATATAAATTCAAATCAACTTCAAACCAAAACCAAATTCAAAACTCAAACCCAAATCTAACTTAAAACCAACCTATACCCTTTCAAGTCAAATTCTTGAACTTAGCCAAATAAAACTCATATCAATTCAAACCTTTGGATTTTCTTCATGATTCAATCAATCCTTCAATCATGAAACCAAATATAAACATAAACTTCAATCATCAAACCAAAACTAAATTCAAAACTCAAACCCAAATCAAACCCATGTTCATCCTTTGAACTTGAAATTGTCAAATAAATCAAAACTCATTTGACTCCAAATCACTTTATATTTCAATCATAAGTCCATATGTGAGTTCAACCAAACTTGAATCAAGCCTTGATCAAGTCAATTGACCCATTTATGCTTACTTGACCCAAAGTGACCTAAAGTATCTTTTTGAGCCAAATTCTAATCCTACCTAAATTGGATTGAACTAAGCCCATCTAAGCCTAACATTATTAGCAACAATCATTATAATATGATCAATCACTCAAATTGGGTCAAACCAAGTCAAACCAAGCCTTTGACCAAGTCAATATTTTACCCAAATGAAACCTAAACTAGCAAAAATCCACCATAAGCCAAATTGATTGAAACCATTGATCTTGATCCATTCTAAATCAATGTTTGGACTTGACCAAGTCAACATTTAAGCCAAACCTAGCCCAATTGGCCACTTGACCCAAGTTGACCTAAAATGTGAAAATGTGTCAAATCTTGACATAAGCCAAATTGATTGCAAGCAATGGGTCAAATTCATTCTAAATCACTTGTTGAACTTGACCAAAGTCTTAATAGGCCAACTAGACCCAACTTAGCCCAATTGACCATGAACTCAACTTGACCTAAAAGGTCAAATCAAGCCAAAATCAAATCAAAACAAAATTGATTGAAATCAAAGATTGTAAAACATTTCAAATGACCAACCAAAACTAAACCAACCCATGACCTAACCTAATTGGTCAACTTGACCCATTTGACCTAAGTGAACTCAATTCAACCAAAACCAAATATAAATTAAATTGAACCAAACCAATGATACTAAACCACTCCAAATGGTCATATGAACTTGACCCAACCCTTAGTTTGACCCAATTTGGCCAATTAGTCAACTTGACCCAAGTTAACCCATTTTGACCTAAATGGTTCAACATGAGCCAAATCATATCAAATAAACTCCAAATTCATTGAAAATCAACACAACCCAATTTCAAACTATTCCAAATCTGTCTAAATTAAAATCAAAGCCAAATGACCATTTCACCCCTAGGTCAAAGGGTAACCTATGGCTAAATCCACTTGGAATTTGGCCAATTCCTTTTCATGGCCACTTGGCATCCTCTTAGTGGTCCATTTGGACACCAAGGGATGTGGTGCACATGATCCAATGGGTTTGGGTCAGCCAAACTCAACCCAAAGCCAAAATTAACCACCCAATGGAAAATGAGCACATGGAATGACTCCATACGCTCATTTAACACATGGGAAACTCCTCCACTACACTCCCCTACCAAAATCGAACCATGTGAAACTCCTAACAACCTAACAAACCCATTCAATCTCATCAATTGATCCAAAATGGAATCGAGCTCATGACTGTCCAATCCAAGTAAGGGAGATATACTCCCCCTAATTTCATTCAAATTCAAAACACGCTTGCATTTGATTGAGGTAGAGAGACCTAAGGCAAGCTCCCCATGCTCTCTCAAGAAATTTCTTTTATAAGCATCATCAAGGCACTAAGTCAAGCTCACCCAAGGTGTTTTCCAAATAACCAAGCCACGAGAAGGAGGAGCTAGACCAAAGCCGCAAGCCATTGAAGCCTCACTTTGGTCAATAGGAAGATCCACTTCATCTCAAGCCTTCAAACCTTCAACAGGGCTTCGTCTCCACTAAACGAAGCTACCTCAACGTTTGGGAGTGCTGGTGATAGCCTCCGATGAGGTATGCTTCAAAATTGAGCTTAGGTATAGAATTCTTTGGTCCTTTGTGAAGGGAACTGTAATCCCATTGAATTCCACTATTGGATGTCTTTCTCTTTGCTCTTAGATGGTGTGTGTCTTAGCTCAATCCGAGCTCAAGTAAGCTTGGATCCGCCATGGAGGATGGATGGGCGGTCTTTGTCTCCCACAGTGAGGCGGGCTGAATCATGGACCGTCCATCCTGCGTGTTTTGGATGGACGATCCTGATTAATTTGTGTAAATCTAGTGATTTAATCCCTTTAAAAACCGTGGGTTTAATCCTGACCGTCTGATCCTTGATCGAATGGTCCAAGTAGAAAATGTGTAGGGCCGCCGACTGACTTGGCTTTTGATTTGACTATTTAAATAACCAATCCCACCGCATCACGTAGAAAGTGCGCACCGCATCAGCGGTGCACGTGGCGCCGATGAGATTAGTTATATAATTAGGGGATTTAATGACATATTAATCACTGAAACTTCAAAAATACATAATTAAATGTAGAAAAATCAGAAAGATATAAATGAGGCTCATTTTAAAGATAATTCTGTGAGGAATAATAAAAAATTGTTTCTAATTGATTTTGATCAATGAATTTTTCTTAATTAGGTTTATTTAAAATATTAATAACCCTAATTACTCCCTAATCATTTCATTAATTAATTCCAAACTTTTCAAGCATATTTAGTGGGATGACCTCTACTTCATCTAATTTTCTTGGAATTTATTAATGAGTTAATTAGGAAATCAATTAATGAATCCCTAATCACACTCTTAATGTAATTAAAGGTAATTAAGCATGTGAACAAGGATTTAATCATTTAATTTAGATAATTAAATATTGCTTAAGTGATCAAGAGATTTATGAAATAATTTTGGGATATTTTCCTTAAGTTATTCCCTAAACCCCATTTCTTCCTTAATACAAACCTAATTAAGGATTAATCCACTAATCATCTTCATAATTAGATTAATCAAATTTTTCAAATCAATCTGAACTTAATTAATCCTTTGTTGGGTAGATCTTTAGGTGTTTAAAAGCCTAAGGTAAACTTAGGAAATCATTTCCAATCCATATGTGTAGGAAGGTTATGAAAGTACTTAATCAAACTCTTTAGCTTAATTAATCAATAATTATTAGCCAATTGTATTAAGCCCCTTTCTTTCTTAGGTGCATTATTGATTTAAATTCAATGTGGCTATATATCATATGTTGACTCATAATTGTTAGGTTAATTATGCTAAGGTGGTGTAGGTAAGGGGTAATTAATGAACTTAATGTACACCTTAACCTAAGAAAAATATAAAATCAATCTAATGGTTCTAAAATTTAAACTAAAATAACACACACATGTGGGAGATGGGTTAGGACCAGCAACTCAAAATTTAAACAATTTTTTTTAAATAACTTTGACTTACTTTAAATGATCTTATTCTATAGGATTGTCTTTAGGCATTAATTAGGGTGAATGAAGTTACATGCTTACATCACTTTATTTCTTTCCTAGCATGATAAATGTTGTTTACCATTTGAAATCATGCATTCATTTCTTTTGAAAAATAAAATAAATGAAATATTTCCTTTATGTTAAATTGCATGTTTTGGATAAAGTAAGAATATGAATGGCTATATTCATTATTAAATCCAAAATTATTTCCAAAACCTATAAATCAAAGATTACAAATGAAAGGTATGCTACTTATAATTACTTATAAGCTTGCATGTGAGTATAACATAAGATATCCATTATGTGACTTTTCCTTCTCTTTACTTTTAACATAGTTTTGAATAGGATTTGTAAAGTGTATAGTTCATTTGAAAAGAACACAACACTTGCTTGAATCTATTCCTATTCATTCATATGTTATCATTTAAGAAGGATCTTCACATTTACACATGTAAATTGCATAACTAAATCAATAAAAATATTTTGTGTGACACTTTTTCTATTCATTTCTTTGTGTACATGCATGTGTATTTAAGAAAAGTGGTATATTAATCTGGACATCATGGGGTTGCGCAGCTTTATGTAGCCCTAAGAAGGTCTTATACCTTATACCCTTAGCATAGAAAATTATGGTGTCATACTCACTTATGTCTTTCATACATGTAAATATGCATTTGATTAATGGATAAAAGAATCCCTCTCTTTTCTACAAAATAAAATCATGCATTATGAAGCATCCAAATTTTCTTAAGCAACATCCCTTAGCATTCATCATTAAGGTGTGCTAAATATTTACATTTGCATGTATAGATATGCTTAGGATTCATTCATATCCATGATACACATGTTGGAAAGAAATAAAGTGTTATATGATTTATGATAGTAATTAACTTTAATTAATCCTAAAATGCCTTTCTAATTTGAATAGGTAACTTAGGATTAATTAAAACACATAATAAAATATTCACTAAAGAAAAATCATTAATGAATCTACCTTAGAAATTACTTAAGGTAGGGAGGAAAGAGAAGTTCTCTTCCATTTTTCTCTCTTTATAACACTTAGTAATTAAGTGTAGATTCATTCAAACCAAATCAAATCATCAAATAAAATTAACAAATCAATTAAATCACTTAAATGAAACCACTCTCTAAGTTGAACCCTTTCACACTTAAAAAATCTTAACCTTAAAAGCCTAGCTAAGACATACCACACAAGCCTTAAATAGCGTACACATTAGGCTAAGTCACCATTTCTAGCTCTATGTTAGGGTGGTGCATGGTTTGATGCTTGATTTTATTTTGTGATGTGATATTTTAGTCTGGATGTTAAGATGTATGTGTGTAGATTGAATGGTAGGGCGATCTTAGTCTAACCATTATCTTCTGCAAGGGAATATGCTTAAGAGGCATTATAATAAAAATAATAAATGTTTTTGCTATGCAGGTTGCTTATACCCCTAAGCATAATCCAAAATAGGGCAGGTGGACTTAGTTACCGATGTGTTGGGTGCTAAGTCCAACTTATTCATATACATGCTTGGGATTGTGTGGTTTGTTTAGCTAATCTCTATTTTGCAGGTCTTAGTTAGATTTATTTTTCCCATTTTCATGTAATTTTTTATAATTAGGATTTAGAATGAATGTTATGGGGGATTAGGATGAACATTGGTCATAAGACTATATCTTATGTACTATGTGAAGCTTTTGGAGCAACCACATTCCAACCAAAAGAAGAAAGAAGAAAGAAGAAAGAAATGAAGAAATGAAGAATGTAGACCTCTATAACATGAAATCCTTTTTTATTGTAATTAATTCATTTGTAATCCGGGTTGTATAAGGGTAGAGCTCGGCTACCCAATTTCTTTTCAGGTTTGTGCGGTGAAGCCCAACCACAATGGTCTTTTATTCTTTTGTGCTAGCTTTATAAATTTGTTTGATGTTTGTTTAGCTTGTGTATTAAGATGACATATTTTCCTAGTTTCTTTCTTGCTTTAATGAATGGCCTGGATGCGATTAGGCTCTTAGAAAAAAAATAAATTTTCTATTCAATTAATCAATGAAATTAAAATTAATAACTCATGACCTCTAAAGCCTAGGCTATAAATTAAGATAAAAGACTTAGCAACCCCTTAGCTGGATGTTGTATGTTTTCACATCATTGCATAAAAAAACATCTTGCTTCACTCTTGCATATGGAGGGTTTCCACCTTTGCTAGGGAACTTGACCTTTAAGAGCCATGGTGGAAACACACCTCCTTCTTGTTGATTTTGGCCCATAATCTAATTTCTCATGCATTAGACATATGAATCTCATAGCCTATGTCAAATCAATTATCCAAAAATGAAAATAAAAAATAACAAATTTTGCATTAAATTTAAGTCATTAATCATGCCCTATAAGATCTAGTCCCTTAGGGAGTGTGTTTAAAGACTTAGTCTCTTTCTAAATAAATAATAACCTAGCTATCTTGCAAAAGCATATGACTTGCCTACATGTATTTAAAATCATAGGAGGAGTTAGTTGGCAGCCACCCCCAGGCGATTGTAAGTCCAAACAGTTGGATGATTTATCCTCTCTTGTGGAGGTAAACCAAATACCCATTTTCATCTTAGATTTAGGTCATGCCTTGGCCCTCGCCAAAGCTCTCTAGATTTAGGTTCAGAAGTTGCTACTTCCCTTTGCAGGCTACAAGCATAAATCCTCACCTCTTAGGCATTTCATGATCTTGTGTCGTGGAATTATAAGCCCTATATTTATAATAAAAATTCAACTCAAATAATAAATCACTTCAATTTCAAAATATAAATCCCAACCATAGTTAGTTTGGGATGCTTAGGCTTCCTAGAATCATAAGCATCCCCTACTTATCTTCCTTTGGTTTCGATAATAACTCTGTCCTCTTGATCAATCCCACTTGATTTTCTAAAAATAAACTAAATTGATTAAAAGTTCTATCTTTGAAATCTTTGAAGACAATGATCATTTACCTTAATCGAGAGTATTCTTAAGGAATCATATTTTTTAAGATGTAATTAACTATGGGGGCTTGCCTCCATAGGAACTCTGAACCCAAAATAAACCTTGATTTACTTTTTCATGTAAAGTAGGAGAAGAATCTCGGTACATTCAAAGACCCATCGTCTTAGGAGTCCTTATTAAGGTGATTAGGTTCGTTGTGGGATGGTAACTTCTATCTCTCGAGATAGTACATCATTCTTCAATGTCATACCCGATCACCCTAATAAGAACAACTGTGGATCTACTTGATGTCCTATGAAAGGCATTTTTATTTTTGTCTTTATTTAAAACTCATTTAGATGATGATGAAAATAAAATTTCACCACACACCCCTATGCCGAAATGTTGTCAAAATTTAGACTGAATTTTGGACTTAAATAGAAAAAGGGCTTGAATGTGTATGGAATATTCTGTATTTACTTTTATGCAGATGATTGAAAGCCTCGTTATGCTCATTAGGGCATAACGGGATTGAAAGTCAGCTGAGGTGCTTCAAAATACCAACCATCACGCTCAATAGGGTGTGACGGATAGGCCAAAAAAATTCTAATGTAGCCCCCTACACGGGGATGACGTCAGAATGCTGTAGAAATTATGTCGAATGTTACATTGACAAAAACTCAAATAAATTAGTTTAAATTAAAAATTTTAAGCTAATTTTAAAATTTAATTTGAGTTTGTTAAATTTAGAAGTAAATAAAATTATGAAAATTTAACTCCAACTAAAAGCAAGAATTAGTCAACTACTCTCAAATGAATAAACATCTCTCACTCAATATCTGAATTATCTTGGATTTCACATTGAGATAATCAAAAGAAAATTTCAATCTTAAAAATTTCAATCATTTTAAAGATTGAAATATGTAATGTTTGAAAATACATTCAGATACTCGATCATGAAGTAATTAAAATGAGTTAGATATTTTGGCAATAAATATAAATCGGGCACGTCAATATCTCATTCAATCGATTTAAAAGATGATCTAATTGAATATCCAATAAGAGCACAGAATGTATTCTTGGAATTGGAATGTAGTTTTCAAATCATAATTTACTCCAAATGAATTGGAGATAATCGATGAATTCATAAGAGATTTTCAAGGAGATCAAATGATTGCTAATAAGCATAATCAATGAATTCTTAAAAAATGTTTGAAGTATATTATTCATCTTATTAAATATTTAAATCAAATCAAGGAGAAGTTGAATATAGTTGGTGATGAGTTTGAGAATTGTCAATAATCATAAACGAGTCATTGAATATTCAAAGACTAGACAACTTTGAATAAAAGGAATCAATTAAATATTATTTCCAAGGGATCTAACAAGCTATTAGAATAATTTAAAATGCGTTCTATGCCACCAGATTCGCAACACATCATACGAGCGAACAGAAGGTACTAATTAAGACTTCAATTGAACCCTTGTATATATTATGAAATCGGATTAAAACTTAAATTGAACGCCTTAAAATTATGCAAGCATTTTTAAATATACTCGCATTGGCCCTAATACTATGTTGAATGCTTAAATTTAGTATTTGATGATGTTGTGCGAGTTTCTTCCTAGTTTAGTCTTAGGACCGGGTCCGAGTTAACAAAACTTAAAAATCTAATAATAATATTATAAGAATTCTAACTTAATAAGACATCTGAGAAGCTAATTCTATCATATGACAGTAGATCTGATTCTCTATTATTAAATTAATAAAAGTCAATAGGATTTAAATTAACAAAATAACACATCTACCCCAATGATGGCTATGTTGAATGAAGGCTTAGCTAGTAGGCTCCACATATGATGTAATTATGACCAGAGTCCTCTGATCGAGTGGTTGTTGAAAAATGGAACCATTATATTACTATCATGATTATAGCCCTTATGTTCCCCAATGGCTCTGCCCTTTGAGTTGTGAGTCATAGGATACACTTGATAGGGTAGAAAGCCCTCTGTCAGCTAAGGTAGACTTAAGCTTGTCTCCTTAGATAAACACCACCCCAGGTCTACAAGGATTTCTTGGACGACGTAACACATGTGTTGTTGACAATGATCCTTCTATCAGGTTGGGTCAACTAACTTCTCTGACTAAGTAGATCAGGGACCGCGATGGCCCGGGATGATGAAACTATGGGATCTAGATCGAGCACATCATCATTCCCCCAACCATCTGCTTTAAGCTAAAATGATGAATTTCATAAAGCCAAATTTTAAAACTCCACATGTTGTTACTATACACTACGCAATTTAACAACCTAATAACTATCCTTAATCAAAAGTTCTCTCTCAGCATTGAGAGGGGTAATTAACTTTAAGTGTTTGCGCCTATAGAAAACTTGAAACCATATCTAAAGTCCTCACCAAATGAGGGCAAAATCTCTCGATAGTGTCTTATATATTATCTCATCTGCCTTCAAAATTTTATCGACACTTGAAATCATACTCTCTTCAATGTGAGAGGTCGGTGGCAAATTTTTGAAGCCCACAGGATCACTTTAAGAACACTTAATAAAGAATGCCAATGCCGTTCAATTTCCACACCTTCACATTTAGCCTACTTACAATATGATTTCGGCCATTGATTTCTTGAAGTCTGAAAATGTATTTTAAAAAATGACTCATCACTTTTAGAAGTATTTAGAAATCAATATTGATAACTTCATAACATAAGGTCTTCCTTTTAACATGTCTAACTTCTTTTCCTAAACCCTAAACCATGCTTCAAAATACTATATTTACCAGAATCTAACAAGAATATTAGCTTAGGTTTTCATCCTATCTCTCTCTCTCTCTCTATCTCTCTCTCTCTCTCTCTCTCTCTCTCTCTCTCTCTCTCTCTCTCTCTCTCTCTCTCTCTCCTTAATGCTCATTTACCACCTTTGAAAGGTGAGTTTTAACTCTCAGTTATCAAAGGTAACCCATTGAAATTTATCTGTTGGATTGACTACAAGTTAGTAATGCTACAAAAAAAATTAATCTTAAATTTAGGGAGGTTAAAGATTTCCTACTTAACCTAACTACAAGAGGATTTATGAGCTAAATTTGTAAATTAGATATCGTTAAAAAAGGATTTATCATAAACTTGTGGGGTGATAGTAACATTTAGCCACTACGTCAGTAGATGAATGTAGTCCATTTGTTCATTTCAAGTGATTCAAAAAATTGTCATTATATATTAAGATATATAAGAAAAATATATACAATGAAGTTTAACTTTGATATCAAATCATCATACCGAAAGCCTTGAATAGTTGAATAAGGAGAAAGAGGGAGGAAAAGACAAGAATAGAAGAGAGCAAGAAAAGGAAGAAACATGCCATGCATCATTTTATTCCATAATAGACTTGTTCCTTATATGTGACCCTTGGACCTACATTTATAATAAAGATTTTATGAAAGAAGAAAAAAAAATTAAACATATTCTAAATTATTAAATTACTATATTATACTTGATATTTAAAAGAAATGTAAACAAAAAATGACTAATAAAAATATCATGATAATTCAACTGAAATGCTAATATAAAATTTTATATAGTTCTGAAGTTTATATGTATTTTTTTAGTTATATCTTTTCAAATAATAAATATCAAGTGACATTATTTAGTTGGGTCAATTCAATTTTTTGATTTTAAGTTATTGATTCAATTTTTAATTTTTTATATTGATCAAATGGAAAATTGAACTATATTAATATCTTCAAATACTAAATCAATAAAGCCTATGAATTATAAATATATAAATGGTATAATGATCAATATGGATAATATTTATTCAATATGCTAAAATTATAAACCATATCAAGATTTTTGGTACACTTCTTAATAATTTTAATTACATTTTGTTTCATCTAGAATTAAACTAAACTAACTAACATAAAGTTCAAACCAACCTGAAAAATAGTTTCTATAATTTAGTTTTATAAATTTTAGAATTGATACCAATTATTTTAGCTAATCTATAAACAACTAAATATGTACCTATATAGTGGGCAAATAGAGTGTTATGGAAGCCTAAATAGATAAAATTGATCATCCCTTGGGGGTAAGATGGTAGATTGGTAGGCATATTAGATAGCCACTTAACAAATGACCAGTGGGCTTCTAGTTCAAACTTGACTTGAAATGATGATTTATGGTTAGAGACATTAGGGTGCTAAGAGTTAAGGTTATTAGGTAGAATATAATATGTGGCAACTTAAAAGTTGGTGGCTAAAAGGTAGGCTTTCAAGGGGATATTGACCAATGGTAGATATTTATTAAGAGTTGATCATGAATATAATCATCAAGTCTTTCAAGTTTAATTGATGGATCAACTTGAAAACTACATCTTCTAAGGGCTTTGATCTGAGCAATTGTAGTTCATGCATATGCTCTTAATGTTAATAAAAAAAGAGATGTTATACTTTTCCTCTTATTTTAAACTTGATAAGTATAAGCATCCAAAATAACAATCTAATTAAGTTTTTAATATTGCTCGACATCAATATAGCTAAACCACTAACCTGTTGACTTCTCTAGAAATGTTGAAGAAGGAAAAGAACCTAATAATGTTCACTTTAATTATAACAGTAAATTGAGTATAGGGGGGAAAAGGTTGACATAGCATGCAAAGCACTAATGAAGAAGGTCAATGAATGGTGCAATGATAGTCACATCATCCAATTCACTAGGAGATATGTTATGGTTTATGGATAATTTGTTTTTTTTTAATGATGTGACTTAATAGATTCAATACAATCCTAATATAGAGCAACATCTTTGATGAGCAACAAATATTGAACAACACCACTGGATGAGCATCATTAGGCTCCTCCAGCATTATTAATTAAGTTAGTTTCCCCCAAAGCTTTTTTGGTCTTTCGACTTTAGACGGGCCTTGATGCTTTTCTATAACTAAAATAGCAACACTCATCGTTCATATAAATTTGGGATAATCTTCCTCCCTCAAATTTCAATTATAAAGTCTACTTAATTTCTTTATATTAGTGCTATGATATAAATAAAGTAATATGTACAATATTTTTACTCTCAATCAATAGCTTCTCAATATAAATTATTTGGCTCCTCATCAATAATAACTTGAAGTCATCATCATTTATTTCTTTCTCAATTTTTAAAATTAATTCAAAATTAGATTTTTTTTTTTTATTATTCTTAACAAAAAATAAAAATACCGCTTTATACAGATCTCATTATCTTACACAATTTCCTAGTCAAATGAGCATGCTAAAGTTTGTATATAAAATAGTATAAACAGGTATAAAATATACCAAAGCTATATTGCTATTAAACATCTAACCGCGCATGACATGGGCGGGTCAAAAATTATTGCGTGTAAGTGATTGGCCGGCCCAACACTCGATCTCTCACGCATTTCCTGAATTAAAAGGTAGAAATACTTTTAATTTAAAACTTATGACAAAACTATTTTTTTCTATACATTTTTAACAATATAAGTGTAATTACTTCAACTAATCCTATATATTGAAATCTTGATATTTTCGGAGGATAGTTTTTCAATCATAATATCATAACTTAATTTTAATCAAATAAAATAAACTTCAAAATAATTAAAATCATGTTAAACAAACTTATTTTAAAAATAAATTAATCACTTTCATACTGGTAAGAAAATTAATGAGACTATCCTACATGTTACTCTCTCAAACAACGGTGCTCTTTCTTCTCTCTCTTCGGAATTGTATTTATTGCTTTTATATAACTTACAATGAAGGCAATTCCTTTATTCCTTCTCAAGTTGATGGCTTCTCGTCAAGTTGATAATTGACTGTGATGTCCAATGATCGAAGCACTGTTTTATTGTGATTAATCAGCTGATGGATGGTGCTGATGCTGCGTCAACTTCAGAGAGGGGCAGTAAATAGACGCAATGCATGCATGCGCCATCGCCGCCGGCCTAATAACTCGACCAAGAAGTCTCCACCCTTCGCACAACTACGCAAGTGGCTCAAATCTCGGCCTATTTAACATAGTTGAACCCATAATTGTAGCTTGATAAATAAAATTAGTTGAAGGTGGCTCTCAATTTTGTTTAAAAAAGTGTTCAATCAACACACAAATACTTGCTATTTCATGGCCATTTATTTCTATCTTTTTAGAATAAAATTAATATTTTGTTCTCATGAGAGGTGTGATATGGTAGTTTAAGTAGATTTGAGTCTTGAAGTGCTTCTATTTATCAAAGTAATAGAACAACTTTAATTTTTAATGTGAAATTTTTTTTAATTTATTGTTAGAGAAGATAATTGTATACTTGAGATCATATATTGGAGCTATAAATATTATAATTTATTGCTTAACTTTTAACAAAATTATTCTAGCTAATGATCTGAATCAGAAAACTGAATCCTATACCATACACTCACTATTAATGAAGACGCATATTTTTCGGGTGCAATCATGACCTTGTTTAATTACTTAAGTTGAAGGGATGGATAAATAAATAAAAAATTATGTGATATCATATCAAACTTATTCCAGATATATAAAATAAAATTTGATTAAGAGCACTAACAACTGACAATGTTTGAATTGAAATGAAAACAATTGAAGGTGCAAAGTTTTCTTATCAGCATTCTGTATGAAGCTTGGCCAGAGCTTGATTTAAAATTTTAATATTTTATTCAAGCTGGAGCTCTTTTATTAAAATCATGTTAGAGATAGATTCATATTGGAATTACCTATAAACGACTAGCTCATTTAATGAAATAATTAAACTTTGATTAAGTCTTGATTGAGTTTGTTTAAGAGTAGCTTATTAGGAAATAGAAATGAGTTATATCAAATAAAGTTTGTTGAACGTAAGAAAAATAAAATTTTAAATTATATTATTTATCAACGAGTCTTAATTGATCTTCTTAACAAATTTTTTCATTAATTTTAAATGATATTGTTTATAAGCATAAATGAATTAAATAAATATCTGCCTATTATGACTGCCACCAATCTCTACCTCCGCCTACCGATACTTGTCAACAACCACTATTATCATTATTATTATCTCAATTTTCATATATATATACATGATTAAGTTATTAAATATTCAGTAAAAAAAAAATATTTTTAAGATATTAAATATATTTTGTTCAAATTAAAATATAAATAAACTAACATAAATAGCTAGCAGCCCTAGGCCATTTTTTCTCACTTGTATCGTATCCCGTCTTGATACTCATAAACCACAAAAAAAAACACTGTAAAACGACGACTCATCTTATAACTTCTCTCCTCTTTTTGCTGTCCATTCGGAAATTGAAAACAGAGATTCTTAATTATTAACAGATATATATAAGGGGATTTACATACATACCACGCAATTTTTATGTATTTATATATTTCACATTCAAAATTTAATTTTTACTTAAATAGCACTTAAATCTTCATTATTACATCAAAAATACCACCCTTGTTATTTTTTCTAAGTGAAATGCAACTTTTTATGCATAGGAAAAGTGCTATTTTTGTAAATATTAAAATTTGAGTGTGAAATATGTAAATGTATAAGAATTGCGTATGTAAATTACATACATACCACGTAATTCTTATGTATTTACATCTGTCACATTCAAACTTTAATTTTTACTTAAATAGCACTTAAATCTTCATTATTACATCAAAAATACCACCCTTGTTATTTTTTCTAAGTGAAATGCAACTTTTTACGCATAGGGAAAATATTAAATGATTAAATATTTAAATGTATAATCATAATTAAGAAATATTTTTAACTATCTAATAATTTATTTATGTTGTTTTATAATTAATGATATTTAAAATTAAAATATGTTATAATCAAAATTTTAAGTCCTGTAATCAAATAATGCACGCGTACATATGATCATAGGTGAATCCGTTGTTCGGTGTCACTCCGGCCTCGAGCAGCCCGTCCCGCATCGCTGACTGCCACTGGAGGACCGGCGGCTGAGGCCCTGAACACGACTAATCGCTCAACCCAGCGGTATGAGACATAGGCTAGGTGGGCGTTCCAGCTGGCGCGGTGAATAGAGTCAGAGCTGGCTCGGGAGTAGAACCCTGCGTTGATACAGCTTCCTCCGCCGAGCACGCGGGCGCGGGCGTTGATAACGCCGTCCTCAGAGATGAAGCGCTGCGACGGAGAGGTGGGTGAGTTGTCGTTGAGTGTATCGGCGAAGAAGGCGAGGTTCGAGATGTTCTTGTTGCCGTAGGGGGAGCCGCCGCGTTCTATGAGAAGGACGGTGAAGTTTTTGGAGAGGGTTGCGGCTAGCGGGCAGCCGGCGGTGCCGCCGCCGATTATGATATAGTCGTAGTGGGAGACCGTGGGGGCTTCTGTGGCTTGCTTTAGGAATGAGTATTTTGAAGCTGTATCAACGCTCATTATCACGTAATAGATTCATTAACTTAATCCAAATGAGTAGGAGAGTACATTTACTTTGTTAGTCTTTATTAATTTTTTGTTATTAATTAATTTCTGCATATTAGAGTGTATTAATGTTAGCACATTGTTGCTAAATATCTCTTGTTCATTCATCAAGTTATCTACTTCCAAAAATTCGAGTCAAACATGCAATCTTCTTTAAACTAAATATTTACTAGTTTTTTTTTTTTGTATAAATTTTAATTTAAAGCTGTCCTTGTGCCCTTATTTGAGTAGTCCGTGTATTTGTTAATCTACGAATGATTTTATTACCTATTTTCAATTAAAAATATGTAAAATAGATTTTTACCATTAAAAAATAAATGCTACTTGCATTAATTCAGTGTATTAACAAGTTCTTTACAAAAGCTTCTTTTTATTGATAAACGTCGATCAAGAGGCAATTTGTGCTTTCTTCTGAACTGCACTATTTTATCAAAATAAATTATAAACTAAAATTTTAAGGAAAATTTACATAAATAACACACAATTCTTATGCATTTATATATTTAACACCTAAAGTTTGATATTTACTGTGCGCTCCGAAAATTAGCCACCGATCTCTCCCATCGAAGAGAGTTTGATTTTAATTGTCGGTGTAATTTTCAGAATGCAGATGAAATAGTAGATAAGACACTACCCATAGATTTCGTCCTCATTTTGTGAGGACTTTAGATCTGGTTCTAGGTCTCCTATAGGCGCAAGCACCTATAGTTAATTACTCATCTCAATGTTGAGAGAGAACTTTAGATTAAGGCTAGTCGTTAGATCGCTAAATGCATAGTGTATAGTAGCAGCATGTGGAGTTTTGAAATTTAGAATTTAGAATTTATGAAATTCATCATTATTAGCTTAAAGCGAATGGTTGGAGGAATGATGAAGTGTCCAATCTAGATTCCATGGTTCCGTCATCCCGGGCTATCATGGTCCCTAGTCTACATAGTCAGAGGAGGTAGTCGACTCAACTTGACCGAATGATCTCTATCAACAGCCATAGGTTGTGTCGTCCAAGTAATCCTTTTGGACCTGCGGTGGTATTTGTCTAAGGAGACAAGCATAAGTCTACCTTAGCTAACAGAAGGCTTTTTGCCCCCATCAGGTGTACCTTATAATTCACATCTCAAGATGCAGAGCCATTGGGGAGCATATGGGCTACAGTCGTGATCGTAATATAATGGTGTCATTTGGAAGCAACCACCTGATTAGAGGACTTTGATCATAACTGCATCATATGTGGAGCCTACGAGCCAAGCCAGACGGTAAGAGGACATGGGTCATGTCCTTGCTGGTGTTTTGAATTATGAGATTAATTTTATATTTTTATTTAATTTAATTTAGCATCGTCTTTTGTCTGCTTGTACGAAGAATTATAGATCTCATGATGTATTGTATCGTAGAATTAGGTTTGTATTTGCACTTAAAAGGTTGTATCTTTGCTCGCATTTTATTTATTCGCATAATTCCTAAACTTCAATGGTTGACTTATGCTCATTAAAGACCTACTAGATCTTTGCAAATCCAACATTCAAATTTGATACTCGTTCATACAAGCTGTTATACTTCCTTTAAGCAAGCTTATTTGAATTAAAGCTTCTTTTGAGTACAAGTCAATTATTCAGTAAGAAGTCTCGATCATGCTTGCTAATAGGATATTTAGTTATAGTGAAAATATCTTATGAATTTATTTGATTTTCACTTTAACTTGAAAATAGCACTTAACAAATCTCATATATATCAATTTTATGTTTAATTGAAGCCTTCTTTAGTCTATTCTAAATTAGGCATTCTAATATATGGATTAAATAAGAAGGCCTATTCTTGTGAATCTCACTCTAGAGCTTGATGTGGGCTCTATCTCATTTGAAAATTAGCCTTCTAGCTTCATGTAACCTCCCCATAAGTATAACATGAATTCAAAGTTATGCTTGTGCATTTGACTTATTTTCTTTCAATCATTTTCACACATGATATAATATAAGCCATAAAGTTCAATTAATTCTTCTTAGCTAATTAACCATTAATCCTTGTAGTTTGCTATATAGTGTAAGCGAGTTATCAAGCTTCGTCTTCATTCACCAAGCTTGATTGTATTCAATTTAAATCATTCTTAGTTCACTTAGAATAAGTTATGATACTAGCAACGTTTATTGAAAAGATCATGCATGACCAAATTCATCGGTGAATATGCAAGTTATGTTCTTCATCTTCTTCATGCAAGAGCGATCAAACTCAATTTGACTTTATTTTAAACTCTACATCAAGAGATCAATATATATAACCAAATTTCAAATTTATTGCAAGTTTCTTATGAGTTTGGAGCTAGTTTCAAGCCTCACTTGAACCACATTTGTATGCTTACAAGTTATATTTTTATCCCACTATAAATCTTCAATTATTCACTAGGATTCTCCTTTTGGATTATTTTAGGCAAAATATTGTGAGAGTCGGTTCATGTATATCAAAGGAATTTAAGTTTATTTAAAGTTGTATAGGTTCACTTAAGTTTGATCCTTATTTTCTTATTTGAAATATGATTTTCAATTTTATTTGTAATCAAGTCTATTTCAAATTCATTTCAAGTTCATTTATATTTAATTTCTAATTCATTTCTTTAGGATTTTACATTTTATATTTAACTTAATGTTAAATTATTTTTTTTGTTTGGTCCCAAAACTTTGATGAAATTTCAGCAGCATTTCGACAGTATTTCGGTGTCATCATCGCGTAGGGGGCTACATCAGAACAATTTTGGCCTACTCGTCATGCTCTAACGAGCATGACGATTGGTGTTTTGAAGCACATCGGCCGAATTTCAATCTCATTATGCCCTGATGAGCATAATGAGACCTTCAATTACCTACATAAAAGTAAATATATATGCCAATATTCTTCTCCCCCTTTTTTTTCTAAGTCCAAATTTAGTCAAAATTTTGGCAGCATTTTGACATAAGGGTGCCACATCTAATAGTTTTGGCTTACTCGGTATGCCCTATTAAGGGTAACGAGTGGTGTCTTGCGACACCATAACCGTCTCTTTGCACTCGCTACACCCTATTGGGCATTAACGAGGTCTTAAAATCTACAAAAAGAAATACAAGCATATATTCCATATACATTCACATATTTTTACACATCCACAATTAGCAACACCGTTAAACTCTGGCATCTAAACTAAACCTAGAGGAAGGGAAGGAATGGGAAAATGCCAAAGATCGGGTGGAATCCGTCTGATGATGGAGTTCCTTCTACAACCGTCGTTTGTGTGGAAGGGAAAAAATCAGGGCTACTTCGAGTACAGTTATAAGGTGGTCCAATCTATAACATCAATTGCTTCTATGGCTAGTTTCTGATGGACTGGAGTCTAGATGTCAGATTACAATAAGTTCCATAAGCTTATCTTTATATTGTTTTAGAGTGCTTAACAGATCTTTGGCAAAATTCCTCATGACTTATTCGTTCCTCTTAATCTTTTGAAGCTCAACAAGTAACTCTACGTTATCTTGCTTGCAATTTTCCTCTCTAGCAGAATCTTTCTCAGATATTTACTTGCACTAGCAACATCCATCACAACATGGTGTCCAACAATCAAAACTTCTGCTGGAAAGGTACCGACATTTTGGAAGATTGAATCAGCAACAGGCTTTGTTTAAAAGGGGACTGCAACATCCACAATGTAAAACAGCAACAAGAAAGATCAGAAATGCAGAATTCAGCAACTAGATGGTCTTCCAGCAGAGAGAACAGCATGAGACGTGGTTGGAAGGGTTGAAACAGATCTTTGTCTTTTATCCATAGAAATAGATTCTTTTTGTTCCTTGCAAGAGCTTATAACTTTGTTGACCTCTATATGTGTGTCATAAGTCAAGAAAATTCAAAAGAACTCGTAAGGCTATGCGTAAATCGAGGTTCAAAACGCATCGGACGCCACCAAAATAGTCGAATGATCTCCGCTCGAATGAACGGACTTTGCGCGATTCGAACATCAAATTGATCAAAATATGATATTGCAAAATCTAATGATTAATAGATTAAGCCGAGCTATCAATATATCGACACAGAGTCGGAAGCGCGACGCAGATCCAATGACATCCGCTCACAAAATTGATTATTTCGGCTAGCTCAAAATATCAAAACTATCAAATGAGACCGCGCCAATTCGACGAAGTGTGAAAATGTCAAATAATCGGAGTGAAGCGCCGCAAATCGCCAAACGCGACCACGCCAAATCAACTCAAATGATCTCTGATTGACGAACGGACTTCGCCATCGCGTTCAGAATGTCAAAATTGGTCAGGATATAAATATTGCGACGACGAGCAACCGAAGCAAAGATCGAAGCCACGAACGCGACGACCATCGAGTAATAAGTCAAGTCAAACCTCCGCTCGCAAAATTAACCATGTTACGGCTTCAAACGTCAAATATCAAAAAAGACTATTAACACTCTACGAAGAAATAATATCGAGCGTCAAAACGGCGACGCATTTTGAGAAATTGACTCAATTTGGCCACTCAAACCAAATGCTCGATCATAAACGGACTGCCGCTTTCGAACATCGAAATAACCTCAATCAATATATATATCACCATATAATGATGTCAGCATAAAATCTATTTTTTAAATTAATTAATGTTTAGAAAATTAATTTAAAAATAAAAAAGAGTCTATTAATTTCCTGTTGGTTTGATTTTCAAAACCGATTCTCCGTTGTTCAATTTTTCGGATCTCTCACCCCCGATAATTTGAATCTCTCAACCGTTCCCTCTCTTCCATTACGGAACCGCAAAAGAACCGTTCCCTCCAAAGGAAACCGCAGCCGGGCCCAAAACCGCATGCATGCAGAAAACGGACGTAACCCTCTCGTGCATGGCATTCTCTCTTCTGCCTCCCTCTCTCGTCGAAAATGGAAAAGACAGGCATTTTTAGGTCCAAGTAAAAGCTGTGGGACTGGCCACAGTATGCTTCTCGTCGGATCACTCTAGCCAGCCTGATCCCGACAAACCAGAAGGCAGTAATGGAGCCGTGAATTTCACTGTGTAACACTCTTTCCCGTTCGTCTCCTTCAAACCGCAAGGGAGAACGGCAGCAAACAATGGCTTTCTCTCTCCTGCATCTCTCCTGTCGGCAGAACAAAAAAAAAAAGAGAGAGACAATCTGTTTTCCGCCGTGCAATTGTTCCCGCGAAGCCCCCGCCGGCGCAAAATCCCGCCGCCGCGCGCGAAATCCCACCTCGCTGCCTTGCGCGCACGGCCCGCTCCGCTGGGCCCGATTCTGCCATTTCCTCACCGCCGGCGATGTCCCACGCACGCCGCAAAGTCAACTCCACGGATCCTTCTTCCGCACTTGCGACCCGCCGCTGCGCGTCCCGCGCGCCTCCCGTCGCCCGCTCTGCCGCTCCGACCCGATCCGCCTTTCCGCAGCCCACGAACGGCCGCCGACCGCGCACACTAGCCCGCGGCCGCAGCCCACAAAGCACCACCTGCACTGGAACCAGCCGCGGCCCGCTGCATCTGTCCCGACCCGCAAAACCGCCAGCCCGCGCGTCCCGCAGGCCCGCACCGGTTTCCCTGCCGACCCTATCCTGCCGCTGCGTGCGAAACCGCGCGGCCCGCTCGGCTTCAGCCCGATCCGCACGCTACGCGCGGTACCGCCGACCCGTCGTCCCTCGCTCAACCCAAGGCCCGGCCCGTTCCGCTGCACATTCTGTCGCGCGGCACGTGCGCTGCTCAGCTCGTTGCCGCAGCGCTCCGAACCCCGCGTTTCACGCGCTCGACCCGCTCTGGCCCGCAGCCCGCTGCCAAACGTACCGACCCGCACCTGCCAGCCCGTGCCGCTGATCTAACCCGCCAGCAGCCTCTTCCTGCAGCCCGTTCGGCCCGCAACCGCAAATCCAGACCCACGAGCCCACTGGCCCGCCGACCCTTTCCCTTCAGCCCACAACCCAGCAGCCCACTATTTTGGCCCGTTCTGCACAATACAGCCCACTGTTTTAGCCCGTTCTGCATAATCCATCCCACAAATCCTTTCCTTTGCACTATGCCGCAAATCGGGGAAGAATATCACTGTGAATTCTTCCTTCGCTGTCGCTCCTTCCTTACATTCCCAACAGTACCTAACCTAATTCCTTTGCTCAAAGAGCAAAAGACAAAAAATATGTCAGAACTTGTGGAATTTGTGAATGTGAATGTATAAATACATGCTTGTGTTGCTTTGCAAGTTTGAAGGCCTCATTGTGCTCAACAAGGTGCGACGAGATGAAAAAATAGGTTGTGGTGTCGCAAGACATCGCTCGCTATGCTCAACAGTAGTCACCACTTGACGATGTCACTCTAGACGAATCAAATTTCGTCTAATTTCTAGAAAGAAAAAATTGAGGAGTACTATATATGTTGTATATGCTTTCTTTCAGGTTTAAAGGCCTCGCCGCACGAGATAAAATTGGTCAGCGGTTGCAAGACACCACTCAGCAGGGGCCAATAAATAAGCCAAAACACCCTCGACACTCTGGGATGGACGACGGAGGTGTCAAAATTTCGCCTAAATCCTAGACTTAGAAAAGAAAAAGGCTCGTCCTCAGGCACGAGATGAAACCACCGCTTGAAGACACCACTGCTACCCTCAATGTATCGAGCCAAAACACCGATGTATCCCCTACACGGGATGACGAGGTCTAAAATTTTATCTGATTTCTAGACTTAGAAAAAGAGGGGGAAATCAAATTTGAATAAAAAGAGGGAAATCAAATTTGAATAAAAAGAGGGAATTCAAATTTGAATAAAAAAGAGGGGAATCAAATTTAAACAAAAGAGGGAGAAATTTGAGAATTATTTTGAGGAGTAAATCTTCTTCTTAAAATGACAAATTAAACTATCTTCTGTAATCTAAATCAAAATGCCTTCTTTGCCATCGGATCTGCAACCCTTTGTACAAGGCAGTATAGATACTAAATCAAAATCTACAAAAATCATAGGGCTTCTTTTAATCAAAAATCAAGGAATTTCATCCTAATTATATTTTCAAAATCAATGATTTCATTATATACATGAAATTAATCAAGCAATAAATTCTGCATGTGCCCCGACACTATGATTAATGCTTAAATTCGAGTGTCTGAGGATGCTGCGTGGGTTGCTTCCCAGTTTAGTCATATGACTGGGTCCGGGTTAACAAAACCTAAAAGCCTATAGAGTTTCAAAAGTAGATCTAATCCTCTGTTAACAGCTAAACAGAGTTAACAAGATCTAAAATTTTTAAATATATTCAAATTATTCTATCATAAAATTACCTAAAATTACTATACACTCGCATGGGCCTCGACACTATGCTGAATGCTTAAATTCGAGTGTCAGAGGATGCTGCGCGGGTTGCTTCCCGGTTTAGTCTTATGACTGGGTCCGGGTTAACAAAACCTAAAAACTTATAATAAGAGTTTCAAAAGTAGATCTAATCCTCTATTAGCAGCTAAATAAAGTTGACAGTATCTAAAGCTACATACTCAAATTAATCAAAATTTTCAAATCAATTTTCAAATATCAATCCAAAACTATTCAAATGAAACTCTATCATTAAAAAAACTTAAACCAAACTCAATCTATCCACCTTCCGTAACTATTTGTCGAGGGTGACAAATTAAGAAAACTCTAGCTCACAAAGGAGTCAATGTCAAATCAAGTGTTCTGCTATGGTAACTCTCAATCAATCTCGAAGGACGCGTGTTCTCCGAACTACGTGGTTTGGCCAAGAATCAGATGAAGTAGTTATGAGACAGTCCTCGACGGGTGGTTTGGCTTGTCCGACTCCACTATATTACGATCAAGATCAGAGTCTGATGCTCAATGGCTCCTTTGAGTTGTGAATCATAGGGTATACTTGATAGGGCAAACTCTGCTAGCTAAGATAGACTTAAGATTGTCTGCACAAACACCACCCCATATCTATAAGGATTTCTTACATAACCCATGTGTTACGATGAGGATGCTTTGTCGCTAATTACCTCCTCTGACTAAGTAGACTAGGGACCATGACTTCCCGGGATGACGGAACCATGGGATCTAGATCGGGCATGTCATCATTCTCCCAACCATCCAGTTTAAGCTAAATTTCATATCTTAAACTTTGAAACTCTACATGCTGCTACGCTTTAAGCGATCTAATCACTATCCTTAATCGAAAGTTCTCTCTCATTTACTGGGAGGGGTAATTAACTATAGGAGCTTGCGCCTATAGGAAACCTGGAACCAGATCTAAAGTTCTCACCAAATGAGAATGAAATCTCTGGGTAGTGTCTTATCTACTATTCCATCTGCCTTCTGAAAATTACACGACACTTTTAAACCACTCTTTTATCAAAAGAGGTGGTTTTTGAGCTCATTTCTAGCGACTTGGGACTGGATTCTCTTTCCATCTTTAGCTAGTCTAATTTGAGCTATAGTATCAATAAAGTATGATAAAAATTGAAATGTAAAATCAATTATCAATGAAACTAAATCTAAGCTAATTATGTCATTATGACTAATCTGCTTGTTCTTTATATCCATGAATCTCCAAATACACCGTTCATTATGCAGCTAGGTCGTGAAAGCAACATCTGTTTAGCTAACGCTGTAATCAATACTAGGGATGTTGAAGCTACTATTCAATTTGATAGTGTAGACTTCCTAGCCATCACTGTTGTAAATAACCCTCCACCTGAAGCATCTGCATATTGTACACACCAACCTGTGCATGGGAGGAGAACGACTAAAATGATTACTGCTGTTATCGAGGCTCCTCAAGAGAGAGCCTCTGTATTCGAATGATTGATTCATTTTGAGGCGTCAATAATGAAGAGAACCTTCACTGGGTAGAAAATTTTAGTCATACTTGTGAATGCAAAAACTCTGCCAATTGAATCTTTCGCATTAGGAAGACATAATGCTGAAGCTTCCCCTTCTAAAGGAAATTTGAGTATAAGGCAAAGGAGAAGAAACATTAAACTGTGAGCTTAGTAGTTGTTGTCTGAATCACAAGTCATACAACTAGCCTTATAACCAGAAGCGAGTATTTCTACCCCATAATAAATTTGAAAATTTTGAGATGGGTGAATAGGAATAACTCTACTAGTGATGTTAAGCGGTGTTTTTGGGCTCAACAGCAGTCAGCTTCAACCTTTCTGAAGAAACAACATGAAGCTCTATCTACTCGAGCACATAGAGTTATAAAGGTTGTTAAGGAAGAATGTCTTATGAAGAATAGGTATTAAATATCAATCATCAAAGAAGCCAAAAAATGCTCCACTACAAAAGCTACAATAAGTGGTAGTAAGAGCTCAAGGTTGTTTTAAGAAATTTCTACAAGGTGAGCATCGAAGCATGACACCTGAACCGCATGTTCTAGAATCCGTTACTGAAAGGTCCTAGTAGAAAGAAAAATAAATATGGAGGCCAATGCCTCAAGAAGAAGTAGTAGCACAAAAGCTTCTTCATCTGGAAGTAGGCTAACCCAAAGACAGCGGAGAAAGAGAAATGTTGAACTGCGTGCTCAATAACCATTATTTAAGTAAAAATTGTACAACCAGCTGTGAAACTAGAAGAGAGTGTTCCAACCCATAACAAGTTTGACAACCTAAGATGGGTAAAGTGGAATAGCTCTACTAGTCAAATCAAGTAGTCCTTCCAGACTCGACAATGTCAGGTTCCAACTTCTCTAGTGAGGAAACTCAAAACTGTATATACAAGAGTGTATCGGGTTCTCAAAGTTGCTAAAAAGAAATGACTGATGAAAAGAAAATACGAAGGTCCTATCCTTAGGGAGACTAGAGTTGCTCCTTCAAAGAGACCTTCTCTTACATCCCTGACAAAATGTCTACTAATTCAAGTCTCGCACAGTGAGCATCGATGCGTGACACTTAGACTGCATGTCCAAGAATCTGCTGTCGAAAGGTCCCGACAAATAGGTGACCAAATTTGGAGGCCAAAATCTCGAAGTAAAATTTCCTTACAGAAAGACAACATCGTGACATCTAGACTGTACTCTCACAAAATTCACTCCTCATGCTAAAGTATTTGGAGCTAAAGTAGTCTTGCCACTTGAAGTTGAACTACCTTCGCTCTAAGTAGCCATTCAACACAATCTCAATCGAGATGAGAATGTATGTCTACAGATGTGAGAATTTGATGGACTTGACGAGGTCAGGCACCAAGCTCAATAAAATCTAGAAGTCTACCTAGCAAAGATGTCCAAAAATTTCGTCATTATATGTTATCTCATAAAATTACACTCATCTCAAGGATCGATCCGTTGAAGTACTTGATGACAAGACCAGCGTTGACAGGTCGCTTAGAAAGATGGATAATATTGCTTTTACAATTTGATATCACATATGTTCCACAAAAAGCAGTGAAAGGACAAGTCTTAGCAGATTTTCTAGCTGCACATCCTATCCCTGCGGACTCTTCTCTTAATGACGATTTACCTGATGAGCAAATTATGCTCATTCATGAAAGAGAAAATCACAAACTTGGGAAATGTACTTCGATGGAGCCTCATCGATCAAACAAGTTTAATCTCTAAATTTTCCAAGAGCAAGAGCAGGGATCGACATCATCTTCATAATGCCAGAAGGAGGGATAATGAGACGATCAAATGGATTGACCGAGGCAAGAACTAATAATGAAGCTGAACATGAAGCATTAGTGGCAGGTCTGGAAGAAGCCATTTTCATAGGCATTCAAAACCTGCACATCTTTGGCGATTCTTAGCTTATCATAAATCAAGTACTTGGCATCTATAGGATCAACAAGCTTGAGTTAGCTTTCTATCACAAGCGAGTTATTAAGCTTATGAAGCAGATGCCAAATATCACACTAACTCGAGTCTTTCGATCCGAGAATAGCAAAGCTGCTTAGCAAAATTAGCTAAAGAAATGACAAGTATGAATGGTGATTATGTTATGTTTGACATATTTACTCGATGAATTCTAGAGCCGATAAAGTATCAATCCCCACAGGTAGAGGGATTACCAAATTTGACCAGATCCCAGTGCTCCTCATACTCCCAAAATCAAGAAGTGGTATTAAGAAGAGCCAAGAATGACATTACCTCAGAAAAGCAGTGTGAAGCCTTTGTTGCAGAAGAGTCATGTGATTGGAGGCAACCCTTTATCAAATACTTTAAAGAAGATAGATTACCAAGTAATAAATCACTAGTAGCTCAAATCAAAAAGAGAATGTTACGATATGCTTTCGTTAGTGGTACTTTATATCATAGATTCTTTGAATAAATGTGGCTACGATGCCTAGATGTAGATGAAGCTAGTAGAGTGATGATTGAAGTCCATGAAGGACTTTGTGGTGCACATCAGTCAGGTCCCAAGATGGCAATAAAAATCAAAAGGATGGGTTATTATTGGTCGTCTATGGTGAGAAACTGTATTAATCATGCTAAGAAGTGTCATGAGTGTCAAGTACATGGCAATCTCATTCATCAACCTCCAAATCCCTGACACCCAATGATATCATCCTGGCCATTCGAATATTAGGGTATGGATGTAATTGGACCAATTGACCCACCGTTGTTAGCTGGACATCGCTTCATTCTAGCAGCGATTGATTATTTCTCTAAGTTATCCATTTAAAGAAGTTACCAATGTGATTAACTTCTTCACGCATAATGTTTTATGATTTGGAGTGCCACGTCAATTTTTCGATAATGGCTTTTAAAAGTGCAAGGATTTATAGATTCGTCGATCGACATAAAATTGATTGGCGATATTCTTTAATATATAATCCAAGAGCAAATGGTTTGGCAGAAGACTTCAACAAGATATTAGTCAAGCTACTCAAGAAGATTCTCACTAAAAATAAGAGAGAATGACATACCAAGCTAGTAGAGGCTCTATGGGCATATCGAACTACCTACAAGACACCAACTAAAGCCACTCCCTATTCATTAGTATTTGGAATTGAAGCAGTTCTTTTGCTTGAAGTTGAGTTGCCTTCACTTCGAGTAGCCATCCAGTACGATTTAACTGGAGATCAAAATGCTCGTCTGAGAATGGAGGAACTCGACGCGCTTGATGAAGTTAGATTACAAGCTCATCAAAATCTGGAAGTCTATCGAGCTAAGATGTCTAGAGCTTTTGACCATACGGTGCAGCCTCGAACATTCCAAAAAGAGGATTTGGTCCTGGTGCTGAGAAGATCAATTATTCCTAATCAAAAATTTGGTGGCAAATTTGAGCCTAACTGGGAAGGCCCTTTTGTCATTGAAAAAGTATACCAATGAGGGGCATACCAACTCATCAATATAAATAGTGAAAGACCAATGCCGCCAATTAATAATCGATACTTGAAAAAGTATTATACTTGATGATCGCATTATCAAGGTACAATAGAAATCCCCCTGTAAAACAGGGGCATTTTTTTAGTATATCCATTTAGGTTGACATCGTGCTTCATGCCGAGATCCCTAAATAAACCTACTATAGATGGAGAACTTTACCATGAAAATTCCCCTATTACACAGGGGGCATTTTAGATTTTTATATACAAATGAAATCAATGTTGTATGTTAAAATCTCCTTTAGAGTACATCAATTCAAATATAGATATATTTGTGTACTTTCATCTTAAAAATTCTCCTAAATATACTTTAGAATTCCCCCTGCAAGATAGGGGATATTTTTTAGTTTATATTAAATTTATTTGAGTTGACATCGTGCCAAAAGACGAGATCCTCAAATATATTCATATTCAGGTTGACATCGAGCTTTACGTCAAAATCCTTGGATATAGCCATAATTATCTTTGTTAAGTTGCAGAGTCTTGCAGGAATAAAAAGAATATATTTCTATGCATAAAAAAAAGAGACAACCCCAAATGTCGAGAAATTTATCTCTCAGATTTGCCAAATTCTAGAGATCAAGTTAGAAGAACTCGATTTCGGAAGCTTCAATCAATTAAGTTGGAGAAACATCAACCTTTACATCCTAAAGTCTAGGACACGGATGGGTTATAAAGGTCGAACTCAACAAGCCCACAAATGGCGAGTACGCCTTTTCTTCAACAAGCACCAGAAAAGGCCATGAAAGAGCCGCTCGTGTCTGATGACAAAATACAAACCCACTACAGCTTAAGTCAAAGACTCGAGTAGGTTATAAAGGTCAAACTCAACAAGCCCAAATATGGCTGTTGTCGACGCCTCTCACTCAACAAGCTGTAAGAAAAGGCCATAGTGAAAGAGCCCCTGCTCGTCAATCCAATGATGATAGTTGTTCAATCTCAAACCAGATCCAGCTTAGTAATTACAAGCAACCAGAATCCAAGAGATCTCTCTACTTGATTGATAGATCAAAGCAATCTGAGGAAACGCTCAATTCAGGGCTACCTCAAATCAATCTTCATATTACCTGTAAGGTGATATTTCAATACATTTGCAATTGATCTGATCAAGCTCAAAGCACAGATCAAAGCCTATCTCCTCATCAAGTCTGTCAAAGCAGAAAGCACAGGACCGAGGAAGCTATTCCATAGTTCATACAAAGCCGATGGTCGAACTAAAAGAATTTTTTGGTTGTTCAGTCTATTAAAGCACACGCTACTAATAACTCAACATGGACCCTATATGTTTAAGGTCATCATCTGTATGTATCCTTCAACAAATCTGTCAAAGCGGCAAACACAGGGTTCATGGTGTACATACACTTCCTGATAAGTCAATGTTGACAAATCAGGTCAATCCTTCATTAAGTTCGTCAAGCTCAAAGCTAGGACAAAAAGAATTTCAAATTCGTTCAAGCATAGATAAATCGATTCCCCAGTGGAGTCCTTCATCAAAACAAGCATATCAATTCCTCCATCAAACCCAACCAAGCTTGAAGTAAGGGTTCGAGGAAGCTCAAATCTGTAATGACATAAAAAAGAGATCTTTAGCAAAGCCATTGAAGCAGATAGTAGATGGTGCAAGAACTCTTATCTATCCGATAAGTCAATTCTGACAAATTGGTCAATCCCCATCATTTAGCATGTCCTGAATAAGGCAGCGTACTAATGATAAATCTTATCAAAGCTCCGTGAGCTGTGGCAAGCAAAGCTGAAATGATCCAAATTCTATGGTCAGCCCAAATGGTCAACCAGTTTGCAACAAACGTGACTCGCTTCAAGCATGAGTCACATTTTTTGGGGGGCATTTGTTGACCTCTATATGTGTGCCACAAGTCAAGATAAGCCCACAAGTCAAATTCAAAGAACTTCAGAAGTGACAGTACATAAATCGGGGGTTCAAAATGCACTAGACGTCACCAAAAATGGTTGAAATGACCTCCGCTCCATGAACGGACTTGGCGTTGCATTCAGAACATTGAAATTGATCAAAATATATATTTTGCAAAATCTAATGATTAATCGATTAAGCGCTCGAGCTATCAATGTATCGACACATACAATGAAGTCAGCGGATGATCCAAATGACATCCGTTTAGAAAATTTATTATTCTGTTAGCCTCAAAATATTAAAAACTATCAAATGAGACTGTCCGTGCTCAATTCAGATGAGTTTGTGCAAATGTCAAATAATCAGAAGTGGTAGCGCACAAATCGAGGCTGAAATGCACTGGATGTCGCCGAAATCAACTCAAATGATCTTTGATTGATGAACGGACTTTGTCATCATGTTCAGAATATTGAAATTGGTTAGGATATAAATATTGCACGACTTGATGAGCAACCGAGCAAGCACTCGAGTGGTCAACGTACATGCACGCATATCGAGATCAAGAGGTGCCGAAATAGGTCAAATGACCTCCATTCTCAAAATTAACCATGTTATTGGCTTTGAAACATCAAAATCTACCAAACAAGACTGTTCGCACTCAATTCGAATGAGTCTATGCGAATATCGAGAAAAGTATGCATTTTGAAAAATTGACTCAATTTAGCCAATCAAATCAAATGGCCTCGATCGAAACGGATGTTGTTGTTTTAACATCAAAATAACCTTGAATCAATATATACATTGACCATATAATGATTTCAACATAAAATCTATTTTTTAAATTAATTAATATTTAGAAAATTAATTTAAAAATAAAAAAGAGTCTATTAATTTCCTGTGGTTTGATTTTCAAAACCTCCGTTGTTCAATTTTTCGCCCTCACCCGATAATTTGAATCTCCCATTCCCTCTCTTCCATTCCGTAAACCGATAAGAACCGCCCTCCAAAGGAAACCGCATGCCCAAACCGCATGCATGTAGAAAATGGACTTAACCCTCTCATGTAGAGAAAATAGTCCAAGTCCGCAAGCTTTACATGCGAACTCCAATCCATGGTCGACGTGTGATTTTTTTCCTATTTTAGAACTGAAAAGAATCGAGCGGGCTTATAAAGGGATGACGTATTCACAACGCCATTTACACTTCTCCCGTCGGCCGTCGGAATGGAGGAATTTAAAAGAAATATATACGATGATTTAGGGTTTAGTTAGTGCAAAATGAGCTCAGAAGAGAAATAAAAAATTCATTTCCTTTTTACAAAAGAACCATGAAGATGGAGAATGTTGAGGAAATAGAGACCAATTTACGAGGATGTATTAAATAGAAATTCATGGTAATATTTCGCATCTTTCTAATGTTAGTGATATTCCTAATCTTTCTGAAGAGAATATGTTCATTACCTTCTATTAGAAGCAATTTGGATGCTTTTTGTTGAATTTTTACTTTTTAGTATTATTTTGCATCTGTACTCTCTGTACCTCTTTGGAGGGTGCAGAGCATTTAGGGACTTCTTTTTCCAGTTTATTTTACCTATTTCTTGAGATAATGTTCATTACATTATAATGGAAGCAATTTGATGGCTACTTGGATGATTTCTATGAGCTTTTTTGTGACTCACTCCTTTGGAGAGTACAGCATTAAGGACTTCTTTTCCTTTATTTTATCTACTACTTTTGATTATGTTTTACATTCCAATGGAAGCATTTGGAGGTCGTTTGGATGGTTTCGGTGGTATTTTTGCATTCTCTCGTACCTCTTTGGAGGGTGAGCATTTATGGCCTTTTTCCGCTTTATTTTGCATGTTTCTTGAGATTATGTTTAGGCATTCCAATGAAGCAATTTGATGGTCGCTTGGATGATTTCTGGAGTTTTTGATTTATCCGTACCTCTTTGGAGGTGAGCATTAAAGGACTTTTGCTAGTTTATTTTGCCTACTTCTTGACATTATATTTGGGGCATTTCAATTGAAGCATTTGGAGGCTGTTTGGATGGTTTCGGGGGGGTATTTTGCATCTGTACTCTCTATACCTCTTTGGAGGGTACAGATCATTTATGACATTTTTTCCAATTTATTTTGCCTATTTATTGAGATTATGTTTAGGACATTCCAATGGAAGTAATTTGATGGCTGCTTGGATGATTTCTGGGTATTTTTTTTGCATCTATACTCTGCACTTTTAGAGAGCATTAAGGACTTCGCCGTTTATTTTGCCTACTTCTTTTGATTATGTTTAGGCATTCCAATGGAAGTATTTGGAGGTCGTTTGGATGATTTTGGGGTATTTTGCATCAGACTCGAGGGTACATATCATTTATGGAATTTTTTCCAGTTTATTTTGCCTGTTTCTTGAGATTATGTTTAGAGCATTCCAATGGATGCAATTTGATGGCTGCTTGGAAGGTTTATTTGGGGTATTTTATATCTGTACTCTTTGTACCTCTTTGAAGGGTACATAGCATTTAGGGACTTCTTTTTCCAATTTATTTTGCCTGTTTCTTTTGATTATGTTCATTATATTCTAATGGAAGCAATTTGATGGCTATTTGGATGATTTTTGGGTGGTTTTTTGCATCTATTTTTTGTAACATATTTTTGTATCTGTTTGGCCAGATGAATGCAGTCAATGAGCTGTACAATGATGAAGTCGTGATGTCTAATGACCCAAATTTGGGAAAACTCCTTGGCACCACTGTTCAGAATGAAACTGAGGCGTATGCATGCATCAGACTATGCACATCAAATTGGTTTCAGTGTTTGGAAGGACCATACTAGTTATTGGCCAAACTCAAAGAAATTAAAATCAAAAGATTTTTTATGTGCAAAAGTCTAAGAAGTTTGCCTAAATAGCTTAAGAAAATTTAAAAGTTGATACAAGAACTAGTTGTCCGCCATGAGATTCTCTCATGGATTTAGAGGGAATTGACGATTAAAAAATATACGTAAAGTCATAATCATTCTTCGACAGAGTCGCCGACCTACATCTTCTCGATCACATGATGCATTAGGATGAGAAGTCCTGGTTGAAGACAATGACAGAAGCTAGAATTAGAGCAACTGATGCATTCAACTATCTAATTGAGGAAGTTACAGAGAGAATATCGGTTCATAAAAAAGAGATACTTTAATTTTATTCGTAAAGAGAAAAGATCGAGGATTGAATGGTGAATGCATTAATACGCTTGTTTAAGAAAAGGCAAGCAAATGGATGGGATGTTTGCATGGGATGTACAAGTTGATGAGTCGGATTGCTTAGTAAGCTTTTTGGAGCAATGACATATTTAGATAGAATATGATTATTTTGGGGATGTGATAATTTTGATACAAGCTATCGACTCAATAAATATAATCTTGTTTGTACCTCTTGTTGGAGTGAATCATCACCGCAAAATGTATTATTTGGAGTAGCCTTTTTATCAGAAGAGACAATTGAGTCATTCTCATGACTATTCCAAACATTTTTTCGGTTGATGAGTGACAGACATCCTATAACAATATTCACTGATTAAGATCAGGCTATGACGAGAGCTATCAAAATTGTATTACCGCATACTCATCATAGGTTGTGCCAATGGCATATTTCAAAGAATGCTCCTTCCAAGGTTCATTACTTTAATAGTAATAAGATAGTACAAGGGTTATTTTATAAATGCATGAGTAAGTGTGACTTAGAGAAAGAGTTTAAAGAAGCTTGGTCTGCCATGCTAGAAGAAGGCAATTTGCATGATCATGCTTGGCTGTCTGAGCTTTATAAGATTAGATCGAAGTGGTCTACTGCATTCAGCAAGGACTCATTCTGCATGGGCATCTTGTCAACGCAACATAGTGAGTCCACGAATAATGTATGTCACAGAATATCTAAACCAACAAGTTCATTCACAAATTATTTCTTGGGGTTGGAAAAGGTTATGGAGACATGGCATCAGAATGAATATGACGAAGACTTCAAGTGTAGCCAGTCATCGATTGTTCCTATTGTTAAGACCAGTCCAATTCTAAAATAAGCTGCTATGTTTTATACAAGAAAGGTTTACACTACATTTGAAGAGGAATTTTTGCATGGAGTTAGAGGCTTATCAGTAACTAAGTCAGATGACAGCACCATGGAGTATTTGGTGAGAAACTTAGAGAATAAAAATGCATCCAAAATATGGACTGTGCATTTTGATAGGACTACCCTAGAAGTAACTTGTACTTGCAAAAATTTTAAAATGATGGGATTACTTTGTGCCCATCAGACGTAGTTCTTAGTCGAAGATATTGTGCGATTCCGCATAAGTATCTTCTCATGCGATGGTCTACCAGAGCAAAGAGGGATATTTACATTGATAGTGCATACAAAAAATTAAGAGATGTGGCAAGCACAGATGGAAACACTACTGGCATTATTTTTCGGAACACATAAGTCGATATGCATATCAAATAAGCGTTAGGGCACAGGGCAATAAGAGAGCTGAGGACTATATGTTTGGATCCCTAAAAAAACTATATGATGATGTTGACTCTATAATAAGTGGGATTTCTCCTCCAGCTGATAAAGAAGTTAAGAAGAAGAAGTCAACCACAACAGATAAGGGAAAAGACATCTTAAAGGATCCAATTAAGCAACGTCCAAAGGGTGTTTTCAACTCAAGGCTTAAGGGATATTGGGAGAGATCCAAGAAAACCAAGAGTAATTTTCTATTTGCATATTAGTTTTTAGTATTTTAAATACTGCTGTTAATCTTCAAACCCTTCTACTTTTCTATTGAAAACCAAAGTACACCGATAGTGCCGAAATGTGTTTCGTCACAAGTTGCATCACCTTTCTCTGTTATGCCAGAGTATTTTTCAGAGGTACGCACAGAATATCACACATCGATGATGTAAGAAATCATCAACTAATATGATATTCTACATACAGGAATTTAACTCGAGCTCCACAATCAATCAGTCGGCTGAAGGGTACACTAAGCTGATGATGGATATTATTTCAAGAAAATATTTTGATGCATGACATTATCCAGTTTTATGTTCTTCGATTGTACAATCTTTTCTATAATGATTTAGAGTCTCAAAGATGGCTCTCTTTAACTTAACAAACACACCAAGATGTTTGGATTGTATTTAGCAAGGGGATTTTCTCACTGGACTGTTTGTAGCTCTTTAAGCAATAATGATTGAGTTAATCCCCTACTGTGGACCTTGTAATCATTGGACTGTAGCAATAAATATGTGTAATAAATATGTTATCATTCTCCGAGAGGTGCATCATTTATTGCCTCTTTTCAATTTATTTTTCCCGATTCTAGAAATAATATTCATTACATTCCGCCTGTGCAATTTGAAAGTCGTTTGGATGATTTGATATTTTTTGCATCAGACTGTATCTTTTGGAGGGTACAGATCCTTTGAGTCCTTTTTTCTAGTTTATTTTACCTGTTTCTTGAGATTATGTTTAGGGCACTCTAATGGAAGCAATTTGATGGCTGCTTGGATGATTTCTAGGTGTTTTGTTGCATCTGAACTCTACTTTTGAGGGTACAGCATTTAGTGACTTCTTTTCCGCTTTATTTTGCCTGCTTCTTGAGATAATGTTCATTACATTACAATGAAAGTAACTGAGTCGCTTGGATGGTTTAGGGGATTTTATCTGCATTCTGCACTCTCCGAGGGGTACATCATTTATGGCCTTTTTCCAGCTTTATTTTGCCCGATTCTGAGATAATATTCATTACATTACAATGAAGCAATTTGTCGCTTGGATGGTTTCTGGGAGGTATTTTGCATTTGTACTCTCTATACCTTTTTGGAGGGTACAGATTATTTATGGCCTTTTTTCCAGTTTATTTTTCCTGTTTATTAAGATTATGTTTAGGCATTACAATGGAAGCAATTTGACGCTGGATGGTTTATTTGGGATATTTTATTTAGACCTGCACTTTGAGGGTACGCATTTAGGACTTCTTTTCGCTTTATTTTGCCTATTTCTTGAGATTATATTTGTGGCACTCAATGGATGCAATTTGATGGTCGCTTGAATGATTTCGGTATTTTTGCATCTCTCACACCTCTTGAGGGGTATAAAGCATGGAATTTTTTTCCGCTTATTTTGCCTATTTCTTTTAGATAATGTTCATTACATTTAATGGAAGCAATTTGAAAGTCGCTTGGATGGTTTGGGGATATTTTACATCTGCACTGCACCTCTTGAGGGTATCATTTGTCCTTTTTCCCGCTTTAGTTTGCCTTTTATTAAGATGATGATGTATTCTAAGCAATTAGGATGGTCGCTGATGATTTGGTGTTATTTTGCATCAGATTTCTCTCTTTGAGGGTATAGCATTTAGGACTTTTTTTTCCGCTTTATTGCTTCCGAGATTATGTTTGGACATTCCAATGGAAGCAATTTGATGGCTACTTGGATGATTTCTGGTTTTTTTGCATTGCACTGCACTCTTTGGAGGGTACAGAGCATTTAGGACTCAGTCAGTTGCCTATTGAGATTATGCAGGCATTCCAATAATTTGATGGCTAGTTGATGATTTCGCATTTTTTTTTTTATTCAGATTCTCTGCCTTTGGTGAGCATTTAGGGACTATCTAGTAAAATTAAGTTGGCAAATTTAATCTCATAATGTGGTGACAAATTTAAAAGCCTCTTATAATCTATTGTATTTGCTACAATATTAATTGAAAATAATTATTATATAATTAAATGTTATAAGTTATCTCTTTCGGACAAGTTTCATTACAGTTATAACAGAATTAAATTTTTCATATTGCAATGAGATAAAAAAATACTATTTTTTATAATAGATTAACTTATTTTATTTTTATTTCATCTAAATAAATAAACAAGTCAGTCTGATAAGGTTCAAGTTAATATTGAACTTCATTTCACTCGAGCATGAGCATACTAAGAATACATATGAGTTAATTTTTTTAACTGCTTTATTTTCATAATGAAAAATAGCTAACAACAATCATAATCGTATTTTAATACATATGAGTTAAAATTAAAACTGTTAAAATATCATGATTTTACAATCAAAATTTACTTACACTAACCACAATAATTTTATAATGAAACTTTAAAAAAAAAGATAATCCCTAATGGCTAGTAATCCCTAATTTAATTTTATGCATTCTACTGGATAACATTTATTTTATGCATTCGACTGCATTAATTTTATGCATTTTTCTCATAACAAAATGACCATACCATAAAAAATGATTTTAAATGCAGGTTTCTTTCAAGAATATAGCCCTCAAAAACTAAATTCATAAGATAAAAATATGATTGCTGGAGTAAAATATCATCTCAGAATAAAATATCAGCGAAATCAAACTATATGAAATGAGAGAAAAGAAGTTACAAAAAGCAGAGTAAAATATCATCCTAGATCCATAAATGATCCATTCACTTCAACAAAAACAGCTAAGTCTTTGAAGCCACCAAACCGATGCATTATACAAAATCCTATATCAAACTAAATCCTATTAGTCTCAATTTGGATTTTTAAGTCCCAAACAAAATATAGCGTAAGCGAACTCAGCCCTAAATATATTCATCTTCTTTGGCCAATCCTAGTGGTCTACCCAGTCCATTGGAATGCCCTAAACATAATCTCAATAAACAGGCAAAATAAACTGGAAAAAAGGACATAAATGATCTGCCTCCAAAAGAGAGTACGAATGCAAAATATCCCCAAATCATCCAAACAGCTTTCAAATTACTTCCATTGTAATGTAATGAACATTATCTCTAGAATCAGACAAAATAAACTGGGAAAAAAATACCATAAATGATCTGTACCTTTCAAAAAGGTATAGAGAGTACAGATGCAAAATACCTCCCAGAAACTATCCAAACAGCTTTCAAATTACTTCCATTGTAATGTAATGAACATTATCTCTAGAATCAGGCAAAATAAACTGGAAAAAAAGGCCATAAATGATCTCCAAAGTGGTAGAGTATACAAAAATACCCCGTAAGCCATCCAAATAGCTCCCGATTCCATTATAATGTAATGAACATTATCTCAAGAAACAGACAAAATAAACTGGAAAAAGAAGTCCATAAATGCTCTGTATCCTCCAAAGAGGTACAGAGAGTACAGATACAACAAAAACACCGAAATCATCCAAGCAGTCATCAAATTGCATCCATTGGAATATAATGAACATAATCAAAAGAAGTAGGCAAAATAAACTGGAAAAAGAAGTCCCTAAATGCTCTATACCCTCCAAAGAGGTACAAAGAGTACAGATGCAAAATACCCCAAATAAACCATCCAAACAGCCATCAAATTGCTTCCATTGGAATGCCCTAAATATAATCTCAAGAAATAGGCAAAATAAACTGGAAAAAAGGACATAAATGATCTGTACCCTCCAAAGAGGTACAGAGAGTACAGATGCAAAATACCCCCCATAAACCATCCAAATAGCTTTCAAATTGCTTCTATTGTAATGTAATGAACATTATCTCTAGAATCAGGCTAAATAAACTAGGCTAAAGGCCATAAATGATCTGTACTCTCAGGAGAGGTACGAGAGTACAGATGCAAACCCCCCCCCCAAACTATCCAAGCAGCTCCTAGATTGCTTTCATTGTAATGTAATGAACATTATCTCAAGAAATTAGCAAAATAAACTGAAAAAAGAAGTCCCCTCTGTACCCTCAAAGAGGTACATATGTAAAAAAAACACCCAAAATCATTCATATCAAATTGCTTCCATTGGAGTGCCCTAAATATAATCTCAAGAAACAGGCAAAATAAACTGGAAAAAAGTCTTTAAATGCTCTGTACCCTCCAAAGAGGTACAAAAAGTACAGTAAAATACCCCAAATAAACCATCCAAGCAGCCATCAAATTGCTTCCATTGTAATGCCCTAAACATAATCTCAATAAACAGGCAAAATAAACTAGAAAAAAGGCCATAAATAATATGTACCCTCCAAAGAGGTGCAGAGTACTGCAAAATATCCCCAAAATCCAAACAGCCTTCAAATTACTTCCATTGGAATGCCCTAAATATAATCTCAATAATTAGGCCAAAAGAAACTGAAAAAAGTCATCCCTAAATTATATGTACCCTCAGGAGAGATACAGAGAGTACAGATGTAAAAAAACTCTCAAAAATTATCCAAGCAGCTATCAAATTGCTTCCATTAGAATGCCCTAAATATAATCTCAAAAAGAATGCAAGATAAACTGAAAAAAGTTTGCTAAATGATCTATACCCTCGAGAGAGGTACAGAGAGTACAGATGCAAAATATCCCCAGAAATCATCCAAGCAGCCTTCATATTGCTTCCATTGGAATGCCCTAAATATAATCTTAAGAAGAAGGCAAGATAAACTGAAAAAAGTAGGCCCTAAATAATCTGTACCCTCAAGAGAGGTACAGAGAGTCTGAAAAAAAAAAACACGAAACCATCCAAATAGTCTCCAAATTGCTTACATTTGAATGTAATGAACATAATCTCAAGAAACAGGATAAATAAATTGAAAAAAAGCCCTAAATGCTATGTACCCTTGAGAGAGTACAGTATAGATACAAAATAACATATAAAATAACCAATCTTTCACTGGACAGTGAGAAGAACAGAGTAAACCCTAAATTCATTCAAGTTCGGGAATGAATGTGTAAATACCTCATGAAGTCACCTACAATACCTCAATTTTTGATTTGATATATCACTGAGCGAAGGCCGGACGTGTACCGATCGAGAAAGGGAGCTAAGCTGAGAAAAAAATCCTTCGTCAAAAGAAAGCACTAAACTGTTCTGCGGCGAGGAATGTCGAACGATAGTATCATCTCGTTCTTCTTCTCCCACTTTTTGAATGACACGGGCCGGGTCGGGCCAGGGGAAGTGTAAGCGGCGTCGTGAATACGCCATCCCATTACAGCGCCGTCCATTCAGTTACTGCTCCATTAACTGCTAAAACGGGGAAAAAATACTAGACACGCATCAGCCATGGATTGAAGTCTGCACGTAATACTACGTGCGGACTCCGGACGTAATATTTTCTTGAGTGCATGGCATTCTCTCTCCCCCTCTCTCATCAAAATGAAAAAGAGCATTTTAGGTCCAAGTAAAAGCTATGGGGTCAGCCCGCGGTATGCTTCGTCGGATCACTCTAGCCGGCTGATCCCGACAAACCGTAGAGATGGAGCCGTGAATTTCACTGTAACACTCTTTCCGCTCGTCTCCTTCAAACCACAAGGGAGAACGACAAAGAACAATGGCTTTCTCTCTCACATCTCTCGTCGAGAACAAAAAAAAAGAGAGACAATCTATTTTCCGTCGTGCAATTATTCCAAGCCCGGCAAAATCCCACGCCGAAATCCCACCTCGGCCTTCCATGCACAACCCACTGGGCCGATTTTGTCGTTTCCACCATCGGTGATGTCCGCGCCACAAAGTCAACTCCACGGGTTCGTCTTCCACTTCTGCATGGCATGCCTCCGTCCGACTGCTTGGCTCGATCCGCGTTCCACCGACCCACAAACCCTACAAGCGCCGCATCGCAACCAAAGCACCCCTCGCGGCGGGCAGCCACTCAGGTGTCGCTATCTGCCTGCAAAACGCAATCCTGCCAGCCCGTCGTCCCCGCAGACCCGCCGATTTCCCCGTCGACCCATCCGTCGGCTGAAGTGCGAATCAGCGGCGGCTCTTTCGCCTGATCCATACTGTGATGCTGTGGTTGTCCCTCGTTCAACCTGAGCCCGCCGTTCGTTGCGGTTATGTCCATGCGCGCTCTCGCCCGTTCTTGGCTCAGAATCCGCATTCCACGCGCTCACGGCCCTGCTGACCAACCATACCGACCCACACACCTGCCCTGATCGACCCACCCGTGACCTCTTCCTGCGCCCATTCGGTAGCGCAAATCGGACCCATAAGCCCACTGGCCGACCTCTTTACCTAAAGCCCAGTAGCGCCACTATTTTGGCCTGTTCGCATATCTGACACTATTTTAGCCCGTTCAATGTAATCCAACAAATCCTTTCCTTTGCACTTCGCTGAATCGAAGAACATCATCAACGGTGAATTCTTCCTTCGATTTTCATTTTCCTTCCTTTTTCTTTCCTGCGTCATAAATTGGGGAAGAACATCGTCAACAGGCAAATTCTTCCTTCGATTTTCGGTGTCGGGCTCCTTCCCTTACATTCCCAACTTCATACATAACCTAATTCTTTTGCCCAGCACTGCAGTGCGCTGAAAAATATGTCAAAACTTGTGGGATTTGTGAATATGAATGTATATATACATGCTTGTATTGCTGTTTGAAAACCGAGTGCTCACGTGACGGATGAAAAAAGTAGGTTGTGGTGTCGAAGACACCTTCGCTCAACAGTGCAAGTAAGCCACCACTTGTTAGATGTCACTCCCTAGGCAATCTTTGAAATTTCATTTATAGACTTAGAAAGAAAAAATTGAGGAGTAATATATATGTCGTGTATGCTTTCTTTCAAGTTTAAAGGCCTCTTCGTGCTTACAGGTGATAAGATGAAAACTGGTGTTGCAACCACTCTTTTCGACAGCATCACGAGTAAGCCAAAACACCCGATATACACACGAGGATGACGCTGGGAGGCTGTCAAAATTTTGTCTAAATCCTAGACTTAGAAAAAGAGGGGCGAGAATGAGTATATATTATATATGCTTTCTTTCAGGTTTAATGGCCTCGTCGTGCTCAACAGGGCGTGACGAGATGAAAACCGGTTGCGGTGTTACAAGACACCACTAAACAGTACGAATAAGCCAAAACACCCCGATTCATACGGGGATGGAGGAAATGAAATTTTATCGATTTCTATACTTAGAAAAGAGGGGAAATAAAATTTGAATAAAAGAGGGAAATCAAATTTGAATAAATAGGGAAATCAAATTTGAATAAAAAAGATCAAATTTAAACAAAAGGGGGAAAATTGAGAATTACCTTGAGGAGTAAATCTTCTTCTTAAAATGACAAATTAAACTATCTTCTGCAATCTAAATCAAAATGGCTTCTTCGCCATCGATCGCAATTTGGCACAAAAGGCATACTAAATCAAAATCTACAAAATTATAGGCTTCTTTTAATCAAAATCAAGGAATTTCATCCTAATTATGATTTTCAAAATCAATGATTTCATTAATTACATAAAATTAATCAAGCTATAAATTCTCCATGTGCCCGACACTATGATGAATGCTTAAATTGAAAGTGTCAGAATGTCCTGGTTGCTTCGGTTTAGTCTTATGAGTCGGGTTAACAAAACCTAAAAACCTATAGAGTTTCAAAAGTAGATATAATCCTCTGTTAGCAACTAAACAAAGTTGACAAGATCTAAAGTTTTTTAAACATATTCAAATTATTCTAACATAGAATTACCTAAAATTACTATACACCTGCATGAGCTATCTTTGAATGCTTAAATTCAGTGTCGAGGATGTTTACGGGTTGCTTCCGGTTTAGTCTTATGGTGAGTCCGGTTAACAAAACCTAAAAACCTATAATAAGAGTTTCAAAAGTAGATCTAATCCTCTGTCAGCAGCTAAACAGAGTTGACAGTATTTAAAGCTATATGCTCAAATTAATCAAAATTTTCAAATCAAATCAAATCAATTTTCAAAACTCAATCCAAAACTATTCAAATGAAACTCTATCATTAAAAAACTTAAACCAAACTCAATCTATCCACCTTCCGCAACTATTTGTCTGGGTGATAATTAAAAAAAACTAGCTCACAAAGGAGCTAGTGTCAAATCAAGTGTTCTGCTATGTTCACTCTCAATAAATCTCTTGGCAGTAAGGACGTGGCCCGTGTCCTCTGAACTATGTGGCTTGGCCAGTAGGCTCCACAGATGAAGAAGTTATGACCAGTCCTCGACGTGGTTTGGCTAGTCCTCACTATATTACGATCACTGGTAGCTATGCTCCCCAATGGCTCTGCCCTTTGAGTTGTGAATCATAGGGTATACTTGATAGGGCAAACAGCCCTCTATCAGCTAAGGTAGACTTAAGATTGTCTCCTTAGACAAACACCACCCCAGGTCTCCAAGGATTTCTTAGACGACGTAACCCATGTGTTGCTGATGAGGATCCTTCTGTCAGGTTAGGTCGACTACCTCCTTTGACTAAGTAGACTATGGACCGCGACTGCCCGGGATGACGGAACCATGGGATCTAGGTCGGGCACGTCATCATTCCCCAACCATCCGATTTAAGCTAAAATGATAAATTTTATATCTTAAACTTTGAAACTCTATATGCTGCTACTATACGTTACGCTTTAAGCGATCTAATAACTAGCCTTAATCGAAAGTTCCCTCTCATTTACTGGGAGGGGTAATTAACTATAAGGGCTTGTGCCTATAGGAAACCTAGAACCAGATCTAAAGTTTTCACCAAATGAGAAATCTCGGGTGTCTTATTTACTATTCCATCTACCTTCTGAAAATTACACCGACACTTTATACCACTCTTTTTATCAAAACAGGTCGGTGGAGAATTTTTGGAGCCCACAAAATTTAACAATAATAATTATAGATAAATTCATGGACTTTGGCATAAAGCTCAATGTTAACTTGAATAAGAATATATTCAAAGATCTCGTCTTATAGCATGATATCAACCCAAATAAAATTAACATAAAATAAAAATGTCCACCATCTTGTAGGAGAAATTCTAAAGCACTTTGAAAGAGCTCTATAATAATTTAAGAAAATGTATCAATAATTGAGTTGATATACTTGATCTTAAGTAGGTTTTAACATGCAACATTAATTCAATCCATGTATAGAAACCTAAAAATGTCCCCTCAGATAGGAGGGAATTTTCACAAAAAAAATTTTCATCTTAAGTAAGTACATTTATTTAGGGATCTCGACATGAAGCACGTTGTCAATCTAAATAAATATAAGGTATGTCATTCTCTCTTATTTTTAGTGATGATCTTCTTGAGCAGTTTGACCAATGTCTTGTTGAAAGCTTCTGCGAGATCATTTACCCTTGGATTATATATTGAATAATATCTCCAATCAATTTTATGTCGATTGATGAATTTATAAATCTTTATAATTTTGGAAGTTGTGCCATTATTAAAAATTATTCTGGCACTCAAAATCTATAAACCACATTATGCTTGAAGAAGTTGATCACCGATGTGAACCTATTTAAATGGGGTAGCTTCAGCCCACTTAGATAAATAATAAGTAGTTGCTAAGATAAAATGGTGACTAGCCGATGACGGTGGATCAATCGGTTTGATTACATCTATACCCCAACATTCAAATGGACAAGAGGCTATTGTTGGGCGTAATAGATTTGGAGGTTGGTGAATTATATTCCCATGTACTTGGAATTCATGGCACCTCTTGGTATGATTGATAGAGTATTTCACTATAGATGGCTAGTAATAACCCATCCTTTAGATCTTTGCTGCCACCTTGAGACTTGACTGATGTGCACCACAAAATCCTTCATGAACTTCAACCATTACTTTGCTAGCTTCATCTGTATTTAGGCATCGTGCACATTTGTTCAATGGATCTTCAATATGAAGTGTTGTTGGGACCAATATTCTTTCTCGGTTTGAGCTATCGGTGATTTATTATTTGGTAATTTGACTTCTCTAAAGTAGTCAATGAAGAGTTGCCTTTAATCATGTGGCTCTTCTATTATAAAGGCTTCACATTAATTTTCTGAAGTAATGTCATTCTTAGCTCTTCTGGTATCATTCTTTATTAATTTTGAGGAGTATGAGGGACAACCTACGCCGCATCCTACTAGGTCAAATTTGATAACCCCTCTACTGGATTGATACTTTCGGCTCTAGAACTCATTGAGTAAATATCCACATGACATAATCATCATTCATACTTGCCATCTCATTAGCTAATTTTGCTAAGTAATATGTTTTGCTATTCTCAGATCGAGAGATTTGAGTTAGTGTGACATTTGGTATTTACTTCATAAACTCAAAAACTCACTTGTGGTAAAAAGCTAACTCAAGCTTGTTGATTTTATAGATGCCAAGTACTTGATTTATAATAAGCTGAGAATCGTCAAAAATATGCAGTTTTGAATGCCTATGAAAATAGCTTCGCAAGACCTACTATAAATACTTCATACTCGACTTCATTATTAGTTCTTGGCTTTTATTGAGCTTGAAGCCTAGATTTGTCAAGTGCATTAAGCTCTTCTATCTCAGGCAGATTCTAATCTTAGGTGAGATTGTGTTGAATGGCTACTTGGAGTGAAGGTAGTTCAACTTCAAGTGGCAAGACTACTTTAACTCCAAATACCAGTGTATCAAAAGTGAATTTTGTGGGAGTATAGTCCAGATGTCATGCTGTTGTCTTTCTAGAAGGTAGTTTCACTTCGAGGCTTTTGCCTCCAAATTTGTGTATCTATTTATCGGGACCTTTCGACGGTGGATTCTTGGACATGCGGTCCAAGTGTCATGCCTCGATGCTCATCATGCGGGACTTGAATTGGTTGACATCTTGTCGTGGTTGTAAGAGGAGGTCTCGATGAGGGAGCAACTCTAGCCTCCCTGATGACAGGACATTCATTATTTCTTTTTATCAGTCATTTCTCCTTAGTAACTTTGAAGACCTAATGCACTCTTGCATAAACAGTTTCAAGTTTCCTCATTAGAGAAGTTGGGGCCTAATGTTATCGGTCTAAAAGGACTATTTGATTTGACCAGAGTCATTTTGCTTTACCCATCCTAGGCTATCAAACCTATTATGGGTTGGAATACTCACTTCGGTTTCACGGTTGGTTGTATAATTTTCTACTTGAATGATAGTTGTTGACCATGCGGTTTAGCATTTCTCTTTTTTATTGTCTCTGGTTAGCTTGCTTCCGGATGAAAAAGCTTTTGTACTTCTTCTCAAGGCTTACCATATTTATTTTTCTTTCTGACATTTCGATAGTGAATTTCCAAACATGCGGTTCAAGTGTCACGCTCGATGTTCATGCATGAATTGTTTAGAATGGTCTTGAGAATTACCCACTAAGAGTAGCCTTTTTGTGAAGCTTTTTCATTTTCTCACAATCACATCGACAATCCGATCTCTCACATTGAAGAGAGTTTGATGTAAGTGTTGGTAAAATTTTCAAAAGGCGTGAAATAGTAGATAAGACACTACCTAGAGATTTCACCCTCATTTTGCAAGGACTTTAGATCTAGTTCAGTTTCCTATAGGCACACCTATAGTTAATTACCCCTCCCAATAATAAAAGAGAACTTTTGATTAAGGCTACTCATTAGATCACAAAATGCATAGTGTATAGTAGCAGCATGTGGAATTTAAAATTTAAGGTTATGAAATTCATCATTTTAACTAAAAGTGGGTGATTGGGGGAATCATGACATGCCCGATCTAGATCCCATGATTTCATCATCCCGAGCTATCACTATCCCTAGTCTACTTAGTCAGAGGATGTAGTCGACCCAACCTGATAGAAGGATCCTTACCGGCGACCATGGGTTGCGTCGCCCAAGTAATCTTTGTAAACCCGGGGTATTTATCAAGGAGATAATCTTAAGTATACTTTAGCTAACATAGAATTTTTTTGCCTTATCAGGTGTGCCCTATGATCCACATCTCAATGTATAGAGCTATTGGGGAGCATACGGGCTACAATCGTGATCATAATATAATGGTGTCATTTGGCGGCAACCACCCGGTCAGAGGACTTTGGTCATAACCGCATCATATGTGAAGCCTACTATCCAAGCCACACAATCAGAGGATACGAGCCACGTCCTTGCTGGCATGAAATTGACTGAGAGTAAACATAGTAGAATATTTGATTTTACATTGGCACCTTTATGAGCTAAAGTTTTCTTAATTTGTCATTTTCAACAAACTATTGTAGAAGGTGGATTGGGTTAGATTTTGCTTAAGTTTTAAATATTTAATTTCATTTAATCATTTAACACTTAGTAATTTAACTAATTTTATATTTATATTGATACTTGATTTTGATTAATTCAATTTAAACTTACAAGCACATTTTGATGGTAAGTATCTCTTCCGGTTGAAATCTCCATTCAACACATCCATCATCGGAGTAGTTAATTGATTAATTTGAATATATTTAAGAATTTTAGATCCTGTCAACTCCATTTAGCTCCTAATAGAGGATCAGATCTACTGTCATATGACATAATTTACTTCTCAGATATTTTAATAAGTTAAAATTCTTGTAATAATTGGATTTTTAGATTTTGATAACCCGGACCCAGTCCTAAGACCAAACTAGGAAGCAACCCGAGCAGCATCCTCAGACACTAAGTTTAAGCATTCAGCGTAGTGTCAGGGCCTATCCAGATGTTTAATAATTCAGATAATTTTATGTTTAAATTATGAGATTAATTTTGTATTTTTATTTAATTTAATTTAGCATCGTCTTTTGTCTGCTTGTATGAAGAATTGTAGATCTGGTGGCATATTGTATCACAGAATTATGTTTGTATTGCACTTAAAAGGTTGTGTCTTTACTTGCATTTTATTTATTCACATAATTCCTAAACTTCAATGGTTGACTTATGCTCATTAAAGACCTATTAGATCTTTGTAAATTCAATATTCAAATTTGATACTCGCTCATACAAGCTGTTATACTTTCTTTAAGTGAGCTTATTTGAATTTAAGCTTCTTTTGAATACAAGTCGATTATTCGTTAAGAAGTCTCGATCATGCTTGCTAATAGGCTATTTAGCTATAGTGAAAACCTCTTATGAATTTATTTGATTTTCACATTAACTTGAAAATAATGCTTAACAAATCTCATGTGTATCAATTTTATGTTTAATTGAAACCTTTTTTTTAATCTATTCTAAATTAGACATTCTGATATATGGATTAAATAATAAGGCTTATTCTTTGTGAATCTCACTCTAGAGCTTGATTTGGGCTCTATCTCAATTGAAAATTAGCCTTATAGCTTCATGTAACCACCTCATAAGTATAATATAAATTCAAAGGTATGTTTGCATTTGGCTTATTTTCATTTAATCATTTTCACACATGATATAATATAAGCCACAAAGTTTAATTAATTCTTCTTAGCTAATTAATTATTAACCCTTATAGTTTGCTATAGACTGTAAGCGAGTTATCAAGCTTTGTCTTCATTCTCCAAGCTTGATTGTGTCCAATTTAAATCATTCCTAGTTCACTTAGAATAAGTTATGATAATAACAATGTTTACTGAAAAAAAATGCATGACCAAATTCATTAGTGAATATGCAAGTTATGTTCTTCATCTTCTTCATGTAAGAGCGATCAAACCCAATTTGACTTTATTTTAAACTCCACATCAAGAGATCAATATATAGAACCAAATTTCAAGTTTATTGCAAATTTCTTATGAGTTTGGAGTTAACTTCAAGCCTCACTTGAACCACATTTGTATGCTTATAAGTTATGTTTTAATCCAGCTATAAATCTTCAATGATTCACTAAGATTCTCCTTTTGGATTATTTTAAGCAAAATATTATGATATTCGATTCATGTATATCAAAGGAATTCAAGTTTATTTCAAATTTTATAAGTTCACTTGAGTTTGATCTATATTTTTTTATTTGAAATCTGATTTTCAATTTTATTTGTAATCAAGTCTCTTTTAAATTCATTTCAAGTTCATTTATATCTAATTTTCAATTCATTTCTTTAGAACTTTATATTTTGATATTTAACTTAATGTTAAATCAATTTTTTGTTAGGTCCAAAAAGTTTGATGAAATTTTGGCAGCATTTCGGCAGTATTCCGGCATCATCCTCGCGTAAGGGGCTACGTTGGAACTATTTTGGCCTACCCGTCACACCCTAATGAGCATGATGGTTGATGTTTTGAAGCACATCGGCTGAATTTCAATCCCGTTACGCCCTGATGAGTATAACAAGACCTTCAATCACCGCATAAAACAAATATATATGCAAATATTCTTCGATCCCCTTTTATTTCTAAGTCCAAATTTCAATCAAAATTTTGACAGTATTTCAGTATAGGAGTGCCACATCTAACAATTTTAGCTTACTCGGTACGGCTTATTGAGTGTAGTGAGTCATGTCTTACGACACCACAACTATCTCTTTGCACCCACTATGCCCCATTGGGCATTAGCAGAGTCTTGAAATCTGCAAAAAAAGATATATGCATATATTCCATATACATTCACATATTTCTACACATCCACAATCAGTAACATCGATAAACTCTAGCATCTAAACTAAACCCAGAGGAATGGAAGGAATGGGAAAATGGTGGAGACCGGTGGAACTGCCCGATGATGGAGTTCCTTTCGTCATTTATATTATTGGGAAGAAATCAAGACTACACCAAAAAATTCCTTCGTATAGTTGTAGGTGGTCCAATCTGTCCGCACAATTTCTTCGTGGATTAGCTGGTTTGTGATGGAGTCTAGATGTCATATTACAACTAGTTCTTTAAGCTTATCTTTATATTTTTTAGAGTGCTCAACAAAGCTCTGGCAAAATTTCTCATGACTTCTTCACTCCTCTTAATCTTTTAAAGCTCAACAAGTAACTCTGCATTATCTTGCTCGCAATTTTCCTCTCTAGTAGAATCTTTCTCAGATATTTTACTTGCACCAGCAGCATCCATCACAACATGGTGTCCATCAATCAAAACTTATGTTAGAAAAGTGTTGATAGTTTGGAAGATTGAATCGACAACAGGCTTTGTCAAAAGAGGGGACCAACATCCACAATGTAAAATAGCAATAAAGAAGCTTAGAAATAGAATTCGACTCGGTCTTCCAATGCGAGAACAAAGATGAGACGTGGTTGGAAGGGTTGAAATAGATCTTTGTTTGAGAGGAAAGTGAGGGCTTTGGTCTTCTCCAACATTGCATGCCCATCCGCTCACATTCAAACCCAAGAAGTTGCATTGCAATTTATATTAGGCCTCAAGAAATTATTGTTTCCACTTCCTCCATTAATACAGATTGCTGAAATAAAATTTTATTTCTTTACCGCATAGTCGTAGAGTGATATTCCCATTTATCTCCTCGATGCAATTTGCCAAAATCCTAGATTTGCGAGAAGTCAACGCTCCATTCTAGGCCATCACCGGATCATTGATGCGTAACCCTAGGTGTGGGATCTTGGAGGCAAAGCTCTAGATGTAGTTCATGAAGTGGTCATGAACGTCCCGAGTGAGTGGGACCACCACCATAGACCCATTGCAATCTCGCTCCTCGTTGTCGCGATCACAAGCTCGCCACAAGAAGTGGTGAAGCATTGCGAACCTCTTATCTTGTGAACGAGTCAAAGGAGGAGAGGGAGCTTGGTTTGACTCTTTCCGCTTCAAGGGATGGGATAAAGAGCTTGCGATTTTTGCTAGGAGAATGAACAAGAGGAGAAAATATTATGTCCGAAGTCCACACGTAGCTTTACGTGCGGACTCCAATCCATGGACGACGCGTGTCCCAGTTTTTTCTCCCGTTTTAGCGATTAACGGAGCGGTGAGATAACGGATGACGCTATAAAGACATTTCCCCTGGCCCGACCCAGCCCATAAGCATCATTGGCGTATTAACGGACGGCGCTGTAAAGACATTTCCCCTGGCCTTACCCGGCCCGTAAGCATCGTTGGAATGCCGAGGAATTTAAAAGAAAATATAGATAGATTTAGGATTTAGGGTTAGTTTTTCCAAGAGAAGAGAAATAGAAAATCTCATTTCCTTTTTACAAAAGAACTATGAAGATGGAGAACGTTGAGGAAATAACAACCATTTTAGCTGAGGATGTATTAAACAGAAATTCATAGGTAATGCTTCTCGTGCATTTTTTCTATGGTTTGTTAGTGATATTCTTGTTCTGTCTGAAGAGAATATGTTCATTACATCCAATTAGAAGAAATTTGGATTTTTTTTGTCGAATTTTTATTTTTGAGTGTTATTTTATATTTGTACTCTGTGTACCTCTTCAGAGGGTACAGACCATTTTTGATAATTTTTTCCAGTTTATTTTGCCAACTTCTTATGATTATGTCTAGGGCATTCCAAAGGAAGTATTTAGAGGCAATTTGGATGATTTTGGGTGGGTATTTTGCATCTGTACTCTGTGTACCTCTTTGGAGGGTACAGATTATTTTGGACAGTTTCTTTCCAGTTTATTTTACCAACTTCTTATGATTATGTTTAGGGCATTCCAAAGGAAGCATTTGATGGCAGTTTGGATGGTTTTGGGTGGGTATTTTGCATCTGTACTCTGTGTACCTCTTTGGAGGGTACAGATCATTTTTGACAATTTTTTTCAGTTTTTTTTCCAACTCCTTATGATTATGTTTAGGGCATTATAATGGAAGCATTTGATGGCTGTTTGGGTGATTTCTGGGTGGTATTTTGCATCTATACTCTGTGTACCTCTTTGGAGGGTACGATCATTTTAACAATTTTTCTAATTTTTTTTTTACTCCTTATGATTATGTTTAGGCATTATAATGGAAGCATTTGATGGCGTTTGGGAGTTTCGGGTGATATTTTGTATCAGATCTGTACCTCTTTGGAGGGTACAGATCATTTGTCACCTTTTTTTCCAATTTATTTTGTCTACTTCTTATGAATATGTTTAGGGCATTCCAATGGAAGCATTTGGAGGCAGTTTGGGTGATTTCTGGGTGGTATTTTGCATCTGTACTCTGTGTACCTCTTTGGAGGATACAGATTATTTTTGACAGTTTTTTCCAGTTTATTTTGCCAATTTCTTATGATTATGTTTAGGGCATTATAATGGAAGCATTTGGAGGTAGTTTGGGTAGTTTTGGGTGGGTATTTTGCATCTGTACTCTATGTACCTCTTTGGAGGGTATAGATCATTTTTGACAGTTTTTTCCAGTTTTTTTTTGCCAACTCCTAACAATTATGTTTTGGGCATTATAATGGAAGCATTTGATGGCGATGGGTGTTTCGGGTGTATTTTGCATCGTACTCTATGTACCTCTTTGGAGGTACAGACCATTTTGACAATTTTTTCCGCTTTATTTTGCCAACTTCTTATGATTATATTTAGGGCATTCGAAGGAAGCATTTGATTGCAGTTTGGGTGATTTTAGGTGGGTATTTTGCATCTATACTCTGTGTACCTCTTTGGAGGGTACAGAACATTTTTGACAGTTTTTTTCCAGTATATTTTGCCAACTTCTTATGATTATGTTTAGGGCATTCCAAAGGAAGCATTTGATGGCAGTTTGGATGGTTTTGGGTGGGTATTTTGCATCTGTACTCTGTGTACCTCTTTGGAGGGTACATATCATTTTTAGCCTTTTTTTTGCAATTTTTTTTGCCAATTTCTTATTATTATATTTAGGGCATTCCAAAGGAAGCATTTGATGGCAGTTTGGGTGATTTCTGGGTGGTATTTTGCATCTGTACTCTATGTACCTCTTTGGAGGGTACAGATCATTTTTGATAATTTTTTTGTCAATTTCTTACGATTATATTTAGGGCATTATAATGGAAGCACTTGCAGGCAGTTTGGGTGATTTTGGGTGGTATTTTGCATCTGTACTCTGTGTAACTCTTTAGAGGGTACAAATCATTTTTGATAGTTTTTTCTAGTTTTTTTTGCCAACTCCATATGATTATATTTAGGTCATTATAATGGAAGCATTTGATGGCAGTTTGGGTGGTTTCTGGATGGTATTTTGTATATGTACTCTATGTACCTCTTTGGAAGGTACATACCATTTTGGACAGTTTTTTTCCAGTTTATTTTGCCAACTTCTTATGATTATGTTTAGGGCATTCCAAAGGAAGCATTTGATGGCAGTTTCGGTGATTTTGGGTGGGTATTTTGCATCTGTACTATGTGTACCTCTTTGGAGGGTACAGATCATTTTTGACAATTTTTTCCAGTTTTTTTTGCCAATTTCTTATGATTATGTTTAGGGCATTCCAAAGGAAGCATTTGATGGCAGTTTGGATGGTTTTGGGTGGGTATTTTGCATCTATACTCTGTGTACCTCTTTGGAGGGTACAGATCATTTTTGACCTTTTTTTTCTAGTTTATTTTGCCTGTTTATTGAGATTATATTTAGGGCATCTCAATGGAAGCATTTAGAGGCAGTTTGGATAGTTTCTGGGTGATTTTTTGCATCTGTACTCTGTGTACCTCTTTGGAGAGTACAGATCATTTTTTGAGATTTTTCCAGTTTTTTTTGCCAATTTCTTATGATTATGTTTAGGGAATTATATTGGAAGCATTTGGAGGAAGTTTGGATGGTTTTGGGTGGGTATTTTGTATCTATATTTTCTAACATATTTTTGTATCTGTTTGGCCAGGTAAATGCAGTCAATGACCCAAATTTGGGGAAACTCCTTGGCACCACTCGTAATGAAAGCAGGCGTATGCACCTGTACTATATGCACATCAAATTGGCTTGTGTTTGGAAGGACCATACTAATTATTGGCCAAACTCAAAAAATTAAAATCAAAAGATTTTCTATGTGCAAAAGCTGGTCGAAGAAGTCGCTCTAAATGGCTTAACAAAATTCCAAAGTTGATACAAGAACCGGTTGTCCAAACCATGATTAGATTCTCTATTGATTTAGAGGAATTGGATGATTAAAAATATACGTAAAGTCACAATCATTCTGAGCTCACTACATCTTCTCAGATCACACAGATGCATTAGCAATGAGAAGGCGTCCGTGTTGAAGACAATGATAGAGGCTGGTATTAGAGCAACTGATGCATTCAGCTATCTAACTGAGGAAGTTGGCGGTGTAGAGAATATCGGGTTCACAAAAAGAGATGCTTTCAATTTTATTCAGAAAGAGAAAAGATCGAGGATTGAATGGTAGAATGCATTAATACAGTTGTTTAAGGAAAGGTAAGCGGGGATGGGATGTTTGCATGGGATGTGCAAGTTGATGAGTCGGATTGCTTAGTAAGTTTTTTTTTAGCAATGACATGTCTAGGATAGAATATGATTATTTTGGGGATGTGATAATTTTTGATACAAACTATCGACTCAATAAATATAATCTTGTTTGTGCTCCTCTTGTTGGAGTGAATCATCACTGGCAAAATGTTTTATTTGGAGTAGCCTTTTATCGAAGAGACAATTGAGTCATTCTCATGGCTATTCCAAATATTTCTTCTTGATGAATGAGACATCCTATAACAATATTCAGATCAAGATCGGTATGGTGAGAAATTGAAATTGTATTCGCATACTCATCAGTTGTTGCCAATGGCATATTTCAAAGAAAGCTCCTTCCAAGGTTCATTGCTTTAATAGTAATAAGATAAGTACAAGGTATTTTATAAATGCATGAGTAAATGTGACTCGAGGAAGAGTTTAAAGAGGCTTGGTGCCATGCTAGAAGAAGGAAATTTGCATGATCATGCTTGGCTATCGAGCTGCTTTATAAAATTAGATCAAGTGGTCCTTGCATTCATGGACTCATTACGCATGGGCATCTTGTCAGCGTGGAGTCCACGAACAATGTATGTGTAAATATCAAACCAACAAGTTAATCAGATTATTTCTTGGGGTTGGAAAAGGTTATGGAGACATGGCATTGGAATGACAAGACTTCAAGTGTAGATCGATTGTTCTTGTTAAGACCAGTCAATTCTAAAACAAGCTGCTATATTTTATACAAGAAATGTTTACACTATGTTTGAAGAGGAATTTTTGCATGGAGTTGGAGGCCTATCAGTCAAGTCGGATACCATGTATTTGGTGAGAAACTTAGAGAATAAAAATGCATCCAAAATATGCATTTCGATAGGACTACCCTAGAAGTAACTTGTACTTGCAAAAAAATTTGAAATGATGGGATTACTTTGTGCCCACTGTATCAGAGTTCTTAGTCAGGAAGATGTTGTGCGCATTCGGATAAGTATCTTCTCATGCGATGGTCTACCAGAGCAAAGAGGGATATTTACATTGATAGTGCATACAGAAAATTAAGAGATGTGGCAAGCACGGATGGAAATGCTTCATTATTTTTCGGAATCACATAAGTCGATATGCATATCAAATAAAAAGCACGGGGCAAGAGAGGAGGTATATGCTTGGATCCCTAGAAAAACTATGATGTCGACTTTATAATAAGTGGGAATTCTCCTCCATCGACAAAGCGTTAAGAAGAAGAAGTCAACCACGGAGATAAGAGAAAAGACATCTTAAAAAGATCCAGTTAAGCAACGTCAAGGGTGTTTCCAACTCAAGGCTTAAGGGATATTGGGAGAGATCCAAGAAAAGAGTAATTTTACTACTTATTATTTTTTGGTATTTTAAATATTGCTTGTTAATCTTCAAACCCTTCTACTTTTTTATTGTAGAAACCAAAGTATGATCGATAGCATTCTGACGTGTTTCCTCAAGTTGCATCACCTTTCTCTGTATGCGAGTGTTTTTAGGAATGACCTAACATCACACATCGATGTGTAAGAAAGTATCAACTAATGATGTTCTACATGCAAGAATTTAACTCGAGCTCCATAATCAATCGGTGAAGAATAAGGCGATGATGGATATTATTTCAGAAAACATTTTGATGCATGACATTATCCAGTTTTGACTGTATTTAGTTAGGAGATTTTGACACTGGTATGTTTGTAGCTCTTTAAGCAATAGTGATTGAGTTAATCCCCTACTGAGGACATTGTAATCATTGGACTGTACCAATAAATATGTGCAATAAATAATAGATCGTTTATTGCCTTTTTTTCAGTTTATTTTTTCTGATACTAGAAATAATATTCATTACATTCTTGTTTAGGCAATTTGAAAGCTATTTGGATGACTTCTGGGTGATACAGATCATTTATGGCCTTTTTTTTCATTTTTTTTGCCTACTTCTTATGCTTATGTTTAGGGCATTCCAAAGGAAGCATTTGGAGCAATTTGGGTGGTTTTGGGTGGTATTTTGCATCTGTACTCTGTGTACCTCTTTGGAGGGTACAGATCATTTTTGACAATTTTTTTCCAGTTTATTTTGCCAATTTCTTATGATTATGTTTAGGGCATTCCAAAGGAAGCATTTGATGGCAGTTTGGGTGATTTTGGGTGGGTATTTTGCATCTGTACTCTGTGTACCTCTTTGGAGGGATTTGACCTTTTTTCTTATTTTTTTTGCCAATTTCTTATGATTATGTTTAGGGCATTATAATGGAAGCATTTGAAGAAAGTTCAAGTTAAAATATGTTAAATTTAAATGATTCGAAGCTATCGAAATATATTGTATGATGATTCTTTTATTCTAATAGAGATGGTGCCATTCATTTTTTCTTGCTTTACGAGCAAATAAAATTTATTATTGACAAAAATAAATTTTAAAGACATTAATTTTTTATTGAGTATCTTTATTTAGAGATTAAAAATTGATCCAATATAAACTTGATTTAAAAAAATTTAAATTTAACTTGAATAATTTTCAGATCAAGTTTAAGTTAATTGATCAACTCAAAATTAACTCAATTTTAACCGTAAATTAAATTTAACTTAATTAATTCAAACTCAAAATTGACCCAAATTTAACTCAATATTTACTTAAAATATAAATATAAAATATATATAAATTACCTCTTTAATCAAATAAATTTAGCCTCTAAAGCTGATATATTATAACAAATTTATTATATATAACTTATTGAAATCATTAAACTAATATCTAAAGTTTAAAATATATATGCATATGAATAATAGAAATTCATTGTTTTATCATTATTGTAATAAAGACAAATAATAAGGCATTATCACTTTTATAGGGAGGACTTTCTCAATATTTCGAGTTACCATAAAATGAAGTTTTGTAAAACTCGAATAGATTCATAAAAGCATCACAGAAATTTATATAATTGTTCAAATCAATGATTTCAATTTTGATTTAACTCAAGAAAAAGCCCCACTCCATAATGTATTAATCATTATCATCACAATCAATATCAACCCTAATGTGACACCACATAAATTCACATAATATGTTCAAAGTGAGAAAAAACTACAACATGTTAAGCACAACTAAGCAACAATCTACCCTAATAAATACAACTACTAATCAACATTTAGCTCATAATCAGAAATATAAAAAATATATATAGCTGCAACAAACCACACTACTTAATTAAATCATCACAGATATAACTACACTGCATATCAACTGAATATATTTAAAAGTCATTAATCATAAAACAAACAACACAGCCATTTTCAGGAGCGAAAAACCTAAGCATTCATTCAAAGGGTACTTCAGTGACTCTTAATATTTGATCTTCTGAATCAGTGTTCGCTTTTATTTTGAAAGGTAATTTTTTATAGATCCATCTCATAGGAACTGAACCTGAGAATTATCAATCATCACTCTCAAATATAAATAGATCCATATCATATGTGAAAATATACAATGCAATCACTCTTTATGGCAAGGAAATGCTCAATATTCAAGTAGATTATTAATAGATCGATTTTATTTTTTTTCTTCATTTTTTTCTTTATATTACTCAAATCATCTAGATTGTATTACATACCACAAAAAAAAGTTTTAGACTCAAATTAATATGAATTTTACATGGTAGCATGAATTGAATATCACATAAACTCAATGCTTGACTTTCTTTACAAGGTTCCAAATTTCTTCAATGAGCGGGCAACAATATAAATATATATATTTCATGAACCAATTGCATTCTTTATCAATTCCACAAGCACTATTAAACAAGGAGGACAACACACAAGAAGCTAGCTGAGTGAAGGAAGAAGGTAAGAAAACACACTAAATCATAGAACAGAGGAATCAAACACTGAAACTAACAGCTATTAAACTTACTTGTTCACCTCCATTCCCAGTCATCTTCTTCTTCTCTCAGTGTGACTTGCGAGGAGAAAGAAGTAGAGAGAGGATGAGTTCCCTCCTATTGTTCTCTTCACACTACTTGAAGAAGAGCTCTTGGATTTAGCTTTGGGAGCTTCACTGATCAGATTGCAAGAAGAAAATGACAGAGCTCTGAATCTATAGCTTTATTTTCATAATAAAAAATAGCTAACAATAATCATAATCCCTAATGGCCAGTAATCACTAATTTAATTTTATGCATTAATTTTATGCATTCTACTGGGTAACATTTATTTTATGCATTTGGCTGCATTAATTCTATGCATTCTGCTCATAACAAAATGACCATACCATAAAAAATGAATTTAAATGCAGATTTCTTTAAAGAGTATAGCCCCCAAATATCAACCCAGAGTAAAATATCAGTGAAATCAAACTATATGAAATGAGAGAAAAGAAGTTACAAAAAGCAGAGTAAAATATCATCCCAGGTCCATGAACTTCAATAAACACAGCTATGTCTTCGAAGCCACCAAACCGATGCATTATACAAAATCCTATACCAAACTAAATAATATTATTCTCACTTTGGATTTTTAAGTCCCAAACAAAATGTAATTAAGCGACCCTAAATATATTCATTTTCTTTTCGCCAAGTTGTTCTACCCAATCCTTTGGCGGTTTGATTCTTTGCCTCCATGTATTTGCAGACAAACATTCCGATCGACACTATTTTCTTGGGTATTCCACTCACCATTTGGCCATTTCACGGATCGCTTAAAAGCGGCATCTTCAACAAGTAATTTGATCTGAATAGCTAAAACAAAATCTCAATAAGTTGGACTAGGGAAAAAAATAGTTAGGAAGAACCAAATTTTGTTTACAATCTCGGGAATGCTCTTATGGGTTGGTTTGGGTAATGAGTCATAAAATACCAGCCCACTTAATATGCTCAACCGAGTGTCCAAGTCTTTGATTATCTATAACGGTAAGATTAACTCGACACACTGTCTGTGATGACATCTTTGGATGAACATTTTGCTTTCCATCTTTAGGCGTACTGCACTCTGCGGAAAAGAAGAGAATGATTACACATTATAGCTTTTATCTAACAAAGGCGAATCGTAATACCCAACATTCCATGGGGTAACTTACAAGCATGAGATGTACAAATAAGGGACATACAACCCTGACAGGAGCATACTTCGCAATTAAGAAGGCAAAGGCATCAATGTGCATCGAGAGATATTGATCATTGACTCATCGATGCCTCGTTCATAATGATATTTCCAGTGAATCTTGTATCACCCCGCAAGTGATAAATATTTTAAAGTGATCTCAATTAAGCGAATAGGTTATTTTATGTATGAAGGACGATTGAGGCTTGACTTACTTGTCCTCGAGCGGAGCATGACATGTCAATAAGATCGAACATCGGCAAAATAGCTCGATGAGAACTCAACAACATGAAGTGCCTCGATGCGCAAATTACGATGATGAAAGTTAGTGATGAAGAGCTACATTCATTGTGAATAAAGGATTGATCTCGAGATGATTCATACCTCCGGTGCTCCTCCACCACAACGATAGCAGTCTGTGGGTCATCAACCTTTATTGGCTCATCTTTGTGAACCTATAAAAAAATTTAGTGAATAATATTTCTATTATCTCAAATTTAAAAGAAAGTAACTTAATACCTCACTTGGCTTCATCTTGGACCACCACACCACTTATTCTTAATCGAGACTTATTGTAAGTGTGTGTGAAGGGGAAGAAATAACTTTCCTCTTTCTTATCCGAGCTTTAACACCTCAATCGCCGATTGTTTGAATTGTGTAGTGGTGGCCTCCACAAGAACTTCTCCTACCGTCAATTCCACGTGGGCTTCCCCTTCTGAAGTATCCAACTCCACAATGGAAGCTCCTGTGGTAGCCTCCACAAGAGCTTCCTCTTCCTCTGCGTTACCCTCCTCAGGGGCTTTTCACGTGATAGCCTCTCCATGGGTACCCTCCACAGGGGAAGCTCTTGGTAGCCTCTGAAGAGTTTCCCAGGTGACCCCACAGAACCTCCCCTACATTTGGGGTGATAGGACCCCACTGCCTCGCAAGAACATCCTCGATAGCGCAACCCAAATCAAGCCCATCCATCCTCTCTCTCGTTATTGTTGCATAAAAGATGATAGTCTCTTTTCAAGTCCTTGAAACCTCAAGTATCCTCTCCACATAAAGTCTGTGGGGTAGTGGGCGTAGAAACAGACTGGGAGAATATCGAGGAGAGACATAAGGAGAGTCGATTGGACTATGGACTTAAAATGGGAATGCTATCGGGTTCCACATGTGGGTGTTGGCGGGGACGAAGGAGCTAGTTCTCCTCTTCTAATATGTCCTGGAATGAAAGGCATACCTATGGTAAACCAATAAAAAAATGTGAAGACATACAACATAAATAAAGACATTCTTATATAAACTAAGTGATATTATTATATGTCACCTAGTGTCCTCCCAAACTAGTGAAAGCATTTTTTGGAAACTTTATTTTTGCCCATCCGACATCGTGGCTTTGGTTCGGCGACTTATGATGCTTATGCTTTCGGTAGCCCATATCTACAATGAATATTTTAAACAGTAAACTTCAACACATTAAATTACACAGTCCTTGAGATATAAAACATACCATCAGAAGAGTGACAAAGCCACTCATGTAACCGGCTGCCCTCTGGGTCTGAATCTTTGATGCAATAACATCAAATTGGGAAACTAGAAAGTCCCAAATGGCATCTGCCCAGTTGTATTCAGCAAATCTATCTATATCATCGGCGTAAGCAATCAATTCCGATGCCACCCTGTAATTGTGATATACAAAAAATAGATGGCAGACATATATACAAGCCGTGCTTCTGAGCAACGAGCCATCCAATTCTCAAGTTGATTCTTGTAGTCGATGAACGAGCGGACATGGAGATTTTTGCCATAAGACTTTCTCCCTCTGTTTGGCATCTCTATCATCAATGCAACTTCATCGGGTGAAGGAATGTCATCCACCGAGAAAGCTTGCTTTTCTATGTCCCAAAGGCAGATCGATGTAATGGTAGAGTCTTGCTTAATTTCGTAGAGTCTAATGAATTGATGGAGATGAAGCCTCTTTAAAATGGCAGTGGCTTCATCAGTGAAGCGTGCTATAATATTATTGAACACAGTTCTCGCGTGGTAGGCACATCTCAAGCTATCCTTTTCCCGGACATAATAAACTTCAAAAGACAAGTCAAGAGGTCAAAATGATCTAACCTCAAAGAGGTACACAGTCTGAGATAAAAATACCACCAAAACCCAAACTACCTCCAAGTGCTTCCATTATAATGCCCTAAACATAATCATAAGAAATTGGCCAAAAAAATTAGAAAAAATTGTCAAAATTATCGTACCCTCAAGAGGTATATAGAGTACTGGATGCAAAATACCACCTAGAAACCAACCTGCCTCCAAATGCTTCCATTATAATGCCCAAACATAATCATAAGAAATTGGCAAAAAAATAGAAAAATTGTCAATGATCTATACCTCCAAAGAGGTACACAGTCTGAGCAAAATACCACCAAAACCACCCAAACTTCCTCCAAATGCTTCCATTATAATGCCCTAAACATAATAATAAGAAATTGGAAAAAATTGGAAAAATATTATCAAAATGATCACACCCTCAAGGTACAGAGTACAGACAAAATACCCACCCAAAACCACCCAAGCGCCATCAAATGCTTCCTTTGGAATGCCTAAATATAATCATAAGAAATTGGCAAAATAAATTGGAAAAAATTGTAAAATGATATACACCTCAAAGAGGGTCTGAGTCTGAATACAAAATACCCACCCAAAACTACCCAAACTAATCTTCCTTTGGAATGCCCTAAACATAAGGATAAGAAGTAGGCAAAAAAAACTGGAAAAAAGGCCATAAATGATCTGTACCCTCCAAAGAGGTACACAGAGTACAGATGCAAAATACCTACCCAAAACCATCCAAACTGCCATAAAATGCTTCCTATGGAATGCCCTAAACATAATCATAAGAAGTTGGCAAAATAAACTAAAAAAAAACTATCAAAAATGATCTGTACCCTCCAAAAATGTACACAGAGTACAGATGCAAAATACCCACCCAAAATCATCCAAAGCTTCTCCAAATGCTTTAAACAATCATCATAAGAAGTTGGCAAAATAAATTAGAAAAACAAAAATAGTCTGTACCCTCCAAAGCGGTACACAGAGTACATATGTAAAATATCACCCAGAAATCATCCAAACTGCCACCAAATGCTTCCATTATAATGCCCTAGACATAATCATAAGAAGTTGGCAAAATAAATTGGGAAAAAATTATCAAAAATGGTCTGTACCCTCCAAAGAGGTACACAAAGTACAGATGCAAAAAACTACCCAAAAACTATCCAAACTGCCTCCAAATGCTTCCATTGAGATGCCCTAAACATAATCTCAATAAACAGGCAAAATAAACTAGAAAAAAAGGTCAAAATAGTCTCCCTCAAAGAGGTACGAGTCTGATGCAAAATACCACTCAGAAACTACCCAAACTGCCATCAAATGCTTCCATTATAATGCCCTAAACATAATCATAAGGAGTTGGCAAAAAAAACTGGAAAAAATTGTCAAAAATGATCTGTACCCTCCAAAAAGATACACAGAGTATAGATGCAAAATACCCACCCAAAACCATCCAAACTGCCATCAAATGCTTCCTTTGGAATGCCCTAAACATAATCATAAGAAGTTAGCAAAATAAACTGGAAAAAAATTGTCAAAATGATCACGTACCCTCAAAGAGGTACAAAGAGTAGATGCAAAAATCCACCAAAACCATCCAAAGCCTCCAAATGCTTCCTTTGGAATGCCCTAAATAATAATAAGTTGGCAAAATAAATTTAGAAAAAAAGTCAAAATGGTTTGTACCCTCCAAAGAGGTACACAGTACATATGCAAAATACCACCCAGAAACCATCCAAACTGCCATCAAATGCTTCCATTATAATGCCCTAAACATAATCATAAGAAGTTGGCAAAATAAACTGAAAAAAATTGTCAAAAATGATATGTACCCTCCAAAGAGGTATACAGAGTACAGATACAAAATACCCACCCAAAACCATCCAAACTGCCATCAAATGCTTCCTTTGAAATGCTTTAAACATAATCATAAGAAATTGGCAAAAAAATTGGAAAAAAATTATCAAAATGATCTATACCCTTCAAAGAGGTACAATCTGGCAAAATACCCACCCAAAACCACCCAAACTGCCATCAAATGCTTCCTTTGGAATGCCCTAAACATAATCATAAGAAGTTGGCAAAATAAACTAGAAAAAATAGTCAAAAATGGTCTCTACCCTCCAAAGAGGTACACGTCTGAGATGCAAAATACCCACCCAAAACCATCCAAACTTTCTCCAAATACTTCCATTATAATTCCCTAAACATAATCATAGAAATTGGCAAAAAAACTGAAAAAATTATCAAAATGATTTGTACCCTCCAAAGAGTCTGAGTACAAATGCAAAAATCACTAAACTATCCAAACTGCCTCCAAATGCTTCCATTGAGATGCCCTAAACATAATCTCAATAAACAGGCAAAATAAATTGGAAAAAAAGGTCAAAAATGATCTGTACCCTCCAAAGAGGTACACAGAGTACATATGCAAAATACCCACCCAAAACCATCCAAACTTCCATCAAATGCTTCCTTTGAAATGCTCTAAACATAATCATAAGAAGTTGGCAAAAAAATTAAAAAAAAACTGTCAAAAATGATCTGTACCCTCCAAAGAGGTACATAGAGTACAGATGCAAAATACCCACCCAAAATCACCCAAAATGCCATCAAATGCTTCCTTTGGAATGCCCTAAACATAATCATAAGAAGTTGGCAAAATATACTGGAAAAAAATTGTCAAAAATATTATGTTCCCTCTAAAGAGGTACACAGAGTACAGATACAAAATACCCACCCAAAATCACCCAAATTGCAATCAAATGCTTCCTTTGGAATGCCCTAAACATAATCATAAGAAGTTGGCAACATAAACTGGAAAAAAACTATCAAAAATGATCTGTACTCTTCAAAGAGGTACACAGAGTTTAGATTAAAATACCCACCCAAAATCATCCAAACTGATCATTTTTGCTTACATTTGAATATAATGAACATAATCTAAAGAAACAGGCTAAGAAAATTGGAAAAAAAGCCCTAAATATGATGTACCCTCCAAAGAGGTACCACAGAGATCAAAATACCCACCCAAAACCATCCAAAGCCATCAAATGCTTTGGAATGCCTAAACATAATCATAAGAAATTGGCAAAAAAATTGGAAAAAAGCTCAAAATGATCTATACCCTCAAAGAATTACACAGTACATGGCAAATTACCCACCCAAAATCACCCAAACTGTCATCAAATGCTTCCTTTGAAATGCCCTAAACATAATCATAAGAAGTTGGCAAAATATACTGGAAAAAAAATTGTCAAAATGATCTGTACCCTCCAAAGAGGTACACAGAGTACAGATACAAAATACCCACCCAAAACCACCCAAACTGTAATCAAATGCTTCCTTTGGAATGCCCTAAACATAATCATAAGAAGTTGGCAAAATAAATGAAAAAAAGCTAAAATGATCCATCCTCCAAAGAGGTACACAGAGTACAGATGCAAAATATCCACCCAAAACCATCCAAACTGATCATTTTTACTTACATTTGAATATAATGAACATAATCTAAAGAAATAGGCTAAGAAAACTGGAAAAAAAAGCCTTAAATATGATGTACCCTCGAGAGAGGTACAGAGAGTACATATACAAAATAGCATATAAAGAAATAATCTTTCACCAATGAGAAGAGAACGAGTAAACTCTTAATCCATTCAAGTTCGAGGAATGTAAATACCTCATGTAGTCACCTACAATACCTCAATTTTGATTTTATATCCACAGGCGGGCGTGCCGTCGAGAGCGGGAGCTAAGCTGAGAAAAAATCCTTCATCGAAAGAAAGCCCTAAAGCTTACGTGACGAGGAATGTCGAGCGTTGTGTTTCTCTTCTTCTTCTCGCTTTTGAGCAGGCGGGTGGCCATGGGAAGTATAAGCGGTCGTTAATGTAATGCTTCGGTAGGGTCGGGGAGAAAATGTCTTTAAAGTTATCTCATTTTCAGGTTAATCGCTAAGCGGGGGCCGGGCAGCGTCATGGATTGAGTCCGCCGCAAAATACGTCGGAAATATTTCTCAAGAGCGTGAATGAAGATTTGAGCAGCGTGTGGCTTATGTCGAGATGGGGATTGGGAGAACAAAGGGAAGGATGTAGGGAAGGATGGAGAAAACGAGGCGTTCTTGACTTCTTTGACGAAGAATGCCGTTTCTTTTTTAGGGAGAAAAGAGGGATTCGAGGAGGCTTTTTTTTAACTACGGTTGAGGAACCGAGAGGAAACAGTTCTTATGATTGAGGAAGAAGCAAATGCAAGGGTTGCTTTTGGAAGGCAAAAGGTCAACATTTACAAATATAATAATTTTCCTATGATGAAAAATACATTTCACTTAAAAAAAGTTGATGATAGTATTATTTTTAATGTAATATTAAATATTTGAGTGTTATTTATATAAATATGAAAGTTTAGATGTTAGACATATAAATAACTAAGAATTATGTGCTATGTATGTAAATACCTCAAATTTTAATTAATAATTTTTTTTTTTGAAATGAAATAAGTCTGATCACCAAATAGCAAGTGGTTTGTGAGAGGAGAAAATTTATTTCTTTAGAAATATAATTTCAAAACATATTATTGACCTCACTCTTGCAGATTAACATACTTCCCTTCTTTGTCTTAGAAATCCTATCTTAGCGATCTCCTCACTTAGAGCTTTAGGACACTCTTAGTGACAAAAGGGATACCAAATCTAAGACCAAAATTAAGACCAAGACTTCTTTCTTAATAAACAAAAACTTAAACCATGTTGCATTTATATAAGACGAAAGGTGCTCACAATCAATTATGGTTAAGGGATGGCCTCGTTTCAACTCAAAAAAGGGTGGGAAATCCATCACCTATTCCAATGTTTGTTAAATCTATGATAAAATTGATCATATAATAATTAATGATTGGCACAGATCTAACCCAAACTATCTCTCAATGACTCTCTCAATAACCCCATTGGCATACACATCAATAAATAGCAACAATCCCACTTACTTATCCCAAGCATGAACAACATACAAAATCCAACTCTGTTCCACAAAATCAAACATATATTAATTAGAAATAATAAAAATGTACTAATTATCTTCATCAAACTAATAAGGCACCTTACGAGCTCCACACACCTTATTCTTATTATCATTCATATTATCTCTCCAATAATCTTTTATAGGTTAATAAATGAGCCATAGCTCACTTTTCGAGCTCTTCATAACAAATCAACCAAGAGATAAGTTTAACTAAATATACAAATATTATTTTCTAATTTATTGTAAATGTCATTAGTATGAGCAACATATCTTATCAAGGTGAAGGAGGTGCTAAAAGTAAAGTACTAATTTAATGCAAATACTTATAAAGTAATTGTTTTAGGTTTTAAGATAAATTTCTCTACATGTTATTAAAATGATTATTTATTAAAGAAATGTGTATCAAATTTAATATGTAAGAACACCACAATTTAAAATGGCGCTTTAGTTTATGAGTGTTAAATAAATAAAAAAATGTTATATGATCTCCAAACTCATAAATAAAACTATTGTTTTGATGGGAACATAGCCATGGTTAGAACTCATCCATGGTGGGGTCTTGATCATGAATTTTTTATTGATAATGAACACTTAGCGATACAAATAACCTCATCAAATGTGTCGGATCTTATCAGTTTAGGTATATTTTTTGAGGACCAATGAAGACATATTGCTTGATTAAGAATAGGACTTCACATATTTTAAAATGGATCAACATAAATGTGTTTATTCAAATAAAAATTTTAAAGATATGACATAAGATAAATATTTGATATAATTCTAACATATTTTTTTTACTTATTTTTTATTTTTAGATAAGTTTAACTTTCATACATACATATTAAACTAATCTATAATATGCTTTTAATGTCTTAATTCTATATGAATGGATAAGTTTTGTTATTAATAATACTTAATTAATTTCATTCTAAAATTATTTAAAATCATATTTACCACAGCTTTAAATTATATTGTTAAAATTTAATAGATTCATGATAAATAAGTTTAATAACTTATGATGCTCTAAATATTTATTTTATACTTTATTTTTTATTATAATTAGATGAATGCTCGACATGTTTTAATTTTATGGTTATGCCTTATTTGTCTAAAATTGTGATCGGATAATTGGTTCACCGTAAATACACGTGATGTTCAGGTAATATAATAGTAAGTAGAGTATCATTCCACTAATATTCTATTTGCAAAATTTTAATAAGCTAATTACTAATCTAATGTCACCTAAGTTTTTATGCAACAACTCAAAATTAAAATAAGTTTTGCTTTGTAAAAAGTAATAAATTGCTCTAAATTTTTAATTTTAAACTCAATATTGAAGTACTTTGAATAAATGGATCCTCTAAATCTAATCTTAAAATTCTTATGTTAATAATTTTCATTCAAAATTGTTGTCAATCTTAAATAATATTATCTTTTTTGTCTATGTTTAGATAAAAATATCTAATCATTTCAATTTAATTAGGTATATCACAATGCTAATTAAACTAAATCATTGCACTATTATCACCTCACTATATGATTGCAAATCCTCAAAATTATATGTCTTTATATATTTAAAAGATTTGTTTACTTTTCTCAATTTGTTATTTTGTAAATAAATATTCGATATCCATAAATCACTAGATTTTAAAACTAAGATTGATCGATTGCTCAATTAAGTAATAAATCATTAAAATATAAATAATAGGTATAAATTCACCATAAATTAATAGTTCAAATACTTAGTTCAACATTATGAAAAATAAAACATAAACACAATACATAAGCAAGTGTAGAAATTAGTAGAAAATATAAAGAAAAAGAAAGAGTGTACCATAAATTTCTTGCACAAAATTTTTGCCTACTTTTTGATCTCCTAAGTGTAATCTCTTTTACACAAATCATACACACACACACACACACACACTTGAAGTGTCACTCTTTAATTGATACTAAACTCACATACATTGTGACACACACACACTTGATAAAATCATTTTCACTTGCAAATAGACCCTATTTATAATTATAATACCCTCATATTAGTTACCCCACATTCTCCCTAGCAATTCCCTTGTCTAGAAAATCCACGACCCATTGGTGGAATTGCTCAAAACTAATCTTCGAGTCATGCCGCAACATAGTTAATTTAGTGCTTAGGTGTTGGGTTCTTTTGTTTTGGTGTAACGGTGTTGATACTTCAACACTTAATAACTCGCTTGTTAACTTCGCTTAAATTAAGGTGATTTGGCATCATGACATCCTCCAACTCTCAAGCTCTCTTCTTGCTATTTTCAAAATGAAAAATCTCTAAGTCTTAGCATCAAAGCCTGTCTTTCAGCACCTAAGTGTTGATGTCATTGTCTTTGATCTGAATTTTGGAAGAAATGTAGCATTGTAACGCTGGTCATCCAACGCATAGATGTCATTTTTATTGTCTTTAAGAAATTTTTAGGCTTCAATGGGCTCCTTCAAATGCCACGGTGCTTCTCATTGCAGCTCTTAGACACCTTTCCCTCTATTGTGTGGTCTAAATCTCTGCTCTTATGGCATTACAGTGCCGATCATCTAGTGCCTAGGCATTGTCTTTATATTTTAACACCTAAGTGTCCTTCGGGTGCCGCCTTGTATAGCATCTAGGCGCTAGACCTTAAATTGTGAATTTTCTTCCTTTTTTTACTTCAAATGAGAATTTCCTATCAAAATATCAAAAGTTACTGAAAATAACTACATGCTAATATTAAATAAGCACAAATAAACTATTTAAAATATATAAAATTCACTAACTTGTAATGCTTATCAAATTGTATACTTTTTTAGAGCTAAGCTTAATGTTAGTTGTAGAAAACAAAATGATAAATATGTGTTTTAATCAGATTTATGTTATTTGATTTGATCCTATTAGTCTTCTCTAATGACTTACGATTAAATCAATATAAAATATTATTATAGCTAGCTAGAGGCATTATAGATGATCGTTATCATAGATTGAAAGAAGATTCAAATTTATAGGGGAACTATCATTTGCCTATTACTCCAATGGCTACAAGCCGTCTAACAAAAAAAATATTTGGAAACTAACCCCACAAGTTTATTGTGTTACCAATTTTATAAAAAAATAAAACAATTTTCATAACAACTATAAATTGAATGAAAAATTTTATTATGCAACTAGCCCTAACAAGTTACAATTTAATAGTAAATTTAAAAAAAAAAATACACTTCACATAACATAATGATAAGAATTGGTTCTTCTTTTAAGATTTATTACATACTTTTAGTATTTGATTTAAGATTTAAGCTTAGTATTGCTAAGAATTTATCTCATTATGATGTTTTTTTATTACAATGTTACTAACAGTAAAGTTTGGATGATTTTAAAGTCAATTTTGAAAATTTTAATTTGAATTTTTGAATGCTTTAGATTTTATAAAATTTACATCAAAATTCTGACTTCTATTATATACTTTTTTTTTGTGCAACACATCAACTAATAAATGACCTTTCACCATTTACTTCCATTTTCTTCATCCATTAAAACAAGGTAAGCAATCATTCAAATAGATAATATGATCTTGTCATCTTTTTTTATAAATAAAAAAATATCAAAATATATGACTGAATTAATTTGATAAAGTTTTTTTAAAAGACAATTCCTTTCTTTGCTACAGTCATAACATTATATGAATAGATTGCTTAAAAATATAATACATTGGAACCAACATTATTGTTGAGAATCCTATTGGTATAATAAATTTGTTTAGACTGCTAAGAATTTTTGCAAGGAATTATTATTGTCTAAACACACAGGCTTTTATTTTATTGCTGGAGATTAAGTGTTAATGTTTTCTTTGGTTAGTGGATTATTATTTTTGTTTATTAAAAAAGTAAACAAACAAATTTGTTTATATTTATCATGAACGGGTTTTACTTATCCAAAAATTTAGCAAAAAAAAAAAAAAAAAAGACATTCCAAATATTTATATGTTTTTTCGCTGATTTGTTGCAGAATTATTAGGAGAAAGAACTTCCTCTACCAAAAACAAAAAATAAACAAAAAAAAAAAGGTGATTGCTTCTGAATTGATTGTTGACACTATTATTATTGTAAGAGTTTAATTTATGAATGATGTCATAAGGAAGAAAATGTGAAATGTAGCCTTAATTGTGAATTGACCTTCATGGAAAATTTATTGTAAAAGGTAGAAGGGAGGTAGAAGGCCCTCATTTTTGGAGTTGGGCGAATAGCAATTAAAAAAATATAATATTTGCCATTATTTTATTAATAATATTTTGTGTATTTATTATATTTTGACTATCATAAATATGCCTTTATAAGGAGTGGGCACCATCTTACAATAAATAATATAATTTTTCAGTGTGGTGATAAGATACGGTCATCTAAAGGAAAATTTTATATAAATTATTATGATTTTTATGAATTTTTCATCTCTTTATAGAATCCATTTATCATCAATCTTGATAATGAACTATGCTATTTTGATGAGATGAGTAGAATGCATTTCGGCAAGATAGAGATGTAATGCTTATTATTATTTGTAGCCATATGATCATTAGATCCCCTCAAATTTATGAGAACCAAAATGATCATCCACTTGTCTAGGTTACACAAAACATCTTGTAAAAAGAGCTTTGTTAGAATATCATCACATGAATCATGAGAAGAGATAACAACAATCATCTTTGAAAGGAATAAAATGATGGTCGATTTCAATGCATTTTTAATGGGATGAAAAATCAAGTTATTTGCTACAGACATAGTTGAAATATCATAGTATAGTGGAGTAGTAACAATAGCAAAAGTTTGCTAGTTTTTATTCATAAAAAAGAAGGCAATTTTGGAGTGCTTCTTAACACACCAAGAAATGAATGTTTAGCCAAGATAACCATAATATCTAATTATAGGTTAACATTTTTACACATCTCCCACTCAACCAGAATCAAAATAAGCATGAAGTTGTAAGTGTTCTATTTGATGAAGGGTGTCTTTAAGGTACTTTGAGATGCACTTGAGAGTTTTAAAATGAAAATGAAAAAGTTTAAAGATTGATGTACATGTTGGCATAACTCGTGAAAGATATTATTTTATTTAGTAAATTTCATTTTTGTGGAATGCTAAATGAGCGAATTTTAGTCATTCAAATGCATATGGCATAACCCTGGTGCTTAGAGTAATCCCCATCCAAGCATCCAGAGACAATCATTTAGAGCTTAAGTGCTTAATCTCTAATATTTTGAGCAAAGGACAAAACCTAGGAGCCCAACCAAATACGCGATGCATAAGCATTAGATCTTGTTCCCAATGTTAGTGTTGAAGCTATAATCACACCTTTTTTTAAAATATTTATTTATTTTTAGGAGAAGCTATTCAGATGCCCAAGCTCCAGATGAGATGTCAATCTCATTTTGATTGTTTTAGAGGACATAAATTGTCAATTTTAGAGTGAGACTGCATGAGATTACTTAAGAGTCCAAGTTAGATTTATTGGGCGGATTTTCTCTAAGATTTTGGTGGACCTTTGGTCAGAGCTTTCTTGGTTGTTTTGATGGTGAAGGGTAAGAAACAAATGTAAAAATGATGACAACACATAGCGAGATTTCATGATACTAAGTTTTCTCTTTTCATTTCTCTGTTCTCAATGTTGAACATTCAGCCTTTCACCTATAGCCCTCAAGGTCCAAGCTTTTTGACTTCGCTTCAGCATGAGCTAAAAGATCTTTTAGTGAAGATGTTGTTTTAGTAGGTTTATGTTTGATGCAATTTTTTGAGTTTCATGCCTTATGATTGATGTGAATTTCATATTATTTTTTAATGCCTCATAATTGATTGATTGATTAGAGGTTTGGGTATATTCAAAATTGAGAGATGATGGATAGATTTATCTAGAGTGAATATAACTATGGATCAAATGATTAAGATATCTATGTTGAACTCAAGTAATCAACTAGATCTCCTATATTGTTTCCATAATGAATCTATCATCAAGAGATAAGTGTGTGCATGAAAAGATTAGTGATCCTAGGTATTCAAGAGAATAATAGTACACACTAAAGGATGTGACTATACCTAATTAGATTACATTATAACTAACTCAATAAAATGAATCATGATAAAATCTAATCTCTAGACCTTGACGACTTTTTTTAATCTAAGATATTTCAATCTTATGTTACATGGTACTAATTTTCTTCTTTTGTTGATTGATACCTTGCTTCGATCATTATAATGAAGTTAATCTTTGTGATATTTTGCAATTGGATTGATCAGTTATTATGAAATGATATATTTAATCTTCACTTAATTAGTTGTACGACTACATGCACTTGTATGTACATAAAATCACGAGTTTTAATATTTTTGTAGGAGATTGAAGTTGATAATATTGATATCAAGTTGATTTTTCTTTATTTTGAGCTTGTTTACACGTTTTGTTTACTTTTTTTTTTCTTATTTTTTCTTAAATGATATCTATAATGTGAGCATTTCTTTTTGGCAAAACATTTCTCTTTTAGACCTTGAGATTTAGAGAAGGTTTCAAAGAAATTTATTGGGTGAAGTGAGCTATCTTATTAGTTTTTATGAGATGTCTAATATGGAGGAAGTCGCTGTAGGTCTTGTTATAAGACCTTGAGCCTTGATAGATTATGCATAGCTGACCATGTACAACATCTCATAGATAATTATTAAGCATAGTGTCTAAGCTATTAACTTTGATATCAAGCTTGTGATGCTCTAAAGGATCTATAATCTAGGTTGTAGTCTTGGGTTCAAAGGACCCCAATTATCATATCACTTTTTTTTTAAATTTTTTTAACATGTTCAAATACATTAAGATCTTTGACGATATTATCATAGTGTGATATTTTTTTTTCTATTTTCTTTAAGTCACCTTGCATAAAATTAGTTGAATTTTCCGTCCATTGATTTGATCACAAGTTTGGATAACTTGGCCCAAAAATTATAGTTAATATACTTCCCACCAGTGAGTGAAAACAACTTGAATGCAAAAGAAGGCATTGCACATTGCTTCAAAAATACAAAGATCTACTATAAAAATGCTCATATAATAAATTGTAAAATGAATATAAGCTCAATCTTTAACAATAGCTTGACAAGAGCTAGAAACATTTATAAGTGAGCTCATCTGAGAAAATATTCATCGGTAAATATTAGTGAATATGTATTTAAAGTTTATTCAGTAAAATTTTATTTGTTTATTAATAAAAAATGAATGTAAAAAATTCAATAAAACTAAAATTTATTCATATAATCCAAGAAAAAAATTTTTATAAAACATTTATGTATCATTTAAAGAAGAAGAATTATAAGAAAGACAGAAGAATAGAATTTCCTTATGATTTCATTTTCTAATTTATAAAAAAAATTTATGAAGAACAGAAAGAAATTCTCACATAATTTTTCTATTACTATTATTTAATTATTCTTTTTATTTTTATTCATTATAATGAGAAATTTATATTAATCATTCGTAAATATATGAAATTAATATTTTGCTCAAATGATTTGATCATATGATGTTTTCTTTGAATTTTAATGAAGTGATGTAAGATCTTTGGCTTGTTACATTTCATGGATTCATTTGTTCATATTTTATATTTGAGGCTTTTGAATTTCATGTCTCAAAGTTTTAATGATATTTTAATTGATTAGTTTTATTTGATTAGATTTTTTGTCAATTTGTTTCATATTTTTAATATAATGAAATTATTTAGTATTTAAAGTTTATTCATAAATCAAGATCATTTTTAAAATTGTTTCAATTTAATTTATAATCCATAGATTACTATAGAACATGAAATTTATCATCATATGAATTCAAGAATATACTAACACGTTCATTTGCACTAAATCATTTAATCTAATTAAAAGAAGAAGAAGAAGAAGAGAAAAGATCTCCCTTTCTCATATTTGTCTATTTTATCTTATTTTATGTTTCAATTAATTTTTAATTTTATCATTACTCAAATGGAAATTACTATCTTAAGCTATCAACTTTTTAACTGTATGTATTTTTTATAGATAGAATTTTGAATAGATTTTAATTATTTGATGTGCTTCATTTGGGCTCATTTTGTCAATCTGTTCATTTTGATAATAGGTTGCCAAAATTAAAATTGAAATGATCGTAAATTCAATTTCAAAAATTAATTGCATTATAGTTTTTGTTTGATTGACATATTTTAGTGATGCATCAAACTTCTTATGTCACATATTTTAGTGGGGTTATAATAAAGTGATTAATTTGTTGAATCCAAGCTAATCATAAACATGCTTTATTAGTCAAGATTAGCGGTGCCTCATTCTAGACCCATCATTAAGATTATTATTTACCTATTAATCGTTTCCTTACAATTCGTATGAAAATATCCAATAATATAATGAAGATAGGCTCAATGTGTCTACTATCGTTTATTCCCTAAAACTATTTTATTTTGTTTATCTATTTCTTTTTGAATTAAAAATCATATCTTAAGATCGAAATCGTAGACTTATTTCATAATACTGACAGAAAACAGAAGTTGAAGAAATAATTTCCAAATTCGCCGTCTCGAAGCGAGATCAGCCTTCCTGTTTTGTCCGTAGCCTCTCACTTAGGATCTTGACTCCCATGTGCCTATATTTCACATCGAAGCATATCAGTAATGAATTAAATCCTTGATATGAGAGAGAGAGAGAGACCTTTCTCATGGCGATGAAGAATATATACTGCATTATGTTGTTGTACCGATATTTTACGCGAAATCGTTCGGTAGAATAAAGTTTCATCTTCTTTATTGAAATCCACATAAGTATTTAAAATTAAATGGCGCAATTTTTAAAAATCTCAAAAGAGAGGAAAAAATCCTCGGCTCATCATTATGTATCATTTTTATGATCTTCACGTCTGGGATTATAAATTGTATATGAGAAAGGACAGATTCTTTGTACTGATATTGATGGCGATGTTCGATGATGTTGTGACAATGTTGATGTTGGCGATGATTAACACTTGATAGTGCTTGATATTTGCAACGATGGTCGACGGCGAATCGGCGTTGGCGGCGATGGCTATGGTTAACCGTCCAGTGATCACGATTCTTGGAGATCTTTAGAGCTCTCATCTCTCTTGCAGTCGCATGAAGAATGAGTATTTATAAATTGAAGATGGCGTCTCGAATACATTAAAATCAGAACCACTCTCCATCGGGCTGACTCATGATGATTCCCCGATCATATGTATTTTGTGTATTTGAATGCTCAAATGAAATTCAATTGTAAGATCGGCGTTGGGCGGCTGGTCGAGGACCATTTACCACTTCATATTTGAGAGCATTTTAGAATTTCATGTCTCAAAGTTTCCAATGATATTTTAAGTGCTGATCTCGACCGGTTTGAACATTGGCTGCAAGATTAGTGCTTCACTGAGGAAAGGGTCATATCGGTTGTCCCATGGATGATATTATCTCAATCATCTATGTATTGCTTCAAAATAGTAAATTCTTAAATCTGCGGTCCATTAATGGCGAAGAGATCTTCATATAAGTACAAGATCATGACTCTGAGCGGTCACGAATATGTATGTCGCGAGGATTCTGGACCATCAAGGCACGAGCATGAGCCTTCAATTAGCCGATGGCTGGTCCGGAGTCTCGGCAGACATGGCAGGCCGAGCGGCGAATCGGGCAGTGATTCGTGCAGCGGGCTAGCGAGTATGGCCAGAATGGATGTGATATGTTGAGCTTGATGCGTGGGCAATTCTTCGCATGACCAGTCTACGGTGGTGGCCGGAAGCGGTTGTAGCTGGCGTAGGCCGGCGTTCTTACCCGACAGTGGCGCTGCCACGCGGTGTGATTCCACTATGAGCCATGGCCGACCTGGCGAGGCGCTGATCAGCGAAGAAGCCAGCGAGCCATGACGGTATGAGCCTGGCAGCGTCCTGACCCGAATATGGTTTTGACAGTTTAGTTGATTCAAACGGTTTTGAGGTTTTACCCTTTTTGCCCAAGAAGGGGTATAAAAACCCCAGGTTAAGGGAGAAGGCATCTTCTCTCCTTCTTGAGAGAAGGTCATTCGGAGGCGATCAAGTAGTTCATCGGTAGGCTCAGTTTTCCCACCGAAAAGAGGTGTTAACTAACGTCGGATGGCCAGTGATGGATCAAGACCGTAGTTCATACGGCTGAGCTCAATTTTCCCTCGAAAGAGGTGTTAACTAACCTGTTCGGACGACCATCGGGAAGCGATCAAGACCCGTGATTCATGCACAGCTCCGATTTTCCTTTGAAAGATGTGTTAGACATCGTCGGACCGACTGGATCGGGCGATAAAGACCGGTATTCATCTGGCGAGCTCCGTTTTCCCTCGAAAGTGCTTAACCTCGTCGGACCGGCAGGAATCGGGCGATCAAGACCCGTAGTTCATATAATGAGCTCAGTTTTCCGCGAAGGTGTGCTTGATCGTAGAAAGCCGGATGAGGCGATCAAAGGCAATTCATCTGGCAGGCTCCGATTTTCCCTCAAAGAGGTGCTTAATCTCGTCGGACCAGCCGGGAAAGCGTCAAGGAAGGCGATGCCGGAGCGGGAGTTGATGCTTTCGGCGATAGTGGCGGCAGCAGATGGTCAGCGGTAGTGACTGCGATGGTGGTGGCGAGATAACCGATGGCATAGTGGTGGCGTGAGAATTCTGCGATAGTCGGTGGCGGTGGCGGCAGTGACCAGCGGCGTTAGCGGCGGCAAGATAGTTGGAAGCCGCAAGTGGTCAGCAGCCAGCAACCAGTAGCAATCGTAATTTAGCGGAAAATTATGAATCAATAAAAAGCCAAATGTAGCGATAAAACAGTAGTCAGCCAGCGGTAACCAGCAGTGGTTAACGGTCAACAAGTAATTGATAGTAATGCCAGCAATCGATAATTAGCGATTAGCGATTAGTAGTCAGCGAGATAGCCGGCGACAATGTAATAACCGGAGAAGATTAAACGATAATTAGCGGTAGTAATCAGCGATAGCGATAGCGGCAATGCCAGCGATAGTAGTCAGTGCGGCGATAAGCCAACTAATGGTTAATGGCCGTAGTGATCAGCGAAGCATAATGATGTCGATAATTCAGCGGCAGCGTCGATAATCAGCGAGATAATAAACAAAATGGCGGTAACCAGCCGGCGAAATGCGGCAGCAGTAGTCAGCTGGTAGCCGGCTCTGATGCCTTAAGGGAAGTGGTCAGCAGCAATAGCAGCAAGTAATAATAGCAGCCAGCGGTCAGCGGTGATAGCCAGCGAGATAGTGTCAGCGAATTGCAGCGATAATTAGCGGTAAGCCGGCGGCGATATAAATCAGCAGCGGTAATCAACTCTGATGGTTAAGCCGGGAGTGGTCAGCGGCAATAGCGGCAGTAGTAACGATATGCAATTAAGCAGTAGTCGGCGAGATGATCAGAAGATGCCGGCGATGGTCAATAGTCAATAGCAGTAATAAACAGTAGGCGATGCGGTGGTAATGACCAGCAATGGTTGGCCCGGATCTTTGACTATCAAGGTTATTTGTCGAGTGTGACTTCGATATGGCGTTATCTATATGGCGGGGTGAATTAGATCGGCGAGATTTTTATTTGCTCGAGATTATTTGTCATAGTGTTTGCTCGATGGCGTTAACTGTGGGTAAGTACAAAGTTTTGACCTATCAGGGTTGTTTGTTATAGTGTTTTCTCGATGTCGTTAACTTGTATGAAGAGGTTGAATTGAATCCGCTGAGGATCTTTGACCCATCTGAGGTTGTTTGTCAGAGTGTTACCCGATGACGTTAACCTGTGTGAAAGGGGTTGAATTGAATCCGTTGAGGATTTTTGACCTATCCGAGGTTGTTTGTCGGTGTTGCAGATGGCGTTAACTTTATGGAAGAGGTCGAATTGAATCCGTAAGGATTTTTGACTATCGAGGTTGTTTGTCAGTTTTACGATGGCGTTAACGTATGGAAGAATTCGTGGGAGTCCACCAAGGACCTTTTGACCTATCTAGGTTGTTTGTCGAGTATTTTCGATGGCGTTAACACGTGTGGAAGAGGTTGAATTAGATCGGTGAGAATTTTTTATTTTATCAGGGTTGTTTGTCGGTGTTACGATGGCGTTTGTATGGAAGAGGTTGAATTGAATCTAAAGATTTTGACCTATCGAGGTTGTTTGTCGAGTTTTGCAGATGACATTAACTATGGAAGACGTGGAAGTCCAGGACCTTTTGACTATCTAGGTTGTTTGTCGAGTCTTTACCGATGGCGTTAACTTGTGTGGAAGAGGTTGAATCGAATCCGGAATTTTGACTATCAGGGTTATTTTTGAGGGTTTACAGATGGCGTTGTATGGAAGAGGTCGAATTGAATCCAGGATTTTGACTATCGAGGTTGTTTGTCGAGATGGCGTTACATGGCGTGCGTGGTCCACCAAGGACCTTTTGACCCATCTGGTTGTTTGTCGAGTCTTTGCTCGATGGCGTTAACTTTGTATGGAAGATTCAATTAAAACATCCATTTGTGGTTGTAGCCAAAGTTGTTCCTTAACGCTTGGTCTCGTTTTCCATGAGTATGAGTGGAAAATATAATTTTTTACAAAACTATATCTCTTCTCGATATTGAAATATCCTTCAACTTTGACTTGTTTCTTGGGATGGAAATCGATTAGATGCTTAACATGGGTGATCTTAGATTGAGAGTTGCCCCAGTTCGGAGTCGGAACAAAGTTTGATGAATCTTCATTCTTAAACTGCGTTCTTTAAAAGCTTGAAATGCTCCACCGATGGTGATTTTGATCTTGTTGAAACTTGGTCATCATACAAGATGAAATAATGAGAATCGACTTCCAGGCGTAAAGCATTGCGTGTTAGAAAACCATTCGATAGAGTAAAGTTTTAGCGCCAGTTGGGAAATCCGACGTATTTAAAGAGTGAATAATAAAACTCAGAATTTTATGTGGAAAACCTCGAAAGAGGGAAAAATCAAGGGCTGATAAAAGCTTTATGTATACATTTGAGGTCAAGATCTTCTCGATCTGGGATTACAATTGTATATGAGAAAGGGACAACGATTCTTGTAACAATGTTGGCGATAATGTGATGTTGGCGACAATGTTGATGTTGATGATGATGTCAACGATAGTGGTCGGTGATGATGGCAAACGCGATTGGTGACGGCGAGGATCAACGGTGGCGGCTGATGGCCGGCGGCAGTGGTTGACAACCGTCAGTGGTATACGGTGCTTGGAGGATCTTTAGAGCTCTCTCTCTCTTGCTTGGCCTCCCTCATATGAGGAATGAAATTTATAGGTGGAGGAGCGTCTCTGTAAATACATAAATCGAACCACTCCTCTCCATCGGACGGCTCATGATGATTCCCACGATCATATGATGTATTTTATGTATTTGAATGCTCAAATGAAATTGAATTGTAAGATCTTTGGCTTGTTGGAACTAGCTTCGCCGAGGCATTTCGATTTGACTATAAACACTCCATATTTGAGAGCTTTTTTAGAATTTAACATGTCTCAAAGTTTCCAATGATATTTTAAGTGTTTGATCTCGACAGGTTTGATTTTGAGATTAGCTTCGGTATCAAGATTTGTCTTGTAGAGGAATTTTCAGGGTCATATCAATGCTAATGCCTTCTTTTTCAAAAAAAAAAAAAAAGAAAAGAAAATTTCATCTATAAATTTCATAAAAAAAACTAAATTATTTTTAAGATGATTGTTATCTCTAATAAAGTTAAGAAGTTTTACATGTAATATAATTCTTATGTATTTATATATTTAATATTTAAAATTAGATATTTATTTTTCTAATATTTTTTATGTTTAAAAAATATATTTTAGTTTAAAAAAATAAATGATAATGATATTTTTTATATGATAATGAAAATTAGAGTATTATATATAAATATGTTGCGTCTTGAGAATTTTATTAGGTAGATGCGAGATCTTATAAGCCAAAATTATCCAACACCTGGCGGGATATGAACACGGGTTATCGTGGAAAACCCGTTAAGGAAAAATCACGGGGCCGTCTCAAGAACTTTCACTATGTGTTCAAAGATCTGGTCCTTGCTTCGTTAGTTGGGAGAAGAAGGTGTTCTGAGCTCAATATTCAGTGTAAAAAATACAATATCGGTCAACTCCAATATGGGAGAAGTTTCCCAAAGTGGCGGCATCTTACGGGAGCAACCTCTTGATCTTCGGAGAAAGGAGCAAGGTCTTTTCCCTCCCCAGAGCGATCTCTAGGGACGAGCTCACGATCTTGAGCCTAGGTGGTGGCGGTGATGGATAGATCGTCGTGGTCGGCGGTGGTTCTCGAGCTCTCTTCAAATCGATTTGGTCCTCTAAGGTGAGAATGAAGCTCTATTTATAGATTTTGTGAGTGGCGGTAAATTCATGGAAAACTCCAACCACTCCCATCGGTGACGGATCCCCCGATCGACGGTGTATTTTTGATGATAATTAATGTGATGTGGGTGATCGTTGGATTCGTTGATGCGACGGCTCGATCGTATAAATATGTCGATTTTGGTGACCATTTGGCGGATCGGGATCCATTTTCATGCTCAGATAACGATCGAGTCGATTGAGCTGGATCGGTATGCTGATATTCTTATGTTCGTCTCGTGAGGCGGTCATTATTTAAGTTCTTTGAAATCGGTGATTAGATGAAACATTTCTAAAATGCGAGATTCGTGCTTGATCGATTAATTTTACGAGGATGTATGTTTTTTATTTTTGGGTGACATTATCTCGATCCAAAAAATATATGTCAATGAAAATAGCAAATTCTTGATAGAGTCCATGATTTCGCATTTTGAAAACGATTTTCATGAGCACAAGATTATGACTGCTAATTGCGGCGAGCAAATGCGTGTAGGTATCGCATGAGTCGAATTTGAGGTTCTGGATCCATCCCGGTCGCGAAGCGCTTCAGGCGCCCTGAAGCGCCATGGCCTTGGACCTTGGCCTTGATAATGCGGCCGCGGTGGCCGGGTGTCCTTGATGAACCTCGGCGAAGACAGGCCGTGAACGGCGGATCTTGGTGTGGCGGGAAGATCGGTCGCTTCAGGCAGAGGACGTCGGCAGGTGGCGTCAGGTCAGCCAGCAGGCGGCGATCTGGCTCTGCGGCAGCTGGCGAATTCGTATGGCCGATTCTGCGACGTGGCAGCGGTTCCCATGGCCAGCGTTTCAGGCCGATTCGGCGCCCAGCGAGCGGCATTTCAACCATGGGCCAGTTGCGCCATGGACCGAGCGGTCGACCTTGCCTGTATTTTCACTCGAAATATTGTTTTCCATGCTTAACTACGGAAGCGAGACGCTATCTTTTGAAGCATAGTAAAGTTCTCTGAGCAGGCAGGCGTGGTTTTCCATGGATTTTTTCACGATAACCCGTGTTCATATGTGTGTTGGATAATTTTGCCACGAAGATCTCATCTAGAATAAAATTTTCTAGCACATAATATATATATATATATATATATATATATATATATATATATATATATATAAATTGAAATTTATGTATTAAATATATAAATATATAATAATAATGTGATATGTATGTAAATTTTATAAGTTAATTACCCAAATCATTAATTACCTTCGGAAGCATCATGACGGTGGCCTGAGGATTAGTACCTGGAGTGGAATTAAAAGTGGAGCTATCAATGACCCTTAAAGCATCGATAACCTCATCAATAATGCCAGGATGTCACCACCGTATCCCGACAGTACTGCTCCAGCGAGCTCGAGCTATGAGAGTGCCTCGGCAACAAATTCACAGGAAAGCTCGCCGATATCTCAAGGAGTTCCTCCATAGAGATGTTATGGAACCTGAATTTGGCAAAGGATTTGGATTTTATCACCCGCTCGATGGTCTTGATACCATTGACGCATCGTTGGAGGTCGTGTGCATCTTTAAAGTAGTTGAAGGTAACAGAGGGGTTGTCCTCAGGGTTGCGAGTTTTGAGTTCGACATGACCAGTGGAGATTTGCCCGATGAACTTTTCGGCGATGATTCCACCGTAGATGGCAGAGTTATTGATGGCATTCATGGTTTTGACAGCGAGCGAATCGGGGGTTCGTTGTTTTTGTGGGAGTGTTGAGAGTTCCGTAGTCTGTGTTAATGGCGAATTAGTTTATATATATATATATATATATATATATATATATATATATATATATATATATATATATATATATACGTGTATGCATATGTGTGTTGAATTACCTTAAATAAAAACATGTCGAAGTTATTTTCCAGTTGCATTGGCGACAATCCTCTATGCACGAGCTGAAATAAAGGTCCACTGGGGCAAAATTTTTAAATTAAGTTTAATCCTAATCTTAATTAATAATTTAGGCATAAAATTTTTTTTAATAAAATAGACATAATCGTCCATTCAATGACTGGCGACAATGTGACAGTTTTCGTATTTTATGCTTATTGAAGTCATACGGTGTCGGAATCGAGCGAACTTAGTATTTTTAGAATCGTAACGAAATTTTTTACAACTTTTATGTTGGTGAGAATTTGATTGATCAGCGATCCGTTTTAATCTTGAGAACTGACGGAAATTTGAGAATTTGTATTAATTGCCGCGTAGTCATCGGATCAGTCGAACAAACTTAGTATCGTTAGAATTGTAACAAAATTTTCTACAACTTTCATGTTGGTTGAAATTTACAATTGTAGATAAAAAGTTGCGTGCCAAAACTTGGGCGACTTTTACTTTGGAGCGACTTTTATATCATCTCATAACATTCTCATCCTATTACATTCTCATCCTATTATATATGCTATAACAAGAAATAAAAAATGATTTAGTCTCTCTTGCTTCAATGAACCTTTATACATAACATCTTTATCTTATTAATCCTTAAAGATTAATGATTTACGTTATTATAACATTATCTTTAAAGAGATTAAAATATATTTTTTTAACTAATCATGCCATAATTAGCATTTACAGTGAAGAAAGAAAGCTCTGATAATTATATTAACAGTTAATATAAAAAAATTAGAATAATTGTGCTATAATTAAAAAAAAGAAAATATTAAAAAAAATATTTATAATAAGAGAATTGTTGTGTATTGGACCATAATCGTAAATTTTAACCAACATGAACGTTATAGAAAATTTTATTACAATTCTAGCGATACCAAGTTCACTCAATTACAGTATGACTCCGATCGTCTGCGATACTCGAAATTTCATTCACAATTTTGCACGTCTTTGCAAAAATTACTGAGTATCGGGCCACAATCTTAAATTTTGACCAACATAAAATTTGTAAAAAATTTCATTATGATTCCAACGATACAAGTTAGCGATTTCATCGTATGACTCGATACACACAATAAAAAGCTATCCCAATTTTTTAAAATAAAATAAAAAATTAGGTCGTTGAATGGGGCCGACGTCGATCTGCGTTGGCATGGTCTTCCGTTAAAAGACGTTAAAAAAAATTTGTGCTTAAATTGTTAATTAAGATTAGGATTAAACCTAATTTAAAAATTTTGCCGATCAATTAATCCCTTCAATATAATTCCCTAACCGAATAATCCCCACAACTTGTGCAAATGAGACTTCCACAGGCGTCGGGGAAGGCACAAAAATTGCATTCAACGGATTATCTGCCATCCCTTGTCCTACCATCGGTTGTTCCACCATCACCTTTATCCCCAACCTCTCCAACCCCTCCCTCGGTCCTACCCTACTCAACATCAGTATCTGAGGACTTCCCATCGCCCCTGCCGCCACGATCACCTCTCCTCCCCGCCCATCCTTCAGATATGCCCACTTCCTCATCCCCTTCTCGTCCTTATAAACCACACGAGATGCGGCTGGCCGCTCTCCCGACATCTGATCCTTCTAATCTCTTACCTCCGCCATCGCGTGCAGCAGAACAATCAACCTTGCTGGGTTGGCCCGTTGCAATAGATCCGCAGCAGTATGTCGATTCCCCACCAGACCCCCAACCTTAGTCCCTTCACTGCACACAATGATTTTGAATGCATATAATTATTCATTTTTTCTTAAAAATATGAATATAAATATTTTTTATAATATTTTTAAAATATTATTTTGTTTTTCAATTTTATAATTATTGAGTTTCCACAAAATGTTATGACCATTGATTATTTTATCCTTTAAATATTTATGATGGAAGAATAACAAGATAAAAATTATATTCGTATATTTTGATAAAATTATGTGAAAATGATACTATTTTATCACATATTTTAATTTAATTATTATATATTAGTTTTAGAGATATTTAACACTTAAATTTTAATATTTATATATATAGCACTCAAATTTTAACATCACATTATTGATTATACGTATCATTGTTATTACTCTTTTAAAAGTGAACATATTTTTTTATGTATATACAAAATATTAAAAAAATTTAAATATTAAAATTTAGATGTTAAATATATAAATATATAAGAATTATATGATATGTATGTAAAACTTATGCTTTTTAATATAATTAAAATATTAGACAAAATTTTTAAATGATTAAATATTTATAAGTGCTACATATATTTTATTATAATATTACTTATAAGACAAATTTTACTATCTAATAGTTAATTTATGTTGTTTAATAATTAGTTACGGTTTGTTTTTTCTTTGTTCATAACAATTTAATAATAGTGTTTTGTATGATCAAATTTTTTATCCAAAAGATCAAATAATGCACGCATACACATTATCATAGGTGAATCTATTGTTCGGCGTCACGCCAGCCTCAAGCAGGCCGTCACGCATCGCCGATTGCCACTAGAGGACCGGCGGCCTGAACACGACTAATTGCTCAACCCAGAGGTATGAGTTATAGGCTAGTTGGGCGTTCCAGCCAGCGCGGTGAATATAGTTCCAGCTGGCTCGAGAGTAGAACCCTGCGTTGATACAGCTTCCTCCACCGAGGACTCGGGCTCGGGCGTTGATAACGCCGTCCTCAGAGTTGAAGCGCTGCGACGGAGAGGTGGGGGAGTTGTCGGCGAAGAAGGCGAGGTTAGAGATATTCTTGTTGCCGTAGGGGGAGGAGCCGCGTTCTATGAGAAGGACGGTGAAGTTTTTGGAGAGGGTTGCGGCTATGGGGCAGCCAGCGGTCCCGCCGCCGATTATGATATAGTCGTAGTAGGAGACCGTGGGGGCTTCTGTGGCTTGTTTTAGGAACGATCATTTTGAAGCTGCGATTGCGCACCAAAATTCATTAAGCAATTTAATTTTTTTTTCTAGAAAAATATGGCCATTTGAATAAATTCAAAATGGTATTCTTGTCTAGTATTAAGAAGCAGAACAAAACAAGTCCATTTTAATTGCTATCTTTGTTCTTTCATTAAACTACGATTAAAAAACATCATATGTTCATAATTATAACAAATTAAAGAAGTTATGAGGTATACAGTTACCAAATTCAGAGTAGCTGTAGCCAAAAGGCTAAAATTTTAAATTAAGCACATTTTAATCTTTAATTAGTGAAATGGGCATTAAAAAAAATTTTAAATTAGATCATTTCGATCAAGACGCCATCCGTGGATTATAGTCGGACATTGTTCTCTCCAATGTCACCTTCACTATCACCGTGGAACTTCGCTTGGGTGAGAATCTTGGGGCACCGGGGCACGTGCCCCACCACACACACGCAGCAGCTAACCCTATTTCAAACCCTCATGTGGATCAGCTCTTTCCTCTCCTCCATCATCTCCCATCCGTTTTCTTTTTTTTTTCTATTCTGCTTCTCTGAATCCCGTGAGGCCGTGATTCGTGAAGGAGTTTGAGAGGTAAACTGAAGATTGCTACGCCATTGCCGGTTCCGCCTTTTGTTACGCCGAATTTGCCGTCGAGCTACCCGCCGGTGAAAGTTTCAGCTATCTAAGTGTTACATTCGGTGAGTTATAACTCCTTCCTTGTGCTCCTCTTTTTCTTTTTTTTCTTCCTGTTTTCATTTCAAATTTTGATATATATAGTTTTCATTTTCTTCCTCCCCACGATTTTAGGTAAACCCTATTTTGAAGATCCTATTTTGATTATTTCGATTAATTTTAATACTCCTCTCTTTCCATTTCTTTTCGTATCCAAATCAAAGGATTAGCACTTTCAACAGTTATGTGGTGGCAACACTTATTCGAAAAAACAAGCAAATGTTGAGATGATTTAGAACTCAGTCGAGTTCTTTTGAAGTGAGAGGATTTGATCAGGGACTTTATTATAGTTTTACATTTATTATTATAGTTTTATTAATATACTTAAGTAACTCTTAAGTACATTAATTAGGTTTGTTTTACTAGGGTCATTTTGTCGCTAGAGTTTATAAATTGACGGGATATGTTAGAGAAGGGGTATTGTAATCTCATTTTAGTTTTATAGTGAAAATTGGTATTTACTGCTGCTCTTTGTCTCATAGTTGTGACAAATTGATTTGTGAAATGAGATTAAAAAAACAAGTATGAATAACTAGAAGCTTCACGGCATATTTAGGAACCGCCATTGGAGTCGACGCAGAGGAAAAATGGAGGATTACCAATTGTATGATTGTATCTTTTGAATTTCAATTTTGTAGCTTTTCGTGTCTGGAATACTAACAAAGCTCATCGTTACATTTATTATGCGTCCATTAATTTCGTGTTACATCTATGCTCAATAGTTTCAACTCTGCAATAAAACATGGGCATGCGGTTTCAACCCTAAAATTGTTTGAGGCTAAAAAATCGATGAAAACACTATCATAGATGATAGAACTATAGATTCACATATTAATCTTTTTTTTTTTTTTTGATACTGAAACAAGTTCGAGCAATATTGATGCATTTTAAAAAAAAAAACCATAGAGAGAGCCACGAGATTTTTATTTCATTGGAACACTATTTTTTTGCAGGACAATATTGCATAGATATGCAAATGAACTTTCTTTCTTTCTTTTATTTTTTATTTTTTATTTTTTTGCATTTCTATTACTCTAAGTGGTGGATAATGATGCTGATATTTTTGTGCTTAATCTTTCTTGCATATATGAGAAATATTGCTTTTAGGATTGAGAGTTTGAGTTGATTTGTTCTGTTACGTTGTGTGTTAATATTTAGTTTATCAAAGAATTGCATATGGAAAATTAAAGTTAAATTTCTATTTAGATGAATCAACTTAAGTTTTATTTTGTGTTATGTTTATGAAAATATTAACTCATTCATTGTTTCTTTTCAACTTACGTGTACAATGGTAGATTTTAATTGGATAATTGTATTTTTAAAAGGCGATTAAAATGCAATTAGTTCATGGTGCTAATATTTATTTTTTGTATATTTAATCATTACTTATATGCTTTTATGTTTTATGATTTTAGAAGAACAACGATTCAAATATTTTTTACGTGGAACGGTCTTCAATTAATTAAGGTATGTGAATATTTTTTATTTAATAAAATAAAGTGTCTTTTGAAAATTTATTGATTTATTATTTCTTAATAAGGCCGACGGTGTGTCTTTATTAAAAAATACTATTGATTTATTTTTTAGAATCGACCGCGCTTTATTTTGAGAAATTATTTTTAGAAAAGGCGAAAAAGTGTGCCTTTATTTTATTTTTTAAAATATGTTCAAAAGCATGTCTTCATTTTATATATTAATCTTTAAGACTTTACATCAAGAGATTTTAATATGTTCTTTTAATTAGACATGGAGCGATATTTTAAAAAAAGATTGAACAAGATGAGTCCAGTTATTCACATCTTATTATTGGTGAATGTAGTAATACAAAATCTAAACAAGTAATAGAATTCAACGTAAAAGATATTAGTGATGGATTAAGAAAAAAATTTGAGTATCATCCCAATGAGTGTGATAGAGTTAGAAGAGCATATCTTCAAAAGGGCCATGTCAACTTGATCATGAATTTCTCAAACACAATCGGAAATAAATGCGGTTTAATCCAAAATTTTGATGAATATAAAGGTTTGGTTAGAGTACGATACAAAAGATGCATATATTATTTATTTTGCTTTATTAATTAGAAAACTAACAAGTGGCGATAGTTTTGATAATAAGAGATTTAAAATTGGAAAAAAAAGAAAGATTTGAAGTTCATATCCAAGTTAATAGCTCATAATATTGCTCGAAAAAAATGTGAAGATTTAATGAATCAGGATCAACACATTGCATTTTCTTATGGAAGACATTGATCAAAATCGAAGGGATTACAAAACACGATTATGTGCCACAATTGATTATGCTTTCTTTTAAGCCAAGGATTAGCTTTTCGCGTCATGATGAATCGAGGATTAAAAATCGGAAATTTTCTTGAACTTCGCACTTTTGGTGAGCATAATGAAAGTATTAATAAGGTTGTCTTGAAAATGCCCGAAAATAATAAGTTAAGCTCTAAATTGAAGATATTATATACATGTACTTTGAGACTTCAAATACTATTATCAATGATTTGGGTAATGAGTTATTTGCAGTTTTTTTAGATGAATCTCGTGATGTATCAATGAAAGAACGAGTGGCTATTGGGATTTGTTATGTTGATAAGAGAGGTTGCATTGTTGAGCGTTTCCTTGGTATTATACATGTTGGTGAAACAACTGCTCCAACACTTAAATGTGCTATTGACACTTTTCTCAAAGCATGGATTAGTATATCGCGAATCACGTATTAAAGGTTATGATGGGGCTAGCAACATGCATGGTGAGTTTCATGGATTAAAGCTTTAATCTTGAAAAAGAAAATAATTCTTATTACATTCATTATTTTGCTCATCAATTACAATTAGCACTAGTTCTTTGTGGCTAAGAATCATATTGATTGCTACATTTTTAATAATGTATCTAATTTGATAAATATTGTTGGAAGTTCTTGCAAAAGGAGAAATTTTATTTGAAAGACAATTAAACAAAGTTATTGAGCAAATAAGGAGTGGAGAACTACAAGATGGTAGAGGTTTAAATCAAGAAATAACTCTTCAACGAGCTGGAGATACATGTTGGGGATCACATTATACTGCATTGATAAATATACTTATTTTATTTGGATCTATTATAGATGTTCTTGATATAATTGTAGAAGATGATTTAAACAGTGAACAAAGAGGTGAAGCAAATGCTACGCTTGATTCAATTCAATGTTTTGAGTTTGTTTTTCACTTGATGAAATCCATATTAGGAATCACAAATGAGTTATCTCAAGTTTTACAAAAAAAAAGATCAAGATATTATAAATGTCATGACTTTGGTTAAGGTGTCAAACAAAGAATACAAAATATGAGGGATGATGGTTGGAACATTTTATTTGAAGAAGTTCATGCATTTTGTGAGAAAAATGATATACTTGTGCCAAATATGAGTGAAAGATTTATTCTACGAAACAATGTCTAGTAAAATGAGTGTTGCACTAGACATTGTTTAGTATCATCTCATCGATAATAGTGCTACATGATCGCCATGATATTCACCCTACTAGCAGTGGAGGCAATATAATGAACACAAAGAGAAGATGCAGTAACATCTCTCTCATCAGTATTGCAAATTATGATGCAGTATATAAAATTAAAATGAAAAAGATTAATTAGATAATGACTTTGATGTACGTACCTACGAAAACCTTCATTGAGATCGGTCGATATGGTTCTGTGATATAGTGTCATGTATAACGGTTGGATGAAATTCAACTCCAGTGAAATTATGAACTTCACTATCCTCTATTCATTTCAACTCAACTTTGACATATACAATTACATGATGTATACTTGTTGCATTAATGACTGACTCACATACTTCATCATCATTTACAGGAGAAGCAATGATACTGACACCAATAGAAAATCTACATATGAGATTAACACTAAAATGTGTCGAATCAACTTTCAGTGACCTCATGATTTGATTCTGTAAGCTTGCAAAATCAGTCTGTCGTGAAACTTGAATAGGACGGTTTTTTCACCAGTGTACATAGAGAAGAAATCCTCACTAAGGTGGCCATAATATAATACTAAACAAACTGTGTCCGAACTCATATTTGAATCTAAAAATGTGTATTGGAGACAAGAAAGCTGAATAGCACACCTGTTTAATTCAATCAGATTCATATGAACTATATGGATCACACTGCATAGATGTATATTACCACCTAACTCTAAGAAAATGACTCAAATTATCTAAAAAAATTAACCATAATTCAATGAATAAAAAAGTATAGTACTGAGACTCAATTTCTATTAAAGCAAAGACAACCAAAATGAATAGCACCTTGAATCTCAAACCCCAAATCTTATTTTCAATTTTTGACATCTAATCTATTTATTTACAACTGTCATTTTCCTAGTAAGTAATTGTAAGATCTGAGATAACTACTAATTTCCCAATCATCCATAAGCATAACACAACAAACGACAAATAAACATACACTCAAATTCAGAACTTAAAACACAAAGAAGTCACTTAAAATACACATAAAATACACACAAATAGACATAAAAATATAAATACACTCCTAAACATACATATCTAACACATACATAAACCCTAAAATATAATTACACTCAAAAAAGTTACTTACTGCTAGTTAGTAATTGTAATAACTGATATAACTACTAATTTTCTCAATCATCCATGAGCACAAAACAACACATGATAAATAAACATACAATCATATTTAATATTTAAAACACAAAAAAGTTACTTAAAATACACATAAAATACACATAAATACATATAAAACATAAATATACTTCTAAATATATATATCCAACAACACATAACTAAACCCTAAAACTTACAATACTTTGCAAAACTAATATTTCTCCTAAAATATCACATGTCAAATGTATATTTTCTTTGGAAAACGTGTTCATCATTTATTTGGAAAATTTCTATTTTCCCTAAAATATCAAATCCAACAACCCATGCCTAAACCTAAAACTTACATTTCTTTGCAAAATTAATATTTCTCCTAAAATATCATATTTACATTTGAATCTAAAAATGTGTTCCTCATTTATTTGAAAAATTTACATTTTCTCTAAAATATCAAATCCAACAACACATGCTTAAACCTAAAACTTACATTTCTCCTAAAATATCATATGTATATTTGAATCTAAAAATGTATTCATCATTTATTTGCAAAATTTATATTTTCCCTAAAATATCAAATCCAACAACAAAAGCTTAAACCCTAAAACTAACTAATCACATGATAAACTAAGTAATCACATATTAAAACACACATAATCAACACTTTAATGCTTTTTTCTTAAAAAAAAGAGTTTAAAAAAAAATACCTAGAAAATGCCGTTGAAAAAACTGAAATCCACTCCAAGCTTTGCCGTTACTATCCGCAGGCTGGAATGGGCGGTCGGTTTCGCCGGAGACGGTAGCGGTGCACCTACTGGCGGCGGGTCGTTGGCCGACGAGTCCACGGGCAGTGGGGCGGCGTCAATCGAGGGCTATGGCGCACGGAAAAAATGAGATCGGGATTTCTGTCCCAATCTCGGTTGGGAAATTTTTTAAAAAAGGGTTTTAGGTGTCACAGGTGATTAATGACGCGATGTAATCGTGGCACGCCATTGAACGGTGACTTACTTAGTTTTAATTTTTTTTAAATGCCAATTTTGTTAATTAGAGATTAAAATGTGCTTAATTTAAAAATTTAACCTAGCCAAAAAGACAGAAACAGTAGAAACCTTCTCATTGAAGCTCTCACGAGTGTCATTCTTATCATGATAGGCTGGTTTCGACTGCAATATATAGCAGTGTGTGAGCGCTAAGAGGAAGAATTGACACACTTAACTTCTAAAGGCCGATTAATTGATGACATCTAAAGTGAATTGCATTTTTCGGTTCTCTCTCTCTCTCTCTCTATATATATATATATATATGAGCAATGTTGGGACTAAATTTTAATATAAGCCCGTGTTTATTATTATTATTATTTTGAAATTATTTGATATTAAAAAAAAGCACATTGTTCTCACATTATGATAATTTTTCTAACAATTTGTTTTGTCTAATTTGTGACATTTAAAATCTGAAGAACTTTGTCACATGAGTTGGACAATATTTAATAACTATTACAAAAATATCTTACGTACCGAATTATTTTAATTAATTGAAAAAAAACGAGAAAAAAAGAGAACAGGATGTATATCTTGCTCTCTCTCTTTAATTTCTCATTTATATCTACCTTTACCGTCTAATAAATTGGGCTATGCTTACCAAATAATATTCCATGTATAATTTCAAAAATTAAATTACAATCTTCTATAGTCAAGCTTTGCAATTATCGCAGTATATTATGGTGTAATTTTATGGATAGAGTTTTGAAATATATGTACGGTATTTATTAATTCTAATAACCAGTGGCTTCTTTAAATTATCACTTAAATGATTATTTTTATTAAAATCATCTGGACATCAATCTATTTATCAACTTCTATGATGGAGAAGCCAAGATGTTATTATTTTTTACGAGCAGTGCATGATTTCCTCTAATGTTACCACAAGTCGCCTTGAATTGGGTTATTTTGGATTACCATATCCATTAAAAATATTAAATTTTGCTATTAAGTAACCTTTCGGGTATATCACTTGATCATATTAAGCTGGGTAAGGGCGACCCTTACTCACCAACTTTTCAGTCTGCTCTTAAGCTATAATTGCCTTTATCTTTTCATTAGTTATTGTTTCTAGTTGAGCAGCTGTTACTATTCTTGGTGCACTAGCTGCATTCTGAATTATTGGTTGAAGAGCTAGCTGATTAACTTCACTTCTCCCTTCAGGTGTAAAATGTACTACAAGAACCTGAGGTATTAGAGTGACTGCTGGTATAGAGGCTGTATTATTAGTTACCTATTGATTAGCAGATGAAATAGGTGCTACATTTGATGTGATATTCTTTTGCAACATATCCATCATGATATTCATTTGTACCATCATGTCATTCATCTTGGTACCAAGCTATGCAATTTTCTTATCTTTGACTTACATTTGACGATGCATTTGTCATTGCTCTCTAGCTAGCACCACGATGCCAATCACTACATGCACTTTTTCGTCTTCTATTTCTTGTTATTGTTCTGCTCCCTGGTCATCTTCAAGGGAAGAACTCGACTGTCCTTCTCTTTATGCATTTGCAGGGACAGTTGTTACTAGGGCTGAATGACGACGCTGATTATAAAATCATATACCTGGTTGATCATTTCTTGGTTCCACCATATAAATAACTTTGACTCCCATGACCTCATTTTCATTTTAATCTTTTTTTCCTCTTTAGGAGAAATTAAAGATCCATCTTTTACTCTGTTTTGTGAAGACTCTCCATAAACATCGAATTCAGGTTCAGGATCACTGGGTTCATGTTTAGGGGTGTAAACGAAGCAAGCGAGCAGAACTCTTGTTATGTTCTCGTTGAAATTTATTTTGTTCATGTTTTTATATATCGAGCTTGAAATGTCTGTTCGTGTTCGGCTCGTTTAACTAAACGAGCTAACGAACACAGTCAACGAGCTTTTTGACCTATATGAGGGAGGTTTCGAACTTGGGCCAATCTTTGCATAACAAAAGTTTTAACCACTAAGTCATGCTTGCATTTATGATATGTAAATGTGTTTGTATATATATATATAATAATAATAATAATAATAATAATAATAATAATAATAGTAATAAATAATAATAATAATAATAATAATAATAATATAATATAATATAAATTTTTATTTTGAAATTGAGCACATTGAACAAATGATTGTTCATGTTGCTCGTTTATATCGAGCTTGAAATGTTTGTTAGGTGTTGACTTGTTTAGTTAAGAACGAACACGAGCTATCGAACAGCTCTCATGAACAACGAGCTTTTTTAATGCCTATTCATGTTATTGATGATGAGCAAAACTCATCTATATCTCTGACTATATAGATAACTTCCACTTTCATAGTGTGCTCTTTGCCATCATCTTCTTGCACATTAATTTATGATCGACACTTCCAATGAATCTTTGGTTCATTATAAGGCATAGAGATTTCTTCCATTGGGGGACTGCGATCATAGTCAACTTTCTCTCATGGGGTTGAAACTGATTGATGACAGGATACCCTAGAGGATTCTCCAGGGTGTCGACTAACATATCTTTTATCAGTGATATCCCTTCTTTTAAATATCCACTTGATAAGTTATTTTTGAGGTGAATTTTGAATATGTGCATCGATGTCACATCTCTTTCTTTCTTCAAAATTTTATTACGGCCTTGGCCTCCATATCCTTTCACGGAACTTTTAGCATAAATTCTTGGACACGGTCCAAGTATCATGTCTCTCACCATGTGAAGCATATTTGGCTTGATAAGTAGTTACCATAAGAGATGACAACCTTCTTGGTGGAATCTCAGTATCTTTGATCATCACATGCCTCTTAAATTTTCTTTTCATTAAGCGTCTTTTCTTGGCTACTTTTCAAGTTATCTCCTCTGCAGTGATGGAGCTTGACATTGTTGAGTCCAGAAAGACTGTTTCAACTCACCAATAGAGCTATTCCATTTTACCCATTTTAGATTATCAAATTTCTTATGGGTAGGAAAACTCACTTATGGTGTCAATATTGTTTGTTCATTAGGTCGTTCAATAGGATCTATTCGACCCTCATATCATTTCTTCTTCTTCTTTGCCTTCTAGTTAATTTGCTTCATGATGTGTAAGCCTCAAAATCATGTCTCCCATATACAAAGGTTTCAGTTGGTGAAGCAATTGTACCATGAGGCATCAAAGATACAGTTTGCCCACTGACAGTTCTTTTCATCACGGGGGCTTCAAATTGACCCAATCTTTCAAAAACCGAAGTTCTCTGTCGGGATAACTCCTTAATAGTGGTTGGTTGTTTAATTGGTTGGCGAGCATGATGAGTAAGAGCTTTAGTAAATTGAGGCCTTCTAGCATGACCTCGTACGAGTGCAACCCGGGTGGGTACTTTAGGAGTTACAACTATAATAGGGAAATTCACACTACCAAATTTAACATCTCCGTGGTTGATTAGCTAAGCGATGTTTCCATACGCAACATTGAAAGTAGTGCTCTATAAATCTATTCTACAAAAGTGAAATATGGAGATTAGTAATTAGTAAGTATTATTTCATCCCATACTTTCAAAATGTAGAGGTACTACAAAATAAAATAATAGTGTAATAAAAATATACTCTACAGAATAATTTATTCGACATAGAGTCTCATACATTAGTAATTTGAATTTATTATACATTTAAGTCACCATTTTTTTTTGAATCTTCATATATTTTATTGCAGCTATAACATGTATATGGCTAGCTAAAGATGGAAAGAAAATCCTATCCTCAGCGAAGTCACCAGAAATATGTAGGTTCCAAAAAATTGTCACCTACCTCTCATATTGAAGTGAGTATGATTTAAAGTGTCGATAAAATTTTTAGAAGGCAGATGAGATAGTAGATAAGATACTACATAGAGATTTCGCCCTCATTTGGTGAAGACTTTAGATATTTTTTCGGGTTTCCTATAAGTGCAAGCACCTATAGTTAATTACACCTCTCAATGATGAGAGAGAACCTTTGATGAAGCGTAGTCGTTAGGTCGCTAAATTGCATAGCGTATAGTAGCAGCATGTGGAGTTTTGAAATTTGGGGTTTAGAATCTATGAAATTCATCATTTTAGCTTAAAGTGGATGGTTGGGGGAACGATGATGTGCTCGATCTAGATCCTATCCATCCCGGTCTGTGGTCCATGATCTACTTAGTCGGAGAGTATTGACACAAAGTATTCTTGTCGACAACACAAAGTTACATCATCTAAGAAATCCTTGTAGACTTGGGTGATATTTGTCTAGGAGATAGCTTAAGTCTACCTTTAGAGTTTTTTTCATATCAAGTGTACACGATACACAACTCAAAGGGCGATTGGGAGCATCTGAGTTCTGATCATGATCATAATATAATGGTTCAAGACTCTGGTCATAACTACATCATGTGTGAAGCCTACTGGCCAAGCCATGCAGTCAGAGGACACGAGTCACATCCTTACTAACATGAGATTGATTGAGAGTAAACATAATAGAACATTTGATTTGACTTTGATTCCTTTGTGAGCTAGAATTTTCTTAATTTATCATCTCCGATAAATAATTGTGAAAGGTGGGTTGAATGTAGTTTGTTTTAAACTTTTAAAGATTAAATTTCATTTAAGCAGTTAACACTTAGTAATTTATCTGATTTTTATATTTGTATTGACACTTTATTTTGATTAATTCAATTTAAGCTTGCAAGCATATTTTGATGGTAAGTATCCCCTCCGGTTGAAATCTTCATTCAACACAACCATCATTGGGGTAGATGTGTTATTTTGCTTTTCAGATCTTGTCAACTCTTATTAATTTAATAATAAAGTATCAGATCTACTATCATATGATAGAATAGCTTCTCAGATATCTTATTGAGTTAGAATTCTTATAATATTATTATTAGATTGTTAGGTTTTAACTTTGGACCCGTCTAGATCAAATCGAAAGCAATGTAGCATCCTCAGATACTAAATTTAAGCATTCAACATAGTGTCGGGGCCCATGTGGGTATATTTAAAAATGTTTGCATAATTTTAAGGCATTGAATTTGAGTTTTAATCCTATTATATAATGTGCAAGGGTTCAATTAAAGCCTTAATTAGCTCCTTCTGTTTGCTCGTACGATGTATTGTGAATTCAGTAGCGTAGAGAGAGTTTTAAATTGTTATAATAGCTTGTTAGATCCCTTGAAAATAATATTTAATTGATTCCATTTATTCAAAATTGTCTAGTCTTTGATATTCAATAGACTCTCATTTATGTTTATTGACGATTCTTAAACTCATCACCAACTATATTCAACTTCTCCTTGATCCGATTTAAGCATTTAATAAGATGAATAATATGCTTCAAACATTTTCTAAGAATTTATTAATTATGCTTATTAGCAATCATTCGATCTCCTTGAAGATCTCTTATGAATTCTTTGATTTTCTCCAATTCAATTGAAGTGAATTATGATTTGAAAATTATATTCCAATTCCAAGAATATATTATGTGCTCTAATTGCATATTCGATCAGACCATCTTCTAAATCGATTGAGATGAGATATTGAAGTGCTAAATTTATATTTTTTTGCCAAAATATCCAACTCATTTCAATTACTTCATGATCGAGTATCTGAATATATTTCCAGACATTGCATATTTCAATCTTAAAAAAGATTGAAATTTTCTTTTAATTATCTCAATGTGAAATCCAAGATAATTCAAATATTGAGTGAGAGATATTTATTCATTTGAGAGTAGTTGACTAATTCTTGATTTCACTTGGAGTCAAATTTTGATAATTTTATTTACTTCAAAATTTAACAAACTCAAATTAAAATTTAAAATTAGCTTGGAATTTTCAATGTAAACTAATTTATTTGAGTTATTGTCAATGTAAAATCGAAAAATTTCAAGCATTCTAGTCATCCGTAGAGCTACATCAATTTTTGGCTATCCAGTCATGCCTAATGAGTGTGACGAATGGTGTTTTTTAGCACCTCTAATCTCGTTATGCCCTAATGGGCATAACAAGACATTCAATCACCTGCATAAAAGCAAATACATAATATTCCATACACATTCAACCCCTTTTTCTGTTTAAGACCAAAATTCAGTCTAAATTTCGGCACCATTTCAGTATAGGGGTGTCACATCTAATGATTTTTTTCTTATTTGTGCCTAATGAGGTAGCGGCGGTGTCTTAGACATCATATCTCTTTTCACTACTTATAATAATATTAGTCTTGAAACAAAAAAAAAATGATATATATACAAATAATTTTCACATACTTCTCCATATTCTTATCAGAAGAACAAAATATTTCATGTGTTTAGTCTTCTTAAATAGTCATAGGCTTTAGCACAGTAAACTTGTGCAAAATCTTCTTAGTCCCATCAACATCCTTGGATAGAGTAGCCGAGCATTCTTGTAGCATGACAATGGACCCTAGATCTATGCTGCTTGGTAGTAGGATTAGAACAATAGGATTTAACCTAAATCTTGTCGAACAGCAAAAATACCAACATTGAATCATAAAAAGAAATTGTATCCCGTTTCTCCTTCGTTTTTCCTTAAATCCCTGATTTAGTAAATCCTCTTGGTGGGCGGATTTACGGGATTTAAACAAGCAAAAATGCGCAAAGAATGGCGGGGTTTGAGGAAAGACGAGGGCTACCTTCACAACGGCTCTCTTCTCTCTTATTTGCAAGAAAGGGGAAGGGAACAATGAAATGGCCTCTTCGACTAGAGGGTTCGCATGAGACAGAGAGAACACTAAGAGAGAGAGAGAGAGAGAGAGAGAGAGAGAGAGAGAGAGAGAGAGAGAGAGAGAGAGAGAGAGAAAAGGGCGAATCTGGTTTCTGGTTTGAATCTGAGGAGATGGGAATGCTGTTCTTTGCAGTTCCCGTGAGGTTTTGAGGGAGCGAATGAGAGGGATGGAACGATTAAAGAAGGAAATGGAGGTGAGTGGGAAATGGTTGCTTGCGTGGGGCTTTCAGCCGGGAACGAACCAGAGGGATCGCGCGTGAGAAGGGGAAGACGGGAATCGGGCACGCATTCTTCTGCAGCTCGCGTGCTTCTTCAGCTCGGGTCGTGCGATTTGGGGAAGAGCTGAGGGTCAATAGACACTTCTTGTGAAGTGGGCTTTGCCAGTTGGACTTCATTTTCTGAGCAATTTTGGAGAGAAGGGTTTACTGTGATTAAGCAAAAATCTGATAGAATGTTAGTAATTTACTGACTTAAAAATATATATATTTAGACTATAGGTTTTTGACTAATTAGTGGTTAATTGTTTTATATTTTTTAATCCCGTTGATTTTGCAAGCAAGAACTATTTATAGCAAGTTTGTATTGGAGTTATCTTTGAACCGAAGATGTATGTGAAGTTTGTGGGTTGACGAAGAATAGCTCCATGGGAAGACTTTATGCAAGCAAAGGATTGATATCAAATACTTTCTAAAGCATTTTCGTAGTACAAAAGGTTGATTGGGTTATAATAAATTTCAAAATCATTAAATTTATTTTAAGATCAGAATTATTTATGCGTAATCAATTAAAATTTATATAAATTATACTCCCCAGAAAATAAATTTAATGATTTTAAAATTCATCTTTCAAAATTCTATCTGAAATCCTGAGCCAATTGCTTTCCCAGATTAGATTGCCAAATCAAAATTTTGAATGCAGTCTATTGATTACTTGTTCGAGTTTTGTTTGTATTCATTCTGTTGGTTATCAGCCTCCAATTGTACTAATATTGATTCGTTTATGATATAAAGCAATTAAAATAATCTGTTCAGAAGAACTATTTTTCAACAATAGAAGAGATGAATAGCATCACGCTGACTATATTTCTTTTTATTCCCGTCTTTTTATTTTCATTTGTTGTGCGGATGAAACTCATCAAATCGTTGTATTTAAGAGTCTCTTAGAACTCAAATTTTATGATAATATTTTTACTTGTAGCGAATGATTGATTTAGGGCTGTGAGAGAGTATCTCGATAAATGATTTTATCACATTTACGTATTTATTAGTGTTTATTTATTTATATAATTGAGAAAATTTGAATAAATTTTAAAACCTGCTATATAACCGAACATATTTGAATATTGATTTGTTTATTCATTCACATTAAAGAATATGTTTATTTGTTCTTTAACGTGGTTTGATAAAAATACAACAACATATGAATATAATGATGACTTGATATTATGTTATTGTATTATTTTGCATATAATTTATAAACTTAAAATTAGATGTATATATATATATATATATATATATATATATATATATATATATATATATATATATATCAACTAAATAAATAGATAAATAGATTTAACCTGTCATGTTAATATTTAAATTTCAACAAATAATTTAAATAACACCTAATAAATTATGCCAATTTTTATTAAACTCTATAAATTCAAGTTTATCTAATAATTAGCCAGCATGTTTAAATTTTTATATCAAATATATAAAGATTAAAATCTGAATTCAATTTAAACTCAATTAAGAAATAAATAAATAAGCTTGCATATATTTTTTAAAACTCAATCATGATCCAACTTGACTTAAAATCTATAAAATAAAATAAATTTAGTTGAATATATAATACAATTGTTTGACTTGACTCATTTATAACTATTAATAAATTTTAAAGATATTGAATTCAATTTTGAGTAAGACTGTTTGTTTTAGAAAAAAATCTGATATAAAATAAATATAATTACGAATACATATTTTTTTTTTGTTTGATAGAATAAATATAATGTAAAGTAATTTTGAGATTATAGAAGATAATCTTTGTATTTGAGTTTTTTATTTTTGAATATTTTAAATTATGGTATTATAGTGTGAATTAGAGAGTGAATCTCGATAAATATTTTTACATTTTATTCGTTATATTTTAAAATGATATTTATTTATTTAATAATAATTTGAATCGTTGAAATTTTACTGCTATATAAACACAAATTGTTGATTTGATTGTTTTTCATAAATCACATTAAACAGAAAATGTAATATAAATTTTAATTAATTTTATTTATAAATTACAGTTATCTTAAAATAAATTTAACTAATTTAAGACTATGATCAAAATTTGATGGATATAGACCCAAAATTTTTTCTTTATTATTTTTTCTTGAAAATAGTTTTCAAATTTAAAACAATTAAATTGGGAGATATTTTGTGAAAAGATTGCATTAAACTCTGTTCGTTTTCTATTTTTGTTTTATTTTATTTTTTAAAATTTGACCTTTTGTTCACCTTATTTTTGTCATTCCATTGACTTCTATCTCTTAAAACAAATGGTAATCTCTACTGTTTTAGCAGAGATTTGCTAAAGGAAATTAATCCGAAATCAACAAAGGGATGCAAGAATTAATTAAAATATATTAATTTTTTATGAGTTTGTTTATCATGAGTTAGAAAGTTATTCCAAATTTATCATGAGTTAAAAATATATTAAAAATATTAATTTTTTATGAGTTTGTTTTCATATGCCTAAATATAGATAAGATGTGCAGATATTATTGATATGAAAGATTTACATGCATATCATATAATTTTTAAGCATTTACATATGTAATACCTAAAGTGACATTTATATGCATAAAAAGTAATATTTCTCTTAAAAAAAGTTCGTAATAATGATATTTTTTATGTGAGCTTAATGGTATCTATGCTTTATATGTAAATATTGAAGTTTAGAAGTTAGATATATAAATACTTAAGAATTGTGTGATATGTATGTATACTAATGATTTCACAATACATATAATTAAAGTTTAAAGCAAACGGTCTATAAAAACTTTGGGTGCCTCATCCTATTGCTTAGACTTGTTGCCATAGACATTAAACGTTGGGGCTATTTTAAAAGCAAACGGTCTATAAAAACTCAATGAATATGATATTGATCTTCTTATAATATTTTTTCATGATTAATTATATTTATTAAGTATTGTGAGCTTCTTTTGATAATATTTATTGAAATTTGTACAAAACTTTAAAGCATCCTTAGCATAACAATTTGCATTAAATCATGACGATTTGATTGATTATTAATTGGCAGTGTTAGTGGAGATATATCTTGACCACACATATGGGGGTATTTGAGATATTTATAGAGACAAATTGATTCTAATTCTTTAAAAGTTAGTCGTGAATCATATTTATATGAAACAATTATTGAAATTATAATGATATCGCATTATTATATCTCTCTGCTTATTAACGTCCAGCATCTTAAAAGGGCAAAAAACTTAAATGATAATAATAATAAAAATTACAGTAAAAGTATAGATTAAAAATATCAAATAGCACAATCTTATTTTAAGATAAAAATTATGTTAAAGTGTCATTTATAGTACAAAACTCTAATTAGGATTGTAAATGAGTTGAGTTAAGGCTCAAATAAGCTCTAATTTGAGCTTGATCTAATAAATTATTCAAGATTGGACTGTAGCTCGAGTTTCATTCAACATATTTGATCCAGTTTTTTTTATTATGAAAGCATAAAAATTATTTTGATTTAATATTTTATTATAATAAATTAATAACAAATATATACAAAATAATAAGTAATTACTTGATATGAAAAAAATAACATAAATTTTTAATTTTTTTAAGTAAATTTATATTTAAAATCTTGAGTTCTATTATATTATGAGTATATTTTATATTAATATTTCTTAAATGAATTTGCTCATGAATTAATCAATCTAATTGAAACTAGCTCAAATTTAAGAGAATAGTTCATTGAGTTCTTATCTAACAAATCATTTAAAGAGTTGAGCTAATTTAACTTTGACCCCTAACCAAGCTCCTAAGGTCTCAGGCATGATGGTCGGAAAACGGCAAAAGTGCCGTTTTGCTGCTTAACAGCGCGCCATGTAGAAAATCACCAACGACTGTAACGTCCCGTAATTTCTCTCTTCTTCCTCCCCAAACATTTTGAAACATTCCACGCGCTCTCAAAGAAAAGACTTCCAAAACTCCAAAACCATCATGGGCCATCCCCTCCTCTTCCACGTCCATATCCTCCGTCCACCACCACATCCCCCCGCTTCCCAAAGCCCAATCCTCAAACTCACAATTCGTGCCCCTCAGGCAACTAATCTTCCCCCTCCCCCACTCTTATATAAATCCCAAAACCAACAATTTCCCTCTCCCAAACTAACCAAATGGTTTCTCTCACTAGGAGAAGACAGTTCTTAGAGAAAGCCATGGCCGCTGCCGATGCAGCCTCGTCTTACTTGGCTCTGGGGCTGGCGTTGTTGATGCTAATGAGCTCGATGAGGGAGGAGCCGAGCTCGACCGTCGAGGCCGGAGAGCCCGTGCGTGGTGCGAAGCTCGGCAGTCATCGGCCGTGCGATGAATTGTACGTTGTGGGAGAGGGAGATACCCTTCATACCATTAGTGCTAAGTGCGGTGACCCTTATATCGTCGAGCGGAATCCGCATGTCAATGATCCTGATGATGTATATCCCGGCCTTGTGCTTCAGATCTTCCCTTCGAAGCCCGAGCAGGAAGGAGGCCGGAGTTGATTTAAACAGATTCTTGTGAGTTGAGGAGTTGGAATGAAAGATTAGTTGAGAAGCAGTCTCTCTGTTTTCTATTCCTCATAGAAGCAGAATGGAGACATTAAAGATATATCTGATTAGCGTAGCTCATAGTTCTTACTGTATGCTTATTTACCTGTTTGTATTTCGATGGAAAATATAACTTCATCTCAAGAAAGGTTGTGAGGTGCATCAATTTCATAAGAAAAGGGAATTGTTATTTAAGCCAAAATTTCCCTCTTCGAAAAATTAATTAGGGATTATTTCCGAATTTTATAGCAGCATTGGGAGCCATGCATCACTTCAAGAGTGCAGATCTTATGGAAAAATTATTACTTGCGGAATCAGGTTGTAACTCTATATTTTAACTTAAATAATATTGTGTAATCTGATCATGTATATAATACACACACACATATATATATATATAACAATTTTTTTTTCTTTTATTAATATTGAGAATCACTACAATATTCTTCCAACAATGATAACTAACACAATTTATAACAATACCAATAATATTGAACATTTAGAATTGGAATATGAATAGAAATATGAGATTATAAATAACATGATCAATTCAATATTTCTAGAAGAAAATAATAATAAAACTAATGGACACATGTACATACAAGAAAAAAAAAAACTAAAACTCATTGTCATCCTCCTACTCATCATCTTCTAATTCGTCTTTCTCATCAATGCTCTTAAATTACTTAATTTGATTGATCCTCATCATGTTAAAGTTTTCCTTTATATATCGAGAATAAATGTACTTATGCGCGTTTCTAAGCAATTTATGAAATTAGATCTGTTTGTTAATGAATAACGAGCTTTTTTTTATTTATAGGATTGAAAAGTAACATGAAAGTTTTTGCAAGCGATGCTTGTATTTGTGATATATAAATGTGTTCCTATGTATATTTAATAATAATAATAATAATAATAATAATAGTAATAGTAATAGTAATAAATAATAGTAATAAAATAATAATAATAATAATAATAATAATAGTAATAAATAAATATAATAGTAATACAATAATAATAATAATAATATTAATAGTAATAAATAATAATGATAATAATATAATATAATTTTTATTTATTTAAATTAATGAGCAGACAAAATGATTATTCATATTGAGAAGTTTATATGAGTTTGAAATATTTGTTGTGTTAAAATACAATACAATACGAGTTGATTGTGAATAATGAATGTTTCTATGATAATTTTTTGATATACTTAGATAACTACATGACTGATGGGATATTAGTTTTATGAATAAATTTTTTTTCCGATGGAACAAAGAGAAGGTTGAGCTGAGAGAAAAGAAATGGTGAACACAGAGATATATGCATTGATTTCGTCAGTCATTAGTCATCTTAATATCTGAGGTATAGTTCATATGGTTGCAGTCAACGCAATAACTTTATTAAATACGCGCTTAATTTTTCAATGTATTGAATATATTGGACTTTATATATTCATCGGAATTAAAAAATAACTATTAATTACTAAAAAATAATTTACATTTACAAATATAGAGATCTAAAAATAAAGAAAAATTCACATAAAGTTTACATACCACATATTTCTTATTCATTTACATATTTAACATCCAAAGTATCATATTTACATATATAATATCTTGTTTTATATCAATATCTAAAGAAATAAATATTATAAATATTTGTAATTTCGTAGTTTTCATGTTAAATTTCTGGATAGGTAAAACCCTTCATGAAAGTTGGAAATTTAATATATATATATATATATATATATATATATATATATATATATATATATATATATATATATATATATATATATATATATATATATATATATATATTGATATAATTTCTTAAAAATATCATTTAGTCAAATAATCTTGATGTGCGATATGATTTGAGTAAACCCTGAGATTACTTAAAATATTTAATTTTACATCAATTAAATAAACCTTTCAAATATGGAGTGTTTATAGTCAAATAAATAAATCTCTTGACAAGATCTCATAATTGCTTCATTTGGGCATCCAAATGCTCAAAATATATCAATTGATCAAAATCACACATTAATTTAACTTCTGAATTTAGAATCTTCCTATCTATAAATATTCTTGAGAATGTATGAAGTGACAGTGGAAGAAAGAGGAGGCTGAAAGAAGAAGAAGAAACAATTAAAGAAAGCAAGGAAGAAATAGAGTAACAAGGAAGAAGAGGAAAGTAAACAAAAGAAGAATAGTCAAACAAGGAATAAGAGGAGAACCAAACAAGGAAGAAGAGGAAAAACAAGGAAGAAAAAGAAGAATCAGCAAAAGAAGGAAAAAATAGTAAAGAGAGAGCTAATAGCAAGATCCTAAAATAAGATTTTCATGACTACAAATCATTCTTATTCCCAGCAAAGTCGTCCATTTTGTCATGATTATATTTTGTCGTTACGCAGTTATTCCTCTCTATGCTTAATCAGGTTGTCAAGACTATGTACTCACGATACATAGTGAAAGCTTTTCTTGATAGCCCATGTTTTCCTCTTTTGAGGTTTTTTAGTTAAAAAATTTGTCTCTTGTTTTTTAATTAGTGTGTTCGATCAAAACAGTAAACGTAAACTTTCACTCTATCGCGATTAGTTTTCTAGCACACAATATATATATATATATATATATATATATATATATGTTTACTTCTTTTAATAAATAAAAATAATAATCTTCTAATCAATGCATAACATCGGATCTCTACTAATTAGATAAGTCCGTGCAGTCGACATCATTAATTCATTAAAAAAATCTTAGAGTTTGGTTTTATCAGTAAGTCATAATCATATATTTTAATTTTATAATAAAAAAGAGATGAATAATAATAAATGATTGTTTCCTTTTTTTAATGGAAGAAAAAAATAAAAGTAAATGATGGACGGTTATTTAGTTGTTGATGTTGCACTAAATAATATAATAATAATAATATAATAATAATAATAATAATAATAATAATAATAAATATTTGATCAAAGTATGAATGTTGATGTAAGTTTTTAAATCATAAGGCATTCAAATATTTAAATTAAAATTTCTAAAATTGATTTTAAAATAATCTCAACTTTGCAAGGTGCCTTAGGTTAATGATTGAGAACTTTGCTTTCAACTAAGAGATCTGATTTAGATTTTACACATATGTTATGTATATAAATTTATCATTAAATTGACTATAAATTGACTAAAATGTACTAAAAAATAATATGAACTTTACTTTCAATAATTTTGGATCAAAGAGCATAATGAGAGAAAATTTTTAATAATATTAGACATCTTGATTTAATTTCTAATAACTTTAATCAAATGTTAGAAGGATATATCAATCTTTAAAGAGAACCAATGATTATAATTTTGTTAGGATGAGCATATTTTCTAAAAAAAATAATATTATTAAATTACAATTGGCTGGATAGTTGTCAGATATATATATTTTTCATTCAACTTATATTTTCTATAAAATATTTAATTTTTTTTTTTAATAAATTTGTAACTCAATAGACTTGTAGGACAGCTTTACAATAATTTTTTTTAAGGAAGATTCATGTACATATCACACAATTCTTATGCATTTACATATCTAACATTTAAAATTTTATATTTACTTATTTAATACATTCTTATATTTAAAATATATCTCACTTTTAAAGTGAGTGATGATGATATTTTTGATATGATATTGAAGATAAGGGTTATATATATGTGAAAGTTGAAGTTTAGTATTAGATAGATACATAAGAATTTGTGTGACATGTTAAATCTTTAATCAAACTGTAAAAAAATGATTTCTCTTTCAATCTTTCTATGCTAATATCACTTAGAATACCTACTTAGCTAGAATAACATTTCCATACATTTTAATCAATCATACCAATTAGCGAAGGCTCGTGATCAAATCAGATTACATAAATTTGATTATATCATAAATGTCATTTTGTTTCCTACAACTACCACTAAGCTAAGTATATAAAAAAATTGAACAATTCAAGTCAAATAAGAACTAAACATAAAATTAAAATGTGATGAGCATTCATCTAATTCTAATAAAAAAAAGAGCAAAATATGATATAAATAAATAATTTATTTTAACATGAATCTATTCAATTTTAAATATATAATTTAAATTATGATAAAATAAATAAAATTAATTTTAACATGAAATTAACTAATTATTATCAAGTACAAAGCCATACATTTATATATAATTAAGACATTAAAAGCATATTATATATTAGTTTAGTATGTATGTTTGGAAGTTAAGCTCTGGTTCAAAAACTAAGTAAATATATGTTATAATTATCAATTATTCATTTAGTTCTAGCCTTGAGAGAGAAAAGAGAGAGAGAGAGAATTTTGTAAAACTCCATGTCTAAGCCATAAGTGCATAAATGACCACTTCATCGTAAATATATTTTATATCTTTATTGATATTATTTTAGAGTATGTTTGTTCTCACATGTGGTATTGCACTTTACTTTTAATTAATAAAATATTTATGATAGATTTATATCATTAAATGAAATATTAAATTTATATGTGAGGTTTAAAGCATACAATCAAATGTAGGCATGAACTTGAAAGTGACATTAATGATAAACTTAAGTCTATTTATGATGATCATAGTCTAATTAAGTAAAAGTGGTCTTAAATTGGGAAGTATGTACATTGAAAAAAAATCTAAAGTCAAAGTTAAGTTGATTATGAAGGAACATGCATGTGACTTAAAAGAATAGGTTGATGAGTTAGTAAGACTATATAACATTTTTTATTTAATAACTAACATCACATTTTAAATTATGGTCCTCCATGTTAAATTCGATACATTTTTTTCATAAATAATCATTTTATAATTTTGTAGAAAAATTTGCCTTTAGAACTTAGTAATTGCTTGATAATTATTTGTATTAAATTAGCACCCATCTTTCCACATTTCTTTCACCTTGATAAGATATATCACTCATATTTATGGCATTTAAATAAATGAGAAAATAGTATTTGTTGACCACATTTGCTATAGTCAAGTCGAACAAATTGAATTGACGACTTGATTTTATAATAAACACACTTTAATCAAAATCATCAAAATGATTTGATTGATTGACTATGTCACTTTTAGAACATCGAAATTGGTTAATAGACTTCTTGCATAATTTTTCAAGAAGGAGGATATTAATGAGACATATTAGATCATACGATAAAAAGATTTCATAAAATTAATCATGTTATTAGCGTAAATGTCAAAACCTATCAAATGAGATGTTTGTGCTCAATTGGGACTAGTATGCATGAATATCGACAATGGATACAACATAAATTAATATTTTAACTTGACATTGGTGAGAAGGTGCATTGGTATAGAGCAATATCTGGTGGGAATATGATTTATACCATATACATTTTTGGCATGGTGAAACATACAAGTAGCCTTTCTAAGGACAATAATCTATCAAAATCTTTGCCAAACTTTTAGACATGAGGCATAAATCTTAATAAAATTCAACAATAAAGCTAAAATTAATGTTTTAACTTGACATTGCAAGTATAAAAGTACATGTACTTTCTTTAAAAAATATGTGCTTTATATATATGAGATGATACATGTCTTTCTTGACATGGTGAGATGATGATAGTGTTTAAACATTCCTTTCTTGGCATGGTGGGTAGCTCATCCGTTGTAGTCCCTTATGTCAATTATTTAGAAATCTTTGTCAAAATTTTATCAAAATATTATACTTGCAATGAAATTCACTTAAAACAAGTAATATTATATAAATCCCTTAAGTTTAAATTAATGCTAAATCAAACACACAGCATGGAAATTATCTTTGAATCTTAAACTTAGTGTTTGAGGATGTTGCATGGGTTGATTCTGGTTGGGTCTTTGGATTAGGTTTAGGTTAACAAAATATAAAAATCTAATATATTATTATAATATCTTGACTTAATAAAATATAAAGCTAATTACGTCATATGAACATCATCTATTATTAATTATAGAGTGAAAAAGGATCTCAAAACAATAAACTATAAATTGATGATCTGTTATGAAAATTTTAATGAGGATCTTAAAATATGATTACAATGAATATCAATCTAAATGTAATTTAACATATCATTAAGTTATAAATGATTAAATGAAATTCAATCTCTAAAAAACTTGAAGCTAAAATTTAATCCTCCTTCCATAATTATTTACTAAATGAGACAAATTAGGAAAACTCAGCTCAAAAGAAGCCAAGTCAAATCAAGTACACAACTATGTTTCATCAAATAATCTCATTTGTAAGGATGTGGCGTGTCCTCTAACTACATGGTTTGGCTAGACTCCACATAATGATTGACCAAAGTCCTCGGAGGAGATTGTATCAATGACACTTTATTATATCTTGTGCTTTAAGCTAATGGATTTGTACTTTGAGTTGTGAACCATAGGGTGCACTTGATAAGGCTAAAGCCATTTAAAGGTAGACTTAAATATGTTTCCTTAGACAAACACCACCCCAAGTCTACAAAAATTTCTTGGGCGTAACCCATGTGTCAGATAAGGATCCTTCTATCAAGTTGGGTTGACTCTCCTCATTAAGTAGACTAGGAACCACGACTAGAATGATGGAACCATGGGATCTAGATGAGCGTCATCGTTCCCAACCATCCACTTTATGTTAAATATAATGAATTCCATTAATCTAAATTCTAAAACTCCACATCTCTATTATGCTATGCGCTAGCGACCAATATAACCTTATTGAAAGTTTTCTCTCGAGAGAGTAATTAACTATAAGTGCTTGCACTTATAAAACACGGAGATCTAAAGTCCACGAAAAATGAGAAATCTCGGGTAGTGTCTTATCTACTATTCCATGACCTTGAAAATTTCACGGACATTTAATTTACTCTTAATTGAGATCAATGGCAAATTTTTTGGACCCCATAGATTTGAGACTTATAGGGGATTTTCTTTCGATCTTTGACTAGTAGAATCTAAGCTATAATAAATGGAACATTATAAGTTCAAAATCTAAGTCATTCATGTCTTTATGACTAATCTTCTTATTCTCATATTAGTTTGTTACATTTGTATCTATGCATTTTGAAAGTGTGGGGTAATATATCAATTATTGATTACTATTTCATCTTTCATTTGCAAAGATAAATTTTAAACACCATTCATCATGCTAGGTCATGGAGCTAATATCCGTTTGGCTATGTCATCATGGATATTAGCTACTATTCAAATGGTAGTGTGACTTTTAGCCATTATTGCTTAAATACACCTCTACATGAAACACATGCATGTCACAGAACACGTGCGGGGAGGAGGATAACTGAATGGTCACACTATTGAGGTTCCTCAAAGAGCCTTTGTCTTCGAAAGATTTGATTATTCTGAAGCACCAGTCATGAAAGGCACTGCCATTGGACAAAAAATTTTAGTCATACCTATGAATGCAACTACTTTGCCAATTAAACCTTTCATAGTAGGAATGCATGATGCTGAAGCCTCTTCTTTTAGAGGAAAATTGAGTAAAATGCAAAGGATTCCATTAGGGAAGCAGGTTCAAGTCATCCACAAGGGGGTGGGAGGTTTGATTTGGTTTGAGTCTTGCTGGGGAGAAAATTGATTTGTTTAATTAAATTCCGTTGGGGAAAAGGGTTGAATTTGATTCAATTTGTTGTTTGTTTAATCGTGTTTATTTTGACTCCATCGGGGATAGACAAGTGAACTCTCCATTGGGGAGGCAAGTTCAAGCCATCCCTAAGGGAGGAAAGGTTGTGAAATCCACTGAGGGATTAGAATTCTGGATCCGTTGGGGAATTAGAAAGATTTGCATCTTATTAAAGAGAAGCAAAAGATTTGATTTTGATTGATTGATTATTTTTATTTGTTTTAGATTTTTAATTTTGGATTTTGAAATGGACCCTGTTGGTTTGTGATGGATCGTACTGAGTAGGAGCCACAGAGGCCTAGACCTAACTCATATTTACCAATCCAAAGGGGTAGTCTACTAAACACATAGTAGGACTAGCCAACCAAGGGATGCCTTTCAGTATGCAGCAGCTGTACTAGGAAGAAAGCATAGTAGACTTACATTCTCTAAAGTAGGGACCGATTCTTTGAGGTGACCCATTGGCAAGATCAAACCCAACCAAGGGCTATTGAGCGAATGCCCGGGAACTTAGATCACAAAGATAGTTAAGATTAATTTCATTTTAGATTTATTTTGATGGGTCCCATCGGTTGCGATGGACTATCTTGAGTAGGCCATGGAGGCTGAATTGATTTACCAATCCAAAGGAAATAGTCTACCAACCATAAGGTAGGACTATCCAATCAAAGGAATGCCTTTCTATTTACAATGGTCAAGTCTTAAGAAGAAAGTGCTGGGACTCACATCTTCTAGAAACAAGAAATCACTAGGGTGATCGGTTGCTTTGGGCAACAAATCAAACCTGACCTAGGGCTGACTATTGAGTGAATGCCACTGAGGGACTTAAATTAGCTTAAAGATAGTCAAAGATTAATTTTATTTTTAATTTGTTTTGATGGATTCTGTTGGTTTGTGATGGATCACACTGAGAAGGAGCTTATATCAGCCTGGACCTATCTCAGATTTACTGAACCAAAGGGAGTAGCTTCCCGCCCAAAGGGAGAGCTATCTGACCAAAGGAGTGCCATTCAGTTTGCAATGATTAATTTAAGGGAAGAAAGCTCGAGGACTCACATTTTCCACTACAAAAGAAAGACCATCGGGGTGATCGCTTTTGGCAACAAATTGAACCCACCTGTGGCGCCTATCTTTGTATAGTTATGCTAGAAAGAATGCATCATAGTCTTACATCTTCCAAAGTGGAATGACTGCATGGGTAACCTGTTTGTGGCAAAACAGATTGAACCCGACCTAAGAGTGACTACAAAGTGAGTACCGACTCAGTGATTTATCTCAACTGTGTATTCGTGCAATTCCTATGGGAGTTCGCTGACACCGCCTCTAAAGATAGGATGCCTGCTTGGGAAAAGGGGCTCTTTGGGGGCTTGAATTCTTAATCCACAAGCGAATTAATTAATTAATTTGTTTAGTTTATTTTGTTGTGGACCCTGTTGGTTTGCAAGGGATCAAACTGAGAAGGAGCTTATATCAGCCTAGACCTATCTAAAATTTACTGAACCAAGGAAGAATCTATGCATCCACTAAAAAAATTCTCCAACCACAGGGGTGGCTACTAGGAAAGGGGGACTGTCCAATCCAAAAGTAACCCGAGTAATGTCTAAATGGGGTCATAAAGGACGTGATCCAAATAGAATGTGCAGAAAAGGGCTTAATACAAAACCACGGAGAAGATGACATGGCTAGTTATATATCAAATAGGTATTCGGTGGCCAACTCAAGGAGAAAGCGCGGGGACTCACATCTGCCAAGAGTGGTGTATACATCGGGTGAGTCAATCTCAGCATAGCGAACATCAACCAATCTAAGGTGCCTGTCAGTTTATAATAATTAGCATAGGATGAAATCTGGACTCACATCCTCCTACAGCAGAATTGATTGCTGAGATAGTCTATCTTCGGCTCGACAGGTGCCATCCGACCTAGGACGACTACTGGAAAACTGTCACTGGAGGACTTATATCAACTCAAATGTAGTCAAGAAGAAAGGAGCCTCTGGGGGACTTATCCTAAACCTCGAATATATTCAACCTAGTTAGATCACGATAATTAGATCAAGAAGAAAGCTCGGGGACTCACATTTTCTTAAATAAAATCAACATGAGGTAGCTTACTGGCTAGGCAGTGAAGCCTACCATGCTAACAAGGCACTCATTAGTTTTCAATGGTCAAGGTAGGAAGAAAGCATGGGGACTCACATTCTCTAACAAATGACCATTGGGGTGACATACTAGCTAGGTAGCATGTAGACCCGACCTAGAGCACCTGATGAGTGAGTGCCACAAGGGGCTTGCTCCCATATTAAAGTAGCCCGAGATAAAAGATATGCGTTTATTTTTTTATTCTTATGTTAAAGGGAATAGGGCACCTCTTAGGTTCTCTTACACCTACCTTAAACACGCTGGGGATTTTGATGAAATGGTGCCATGGGTGGAAAATGGGAATTTCCACTAAGAAATGATGCTGCTCGGGTTCCCTTACACCTAACTTAATTATGTTAATCAAAATATGATGCCTCTTGGGTTCTCTCACACCTATTCTAATAACACTGAGAAAATTGTGTTTGTGTTATAAAAGAGGGACAGGATACCGCTGGGGGACTCTTACACCTACCCTAAACATGTCATGGCAGATTCACAATGCTTCGAAAGAAGAGAAGATTTTGATGAAATGGAATAAGATTTTTATTGATTGATAGAATTATTTTCAAACATGATTTTTATGGTTAATATTTCTTCAAATAGAGCCCATTAATTGGAAGTATCAGATATTTTCCTTTACAATCAATAAGCTGATAAGATCCTCATTGGTAGGTCTTCTCTATAACATAGGGGCCTTCCCAAGTGGGTTCAAACTTACCTCCCATCTTTCGACAGACAATAATTAGTCTCCTTAGGACTAACACAAGTTCTCCTACTCGAAAAGACTTAGGGAGGACTAGCTTTTTGTGAGCTTGAATTATTTTGGCCTTGTACAACTCGAGGTTATAGCATGCTCATAGGAAACTCTCCTCTGAACCTTTAAGCTCTTCTAACCCAACTTTGCATTATGATCTATAGTGAACTTGCTATCCAATGCTATCCTTAGTGATGGAGTTGAACTTTTAAAGGTACAATGACTTCAGACCCATACATTAAGAAAAATGGGGTAGATTGAGTTGGAGTTTGGTATATGTTGCGGTAGGCCCATAAAGCTTCGAACCAACTGATCATTCCATTACCGCTTATTATCATCAAGAGTCTTCTTTAGTATTTGGATGAGAGTTTTATTGAATGCTTCTGCTAAGCCATTTGCTATGGGATAGTAGATGGTGGAGTATCTCCAATCTATACTATGTCTTCTAGTGAAGCTGTTGATCTTGGTGCTTTTGAATGTAGTACCATTATCAAATATAATTTGTCGAGGCACCCCGAACCTATATATGATATGGCTCCTGAAAAATTGAAGCACATGCTGAGATGTGACCTCTCTGAGTGGAATTTTCTCTGCCCACTTGGAAAAGTAGTCGGTGGCAGCTAAGATGAACCGATGAGCCTTGGAAGAAGGAGGATTGATCAGACCCATAATGTTGGTACACCAACACTCAAATGGCCATCAGGCTAATGTAGTGTGTGGAATGTTGGATAGTTGGTGGAGGACCACACCGTACCTGACACTGATGGCATCTCCTAGCTATATCCATCCAGTCTGTAATCATCAAAGGCTAATAGTATCCTAGTCTCTTGATCTTTGTCTTCATCTTCAAACTGAATTGATGTGCTTCATATAGACCTGACTGTACCTCGGTTACAATACCACGGGCTTCGTGTTTATGGAAAATAGCTAATCTATTTTTAATTAGAAAGAGACTAAGTTCTTAAACTCACTCCCTAAAGAGACTAGATCATGTAAAGGGTATGCTTCAAATGACCTAAATCTAATGCATTTCAAATTTTATTTTTATTTTTATTTTTGGACAATCATTTTGACTCAGGCTAATAGAATTTTTATGACTAATGCATGAGAAAGAAGATTATTGACCAAAATCAGCGAGAAAGTAGGAGGTGAGTTTCCACCACGGCCCTCAAAGGTTAAACCAGGTTCTCTGACAAATGTGAAAGCCCTCCAATCAAGAGTGAAATAAGATGCATTTGTGCATGATAATATATAGAAAATGCTAAACCAGATAAAGGGTTGCTAATTCTTTTATCTTGATTTTAATCTTAAGTTTTAGGTGAGGTTATGAGTTATTTGATTTTATTTTGAATTCTTGGGTAAAATATTTATTTTACATAAAGAGCCTAATCCATATCCAGGCCATACATAAAGCAAGGAAGAAATTAGGAAAAGCATGCTACTTAATACAAAAGCTAAACAAATTATCAAACAATTTATAAAGCTAATCGTAAAAAGAATAAATGATCATTCGTGGTTAGGCACCACCGCACAAACTCAAAAATATCAAATATGGGTAGCCGAGCTCTACCCTTATACAACTGGATTAAAAATGAATTGAATTACAATTTAAGCAAAGGAATTCATTGTTATGGGGTGTCTTCAATCTTTACTCTTCTTTCTTCTTTCTTTCTTTTCTTCTTTCTTTGGATGGTTGGATAGTAGATGCTCCAAGGCTTCACATGGTGCATAAGATAGGATCTTATGACCAATGCTCATCCTAATCCCCATAATAAATCATTCCAAAATCTTAAATATACAAATTTTAACATGAAAAGGAAAAGTAGAAATCTAATTAACACCTACAAAATAAAAGTTAGTTAAATCACACCACACAAATCCCAAGCATGTATATTGGACTTATCACCCCACACATGGGTGACTAAGTCCACTTGGCGTATGGATTATGCAAAGGGGTATAAGCACTTGCAAGCAAGAAGCATTTATATTTTTATTTATGATAGCGCCCCTTTAGCACAATCCACTACAGAAAAGAATAGTTAGACTAAGCATGTCCTACCATTCATTCTATGAACATACACCCTAACATCTAGTCTAAAATATTCATCATAAAACAAAACATAATATCAAACCATGCACCGACCTAACCTAAAGCTAGAAGTAGTGACTTAGGCTAATATGTGTGCTTTGAAGGTTTGTGTGGTATGCTTAGCTCAGGACTTTATGTTCAAGTTTTCTAAGTGTGAAGGACATGTTCAACTTAGAGGAGGGTTTCATTATAGTTGTTTAAGTGTTTTGGATTATTTTTATTTCATGTTTTAATTTGGTTTAAGTGAAACCTGCAATTAATTGCTAAGTTATGAAGAGAGGGAGAGAAGAGAATTTCTCTCCATCCCTAATCCTTAAGTAATTTCTAAGGTAAGTTCACATTTTAATTTCATTTTGGTGAATGTTTTGATTACATCTTTTAATCAATCCTAAGTTTAGATAAACCCTAAACAAACCTATTCAAAAGAAAGGCATTTTAAGATTAAATAAAATGAATCAAAATTCACATAACACACATTACTTCATTTCTTTCCCAACATATATAAAATGCATATGGATGGAACTTAAGCATATATATATACATGCAAATGAGAGTAATTAACATACTTTATGATGCATGCTAAGTAATCCATTTAAGAAAATTTAAAAGTTGAATATGCATGATTTTTCTAGAAAAAGGGTTTTCCTTATCCGGAATTTCACATACATACATGAAAGTAAGAAAGGCATAAGTGAGTACAACGCCATTATCAACCAGAGGTGTAAGGTACAAGACCTACTTAGGGTTACTTAAAGCCTCGCAATCTCAGGGTTGTCTAGACTAATATACCACTTTCCTTAAGTACAAACATGTATATAAAAGAAATGAAATGGAGAAGGAATATGCAAAAGTTGTTTAATAGATTTGTTTTTGTTTAGGAAATTTATGCATGCAAGTATAGGAAAACTTTCTTAAGTGATAGCATAGGGATGAATAGGGTATGAGATTAAGTGAGTGTTGGGTTCTTTTCAAATGAACCCTATATCTTACTAACTCCTATTCAAATTATGTTAACATAAGGAAGAAAGAGAACCTATGCTAAGCATGTTTTATAATCTATCACATGCAAGCTAATAATTAATATATGAATAGTACACTTTTAGATTTGATATTTCATTTATAAGTTTTGAAAATAATTTGGATTTAGTAGTGATAATAGCCACTCCTATTTTACTTTAGCCAACACATGCACATTTGACATAAAGTAAACAATTTTATTTTTTTTTAAATTTGAAACATGAAATTATGAATGCATGAATCACATGGCATACAACTTAACATGTTGAGAAAGATCTAAAGCAATGCAATCATATAAACAAACTCACTTTACTTAAATCCTAAAGACATTCTTAAGGAATAAGAAAATTTAGAATAAATCAAAGTGAATTTCAAAATAATTTTTGTTTAGTTTGAAGTTTGATTTAGTTTTGAAAAGGTGAGATGAGTTTGTTGTTACTAACCCATTCCCACATGTGTTTTGTATTTTTGTTTAATTTTTAGATAATTAAATTCATTTTTAAGTGTTGATTATGTTAGAGTATGAATTAAGTAGCTTAATTAACCCTTACCACATCATCACCTTAGAAAAATTAACTAAGTAATTATGAGCCAATGAGATGACATAAAATCCACAAGGTATTTAAATTTGTAATGCACCTAATAATGAAAAGGCCTAATGTAATTTGGCTACAAAAAGTTAATTAAGCTAAGGGGATTAGAGGAAGTACTTTTTAAAACACCTTTTCACACATGTGAAAGGGGTTTTAATTTTCTTAATTAAGCTTAGGCTATTAAACACCTAAGAATCTACCCAAGATAGATTAATTAAGTTCTGAATAACTTTTTTAGAATTTTTAAAAATTGATTAAAGGGACAATTAATGAGTTAACCCTTAATTAAGAGGGGATTAAGGAGAGAAAATGGGGTTTAGGGAATAGCTTAGGGGAAATGCCCCAAAAGTATTCCATAAAATCCCTAGTCACTGGATCTAACCTTAATCAAACTCAATCACATAGTAAATCTACTAATCACACCTTAATTACCCTTAATTACATGAAAGGGGTAATTAGGGAATGAGTTAGCAATTTTCCCAATTGATCCCTCAATAAATCTCAAAAAAATTAGGGGAGGCAGAGGTCATCCCCTAAAATTAACCCTAGAAGTTTGAGATTAATTGATGAATTAATTGAAGGATAATTAGCTAATTAAGATTCCCAAAGAAACCCAAAGAAACCCAAATTCAGAGAAAAGGGGAATTCAAAATCCATTGAAAATATTTTTAAAATATTATAGATGAAATTATCTTTTCAAAGCATTTTTTCTTTTATTTTTTTAATTTTTCTAAGATGTGTTATGAAATTTGGAATTAATTAGGTAAATAACTAATCTCTGTTTAATCTCAGCTCATGGTGCGATGCATGGCGGCAACGGTCAGCACGCTTTACACGCATCGCTCTGTGAGCCACTCACTTAAGTGTCACATCAAAAAGGTGGCTGGCGACGCACATGCTAATATCCTTGGCCATTCGATCAAAGATTGAACGACTAAGGATTCACCCACGATTATAAAAGGGGAAAGGATTTCTAAAATGTGTTAAATAATCTCAGCCGTCCATCTAAAGCGTGCGGATGGACGGCTGTGATGAGCCAAGTTCTTCCTTGAGGATTAATTTAGACCGTCCATGATCCAAGGGGAGATCCAAGCCCGATCTAGCATAGAATCATACAAGAATCAACCCACACCATCTAAGCATGATTACCAACCTATCCAACGGTTGATTTCTCATGCAATGAAAATTCCTTTTATAAAGGACCAATACCTATCAAGCTAAGTGGCCGAAAAATTACATACCTCACCGGAGGTGATCATTGGTGCTCGAGCTTGATGAGGTAGCTTCGTCTGGTGGAGGCGAAGCCCTGTTGAAAGTTTCAAGCCTTGGGGTTGAGTGGATCTTCCTATTGGCCAACACCACTTGATCTCCCTTGCGGCTTTGATCCAATTGAGGCTCTCCTTGTTGTGGGAACTCCAATGTGAGCTTGAGTGAGCTCAGATTGGTCCTTAGAAGGAGTGTGTAGAAGGAATTTAGATGAGATCAAGTGTAGAGGAAGTTGGCTAATCACTCAACCTCCCCTATTTTTGCACAGTGCAAAACCGAGAAGGAAGAATTCTAATCCTCTCTAGAAGGATTAAGGATGCTCTCTGATGATTGCTAACTCTCTTTAGTGCTCAATCGAGTGTGAGTGAAGTGAATTTTTATTGAATTAGGGGGAGTATATCTCCCCCAATGGCAATCAGACGGCCGAGCATAGGCTTGCCATTTTGATCCAATTGACCAGATTAAGGAGGTTATTTAGGCTATTTTGAGTGTGCACATGGTCCGTTTGATCCCTTGAGTGGAATGCCAACTTCTCATGTGCTGAAATTGAGCTTTGGAGGGAATTTAAAAACTCTATTTCAAGCCATGTGGTCGGGTTTAGTCCATGGGTCAAATGGGTTGACCCAAATCTATTGTTTTGGGTGCACCACTCATCACTAAGTCCTCTTGAGCTTTTAGGAAATCCTCAAGTGATTATGAAGAGTGTATGACCAAAATACCCATGGGCTAGGCCAAAATTTGTTCTATGGCCTAGGGACAAAATGGTCATTTTGTTATTTTTTTCACTTTAGACATGTCTTGTATGTTGAGAAAATAGGTTTGGCCAAGTTTCATTAGATTTGGAATCCATTTGATAGGGTTTGGCTCATGTTGACCCATTTAGGTCAAAATGGGTCAACTTTGATCAAGTGGACCAATTGGTCAAACCAAGGGTTGGGTCAAGTTCATATGACCAATTGAAATGTTTTGGTTTCTTTGGTTTGGTTCAATTTGGTATAGATTTAGTTTTGGCTCATATGACTTCATTTAGGTGAAATGGGTCAAGTTGACCTATTTGACCCATTTCACCTATTTGGGGTAGGTCAAGGGTAGGTTTAGGTTAGTGATATGGAGTGGATTGATATTTTTGTTTCCAATCAATTTGGGCTAGGTTTAATTTTGGCTCAACATGACCCCTTTGGGTCATGTTGTCTAAGGTCAATGAGATAAAGTAAGTTCCACAAGTGATTTGGGATGGACTTGACCCATTGGTTTCAATCAATTTGGCTTAGATCAAGTTTTGACACATACTTGGGTCAAGTGGGCCAAATTAGGCTAGGTTAGGCTCAAATGTTGGCTTGGTCAAGTTCAAACATAGGTTATGAGTGAACTTAGATCAATAGTTTCAATTAATTTGGCCTATGGTGGATTTTGGCTATGTAAGGTTTCATTTTAGGTTAAGTGTTGACTTATTCAACCCTTAGGTTTGACTTGGTTTGACCCAATTTGATTGATTGATCATCCCATGATGATTGTTGATTATGATGAGAGGGATATATGAGTTTAATTCAATCCAATTTGGTTAGATCAAAAGTTGGCTCATAAGGTACTTTAGGTCACTTTGGGTCAAGTGAGCCTAAGTGGGTCAAATGACTTGGTCAAAGATTGATTTGGAGTTGATTGATCTTGTATATGGACTTATGATTGAAATATAAATCTATTTACAAGTGGTTTGAAGTCAAATGGATTTTGGTCCATTTGAAAATTTCATATTCAAAGGAAGAGTATGAAGAGCTTTTGGGTTTGATTTTGATTTGAGTTTTGATTGTTTGATTGAGGTTTGGATTTATATATGAGCTCATGATTGTAGGATTGATTGAACCATGAGAGAAAATCAAGAGTTTGGCTTGATTTGAAAGTGATTTGGCTAAGTTCAAGATTTTGGCTTGAAAGGCTTAGATTTGATTTTGAGTGGATTTGAGTTTGATTTTTGGAGTTGGTTTTGATTGTTTGAATTTATATTTCATTTATATATGTGAATATAAATGAGAATATAAATTGATTATGAGAAGATTTCAATAATTTTGAATGATTTGATCATGATTAGGGTTAAATCCATTAAAGGGACTTTAAAGGATTTAAAGCAATTTTTTAATTTGTGGATTGGATTTGATTGATTTATATTTATATTTCATTTATATATGAGAATATAAATGATAATACAAATAAGTTTTGAGAAAATCCCATGATTTTGAATAGGTTTGATCAAAGTTTAGGTTAAATATATTTAATGAAAAATTAGAAGATTTAAGGGAATTTCAAGGATTTTAAATTTAGAATTTAATTTGAGGGTTTGATATGATTGAGTTATATTTATATTTCACTTATATATAATAATATAAATGAGAATATAAATAAGTTTTAAGAAAATCCCAAGGATTTGAATAGGTTTGATCAAGGTTTAGGGTTGATTTTGGCTAAGTCCTTTAAGGGAAAATTAAAGGGACTTCAGAAAATTTTCATAAAGCGATTTGAAATTTTGAATTTGATTTGATGAGTTTGAATTTATATTTTATTTACATATGGGAATATAAATGAGAAAATAAATGGATCATGAGAAAATCTCAGATTTGAATAGGCTTGAATCATGATTTAGGCTAAGTCCTTAAGAAAGGATTAAGGACTTAGGAAATTTGAACTTAGTAATTTTTGATGGATTTTGATCATGGGTTTCAATCATGGATCTCAATCATGGAATTGAATCATGGAATTGATTTGAGTTTTTGGAGAAAATCAAATAAAATTGATTTGGAGGTTGATTTGAAAGCGTGGAAAGTGAGGCATGGTTTAAGCTAAAGGATAGGAGATTTTCCTAACACCCCTAAGACATGACCTATCCCTATGGCTAACCCTTCTAAGTCTTCTAGGGTTAGGTGGGAGTGTCCACCTAATCATTAGATGTGTCTTAAGACTAAGAAACCCTGAAAGTCTAAGAGAAGTCCTAAGCCTAAGATGGAGGAGTTGAGAGGTCATTCTAAAAATGAGGTCAATAATAACCACATCTGATCAAAGGACTGACGGCATAGGGTGCCATCAATGAGAGCATAGGAGAGACCTCTCTGTTTCACCTAATGGGCTTGCGAATTTTCTTGAGGAAGTTTATCGATGTTCAAATAGTCTATGAACGGTTGCCTCCAATCAAGCTCCTTGTCCTTATAGGAAATGATAACCTCCCCTCCAAGAGAAAGTATCTCGATGAGTTCAGCATCAATAAGGGATAAGACTTGTCTGTTTTGGACCCTTATTGGAATAGACTCATCTTCTGGACATGACAATTCTTTGGAAAGTTTGGCCAAAGCATATGCTACTATGTTCTCTACCGGGAAACTTTAGATGGTGACTTTGAGAATCAATAGCTTGCGTGGTATACTGGTAATGATGAAGCTTGGGTTTGAGAACCTTGTAGGACCCGACAATCTGGTTGATGACCAATTGATAATCCCTAAAGATGTTGATGCACTTGACACTGATTGTAATAGCTAACTCCAGAATAGAAATTAAAGCATCATACTTGGCTTTGTTGTTGGTGCACGGGTTGGAAAGATAGTATGAGAATCACATCATATCGTGATTTGGAGTTAGGATAACTATTCCTACCCCCGCTTTCTGGAAGAGTAGATCGTGGTGCTTCCCTTTATGAAAAGAAGCTACATCATCAAAATACATCTCCCAACAATGGTTTTCAACCTCCCCTAAGTTCATGATTTGTTCATCAGGGTGATCGTCACTAAGTTGAGAATCAGCAAGAAGTAAGTGTGTTGCGAAGAAATCTGCTAGTGCTTGTCCTTTTATTGCACGAAGATGTACGAATGTGATATCAAACTATGAGAGAATCATGGACCATCATTCCAAATGTCTGAATAGTGTTGGCCGTGTTGTGAGGTACAGTAGTGAATTGGTTCTGGAAATCAAGTTCACCTTATGAGAAAGCATATAGTGCCGTAGCTTTTGGGAGGAAAAGATCAAAGCTAGGCAATGTTTCTCAATAGGCGGATAGTTCGCTTCAGTAGAAATCACACGATGACTAAGGTAGTAGATAGCACTTTCATTCCCTTCATCGTTAGCTTGGGCCAACAAAGCTCCGAGAGAGTCATCCAATGTAGTAGTGTAGAGGATGAGTGGCCTGCCCGGGATAGGGGCTGCTAGAACTGGCGGCTTCAATAAATACTGCTTGATATCTTCGAAGGCATGCTGACACTTGTCATCTCACTTAAACTTGGTGCCCTTTTTGACAAGTGCTAAAAAAGTCTTGCATCTCCCCGATAGGTTGGAAATAAAGCATCTTAGATACGCTAATCGTCCTTGGAAAGATCTGAGTTAAGTTAAACTCTTAGGAGGTGATATTTTTAAAATAGCTTTATTCTTTTTTGGATCTATTTTTATTCCTCGGTTCGAACAACAAACCCAAGGAATTTTCCTGAAGCTACTCTGAATGCACACTTTAGGGGATTCATTTTGAGATTATATTATCTTAACTGTTTGAAAACTACTCTCAAGTCAAAGAGGTGGTCTTCCTTTTCTCTGCTCTTGACTACTAGATCATCAACATAGCACTCAACTTGTTGATGGATGAGTTCGTTGAAGATCTGAGTCATGGCTTGTTGGTATGTAGCACCAGCATTTTTAAGGCCGAAAGGCATGACCCTATAACAAAAGATTCTGATCGGGATTCAGAAAGCGGTGTTTCTTTCATCTTCAGAAGACATCTTAATTTAGTTATAGCCAGATGACCCATCCATGAAAGAGAAAACTGCATGAGATCAGGCGATGTACACCATTAGTTTTGGTATATAGGAAGAGGAAACACATCCTTAGGACATGCTTTATTTAAGTCCCTGAAATCAATGCATATGCGAATTTGGCTATTTCTCTTCTTAACTGGGACGACACTAGCTAACCAGGTATGATATTTTTCTTCCTTAATGAAACTAGCATATATCAGTTTCTTGACTTTAGAAATGACCTGTTGTTTGATTTCTAATTGCATGCATCTAGGAGATTGCTTGATAGGGTTAGCCCTAGGATCTATTACTAGCTTATGGACTGCTACATCAGGACATAATCTAGACATATCTTCATAACTCCATGCAAAGCACTACTTAAACTCAGTTAATAGCCTAACTAAGTCATTGGTTTCTTATTCATTCAGCAATAAACTGATGTATGTTGGGCATGAATTTTCTTCCATCCCAAGCTTGATTTCTTTAAGTTTGTCAATTATTGAATTGATTTCATTTTAAATTCTGGTGGTGCATCTTTGATTTGGAGATCATCTGGATCATTTGAGATTTCTGAACACACATTCTCATAAGAGTTGGTGTTGTGTGAAAATAACCTATCAGACTCCAAATGATTGGTAACAACTAAGCAGTAATCATTATCATCGACTACACCGTATCAATCCTAGTCTCACTCTTGATTGTACTTCGCTACCTGTATTGTTCCACAACTTCTCAAAATACTCTTACCTGTGCTTGGACCATGTATGAGGGACCAAACCTTTCTATATAAGATTATGAACACAAGGAGAGTAAAAATCAAATGATAATTCCATTAATTCTTTGTATGAATTCTCCTCAAGTTCTACATCAACTTCAGGGCTTGAGGAAGATGATCCTAAAAAGAATCTCATCGGATTCATATCATTGAAAGACTTAGGGGCTTCCTTAATTACCAAACCTTCAACTATTTGGGGTGAAAGTCAGGTTAAAGCTAAGGTTTCCAACTAAGGATAGTTTTACATGCATTTGATTCAAATACTTTACTTTATCTAGAGGTCTGCTTCACCATCATCCGCTCGAGTGTCACCTCTAATGAAACTCGCTGAGAGGGGTTGGTTGGTATGCTAATCACATTAGACTCATCCTCTAAACTGGATTCCAAGTCTATGTGAATAGTAGGGGTACTCCTATGAATTGGAACATAACCTCTATTGGCTGATGGCCAACCAGAGGGTCTTCCACCTCTGGAACTGCCTCTATTTCTGCCTCTGCCTTTGCCTGATAGAGGTTGAGTCATCCTACCCACATGTCCATATGAAGAAATGAACTGTGGGTGGAATGTGATATGCGGCTCTATTTCTTCTTCAATTCTCCTTTCTTGTTCACTAGGATTTTCACTTTTCTTTCTTTTTTTCTTCTTCATTTTATTTTTCTTTTAATTTGAGTTTTGTTCAAGTTCATGAGAAAGGATGTTTTAAGGAAGATAGTAGGTCTCATCCTCATATGTCTCAAGCTCTCTAACTGAAAATGACTTTTCATCTCCTTTGATATAATACTCAATCCCATCCTTCTGAATGATGATAGAGGGATGATGAAATTATCTTGTTCTAATGTATGGGCCTATCGAGCAAAGTGGTGAATAGAGTATTTGAATCAATGATGTAAAACTTGGCTTCAGTGTTCCAGTCACGTATCTCCAAATGTAACACTATGGAACCTAAAGCCCGCTCACCTTGTTCATGGAATCTTCTCAACATCTTTCAATCTCTTTAGAGTGTGGAGAAGTCGATCCTCAAATAGGTAATAGTCTTTAGACTCATAATGTTCGCTGATGCACCTGGATCCATAAGAACTCTAGCTAGTCTAAATCTGCCCATGTCAACTATGATATGAGGGACGTGCTCCATGTCCGCATAAGAAGGTCTTCATCTCTGAAAGTGATCCCCTGAGCTTGTTTAGAATAATGCACCTCCTCACCTATAGTGGTCAGCTAAGCTAAACATATCTCAGGATCAAGGAGAGCCTTGATTAATGATTCCCTCATCTCTTTGGATAAGGCAAGTGCATCATATATGCTTAACTTAGATGACAACTTTCTTAGATGAGAGAGAACATTATAGTCCACCTTGGGTTGATCCTCCATAAGCATATCCAAGGGTGGAGCATCTATGGAGGGGCTTCTCGATCCTCTGAACCAATACTTATTTCCCTCTATCTTGAGGTGCTGCGCTAGGAGGTAGAACCTTGCTACTATGGAGGTTGACTTCGGTGATCTCTTGTGGAAGGGTAATGGAAGGTTCTACCTGCACATCAGGCTCACCGATAGCTTCCCCTCTAATTGAATGATTCAAAGTCTATCTCAAGAGGTGAACCCATAGTATTTAGAGTAGAGAAATCTAACTCTGAATCGAAAAGAGAAGATTAAAATTATTATAATTATTAGACTTGAAGAGTTATTAGGAATAGATTCAGACAACCCATCAGAAGTGACACATGTGTAATTCAAGCTAGCTTTATTCTTCAATTTCTTGGATTTGATAGGAGGTACAAAGTAGAAATTAAGTAAAGTAAGAGGGGTGAGGGATTTGATTCCCTCATCTGCCGATACAAGATATCTACTAGAAGAAGAAGAACCAACTGAAGAAGCGGTAGTCACTGATGTGGTAGTTGCAACGATAGACTGGAAGCTGGAATCGAACTGCTGGTGGAGGGGAAGTAGGGATCCTCCTGGCATCCCCTCTGTCAGACCTAAAGAGTGGATGAAATGCGTTAGCTGTAACTAGCTAGAAAATCAGAGTGGGCAACTCCTCAACAACTGACCATGTTGCTGCCTCCATCTCTCTGGCGATGCGTGTATGGTACCACTTTATCAAATGGTTTTTCTTTCTCCTCTTAATCTTGGTGGGGCAGGCAGAGTTAGAGCTAAACCTAACCTCAAAAGCAGGGGAGACTATCCCTGGGATCAGGGGAGCCTTCCCCTTGGAAGGTGCTAATGAGTGGGTGCTAGCCCTCACTAGGGCAGCACAGAAATAACCGGGTGCACTGGAATTATCAAAGACACTGGAACTAATGCTGATACTGTAGGAATTACCATTGCCTTCCTCTTCAGTGAGGGAATATCAGAGTCTGAGGGCATATCAATTTGAATGACCGGCTTCTGCCCGATCATTGCGCTTTTACTAACAGTAGTGAGGGGAGTGCCCTCAGGTAATCCTCACCCGCTCAAAATCTTGTCCAAAATGAATGAGGTGGGCATAATTAGAATGGGGAAGGCTAGCCTGATCTAGGGCCAAGTCCATTCCGTGGGGAATGTGAAAACATATTTCTGTGCAGCCATTTCTGTCAACTAAAAATTGAACTGAGACAGAAACTGAAACTATCGTTGAACGAGAGTCTGCAATGTTGAAAATAAACTTGGATTAGATTTCCTTTGACTTTGAATTTTGAATTTAGAATTTGAACCCACACTCAACATTTTGAAAATGTTAAGTCAAGGTCAAATGATTTAGAATATAATTCAAGATTTGAATTGAAAGAAAATTTTTTTGGATGTAGAATCCACTTTCAACAAATTTGGATATGTTGAAAATGGGTACAAATATTTTTTTGAGGGATGCTTCCATTGGTTCATATTTGAGTTTTAATTTTGATTTTGAAGACCCTTCATTTAACAAATTTGGGTATGTTAAAGTAAAGTGTAAATTTATTTTTGTTTTGGATTTGAGATATTTGGAATTTATTCACTTAGAAAATTTGGGTATGCTAAGTGAGATATTTGAAAATAATTCTTCTTTTTATTTCTTTGTTTGCTTTACTTTGTGAATCATTTTGTGATCTGAAAATGGAATTCTCATTTAGCAAATGTGGGTATGCTAAATGAGAAAATCCAAGTGTGTCTTGTTTTTTTTTGGAATTTTTTTAAAAAAGGATTCTTAGCAAATTTGAGTATACTAAGAAAATCATAATGTGTTTCTTTTGATTTTAATTTGATTTTAAAAAGTAAGATCCTTAGCAAATTTAAGTATGCTAAGGGAATCCTAATGTGTTTCTTTTGGTTTTGATTTGATTTTTTCAAAATGGAGACTTCACTTTAGCAAATATGGTATGCTAAAATGAAATTCCAAAAGTGTTTTATTTGAAAATTTTTTTAAAATAAGATTCTTGGCAAATTTGAGTATACTAAGAAAATCCTAATATGTTTCTTTTGATTTTGAAAATAGGATCCTTACCAAATTTAAGTATGCTAAGGATTCTAGTGTTTTCTTTTGATTTTGATTTGATTTTGGTTGAGTGGGGACTTCACTTTAGCAAATGGGGTATGCTAGAATGAAGTTCCAAATGTGTTTCTTTTTTATTTTGTGAAATGGAAATTTTACTTAGGAAATTTGAGTATGCTAAATGAAATTCCAAAATGTGTTTAAAATTTTTTTGTGCTTTGATTTTATTTTGAAAATGGAGACTTCACTTTAGCAAATATGGTATACTAATGAATGAAGTTCAAAAGTGTTTTTTTTTTGAAAATTTTGTGAAATGGAAATTTCACTTAGCAAATTTGAGTATGCTAAATGAAATTCCAAAAAGTATGTTTCAAATTTTTGTTTTTGATTTTGAAAGGGGGAGACTCCACTTTAGCAATTGGGGTATGCTAAATTGAAGTTCCAAATATGTTTTGAAATTTTTTGTGCAAGGGAGATTTCACTTAGCAAATTTGAGTATGCTAAATGAAACTCTAAAAGTATGTTTCAATTTTTATTTTATTTTTAGAAAAGGGAGACTTCATTTTAGAAAATGGGATATGCTAGAAAGAAGTTCCAAAATGTGTTTTGAAAATTTTTATTTTTGTTAATTTTTGAAAAGGGAGATTTCCATTTACTAAATTTGGGTATGTAAGATGGAAATCAATTATGTTCCATTTTCAAAAGTGTATAATTTCGTGTGTGATTATTGCTTTTAGAAAGAGGAAATCCCAACTTAATCATATATGAAATATGTTAAGTGACATTTCAAGATAATGTTACTTTATTTGGAAATGAAATTTTCATTTAATAAATTTGGGTATATTGAATGGAGATATTCATATGTGCTTTTTGAAAATTTATTTTTTGGTTTTGTTTGAAAAAAACCTCCATTCAATAAATATGGGTATATTGAATGGAGAGGTTCCATATGTGCTTTTTGAAAATGTGAAAGTTCTAACCTAACACATGTGGAATGTGTTAAGTGGAATTTCAAAGTTGTGATTTTGCTTGAAGATGTAATATCAATTCAACAAATTTGGATGTATTGAATGGAAAGGCCCATCTTCAAATTTATGCTTTTGAAAATATTATTGTTAAAATTTTATTTTTGAAAATGAGATCTTCACCAAAATGAATTGAGTGAAGAAGCTCATTTGTATTTTTTTTTAGAAAATATGATTGTTGGAATTTTATTTTTGAGAAGATGATCCAACATATGACAATAATAAAGATTATTAGATGAAGATGATTTAGGCAATTTTTTTTGTGCAAAATATTTTATTATGTGCATTTTTGAAAGAGTGCATTTTGAAAAGCAAGATTTTTATGAAGGATTTATTTTGTCTTTATTTTTTTATAATGAACCTTTCCTTACCACAAAAATGGTAAGGAGGAAGTATTTAATTAATTCTTTTTGATTAAACTTTTATTTTTACCCATTGGGGAACCGAATGGGGTTTTAAGACCAACACAAGATAAGGTGCTAAAACCTAAAGATGTTGGCTAGCTTAACTTAAGGATGAAATAAGCTAAGTGCCAATGAAAAGAAAGATAGTCTTGGATTCATTCAAAAGTACAAACCCACTATCGATACTTGGAGACAATGACCATTTATCAAAGATGGAGAGGGGAATCATCCCCAGTGGGGTCGCCAGAAAAATTAATTGTGAAATTTTTATAAGATTTCTAAAAGAATGTATACTTCCATCTTCACTCTATGCAGAATGAAAATGAAGATAGAAATATACTTCCTTTTTATGCATTTTTGGATACCACATAGATCTGCATAAGTTCTTATTGAGGGTGATTGGGTACGACATTGAGGAGAGGTGTACTATCTCAAAAGATAGAAGTTACCACCCTACAATGAGCCTAATCAACTCAATAAGGACTCCTAAGGACAATGGGTCTGCATATGTACCAAAGATTCTTCCCATACTTTACATAGAAAAGTAAAGTAGGGTTTGTTTAAACTGTGTTCATTAAGTTCCCTACAGAGGCAAGCCCCCATAGTTAATTACATCCTAAGAAAGGGGATTCCTTAGGAATACTATCGATTAAGGTAAATGATCATCTACAAAGATTTCAATAGGTAGGACTATCAATAGATTAATTTAATTTTAGAAAATCAAGTGAGATCGAACAAAAGGAGGGAGTTCTTATCGAAGCCAAATAAAGATAAGTAGGGGATGTTTAGGATACTAGGAAGCCTAGTAAATATCCCAAACTATCCTAAGGTTGAGCTTTATATTTTAGAAATTTGAATTAATTTATTTGAGTCAAATTTTATTAGAAATTTAGGGATTATAATTGCACAATACAATGTTATGAAAATTCATAAGAGGTGAGGATTTATGCTTATGGCCCATAGAAGGGAGAAGCAACCTTAGAACCTAAATCTAGAGAGCTTTGGCGAGGGCCAAAAGCATGACCTAAATCTAAGGCAAAAATGGGTATTTGGTTTGCCTCGATAAGAGAGGACAAATCACCCGATCATTTGGACTTACAACCGCCTTGGGGGTGGCTGCCAACTAACTCCTCCTACGATTTTAAATTCATGTAGGCAAGTCATATGCTTTATGCGAGATAGCTAGGCTATTATTTATTTTATAAAGAGACTAAGTCCTTAAACTCACTCCTTAAGAGACTAGATCATGTAAGGGCATGAGAAATGACATACATCTAATGGAAAACATATTATATTTTATTTTCATTTTTGGACAATCATTTGACTTAGGCTTATAGGATTCATATGCGTAATGCATTCGAAATAAAATTATGGGCCAAAATCAGCGAGAAGGGGAGGTGTGTTTCCACCATGGGTCTCAAAGGTCAAGCTAAGTTCTTTGGCAAAGGTGGAAGCCCTCCAATCAAGTGTGAAACAATATGCTTTTATGCATGATGTTAGAAAAGAAATACTCATCCAGCTAAGGGGTTGCTAATTCTTTTATCTTGATTTTTAACCTAAGCTTTAGGTGAGGTTATGAGTTATTTATTTTTAATTTTGAGTTGATTAATTTGGTAGAAGATTTATTTTTTTTTCTAAGAGCCTAATCATCGTCCATGCCATACATCAAAGCAAGGAAGAAATTAGAAAAATATGTCATCTTAATGCATAAGCTAAACAAAACATTAAACATTTTATAAAGCTAGAACAAAAGAATAAAAGGCCATTTGTGTTCGAGGGCCACCACACAAACTCAAAAAATAAATTGGGTAGCCAAGCTCTACCCTTATACAACTCGGATTACAAATGAATTAATTTACAATCAAGTAAGGAAATTCATGTTATGGGGATCTTCATTTCTTCTTTTCTTCTTTCTTCTTTCTTCTTTTGGTTCCTTCTTTTAGATGGTTGGAATGTGGTTGCTCCAAAGGCTTCACATGGTACATAAGATGTAATCTTATGACCAATGCTCATCCTAATCCCCCATACATTCATTCCAAAATCCTAATTGCAAAAGTTTCATAAAATAGAAAAGTAAATCTAACTAACACCTATAAAATAGAGATTAGCTAAATAAATCATACAAATTCCAAGCATGTATATTGGATATAACACCTCACACATAGGTAACCAAGTCCACCTGGCCTATTGGATTATGCTTAGGGGTATGGGCACCTGCATAGTAAAAGCATTTATATTTTTATTATAGCGCCCCTTAAGCACAACCCCCTGCATAAAATAATGATTAGGCTAAATTGTTCTACCATTCATTCTATGCACATTCACCCTAACATCTGGACTAGAAATAATACATCATAAAATAAAAGAAAATATCAAGCCATGCACCGCCCTAACCTAAATCTTGAAGTGGTGACTTAACCTAAAGTGTGTGCTTTAAAAGGTTTGTGTGGTATGCATAGCTTTGGCTTTAAGGCTTAGATTTTCTAAGTGTGAAGATGTTCAACTTAGATATGTAGTTTCATTTAAGTTGTTTAGTTTATTTGGATTAATTTTATTTTATATTTTGGTTTGGTTTAAGTGAATCCTACAATTAATTACCAACTTTTAAAGAGAGGGAAAAGAGAAGAGAACTTCTCTTTCCTTCCCTACCTTAAGTAATTTCTAAAGTGGATTCATGTTTGATTTTGTTTAGAAAATATTTTTTTATGTGTTTTAATTAATCCTAAGTTTAGATTTTTCCTAAACAAACCTATAAAGGCATTTTAAGATTAAGTAAAGTGAATTAATATCACAAAACACATATCACTTCATTTCTTTCCCAACATGTGAAACATGCATATGAATGAGTCCTAAGAATATCTATACATACAAATGGAAATGTTTAGCACAATTTATGATGAATGCTAAGAAATGTTACTTAAGAAAATTGGAATTCTTTATGATGCATGATTTTCATTAAATAAAAAAGAGGGTTTTTTTATCCATTATTCACATGGACATGTATATGTATAAAAGGCATAAGTGAGTACGACTCCATTGTTAGCATGAGGGGTGTAAGGTACAAGACATACTTAGAGCTACTTAAAGCCTCGCGACCCCAGGGTTGTCCACACTAATATACCACTTTCCTTAAATATAAACATATGTACAAAAGAAATGAATGGAAAAGAAAGATGCACAAAGTTTGTATTTGTTTGTTTATTTTATTTATGCAATTTATATGTACAAGTATGAATATCCTTCTTAGGTAATAGCATATGAATGGATAGGAATGGGGTTAGGAAAAGTGTTGTGTTCTTTTTAAATGAACTATACACTTTGCCAAATCCTATTGAAAACTATACTAAAAGGAAAGAGAAGGAAAGCTACACTATGAACATCTTCATATTTATATCCACATTTAAGCTCATAAATAATTATAAGTAGCACACTATCAATTTTAGATGTTTGATTTAAACATTTTGAAAATAGTTTTGAATTTAATAATGATAATAGCCATTCATATTTTTTTCTTTAGCCAAAACATACAATTTAACATAAAAAAATATTTCATTTTCAATTTGATTTTTTAAAAATCATGAATGCATGAAATTAATATGACATACACATTTAGTATGTTAGGAATGAACTAAAGTCATGAAAGCATGTGAACACATTCACGCTAATTAATTCTTAAACTCAGTCTCATGAAATAAGAAGGCATAAAGCAAGTCAAGTTATTTTTAAAGAAGGTTTGATTTTATTTTGAGTTTGATTTTATTTGAGAAATATGAGGTGAGTGTGCTTCTCCTAACTCATTTACACATAATTTTGTTGATTTGGTTTGTTCTTAGGATTTTTAGATGATTTTTATATGTTGCTTAGGTTAAGGTATGACTTAAGTGTGTTAATTACCCCTTACCAACACCACCTTAGCATAGTTAATCAAATAATTATGAGCCAATGATATGATACAAAATCATGCAAGGAATTTAAATCAGCATTGCACCTAGGAAAGAAAGGTACCTAATTCAATTGGCTCATGATTAAGGATTAATTAAGCTAAGGGGTTTATTTTAAGTAATTTCATAACACCTCTCACATATGTGAGTTGAATTGTGATTTCTTTAATTATACTTAGGCTCTTGAACACCTAAGCATCTACCCAAGATAGACTAATGAGTTCTAGAAATTTTTAGAATTTTATGAAATTAATTAAGGGGGTAATTAGTTAATTAATCCTTAATTAAGGTTGGATTAAGGAAGAAAGGGGGTTTAAGGAATATCTTAAGAAAAGTATCCCAAAATTATTCCCTAAATCTCATATTCACTTAAGCAAAACTTAATTGACTCAATTAGAGGGTTAGACCACTAATTATACCCTTAATTAAGCTTAATTACATTATGGGAGTGATTAAGGAATGAACTAGCAATTCATCTATTTAAACCACCAATAAATCCCAAGAAAATTAGGGGTGGCTAGAGTCATCCCACTAATTGTGCACAAGAAGTTTAGAATTAATTAGTAGAGTAATGAGAGGGTAATTAGCAAAATAACATTCCCAATAAAAACCAAATCCAAAGAAAAGCACTATTCAAAATCTATTGAAATCATTTTTAGAATATTCTATGTTCAATTATCTATCCATTGTAATTTATTTCATTTTTTTATTTTTCTAGGCTTAGATATGAATTTAGAAAGTTTCCATGATTAATTAGGTGATTTAATAGCCTAATTAAATGTTTAATCCCATCGGCGCCACGTGGACCGCTGATGCGACATGTACTTTAGCTTTCTCCTCATCCGTCCGATCAAAGATCGGACGGTTGAGGTGAAAGTTGCAGTTCTAAAGGGATGAAATGTTGGATCTACGTGTCTTTGATCATGGTCATCAATCAAAAATGCACGGATGGATGACCCACGATCTATCTCTGTATTTTCCTGTGGGAGAGGACATATGTCCATCTTCTAGGGCATGATCCAAGCTTGATCGAGCTCAGATTGGATTGAAACTCAACCCACACCATCTAAGGGTAAAGGGGATCACATATAATGAATAGAATCTCATGGGGTGATACTTTACTTCACAAAGGACCAAATCACATCTAGATTAAGCTTGGTTTGATGGCATACCTCGCCGAAGGTGATCACCGGTGCTCGATTCCCTTGGAGAAGCTTCGTCTAGTGGAGACCAAGCTTTGTTGAGAGTTTGAAGTCTTGAGATTGGTTGGATCTTCCTAAAGGCCAACTCCACCTTCACTTGAGCTCAGTCTTGGTCAAGGTAGCACCTCCCTTGCCTTTGGAGCTTGGAAAAGACCTTGGGTGAATTCAATTTAATCCTCTGATGAAGCTCAGAGGAGGAATTGACTTGATTTGAAGTGTGGAGTAAATTGGATTTTCACTTGAGCTCCCTTATTTTAAATCTAAGGAAACCGAAAATGGAGAAGTTCAAGTTGCTTGAGAGAGCTTGGGGAGTGGTCCAAATTCTTGCTCTGGCTTCCCTAAGTTGAATTAAGTGTGAGGCTGTATAAATTGAATTGTATTAGGGGGAGTATATCTCCCCCTTGAAGGATCAGACAGTCATGAAGAAGCTTGTTATTTTGATCCAATTGACCCTATTCAATGGGTTGTTTGAGATATTTAGAGTGGCATGGCATTTAGCTTTGGCCAGAGGAGGAGTGGGTGAGGTGGCCATTTGTACAAATAAGGTGGGGGGAGGATTCAATGTGGCCATTTTCAAAGGAGGTGGCTAGTTTTTGGCTTGCATTAGGTTTTGATGACCCAAACCCATTGGGTCATGTGGACTAGGTTTATTAGTGACCATTTGATCCACTAAGAGGATGCCAGGTGTCCATGAAAAGGAATTGACCAAATTCTAAATCATTTTGGTTTTGGGTTACCCTATGGCCTAGGTGTAAAATGGTCATTTGGCTTGGGTTTCAATTTGAATATGTTTAGTATGTTTGAAAAATAGGTTTGGCCAAGTTTCATCGAATTTGAAGTTGGTTTGATATGATTTGGCTCATGTTGACCCATTTAGGTTAAAATGGGTAAACTTGGGTCAAGTTGACCAATTGGTCAAATTGGGTCAAACCAAGGGTTGGGTCAAGTTCATATGACCATTTAAAATGTTTTGGTGGCATTGGTTTGATTCAATTTCATTTATATTTGGTTTTGGTTCAGTTGAGTTCATTTAGGTAAAATGGGTGAAGTGGACCAAATTCACCCATTTGACCTATTTGGGTTAGGTCATGGGTTTTTTCAAGTTTGGTTGGTCATATGAAATGGATTGGTATCATTATTTTCAATCAATTTGGTTTATATTTGAGTTTGGCTCAATTTGACCCTTTAGGTCAAGTTGGGTTCAAGGTCAATTGGGCTAGGTTATGTCTAGTTGGCCAATTGAGGCTTTGGTCAAGTTCAACAATCATTTTGGAATTAACTTGACCCATTAGTTTCAATCAATTTGGCTTAGATCAAGTTTTGACACATTTTGACTTTTTAGGTTAAGTTGGGTCAACTTGGGTCAAGTGACCAATCAGGCTAGGTTAGGCTTAAATGTTGACTTGGTAAAGTTCAAACATTGATCATGAATGAGTTTTGATCAATGGTTTCAATCAATTTAGAATATGGAAGATTTTGGGTAGTTTAGGTTTCATTTTGGCTAAGTCTTGACTTAATCAACCCTTAGGTTTGACTCAATTTGAGTGATTAATCATCTCATGATGATTGTTGATCATGATGAGAGGCTTAGGTGGGCTTAGTTCAATCTAATTTGGTTAGGATTAGAATTTGGCTCATAAGGGTACTTTAGATCACTTTGGGTCAAGTGAGCCTCAGTGGGTCAAATGGCTTGGTCAAAGCTTGATTTCAGTTTGATTGAACTCACATATGGACTTATGATTGAAATATAAATCCATTTGCAAGGGATTTAAAGTCAAATGGGTTTTGATTCATTTGACAATTTCAAGTTCAAAGGGTGAACATAAGTTTGATTTGGGTTTGATTTTTGAATTGAGTTTTGGTTTGGTGATTGAAGTTTATGTTTATATTTGGATTCATTATTGAAGGATTAATTGAATCGGAGAAAAATCAAGGTTTGGCTTGATTTGAAATTGATTTGACTAAGTTCAAGATTTTGATTTGAAAGGCTTAGGTTGGATTTTGATTGAATTTGAGTTTGATTTTGGAGTTGGTTTTGGTTGTTTGAATTTATATTTCATTTATATATATGAATTTAAATGATAATATAAATGGGTTATGAGAAAATTTTATGGATTTGAATTGGTTTGAACATGATTTAAGCTAAGTCCTTAAGTGGAAATCAAAGTGCTTAGGAAAGATTTGTGATTTGAATTTGAATTTTAGATTTAGTTTGATTGATTTGAATTTATATTTGATTTATATGTATGAATATAAATGAGTTGTTAAAAAATTTCATGACTTTAAGGTGGTTTGAATTTGATTTAGGCTAAGTCCTTAAGGGGGAATTAAAGGACTTAAGAAAGATTTTGAACTTGGAATTGAATTTTGGATTTGGTTTGATTATTTTGAATTTATATTTCATTTATATATGTGAATATAAATGAGAATATAAATGAGTTGTGAGAAAATTTCATGAGTTTGAATTGATTTAGATTTGATTTAGATTAAGTCCTTAAGAGGGATTAAAGGACTTAGGAAATATTTGGAATTTGGTGCATTTCAATCATAAGTTTCAATCATGGGAATTGATCATGATTTCAATCATGTGTTGATTTGCATTTGGAGAAAATCAATTTTGAAATTGATTTATGTTTGATATTGATTTGATTTGGAGTTTGACTTGAAGGAAGTGAGGAATGTGGTTCAAGATATAGGTGGCAAATTTTCTTAACACCCCTAAGGCATGACCTATTCCTACTAACTCTTCTAAGTCTCTAGAGGGTTGAGTGTCCACCTAATGACTAGATGTGTCTTAAGACTAAGGATCTCTTAAAGTATAAGAGGAGTCCTATGTCAAAGATGGAGGGGTTAAGAGCTCATCCTAAAATTGAGATTAACACCCATACATGCCTTTCTTGGCATGGTGGGATGACACATTCAAGCCATGATTTATTCCATCCATACACGCCTTTCTTGGCATGATGAAAGATATGAGGTAGCATATGAACGACGTCGGGTTGCTACCAAATTTTCACACCAAAAAGGGGCTAAATAGCTTGACATAAAGCGAGGCCGCAATAGAAAATTGCTTAATATAAAATCAACTATAAACCTAAAATTGATATCTAAATTGACATTGCAAGTATATAAGTACCTGTACAGACCTTTCTTGGGTGGCGGGAAAATCTGTGTTACATGTAGGTGCTTTAGAGACCCACACATGCCTTTCTTAGCATGGTGAGATGATGCATTCGACTGTGGTGTTTACACCACCCATACATATCTTTCTTGGGATGGTGGGGAAGCCTAGCCCCCGTTGTAGCCCCCTATGTGGGGACAATGTCGGAAGGCTACCGAAATGCTATTAACATTTCATCTAAAATCCTAAACTTATAATAAAACTCAATTAAAACAAGCAACATTACTCAAATACCATAAATTTAAATTAATATTGAATTAAATAACCCACAGCCATTTGAATACTTAAACTTAGTATCTGAGGATGCTGCATTGGTTGATTCTGAGGACCAGGTCCGGGTTAATAAAACCTAAAAAATCTATTAATAATATTATCAGGATTTTAAATTATTAAAATATCTAAGAAGTTAATTATGTCATATGATATTAGATCTAATCCTCTATTATTAAATTACTAGAGTCTACAAGATCTTGAACAACAAAATGACACATAAACCTCGATGATGATGTTGAATGAAGATTTCAAGAGGGAATACTTTCATCAAAATGTGATTATAATTTTAGATCAAATTAACTCAAATTAATATCAATTCAAATACAAAATATAACATGTTATTAAGATATAAATGCCTAAATCAAATTCAATCTTAAAAAAAACTTAAAGCAAAGAATAATACATCCACATTTCACAATCATTTGTCGGAGGTGACAAATCAAGAAAGCTCTAGCTCAAAAAGGAGCCAATGTCAAGTCAAGTGTACATCTATATTCACTCTTAATTAATCTCATACCAGGACATGGGGTGTCCTCGCCCATTTGGTTTGGCTAATAGGCTCCACATATTATAGTACTAGAGTCCTCTATCGGTGGTTGCCGCCAAATGACACCATTATATGATGGTCATGTGTGTAGTATATTCCCCACTAGCTCGCTTTGAGATGTGAACTATAGAGTGAAATTGATAGGGAAAAAAGCTCTATGTTAGCTTAGGTAGACTTAAGTTTATCTCCTTAGATAGACACCACCACATGTCTACAAGGATTACTTTGATGATGTAACCCATGGGTGCTGATAAGATCCTTCGGTCAGGCTAGGTTGACTACCTCCTCTAATTAAGTAGACTAAGGACCATGATAGCCAAGATGAGCGGAACCATGGGATCTTGATGGCACATCATCGTTCCCCCAACCATCCACTTTAAGTTAAATAATGATGAATTTTATAAATCTAAATTCCATAGCTCCACATGATGCTACTATATGCTACGCATTTAGTGATCTAACTACTAATCTTAATTGAAAGTTCTCTCCGATTGGGAGGGGTAATTAACTATAGATGCTTGTGTCATAGGAAACAAAATCGATATAAAGTCCTTATAAAATGAGGGTGAAATCTAAGTGTCTTATCTACTATTCCATGCTTCCGAAAGTTTGGTGACATTAAGTCATACTTCTTAAGAGGTCGCGAAAATTTTGGAGCCCACATATTGGTTCTTAACATAAGTTGGAGGAAATTTAATAGAAAATATTAGAAGTCAAGTGGTTGCTGGCTTTACCTATATTATTCTTCTAATTTAAGGGAGCTTTATGTTAGTGGTTGATATTTTAGAAGTCAATCATAGTAGAAATTAGATGATAATCAAAGGAGAATGTTAAAAGTTGTTTATTAATATGAGATTGACTTGTACCATCTCTTGATAAGAGGATCGATAACTATAAATGTTAAAGTTAGATGATGAAGGGAGATTAACTTGATTAGCCTCTTAATTAGAGGAGAAGTTAAATAATTAAGAAAATGTGCATAAAATATTTATTTCCAATGATAGGATATTTTAATCATTTTTTTATTATAGAAGGGTGTACTCTAATTTGTTTATCATGAATAGATATAAAGAATGTTTAAGCATATTCTTGATAAAGACCAAAGTACACCTGCCAAATTTTATAAAGTGACTAATTTAACTTATTTAAAATATTCAAAATTTTTTAGGGTCGAAGTTCTTGTAGTCTTTTATGTTCTAAGTTTATTCTATCTACACATCTAAGAAAATGACTAGCTCAAATAACTTTAATTGAATCATTAACTTTCTTGGTAGCCTATCGACTATCTTTAGGTCATGCCACCTTCATTTCTAAGAAAATTATCATTTTGATAATCCTTAGTATCTCCTTGACTAACCAACATCTCTAAGAAAAGGACCAATCCAATTATATTCAATATTATCCATGATCTTCGTTAATTGTATTAATTAATGCCTTTAGGTCATATAGCTTTTACCTTTATGAGGAAGGCCACTCTTTGATCTTTTAGTTTCACTTTATTTATAATCTCAAAGTCATGTTGGCCTCATCTAGAAAAAAAGGCTTGCCTGATTAGACTTAATTGCATCCATGGATTTTTTTTCATCACCTCATTGTCTCCTTTAGGACATACTATATCCACATATAGGAGGAGGACCTACAAAACTATCCTTTGTGGTCACTATGACCTTTTATTGTAACATTGTGGTGTTTGTTTTTGTTTCGTGTATATGGGGGACACTATGCAGATCTGAAGGTGTACTTATTGAGGTGATTAGGTACGACATCAATGAATAGTGCACTATCTCGAAAGATAGAAATCAATATTCTATGATGGACCTAATTACCTAATAAGGACTCCTAAGGCATGATGGATCTTCGAATATACCTGAGATTTTTTCCCTACTTTATATGGATGAATAAAGAAGGGTTTATTTAAATCGGGTTCTAAAGTTCCCTATGGGAGCAAGCCCCCATAGTTAATTACATCCTAAGGAAGGTGAGTTTCTTAGGAATACTCTCGATTAAAGTAGACAATTATTATCTCTAAATATTTCAAAGATAGGATTATCAAATTAGTTATGTTTGAAAGATCGAAGGGATAGATCAAAAGGAGAGAGACTTATTATTGAAGCCAAAGGGAGATAAGTAGGGAGTGCTCATGATACTAGGAAAACCTAATGAACATCCCAAACTATCCTATGGTTGGACTTTATATATTTAAAATTGAAGAGAATTATATATTTGTGTTGAAATTTTATCAAAAAATTATGACTTGTAATTCCACAATACAAGATTTTGGAAATGCCTAAGAGGTGAGAATTTATTCTTGTAGCCCGAGGGGAAACAACAACCTTAGATCCTAAATCCATGAAGCTTTAACAAGGGCTAAAGCACTTCCTAAATCTAAGGCAAAAATGAATATATTATTTACCTCCACAAGAGAGGGTAAACCACCCGACTGCTGGACTTGTAACTGCCTAGAGTGATAGCCAGCTAACTCCTCCTACACTTTAAAATCATGTGGTCAAGTCATATATTTTACAAGATGGTTAAGTTATTATTATTTAGAAAGAAATTAAAGTGCTCAAACCCATTCCCTAAGAGATTAGAGCATGAGTGGTATGAATAATGACTTAGTCAAATGCAAATTTTATCAAATTTAATTTAATTTTGGGCTATTTTGAAAAAAGGCCATAGAATTTTCTGTCTAAATATGATGAAATAGAGTTATTAAGTTAGAGAGAAAGAGGTATTTTTCCCATAAGGGAGACCCACAAAGGTCAAGTCTTCCCCTATCATTCAAGGATGGAAACCCTCTCTTAGAAAAAGTGAAATAAGGTGACATGCCTAATATTAAGCATATAATATCCAGATAAGGGGTTGCTAAATCTTTTAATTTTTTTGATTTAATACCTAAGCTTTAAATAAGGTTTGAGTTGTTTAAAAATTAGTTATAAGTTATAGTTGGGGTAAAAGATTAATTTTTCCTAAGAGCCTAATTGGATCCATGCCACACATTAAATCACCATATATGAAGAAACTAAGAAAATACATTGCATCTCTATTGCACAATTGTAAACAAAATATCAAATAATTTATAAACTCAATGTAAAAGAATAAAAGGTCGATACAATGGTACCACCTACAACTGAAAAGAGAAGTGGATAGAAGCTTTATACAACATGTTATATGAAAGAATAATTACAATTACATAAATGAATAAATGTTACGGGGGGTCTTCATATCTTCTTTCTTCATGTTTCCTTCATTCCTCTTTTGGGTTTGATTACTTCAAAGGCTTCAGGGGGGCTTGCCAGGATAAAGCATTCTAGCCTACACTCATCCTAATCCATCATAACACTAATCCTAATTCCTAATGCACAATTACATTAAAAAAATAGAAAAAGTAAATCTAACTACACCTACAAATTAAGTGTTAGCTAAACATACCATACAACCCAAGCAGTTATATATAATTTGGACTTAACACCCTGCACATGGGTAACGAAGTCCACCTGCCCTAATTTAGATTATGCTTAGAAGTTAAACAACTTGCAAAAGAGAGCATTTATATTTATGTTAAGCACCCCTTAAGCACAATCTCCTGCAAAAAATATGATTAGGCTAATCACGGTCTAACATCCAGTCTATGAGGCATACACCCTAACATCCAGTCTACAATAATACATCATAAAACAAACATACATCAAACCATGCATCGCCCTAACATAAAACTAGAAAGCTTGTGTGATAGGTCTTAACTAGGCTTTAGAGTTGTCATTCTCTAAGTGTGAAGGACATTTAATTATGAAGGGTCGATTTCATTTTAAATGGTTTAATTGATTTGAGAATTTTAATTGGTGTTTTCTTTTATTTCATTTAAGCTACACTTAACAAGTAAGTGTTATAAATAGAAGAAAAGAGAGGGTCACTCTCTTATCCCTAAATCTAATTAATTAAATGAATTCTCTTTAATGAATGGCTTATTACATATTTTAATTTGTTCTAGGTTTAAGTTCACTTTAAATAATCCCATCCATAAGAAAAAGACATCGAAGATTAATTGGAATAAACTACTATCACATGATACATGTTTATTCATTTCTTTCCATCATATATAACATGTATTTGGTTAAGTCCTAAACATACCTATACATACAATTTGTATCTTAGTACACTTAAAATGATGAATATAAGCAAATGTACTTGGAATTGATGTTTCATTTGATTGAATTATTTTGTCATATTAATTTAAAGCTCTATCTTTATACAAAAGCATAAGAAAAAGAACTATAAATCATATGACTAATCAATCCAACCACTTAAAAAATATGAATGCATGTCTTTTAATAGGAAGACTGGGGTGGTTCATTCATTAGCTAAATACACATTCAAATGTATGAAAGTTTTAAGCAAGTCTCACCATTATTCTACACCTGGGGGAGTGAGGTAGGAACCTCCTTGGGGCTATTTAAAGCCATGCATCCTCGGAATGTCTAGACTAATATACCCGCTATTCTTAAATAAATATGGATGTATAAACAACTATAAGCATAGAAAAATCCATGCAAAAGTAGAACTTAATTTTTTAATTTATTTGTGTAAATGAATTAAAGCTCTATCCCAATTCTAATGTCAAGATGCATAAGAATGAAATCAAACGGGTACGTCAACATTGTTCTGCACCAGGGGAGTGAGGTAGGAACCTCCTTGGGGCTACTTAAAGCTGTGCGTCCCCGAAATGTCCATACTAATATACCCATTAACATTCAAACTTATGAAAATCAACTTATGAATGTAAGAAAGAGACCGAGACTTCACTTCACACTTATTACACTAAGCTTATATTCATATGCACCTCTTATGTATATATAACTAAAGTCACAATATATATTATTATTCATTAATAAGCTTTTAAAAGTATATTTGAGATTTAATAGTGATAATAGCCACACATATTTTTAATTAAGTCAACACATGCAAATTTGACATAAAGGAAATCATTTTATTTAATTAATTTTGAAAGAAATAAATGCATGACTACAAATGACATACAACATTTTAACATGATTGGAAAGAAATAAAACAACACAAGCATGTAATTTCATTCAACCCAACTAATTCTTATGGGCAATCATATTAAATAATCTTATTTAAAATAAATGAAAGTTTCTTAAAACCATTTTTGATTTCATGTTTGATTTGATTTAAGGGATGTGAAAGAGGTTAGCTAATCCTAGTCCCATTCCCTGTTGTGTGAGTCAATTTTATTTAATGAAAAGTAATTAAATTGATTTTATGGCTTAATTAGGTTGAGGTATGAATTAAATTAATTAATTAAACCCTTACTTACATCACCTTAAGTTAATTAACTAAATAATGAGGAGCCAACATGAGATGCAACCATATAGAAAAGGAAATTAGCAATGCTCTAAGAAATGGCCTAATGTAATTAGCTGATAAATTAATTAAGCTTAAAAGATTTATTTAATTACTTTTATGATTTTCTTACACATGTAAGCTAATCATAATTTCATTAAATTTATTTATACTATTAAACATTTAAAGAACTATCCAAGGTTAATTAATCAAAGTTATGAATGAATTGGATTTTAAATTAATTTAATTAAGCCTTTAATTGGTTAATTGAGTCCTTTGATTATATTTTAATTAAGATAAAAGTTAACTTAGGGAAAAGATCAAGGAAGGGACCTCAATCCCAATCCCTAAGTCATTTTAAACAATCAATTAGGCTTTAAAATAATTAGACTCCTTTTCTTTTATTGATTAATTAAGTAATTAATTACTTGAACTTTAATTAATTTGAAACAAATGAAGAGGCTTAATGAAATGGTCATAAAGAGTAAACCTAAACCATTTTTTAGGACTTATCACAGTTAACACTTGGCAATATGCTTAATTAGTGATTAATTCATTTTCATTTACTTAATTAATCATGAATTGAATTAAGAGGATAATAAGGTTCAATTAACCAATTTACCTCATTAAGCATTCAATAAATTCCAAAAAAAAGGGGAGGCAAAGGTCATCCCCTAAACATGCTATAAAATTTTGGAATTAATTAGATGCTTAATGAGAGAGAAATTAGGCTAATTATCTTTTTAATTAAACTCAAATTAAGCAAACATCACTGTTCAAAATCACTTAGTGACATTTTTAATAGATTCCCCTCTAAAATACCTTTAGAATGAGTCTTCATTTATATTTTTTTTGGGATTTTCTATAATTAGTTATAAAATTTGGAAGTTTCAACCTTAAAAATAGATTAATTAACCTAATTAAAGTCCTAATCCCATCGACAATGAATGGGCCGACGACGTGTTTTCCAAGTGGCGCGATAGGATAGGTTATTTAGGTTATCTCATCTCGCGGTTGAGTGAGTCGATAGCAGACATGCTTTCTCATGGACCGTCTGATCTAAGATCGGATGGCCACGATTAAATCCTACAGTTAAGGAGAAAATAGAAGAGTTCTAAGCATGAGTTGATCACAACCGTCTATTCCAATCATGTAGAATGGATGACCCATTATCCATCCTCATATGAGCGATGAGCTACGGAGCCTGTCTGCCATGGATTGCTCAATCCAAGCTCACCCGAGCTCGAATCCACTCCAAAATCAACCCATGCCTTCGAGCGAAGGATCTACAAGGATCCAACAGTTAGGATGGCCTCAAGTGTAAGTTTTCTTCAAAAAGGACCAACACATTTTCATACAAGGATTGGTTTTCAAGAATTACCTCACCGGAGCTTATGATCGGTGATTCCAATGATTCAGGATGCTTCCTTTGGTAGAAATGAAGCCTTATTGAGCTGCATGAGCTTTGATTTGAAGTGGTTTGCTCTAAAGAGTAGCCCAGAGGCATAGATTGGTCTTGGAACTTTTATATCTAGCAAGCTTGGAAAATGATTTGTTTGGCTTCATCTAAGTCCAAGGAAGGTGTATGCAAGTTTGATTGAAGTTTGGTTGAGGGATGGATGAATTTGTATCAAGAGAGGCCTCCCCTATTTTTGGTTTGATGTAAAACTAAGAAGGGAGAAAATGGAGGAGCTTGGAAGCTTGGGGAAAGGCTGTGAGGGACTCTCCTTCACTCTCTTTGGCTCAAGCAAAAATGTCTTTCGAATAGGGGTACATCCCTCAATTGAACTTGATGGATGAATGGGATTGGTTCCTAATTTTGGCCAGCTTTCCACACACTGAGGGGTCACCATCGACTCACATGGCACACCAAGAGTGGAGGAAGCTATGGCAGTGCCTGGCAAGATATGGGGGATTGAGTTTTCTTGGTCCTGGTATGAAGGGAGGTGAATTGGTTCACCTCCATTTAGTCCATGGTGAGTCCTAATTAATCTAGGGTGGGCTAAGAGGCTTAGCTGTGCTCCATATGGAAATTAGATGGTTGCCATGGTGATGGGAGAGTGAACTTTGCTTCTTATGGGGAGAATCCAATGAAAATGAGGCGTGTCTAATAGTTAATTACCTTGGGTGGGGTCCACTTTGCTTTAGGGATGATTTTAGGCTAACCTAGGGTCAATTTGGGTCAGGGTTTGGTAAGCCCAGAGTCCCATGAGTTGGTTTTAGGTGCTTTGGCTTCATTTGGTCAAATGGGATCATATGAGTTCATGTTGGGTTGGGTTGACCAATTGGTCAAATTGGGTCAAACCATGGCTTAAGTTAGCTTTAAATGATGATTTAAAGAGTTTTGGTTCAAATGGTTTTATTTAATTTGGCTTAAGTTTGATTTTGGCTCATTTGAAATCAAATGGGTCAAATGGGTCAAGTTGACCAATTTGACCAAATTGGGTTGGGTTAAGTGTTAGTTCATGTTCAATTTGTTAATTAAAAATGATTGTAGGCTTTGGTTTGATTTGATTTGGATTTAATTTGGATTTTGGATAATTTGACCTTTTAGGTCAATTTAAATAAGTTGACCAATTTGTCAAATTAGGCTCAAGTATTGTTTTGGTCAAGTTCAATAAATGATTTGGAATGAACTTGAGCCATTGATTGCAATCAATTTGGGTTAAATCATGATTTGACCCATTTTGACTTTTTTAGGCTAATTTGTGTCAGCTTAGGTCAAATGGTCAATTAGACTTGGTTTGGCTCAGGGTTTTTGATCATGTTCAATCATTGATTATGGGTTTGAATCAATGGTTTCAATCAATTTGATATATGGTGGGGTTTGGCTAGTTTGGGTTTCATTTGAGCTAAAGGTTGACTTGGTCAAAGGACTAAGTTGACTTGGTTTGACCCAATTCAAGGTAGTTGATCACCCTAGGAGATTGTTGATCATGATATGAGGTTTGGATGGGCTTAGTTCAATCCAATTTAGGTTGGATTAAAACTTGGATCAAAAAGGTCTTTTGGGTTACTTTGGGTCAAGTGGACCTAAATGGGTCAATTGATTTGATTTTGGCTTGATGTAGTTGAACTCATATATGGGGATTAAAAATAAATCCACACAATCAATTTGGAGTGTAATGAATTTTGGCTCATTTGAAGTTTTTAAGTTAAAAGGCTAACTTAGGCTAACTTGAGTTTGGTTTTATAATGTAGTTTATATTTTATTTGGGTGAGTGTTTGAAAGAATGATTGATTCATGAAGAAATCCATGAGTTCTAAATTGATTTGGATAGGATTTGGCCAAGTTTAAGAAATTGACTTAAACGGCTAAAATTAGAAATTTGATTTGGGTTTGGCTTTAGCCATTTGGATATATATTTATATATTTATGAATGTAAATGAAGGTATAAACGATTTGTGAGAAAATCACTTGAGTTTGGAGTGATTTGGAAATAAATTTGACCAAGTTTAAGGATGTAGGTCAAAAAGGGCCTAAGTATGAAATTTATTTAGTTTGATTTATTTTCAGTCATTGGAGGGTGGATTTTATTGAAATTTGTGAATTTAAATGAATGAATAATTGATTTGTAAGGCAATCAATTGAGTTTGGGTTAATTTGGGTTGAGATTTGATTAAGCTTACGGAGGTATGTCCATATGGCTTAAGATAGGTCTTGATTTGGTTTGATTTGATTTGGCTCATTTGAATTTGGGTTTTATTTATATTTGTGAATATAAATGATGGAATGTTTGATTAATAAAGAAATCAACCAAGTTTGATTTGGTTTAAAGGGGGTTTTGGCTAAGCATATGAAAGTGGTTCAAATGGCTTCAGAAGGGATTTTAGAATTTAAATTTGATTTTGGGTTCTAGTCATTTGATTTGGAATTTGGGTTGGAATTTGATTTGAGATTGAATTGGAATTTGAGAAAATTAAAGAAATTGGGGTTGATTTGAATTTGGTTAAAAGCTAAGTCCATAAGATAAAATCAAAGGGCTTAGAAAGGGTTTTAGGATTTGAATTTGATCATGGGTTTCAATCATTTGATTTAGAATTGATTTAGAATTTGGATTTTAAGGTTTGGTTTAAGAAGGAAAGCATGGATTGGGTTTAGGCTAAAGGGAAGGAAAGTTTTCCTAAGTCCCTAAGGCATGACCCATTCTTATGGCTTATCTTTCTAAGTCTCTAAGCTTAGGTTAAGTGTTCACAAAATCACTAGAAGTGCCTTAAGACTAAGGAGCTTTTAGTTTCTACAAGAGTGCTAGATCTATGATGAGGGAGTTGAGAACTCACTCCAAAAGTGATGTCAACCAAGGGATCCGAATAGGTGTGGTGTGCCTAACAAGGCACGCCACACATATTGGTGTTGATCGGGATGATCAACAATGTTCGAAGAATCACAAGCAGTAACAGAAAAGATCTACCCCTAAATCCAAGATGTAGATAGAATCAAGTGTAATGCAACTCAACTTATGCTAAGGGCATAAGAGAGGAAGAAAGGATCCACTAAGGGATCAAGTATGTGAACCTTCCACTAGGGAAGCTGGTTCATATTATCCACTAGGGATAAGAATTTAGATTTGATTCATTTTATGAGGGGAGAACTGACCGGGGGATGAGTGCATGAACCTTCCACTAGAAAATAGGTTGGATTATCCACTGGGGAAAGAGGTTTGATTTACACTCACTGGGGAGAAATTTGATTTGATTTAATTGGTGGGCATCCACTAGGGATGGGAATTTGATTTGGTTTTATGATTTGGGGCTCCATTAGGGAGAGGATGTGATTTTGATTTTGAGGGCACATCTGCTAGAGATATGAGCTCAGATCCGCTAGGAAAAAGATGGGTTTAATGTATGGATTTCTTTGGTTTATGTATCCGCTAGGGATATAAGTGGATGGATTTATTTTAGATTCCACTAGGAAAGGATGGTAATTTTGGTAAAATGGACCTTGTCGGTGTGCGATGGATCCACTAAGAAGGGCTAATATTAGCCTAGTCATATCTTAGATTTACAAATTCGAAGGGATAGTCTACTAGCCATTAAATAGGACTAAACAACCTAAGGGTTTCCTTTTGGTGTGTAATGGTCAAGTCAAGAGGAAAGCTTGTAGACTTATAACTCCCTAAACATGGAATCACTATAGTGATCGGTTACTAGCACAACAAATCGAATCCGACCTAAGGAGACTATTGAACGAATGCTGCTGTGGACTCATATTGACTCAAGTATAGTAAGAATTAATTTAATTTTATATGGACCCTATCGGTGTGTGATGGATCTACTAAGAAGAGGCTAATATCAGCCTAGTCCTATCTTAGATTTATAAATCCAAAGGGATAGTCTACCGGCCACAGGGTAGAGCTAACCAACCTAAGGGGTGCCTTTCGGTATGCAATGGTCAAGTCAGGAAGAAAGCTTGCAGACTTATAAATTTTTAATCAAAGAACCACTAGGGTGATCGGTTGATAGCACAATAAATCAAACTTGACCTAAGGCTACTTGTCGGTGCAGGTCGTCTTTGGAGAGAATGCGTGATAGACTTATATCTTCCAAAGCAAGGATGACCGTCAGGGTGACCTGTTGGTGGCACAATAAGTCGAACCTGACCTAAGGGTGACTACTAAGAGAGTGCCAACCCGGGGACTTATCTCAACTCAAAAATAGTCAGGCGATTCCTATAGGGAGTTTTACTGACACTGCCCTAAAGATAGGATGTCTGCTTAGGAAAAGGTACCGCTGGGAGTTTTTCTCCTAATCCATAAGCGAAGATATATATTTTATTTTGTTTATATGTTTGTGTGGACCCTATTGGTGTGTGATGGACCACACTGAGAAGGAGCTTATATCAGCCTAGTCCTATCTCAGACTTACTGGACCAAGGGAGATTTTGCATATCCGTAAGACAAATTCTCCAACCACAGGGGTGGCTACTAAGAAAGGGGGACTGTCTAATCTAAGAGTAACCCATGTAGTGTCTAAATGGGGTCGCTAAGGACATGATCCAAATAGAGTGCCCATGGGGAGGTGCCACTGGGGATTTATCTAGGACCCTGTAAAAGAAAGCTTATAGGTATACGATGGCCACCTCTGGGAGGAATATTGTAGAAACTTACATCTGCCATGAGTGGTGTATCCATCGGGTGGGTTGCCATTAGCATGGCGATAACCAACCAACCTAAGGTGCCTGTCAATTTGCGATGATCAATATGAGAGGAAAGCTTGTGGACTTACATCCTCACAGATAGAAATGATCATCAGGATAGTCTGTCGTCGGTAAGACATATGCTATCCGACCTATGGTGACTACCAAGTGGGGAGTCTCGTGTAAGGATTGGACCCCGACTTGAAGTTGTCAGGGGGAAAGGAGCAACTAGGGGACTTATCCTAAGCCTCAAATATACTCAACCTAGTCAGTTCATGATGGCTAGTTCAAGAAGAAATCTGTGAAGCTTACATCACTCTTAAACAAACTCAACATGATGTAGCTTATGTCGCGATGAATCTACCAAACTAACAAGGCACTCATCAGTTTGCAATGGTCAACTTAGGAGGAAAGCTTGTAGGCTTACATCCTCCAGGGAAGTAACCACTGGGGTGACACACTAGTAAGGTAGCATGTCAGCCCGACCTAGAGTAGCTAATGAGTGAGTGCCACAGGGGGCTTTATCTAACATCAAAATAGCCCAAGATAAAAGATATATGTTTATTTTATGTGGTTGTGTGTTATGATATTTATTTTTAAATATGTATGTATATGGGGAGACACCAAGTAGATCTGAGGGTGTGCTTATTGAGGTGATCAGGTACAATATTAAGGAATAGTGCACCATCTCGAAAGATAAAAATCACTACCCTACAATGGACCTAATCATCTAATAAGGACTCCAAAGGCATGATGGGTCTTCGAATATACCATAGATTTTTCCCCTACTTTACATATATGAATAAAGCAGGGTTAATTTAAACTAGGTACATAAGTTGGCTAGTCCCCATAGTTAATTACATCATAAGGAAGATGAGTTCCTTAAGAATACTCTCAATTAAAGTAGATAATTATTATCTCCAAAGATGTCAAAGATATTACTATCAATAAATTGGCTATGTTTAGAAAATCAAGTGGGATAGATCAAAAGGAGAGACTTATTATCAAAGATAAATGGAGATGAGTAGAGAATGCTCATGATACTAGGAAGCTTAGTGAGCATTTCAATCTATCTTATGGTTGCTCTTTATATATATTTGAATTTATGGAGAATTATGTATTTGAGTTGAAATTTATTAGAAAACTAGGACTTATGATTCCACAATACAAGATTGTAAAAATTTCTAAGAGGTGAGGATTATGTTTATAGTCTGAAACAATCTGATCCTAAATCTAGGGAGCTTTAGTGAGGGCCAAACCATGTCTTAAATCTAAAGAGAAAAATGGATATATTATTTACCTCCACAAGAGACCACTCATTGGACTTATAAAACAGAGTGGCGCCCTAACTCCTCCTACGTTTTAAAACCATGTGGTCAAGTCGTATGTTTTGCAAGATGGTTAAGATGCTATTATTTAGAAAGAAACTAAAGTCGTTAAACCCACTCCTTACGAGACTAGAGCATGAGTGGTATGAATAATGACTTAGTCTAATAAAAATTTTATCAAATTTTATTTGATTTTGACCTCTTCATTTTGATAAAGGCTATAAGATTTTATATGCCTAAATGCATGATGAAATAGGAGTATTGGCTAAATCAGAGAGAAATAGGTGTTTTCCACCACATGGGAGACCCTCAAAGGTGAAATCTTTCCCTATCGTGCGAGGATGGAAACCCTTTCTAAGTAAGAATGAAATAAGATGATATGCATGCTATTAAACATACAACATTCAGCTGAGGGGTTGCTAAATCTTTTAATTATTTTGATTTAATACTTAGGCTTTAATTTATGTTATGAGTTATGATTGGGGTAAAAAGTTTCTTTTTCCCTAAGATTCTAAGAAGATCCAGCCACACATTAAATCATCATATATGAAGAAACTAGAAAATACATGCCATTTCTATTGCACAATTGCAAACAAAGCATCAATCAATTTATAAACTCAACGTGAAAGAATAATAGGCCGGTACGGGCGGGTACCGTTGAACAACCCGAAAAAAGAAATGGGTAGTCGAGCTCTACTCTTATACATCCTAGTATATGAAATAATAATTAAAAAATGAATAAATGTTATGGGGGGTCTTCATATCTTCATATCTTCATATCTCTATATCTCCTTCACTTTTCATTTGGATTTGCTTGCTTCAAAGATATCACGAGGCCTCCTAGGACAAAGCATTCTAGCCTCCGCTCATCCTAATCCCCAATAACATTAATCCTAATCCTAAATGCACAATTATAATAAAAATAGGAAAAATAAATCTAACTAAACTTGCAAGACAAGTGTTAGCTAAACATACTATACAACCCAAGAAATTATATGTATAATTTGGACTTAACACCTTGCACATGCGTAACCAAGTCCATATCCTAATTTAGATTATGCTTAGGGTTAAGCAACTTGTAAAATAGAGTATTTATATTTATTTTAAGCACCCCTTAAGCACAATCTCCTGTAGAAGACATAATTAGGCTAGTCATAGCCTAACATCCAATCTACGAAGCATACACCCTAACATTCAATCTATAGCAATACATCATACAATAAACATACATCAAACCATGCACTGCCCTAACATAAAGCTAGAAGTGGTGACTTAATCTAATATATGTGTATTAAGGCTTGTGTGGCATGTTCTAACTAGGCTTTAGAGTTATCATTCTTTAAGTATGAAGGACATTTAATTATAAAGGGTGGTTTCACTTTAAATGGTTTAATTGATTTGTGAATTTTTGCTTAGTGTTTTATTTTATTTTATTTGGATTACATTAAACAAGTAAGAGTTATAAAGGAAAGGAAAGAGAGGATCACTCTTTTTCATCCCTATCTTAAGTCACATCTAAAGCCAATTAATTAATCAATTCTCTTTAGTGAATGACTTATTATATATTTTAAATTAATCCTAAGTTTAGGTTCTCTTTAAATAATTTCATTCAATAAGAAAGGAATCTTAAGATTAATTGGAATGAATTACTATCACATGACACATGGTTGTTCATTTCTTTCCATCATATATAGCAGGCATATGATTAAGTCCTAAACATAACTATACATGAAATTTGTATCTTAGCACACTTAAATGATGAATGTAAGCAAATGTTTTTGGAATTGGTGTTTCAATTGCTCAAATTATTTTATCATATTAATTTAAAGATCTATCTAAATTCTTATAAAAGCATAAGAAAAGAACTTTAAATCATATGACTAATCAGTCCAACCACTTGAATAGAATATAAATGCATGTCTTTTAAATAGAAAGAGGATAGTTTTCATTCATTAGCTAAATACACATTTAGATGTATGAACGTTTTAAGCAAGTATGTCGCCTTTGTTACTGAGGGTGAGGAGGGAACCTCCTTGGGGCTACTTAAAGTTGTGTTTCCACGAATGTCAGTAGATATACCTATTCTTAAATACATATGAGTGTACAAATAACTATAAGAATGGAAATCATGCAAAGATTGTGTTTAATTTAATTGATTTATTTGTGTGAATGAACAACTATAAGAATAGAAAACACCATGCAAAGTAGAGTTTGATTTATTTAGTTTATTGTGTAAATGAATTAAAGCTTTATCTAATTCTAATATCAAAATGCATAGGAATGAAATCAAACAGGTACATTACAATTGTTCTGCACCAGGGGAGTGAGGTAGGAACCTCCTTGGGGCTACTTAAAGTCGTGCATCCCTGGAATGTCGAGACTAATATACCTATTAACATTCAAACTTATGCAAATCAACATATGAATGTAAGAAAGAGACTTCACTTTATACACTAAGCTTATATTCACATGCATCTCCTATGTATATGTAACTAAAGTCATAATATAAATATCATTATTTATTAATAAGTTTTTTGAAAATACATTTGAGATTTAATAGTGATAATAGCCACACATATTTATAATTAAGTCAGCACATGCAAACTTGACATAAATGAAATCATTTTATTTAATTAATTTTTTAAAAGAAATAAATGCATGACTACAAGTGGCATATAATATTTTTTAACATGATGGGAAAGAAATAAAGCAACACAAGCATGTAATTTCATTCAATCCAACTAATTCCTAAGGATAATCATATTAAACAAGCTTATTTAAAATAAACCAAAGTTTCTTAAAGCCAATTTAATTTCATGTTTGATTTGATTTAAGGGATGTAGAAGAGGTTAGCTAATCCTAGTCCCATTCCCATATGTGTGAGTTAATTTGATTTAATGAAGTAATTAGATTGATTTTATGGCTTAATTAACTCGAGGCATTAATTAGATAAATTAATTAAACCCTTACCTATTTCACCTTAAGTTAATTAACTAATTAATGATGAGCCAGCATGATATGCAACCACATAAAAAGTAAATTAGCAATGAAGGAATGAAAGGGGCCTGTGGCTCATAATTAATAGTTAATTAAGAGATTTGTTTAATTACTTTTATAATTTTCTCACACATGTAAGCTAATCATAATTTCATTAAATTTGTTTAGACTATTAAACATCTAAACTACCCAAGGTTTATTAATCAAAGTAGAAATGAATTTGATTTTAAATAATTAATTAAGCCCTTAATCGATTAATTAAATCCATTGACTATATTTTAATTAGAACAATGAAGTTAACTTAGGGAAAGAGATCAAGAAAGTGGCCTTAATCTCAGTCCCTAAGTCATTTCAAACAATCAATTAGGCTCTGAAGTAATTAAATTCCTCTTTTTTAATTGATTAACTAAGTGGCTAATTAATTACTTAAACTTTGATTAATTTGAAACAAATGAAGAGGCTTAATGAAATAGTCATAAAGAGTACACCTAAACCATTTCCCTAAGACTTTTCATTATTAATATATGGAAATAAGCTTAATTATTTAATTAATTCACTATTCATTTGGTTAATTATCATTAATTAAGGTAGGAGAGTAATTTAGGCTTAATCAATCAATTTTCCTAATTAACTATCCAATAAATTCCAAGAAAAATAGGGGAGGTAGATGTCATCCCTAAACATATTTAAATAGTTTAAAATTAATTGAATAATTAATCAGAGAGTAATTAGGCTAATTATATTTTTAAGTATACATTAATTAAGTAGAAATTACTATTTTGAATTAATTAATAATAATTTTAATGAACTCTTCTATGAAATACCTTTAAAATGAACCATCAGTTGTATTTTTTGGAATTTTCTTGGATTAGTTATGAATTTAGAAAGATTCAGTCTTAAAATTAATTAATTGACCTAATTAAAGCCCCCTAATTGCCATGGCTGGATGAAATGCTTTCCATTGGCATGATGGGATGGGCTATTTAAGTTTTCAAATTGGGATGTTAACTTGGATTGTGGCGGACATGCTTTCCTGTGGACCGTTTGATCTAAGATCGGATGAACATGATTAAATCTCACAGTTCAAGAGGAAATAGATGGGATCTAAGTGTGATTTGATCAGGATCATTTGTTCCAATCAGATGGAATAGATGACCTGTGATCTCTCTCCTTTGTGAGTAGTGAAAGATGGACACCTTCTATCTTTCTCCGTTCGATCCGAGCTCGGTGGGATCAAAATGATCCCACACCATCGAAGGAGACGAATACATCTAGTGGCTAAGATCTCATGACATGAACATTTCCTTCACAAAAGACTAACCCATTTTCATACAATGATCATTTTTAAGAAATTACCTCACTGGAGCTAATATTCGATGATGGGATTGACCGAGGTTGCTTTGTTTGGTAAAAATGAAGCCCTGTTGAGCCGCATGAGCTTTGATTTGAGGTGGTTTGCTCTATGGACCAAGCTCCTTCCTTTGAGCATTCAGTCTTGATCAAACTATTGCTTTCGGTGGCTTGGAAGCTTGGGAAATGATTTGGTACTACTGGATGAGGTGTGGTGATGGTGTGTTCAAGGTTGATTGAGGTTTGGTGGAGGATTGAGCAAAGGGGATTCAGAATAGGGGTGCCTTATTTCGGTTTCACACGTAGATAGGAAATGCCAATCAAGGGAGGTTCGGGGTGCTCTATGAAACTCTCAAGGATTTTGAAATCACTCAAGGAACTCACCTACTATGAATAGTGATGAATCCCTTTCATTGAGTAATACCCTCAATCACACTTGATGGATGGATGGGATCCATCCCGAAATTTTGTCGATTTGTCAGAGTCGGAGGGTCACTCAACTTCATGTGGGATGCCAGGGTTGGAGGAAGCAATGGCAGGAAGCTCAAGGTTTGATATGGGGAGATTATGTGCTAATTTTCCCTAATTGGATCCGTTGGGTTTGACCATGGGTAAGGGAGAGGAGGTGTGCTTCCTTTGATCCATGGTAAGTCCTAGGCATGCTCAGGTTGGGCTAGGTAGGTTAGGTATGCCATGTTAAGAAATTTTATGGCTGCCCATGAGAAGAGAAAATGGATTTTTCTTCTTATGGAAAGAATCCAATGCAAATGAGGTGTGTCCAATGGTTAATTCCCTTGGGTGGGGTCCACTTTACATTTGAAATGATTTTGAGTTGACTTAGGGTCACTTTGGGTCGGGTTTGCTTAGCCATTAGGGTCCCATGGGTTGGTTTTGGGTGCTTTGGCTTCATTTGGTCAAACGTGTTCATATAAGTTCATGTTGGGTTGGGTTGACCAAATGGTAAAATTGGGTCAAACCAAGGCTTGGGTTAGGTTTAAATGATGATTTGAAGAGTTTTGGTTCAAGTGATTTTGATTAATTTGGCTTAGGTTTGATTTCGGCTCATTTGATTTCAAATAGGTCAAATGGGCTAAGTTGACCAATTTGACTAAATTGTGTTGGGTTAAGTGTTGTTTCATGTTTAATTGGATAATTGAAATTTATTGTAGGCTTTGGTTTGGTTTGATTTGGGTTTAATTTGGATTTTGGCCAATTTGACCTTTTAGGTCAATTTGGACTAGGATGGGTCAAATTGACCAATTGGTTAAATTGGGCTCAATTATGGCTTTGGTCAAGTTCAATAAATGATTTGAAATGAACTTGAGCCATTGGTTGCAATCAATTTGGCTTAAATCATGGTTTTAACCATTTTGGCTATTTTGGCCAATTTGGGTCAACTTAGGTCAAATGGTCAATTGGACATGGTTTGACTCAATTGAAGGTTTGGTCATGTTCAATCATTGATTATGAATGGGTTTGAATCAAGGGTTTCAATCAATTTGGTAAATGGTGAGTTTTGGCTAGTTTGGGGTTTTTTTAGGCTAAAGGTTGACTTGGTCAAAGGTCCATGTTGACTTGGTTTGACCTAATTCAAGGTAGTTGATCACCCTAGGATGATTGTTGATCATGATATGAGGTTTGGTTCAATCCACTTTGGGTTGGATTAGAACTTGGCTCAAAAAGGTCTTTTAAGTCACTTTGGGTCAAGTGGACCTAAATGGGTCAATTGGTTGGTTTTGACTTGATTCAAATTTAGTTGAACTCATATATGAGCCTAGGATTGAAATATAAATCCAACTATAATCAATTTGGAGTGTAATGAATTTTAGCTCATTTAAAATTTTCATGTCAAAAGGCTAACAAACTTGACTTGGGTTGACTTGAGTATAGTTTGATAATTATAGTTTATGTTTATATTTGGGTAAGTGACTGAAGGAATGATTGATTCATGAAGGAATCCATGGGTTTTGAGTTGATTTAGATAGGATTTGGCTAAGTTCAAGAAATTAGCTTAAATGGCTAAATTTTAGTTTAGGTTGATTTAGGTTGAGATTTGATTAAGCTTATGGAGGTAGGTCTATAGGGCTTAAGAATGGTCTTGATTTTGTTTGATTTGATTTGGCTCATTTGAATTTGAATTTCATTTATATTTGTGAATATAAGTGAAGGAATGATTGATTTATAAAGAAATCAACCAAATTTGATTTTGTTTAAAGGAAATTTGGCTAAGCATACGAAGGTGGTTTATATAGCTTAGGAAGGGATTTAAAATTTGAATTTGATTTTGGGTTGTAGTCATTTGGAGTTGGAATTTGGGTTAGGATTTAATTTGAGATTGAATTTGATATTTGAGAAAATCAATTGAATTGGGATTGATTTGAATTTGGTTAAGGCTAAGTCCACAAGATAAAATCAAAGGGCTTATGAAGGGTTTTGGAATTTGAATTTGATCATGAGTTTCAATCATTTTATTTAGGATTGATTTATGATTTGGAATTTTGAGGTTTGGTTTGAGGAAAGAAGCATGGATTGGGTCTAAGGTTATAGGGTAGGCAAGTTTTCCTAAATCCCTAAGGCATGACTTATTCCCATGGCTAATCCTTTTAAGTCTTTAGGCTTAGGTTAAGTGTTCACCTAATTACTAGAAGTATCTTAAGACTAATGAGGTCTTAGTGTTTACAAGAGTCCTAGATCTATGATGAGAAAGTTGTGAACTCAGTCCAAAAGTGAGGTCAACAAATGGTGCCCAATAGGTGTGGTGTAATTGACGAGGCACATTGTACGTATTGGTGTTGACCGAGATGATCAACAATGTTCAAAGGATCACAAGCACTAACATAAATGATCTACCCCTAAACTTGAGATGTAGAAGGAATCAAGATCTTAGTGCAATGCAACTCAACTTATGCCCAGAATAGAGAGGAAGAAGGGATCCAGGGATTAAGCATGTGAACCTTCCACTAGGGAAGCAGATTCAGATTGTCCATAGAGGATAAGGGTTTGAGTTGGTTTGATATGATTTGGGGAGAAAATATCACTTGGGATTAACATTTATAACCCATTTGGGATGAGTACATGAACCTTCCACTAGAGAAGCAGGTTCATTATCCACTAGGGATAGGGATTTGATTTGGATTGATTTCATGAGGGCTATAATAGAGAGAGGATATGATTTGAGCCTTGATGGGGAGAAATTTTATTTGATTTAATTGGTGGGGCATCCACTGGGGATGAAAATTTGATTTGATTTGTTGGCTTATGATTTGAGGCTCCACTAGGAGAGGAATGATTTAGTTTTGGGAGGCACATCTGGCGAGATATGAGCTCAGAATCATTGGGGATAAATGGGTTCAATGTATGGATTTCTTTAGTTTATGTATCCAGTAGGGATAGGAGTGGATGGATTTAATTTAGATTCCACAGGGGAAGGATGGTGATTTAATAAAATGGACCCTGTCGGTGTGCGATGGATCCACTAAGAAGGGTCTAATATCAGCCTATGCCGGTCTTAGATTTACAAATCTAAATGGATAGTCTGCCAGCCATCTGGTAGGACTAACCAACCTAAGGGTTACCTTTTAGTGTGCAATGGTCAAGTTAGGAAGTAAGCTTGTAGACTTACAACTTCCTAAATAAAGAACCACTAGAATGATCGGTTGATAACACAATGTTGACCACACTTTTGGAGTGAGCTCTCAACTTCCTTATCATAGATCTAGGACTCTCATAGACACTAAGAGTTCCTCAGTCTTAAAATGCTTCTAGTACTTAGGTGAACACTAACCCAAGAGACTTAGAAGAATTAACTATAGGAATAGGTTGTGCCTTAGGAATTTAGGTGGAATTGCGTACCCAATAGCCTAAACCAAATCATTACTTCCTTCTTTCAAACCAAACCTCAAATTAAAATTCAAATTCCAAGTCCAAATTCTAATACCAATCACAAATTCAATGATTAAAACCAATGATCAAATTCAAACATCAAATCCCTTCCTAAGCCCTTTGATTTTATCTTATGAACTTAGCCTTAACCAAATTCAAATCAAGCCCAATTAAATTGATTTTCTCAAATTCAATCTCAAATCAAATTACAAATGTTAAACCAATTCCAAATTCAATGATTAAAACCTCATGATTAAGCTAAATTCCAAAATCTCTCCTATGCCATATGAACCACCTTCATATGCTTAGTCAAAACTCATTCAAGCCAACTCAAACTTGGTTGATTTCTTTATAAATCAATCAGTCATTTATTTATGTTCACAAATATAAATGAAGTCCAAGTTTAAACCGAATCAAAATAAGTCAAACCAAATCAAATTCCCCTTTTAGCCAAATTCTTGAACTTGGCTAAATGATACCCAAACTAATTCAAAACTCATGGATTCCTTCATGGTTCAATCATTCCTATAATCATTGACCCAAATATAAATATAAAAAACCATTATCAAACTAAATCTAAGCTAACTCAAATCAACCCACCCAAGTCAACTCTTTTGGATTGAAATTATCATATGAACCAAAACCCATTTGGCTCTAAACCAATTGCAATTGCATTTATATTTCAATCTTAGGCTCATGTGTGAGTTCAACTAAACTTGAATCACGCGTCATGATCAAGCTAATTGACCCATTTAGGCTCACTTGACCCAAAGTGGCCTAAAAGACCCAGAGCCAAATTATAATCCAATCGAAATTGGATTAAACTAAACCCATCCAAACCTCACAACATAACCAACAATCACCTAGGGTGATCAATTAAGTTGGGCCAAGTCAAACCTAGCCTTTGACCAAGTTAACATTTTGCCCAAATGAAAACCCAAATGAGCCATCCATCACTCAATTGATTGAAACATTTGATTCAAACCCACTCATGGTCAATGATTGAACATGACCAAACCCTCACTTAAGCCAAACCTAGCTTAATTGGTCATTTGACCCAAGTTGACCCAAATTAGCCTAAAAAGCTAAAATGGGTCAAATCATGATTTGATTCAAATTGATTGCAACCAATGGCTCAAGTTCATCCCAAATTGATTATTAAACTTGACCAAAGACATAATTGAGACTGAGTTGACCAATTGGTCAACTCTACCCAACTTAGCCTAATTTGACTTAAATGGTCAAATTAGCCAAAATCCAAATTAATCCCAAATTTAGTCAAACCAAAGCCTATAATCATTTTCAATTAGCCAATTGGACTTGACTCAACACCTAGCCTAGCTAAATTTGGTCAAATTAGTCAACTTGACCCATTTGACCTATATGAACCCAAATGAACTAAAACCAAATCCAAAGTAAATTGAACCAAACCAATGCACCAACACACTCCAAATGGTCATGTGAACTTGACCCAACCATTGGTTTGACCTAATTTGTCCAATTGGTCAACTTGACCCAACCTAACCCAATTTGACCTAAATAGGTCAAATTGAGGCAAATCAAACCATACAAACTCCGAACAACTTAAAATTTGGGCTAACCCACTTTTGACCCATTCCAAATATACCCAAATCAAACCCATAGCCAAATAACTATTTTGCCCTTGGGTTTAAGGCATCCTATGAGAGAAGACACATGCACATTATGTCATTTTCTCCTCCTAACCACTTGTCACCCAATCATAGGTCCACCTGGGCACCTTGGACCATGGCTAACCTGACCCAATAGTGGTTGGGTTGGCCATGATCCATGGGGAGGTAAAATCACCTCTTGATCCCTATTGGAGTTTGCCAAACTGCCAAGGATAAGCACCTCCTCCTTTGGAAGCCACTCTCACACCACCCTCCACTTAAGGAAAGCCAACACACATGATTCCCTGCCCAAATCGAGCTCCCATGGTGACCCTTGATCAAAACATTCCAAATCAGCAATGGCCGTTCGATCCAAGGAATGAGGGGGTATACCCCCTATTGGAGTTTTCTCTAGAATAGAGAAAATAAATGACACCACATAGAGTTTAGGAACATTTTATTTAGATGGACAAATATGACATTAAGAAATAAACATATTATCTTGAAAGATAAACATGCTCTTTTGTAATGGATTCGATCATTTCGATAAATGACTCCTAAGGCTAATGGGTCTTTTATGTACCAGAGTATTCTCCCATGAACTACATGAAAAAGTAGAACAAAGTTTATTTTTTCTTGGGATCATGGTTCCTTATAAAGGTAAGACTCTATAGTTAATTAAATCTTAGGAAGGGTCTCTACCTAAGAATACTCTTGATTAAAGAAATAAGTGGTTATTCCTAAAGACTACTAAGGTAGCTCTCAAAGGATTGATTATTAAAAATTCAATTGAGAGTGGTCCAAATTGGAGAGAGTTATTCTCAAGAGTCAATTGGGAAAAGAGTAGAAAATCTCAAATTATCTGCGATACCCAACAATCATTTCAACTATCCTATGACCGGGCTTTAAATTTGAGATTTTAATTTCATATTTTAAGTTATCATTTTCTTAAAATCTAGCTTAGATTCTAGCGAGACTACAATGCTTAGGGTTGAAGACTTCTAAGGATGCTTGAGGAATCTAGTCTGTCCGACATCAACCTTGTTCTATCCTTGGGAATCATTGGCCATTCTCCTCACTTGGAACTAGCCTATCTCTTCCAAATTTACAACCTTCTTAGAGAAGGCTGCCAGCTAACACCACCTAAGAACATTTTAAAACTATGAGGCTAATTCATATGAATGCTGTATGGCTAGTCTGTTATATTCTTAAGGATGGAGTCTATGAACCTAGACTCACTCCCTAACTCCTAGGATCATGTAGAACATGAGGATGCATTTAAATAATGCATATTTTTTAAATTTTATGAATTTTGACTCAGGATTCATTTAGGTCATAGGAATGTAGTTTATGCCTAATGCATGTAATTAGAAAAAAAGGTTATGGGCCAAATCAGAATAGAAGAATGTGTGCTTCCATCATAGGCTCTCAAAGGTCAAGCCCAAGTTTTTTGGCAAAGATGGAAGCCCTTCCTTAATCAAAAGTGAAATAATATGATTTATGCATGATTTTCAACATCCAACTAAGGGGTTGCTACATATTTTATTTTGCTTTAATACCACATATATGAAGATTGTGGGTTGTATTTATTTTTATGTTTTGATTGATTTAGTTGGGTAGAAAATTTAGTTTATCCAATGAGCCTACGTCCAGGCATTCATGACAACACAAATATAGCACAAAAAGAAACCTAGGAAAATCATGCTATTTCTATTGCACACCCAAAATAAATCAAGCCAAATTGAATTAATGAGAAAGGCAATGTATTGGAAGCATGGAAAAGCTTCTTTTTAATAACTAAGTCATGGGTGTCATTCTTTCTCATTTAGATTTCTCTAATCCTAGACCCCAATGATCTTAACCTAATTCTAAGCTTAAATTTACATTTAAAATTCAAAATAAATCTAAGCCACAAGCAGATGTTAGCATACAACATTTATATTCCACAAACATATGAGCATAGCTTTATTTGCTTACCAAGCCCACCTATCCTATGGACTATGTTAAAAGATTTATTTTTCATAAATTCCTCATTGAAATACCTTTTCAATGAGGGTTTATACATAATTTTTGGTTAGCTGGTTGATTTACTGTGATTTAATTAAGTTTAAGTTATTTAATTAAATTATTTAATTTATTTAATTGACTAATTAGGTCAATTTAAGGATTTTTAGGTTTAATTGAGTTTAAGTGATATTTTAATGTTCACTGAAGTTCATTACGGTGATTTAAGATTGTTAGATTAAAATTCCCTAATTATTTCATTGAGATTAATTAATTTAATTAATTTGTTGGTTAAACATATGAAATTTTAATTTCCATTAAATTGTGAATTAAATCTTGAAAAATTTACCTAAAGTGTGTTTCATGCTTAATTTTATTTTCCCAAAGTTTCAAATTAATTGGATTATTAATTTAAGAGTAATTAGGGTTTATGCCTCAATTTTGGATTACCTAAAGTGTGTTTCATCCAGAGATTGTCTTCTTCCCTAAATGGCGAACACCGATCACTGTTGATAGTTTTCCCTCAATTGGTGGTGATTGATGATGGATTATGCCTCAATTTTGATCCTGAAATGATTAGTGATCGAATTGGGATCAATCTATACGGTTGGATCCATTCTTCTTATTTCAAAAGGTCCAAAAGCTCTAAAGGAAGGTAAAATTGATTAATTCGATGATCTCGACAAGCAGGTCGGTGCCATTAGCTTTGGATCAATGCAACGAGCTCATGGATGGAGTTTGTCGCTTGTTTCCATGGTTTTGGCCCGCTTCTAGCTATGCCTTGATGGTTCTTGGTCTTCTCGACACCAAATGAATCAAATGAGGGCTCAATTTGGATTGCCTTGAGCCTTATAATGTGTGTGTGACTTTAATTTGAGGTGAAATCCACTCCCTTGGATTTCACCATTAAAGGGTGTTCAGTTTTGTACTATTCATCTTCTTGTTGGTGACGAACTAGCCAAGGAGAGGTGTTGAGCATATTGTCTAGCTCTAAATAATATTTTGGAGTGAATTGGGAGAGGAGTTCAGCTTCCCTTCCTTAGTGTTCCCCCTTGGCCGAAAGCTTCCCTTCTCTTCCTCTTCTTCCCTTTTCTTTCTTCCCTTAGTTGGCTAGGATCATGGCAAACTCTTGGAGGTTTGCTTCCTTGCCTTAATTGCCTCCTCTTACATTGAAGGCAACCATCCTCTTGGGAGGTGGCTTTTATTTTCTTTCTCATGGGAAGAGAGGGAGTGGGTGAGGTGTTCTTTCATGGGAAGAGAAAAGTTTTGATTTTTCTTCTTCATTTGAATTTTTTTATGGATTATGGCATCATCACATAGCGAATGTATATATTTTAAGTTTATGTTGGAGTACATTTAATTTGGGTTGGAGTTTGAGTCCAAATCAAGTACATTGATCTTAGCTTGATCCAATTCAAAATCAGCTCAAGGGTATTTTAAAATTAATGTATTTTGACTTCTAATCATCTTGGACTGATGATTATTAATTATTGATTTGATTAATTGATTTTGAATTTGGATGCTTGTGTTGATCCTACTTAAGCCAAATAGGTTAGATCCAGCCCAAGGTGAATTCCCTAGGTCACTAGGCATAGTTCCCTAAATATTGAATTAAGAAAATCTTATTTGAGATTAGGGTTGCATAATTGCTAAATTAACCTCATCCAAAATTGAGGTCAACAATTAGACCCCCAATATGTGTAGTGGATGAAATACTTGCACATATTGTTGTTAATGATCATAAAGTTCCAATTCATGATTTTGATTTTTTATTTGAATTTATGTTTAGGTTTTAATTGTGAAAGATAGGTATGTATACCTATCTTTTCTTTGAGGGTGTGATTCATTCCAGAACCTTATCTTCATTAAGTTCTAGGATGAATAGGAATCATTAGGATGGAACCAAAGAATGACTAATTCCCAATGCAATTACTATGCTCAAAGAAGATGCCTTCAAGGGACTTACTCTTAATTGAGAATAGTGATGATCCATGTGATTAGCTAATCAGATGGGGCCGTTAAGAGCATGGTCCATCCTAGTTAGCAAAAGAGAGGAGAGGGGTCATTAAAGACATGATCTAATCCTCAAAGCTTTGCCTGGGAGAAGTGGCTTGAAATGCTTGATCCTAATCCACATAACTTAGACTACTAAATAAGGGTCACATGGACTTAATCCTATTTGAGTAGTCCAAGGAAATGGGGCTTTCAATGGCTTGAGTCCATTCCTTAGAAATTTGAATAGGAAGCTGACTGGGGAACTTACTTCTATTTGATTAGAAAGAAAGCCGACTGGGGACTTACTTCTTTCTGATTAGCTAATAAGATGGGGCCATTAATGGTATAATCCATCTTAATTTGGTAAAAAGAGGAAAGGGGTTCTTAAAGACATGATCCAATCCTCAAAATAGGATGCTAACCGGAGGGATTACACTTATGTAGGATCTTTTACTTAGATGTTTATAAGGAATGCAGAGACTTACATCTTTTCGCTGTGAAGGGGTCATAAAGACTTAATCCAACTTGAATAGCCAGTGTAACATGAAAGGGGTGACAATGACTTGATCCAATCATGTACACAATAGTAGGATGCCGACTGTGGGACTTACTCCTGAATGTTTAGAAAGAATGCCGACTAGGGGACTTACATCTTTCTGGCTATTAGGAAGGAGTCATAAAGACTCGATCCAACCTAAATAGTTTGTATAAAGAAAAAGGGGTCTTTGATGACTTGATCCTAAACATTTCACCAATGTAGGATGCTGACTAGGACTTACTCCTAGATGTTTAGAAAGAATGCCGACTAAGGGACTTACATCTTTCTGGCTATTAGGAAGGGGTCTTAAAGACTTAATCCAACTAGAATCATCAATGTAACATGAAAGGGGTCATAATGACTTGATCCAATCATGTACACAATAGTAGGATGCTGATTGGGGGAGTCATTCTAGTGATTAGAAAGAATGCCGACTAAGGGACTTATATTTTTCTAGCTATTAGAAAGGGGTCATAAAGACTTGACCCAATCTGAATAGCCAGTGTAATATGAAAGGGGCCTTGATGGCTTTATCTAATCATGTACACAAAAGTAGGATGCCGACTGGGGGACTTACTCCTAGGTGATTAGAAAGAGTGCCGACTAAGGGACTTACATAATTTTAGCTATTAGAAAGGGGTCATAAAGACTTGATCCAATCTGAATAGCCAGTGTAACATGAAAGAGGCCTTGATGGCTTTATCCAATCATGTACACAAAAGTAGGATGCCGACTGGGGGACTTACTCCTAGGTGATTAGAAAGAAAGCTAACTAAGAGACTTTCATCTTTCTGGCTATTAGAAAGGGGTCATAAAGACTTGATCCAATCTGAATAGCCAGTTTAAAATGAAAGGGGCCTTGATGGCTTTATCCAATAATGTACACAATAGGAATGGTGCCACGAAGGGCTTGCTCCAAACCATGGAAAGAAGGAATGGTGCCACGATGGGCTTGCTCCAAACCTATAAAGATAGTTTTCATGGAAATGGTGCATGAAGGCTTATTCCAAACCCAGAAGGACATGAGAAAAGTGCCACAAAGGGCTTGCTCCCATCTCAAATCATGTATAGGAAAGGTTCCACAAAAAGCTTGCTCCTAACCTATAGGTGATATGGATGAGGAAAAGGGGTCAAAGTGACTTATTCCTAATCTTCAAAAGTTTTGACTAATAAGCAAAAGTCTCATGAACTTGATCTTTACTTGATTAGTCTAACTTGATGAGGGGTAATGGAAGGTTTGCTTTTATTTTTTGATTTCACTAATACTCCTTACACATGAAGAAGTTTAGTGAAGAAGGTTTCAAAGAGTTGGAATTTATTTTTGAAGGAAGACTTGGGTATATTTTGGACCCAATTCTTTACTATGCCATGAGCATAAAAGTTCAACATTTTTCTTTCTTTCTTCTTTTCATCTCAAAGTTACAATGAACGATGCTAGAGGTCTATGTCACTAAAGGAAAGAGATCAATGGGCATTAACTTGAGAATTCTACCTCTTTGAGCTTGCATGTGACTATGCAGTTCTTTAGGAAGTAAGAACCAAAGTCAACCAACGCTTCACAAATGAAATTTCTTTTTCTTTTTTTTTGGACATGTATGTCATTTTTTCTTTATTGGCATAAATCAACTGCTTATAAATCCTTCTCTTGGATTCAATAAAGATCAAGAGATTTCTTTAAAGCTTTCTAAAGTGAATAAGAATCAAGATAATCTTTTGGATTCTCATGGAAACAAAATTTTTTTTATCCCTAATTAATAGGGGAATTGAAGGGATTAACTTATTAGAGAATTTAAGATTCTCCTGATTAGTTTAAAATTGTATTTTTTCAATTGATTTATTATTCATTTGAAGGTTTTATGAAATGAAATTTCATAAATGTCTTTCATTAATTTCTTATTTTTGCATTTTTGATCCTTCTACATTTTACTACAAGGTCTTTGAAATTACTTCAAAAAAAATTTGAGTAATCTATATGTAGTAACATGATTGTTCTTCAAATCATATTGAAGCTTCTTTTTGTTATATATTTTTTGGAAAGATTTTCAATATAACCCTCAACCTAATTGAAAGTGGGATTATAAGAAATTTTGATCTTGACCCTTTTTGCTAAATTGCCCCAACATGTTGAGACTGAATGATAGGACTCTATAACCAAACATTCTTGTAAAGATTCTGAATGTCATATCATGCTTTCAATTTTTCTTTTCTAGAATTATTTTAATTTGACTATTTTCAGATAAGTTATCCTTAAGAAGGATAATCTTATGTATGAAAGTATTTTTTGATTTTTATTTTAAAATGAGGTATGGGTAGTATGAACCCATTTTCAAGGTAAAGATTCTTCCTTAGTCCCAAGATATGGGTCATATAATGATGTTAACTAACCGCAAAGGATGTTTTCTGCTCATGTGCAACCATCATTTTCTAGCTTTTGATTTAGCAAAAATTTTGCTTTTCTTTTGGAATTTGACCACAGTAATCAAGGGAGTTAGTTTATGGAAATTACATCAAGCTTAAGTTTATAGATCACTACATCTGGAGATAATTTAATTTATTTCAAGATAAAGTAGTCTTTAAACCCAAAATATAGCTTGATCAAGTCATAAATAGCTAACTCATTAAAGATTTAGATCATTGATCAAATTTATTAATTGTGGAATTGGATTTTTCTTCAAATTTTAAGGGTGCATTCCAAACTTGAAGACTATATAAATCTCCAGACACATCTAAACAACATTCATACAATGTGCTAGAGTGCCTTTTGAAAAGAAATTAGGACCCAAACTACTTGAGATTTTTAACTTGCAATGGTTCTATGATTCCATAACTTTTCTTGTTTATGGTTTTAAGCCACTTGTGAACCAGAGTATACTCAATGGGACCTTTGCCTTACAAAGGATATGGACCCCTAGAAAAGAAGATCCACTATCTTTTCATCTTTTCATGGAATAACAAATCAAACAAAGACACTTAAGATTGGTAAAAATGACTTTCTAAAGATGTTACACTTCTGATTTCAAAGTTATTTAGTGGAGTGAGTCATTTAAGATTGGCATAATGAATTCCTTGAAAACTTTACACTTCTGAAATCAGAATTTTCTAATGGAATCAACTATTTAGTGATGTCATTTAGGAGTAGTTGAATGATATCCTAAAGACACAACACTTTAGGATGAATATGAACATCCTTCAATAATCAATATGTTTCTTCATTTTCTTTTCATTTGATTCCTTTTATTATTATTATTATTTTTGGTTTGATAGGACCATCCAAGAGCATTTATCCTAAGTTGCTCTTTTTATGTTTGAACTTTCATCTTCAATCAACAATGTGATTAAAATTAAGTTCTATTTCTAGGTTGAGTTTTTAAGATTGAATTTTCATGATGCTGAAAACTACTTTTTTTATTTGATTAAATTTATATTGCACCATCTTATCAAAATTTGGTTAGAATTGGGCCTATATAAATTCACTTTCATGTTTATAATTAATGTTTACCAATGCACCCGGTTCAACAAGTATTTTGGAGATTTTTTTCTTTTGAATTTTCCACATCAACTAAAATGTTAATAAGTTCTTAGTAGTCTATCTTCATCATAAAAGATAACCCTAGAACCTTTTCATAGTGGAATGCCACATCAAGAAGTTGCTTATAATTTCAATAAGTCAAATTACATGATTATGTAATGTATTGCTTTACTTCCATTTCTTTTTCATTTTTTTTATTTTATTTCATATTTCATTTTGTTTTTTTAATAGAGCATTATGATGCTTGATTTTGCAAGCAACTTCTCTAAGATGGGCAAGACATCACATTTTCAGGATGACTTATTTGCCATTTCTTTTCAATGTCATTTGAGGTGGTATAACTCACCATTTTGAATTTGAGTTCAAGAATTTTCTTTTGATATGGAGGGAAGGTAGGTCTAACTCTATCCTCAATAGATAAATAGACCTCATGATCTATTCATTTAGAGGATCATCATTTAAAAGAGGATCCTCTATGGTAGATGCTGTGCTATTAGAAAGATAAGTTTGATTGGCATTCTTTTATAGCACATATAAGATTAAAGGTAATCTCAACTTACATTGGAATCATTGATCACCATACTAGATAGTAAAACAATGTCAAGTGGGTCATAAGACATTGCAAAGGATTCTCCTTAGATTCACTTTGTATTAAAAGCATATAATGCCTTTATCTTTGAACAGTTAAAACTAAGGCTTTCTTTATTCATTTTTACTAACAAAATCCTATGTGAACTAACCAGAGATAAAAGTTTCATATTTTTACTTCTAGAGATAGAAATATCACCCTTAGGACCTAATCATAAGGTCATGATTTCTTTAGAAGGATTAAACTCTTCATTTATTTTCTTCATTATTTGGCCTTAAAATTAATTAAAGCTATTCATGAAATATGATTTCATTTAATGAGAGGAAACTCTCATTAAGGAAGTTGATTTAAATTTATTGGTTCAGATTTTATTCATTTCAACTTTATGAGGAGAATTAGAATTCTCTTTTGTTATGCACTCTTTTTTTTGTTGATTAGGAGCAAAAGTAAATCCTATCACTTCTTTATTTTTGTTTATGTCATGTCATCTTCCTCTTTTGACTCTCTCCTAAGCTCTTAAGATTTTAAGGTTTTGAAAGGTCTAAAAGAGGGTTACCTCCAAGTCACTCCTTAGATTTGACAAATAAGCTTGAACAACATATTTTCCAATATTCTTATGGACTTATGGAAATAAATTAAGATTAAAGTTGATTTACATTTATGTAAAATTTTTCTTCAACAAGGATAGAAGATTTACAATTAGTTTCTTAATCAACCTTAGCCTAAGGTCAATTAGGCATTCTCTTGGGCTTATTTTTATTTTTATCAATCTTGTTTTTTAAATGTAATTCAAACTTCAATCATGGTGGTAAAAGGGCAATAGGAATAACTATGCCTCTTTTAGATTTAAATTTTCTCAGGATTTGAAGGAACAACTTTATTTCAATCTACATCCTTAGGGGTTTGCCATCTTTGAATGTAGTAGAACAAAGGGTATCCATTCAAGGATCCTATCCTCATTCTCTTTAGCTCTAGTACAAAGCCAAAGTAAGATCAAGGATAAGTTTAACTTTGAGACTTTATTTTTTTGGATATTTACTTTCCAAATTTTGAAGTACTTTTCATACTTCTTTAATTTTTTAACAATCTTTTCCACATTGGGCAAGTTTCAAATTTGTCTTCACTAGATTTAGGTCATAACATAAATGACTTAATTTTTATTTATTTCTCTTAACTCTCATTTTATTTTGGGATTTGGTTCTAGGATCCAATCTTTTAACTATGACAAATGAAGAGTTCTAGAACCTCTATTCAAGATGTTGGATAGGCTCAACCAAGAATGAAATGGAAAGGTATCCAACAAAAGAAAGGCACCCCGGTGTGAGTGGCAATAATATATATAGAAATAATCCTTTATTTATAAAGATGGAGAGAGGAACCATTCCCTAGCAGAGTCGCCAGAGAATAATGTTGGTGTTTTCTCTGGATTAGAGAAAAGAAATGACACCACATAGAGTTTAGGAATATTTTATTTAGATGAACAATTATGACATTAAGGAATAAACATATTATCTCAAAAGATAAACATGCTCTCCTATAATGGATTCGATCATTTCAATAAAAGACTCTTAAGGCTAATGGGTCTTCCGTGTACCAGAGTATTTTCCTCTCAACTACATGGAAAAGTAGAATAGGGTTTATTTTATCTTGTGATCATGGTTCCCTATAAAGGAAAGCCTCTATAGTTAATTACATCTTAGGAAGGGTCTCTTCTTTAGAATACTCTCGATTAAAGAAATAAGTGGTTATTCCTAAAGAAAACTAAGGTAGTTTTCAAAGGATTGATTTTTGGAAAATTCAATTGGGAGAGGTCTAAAGTGGAGAGAGTTATTTCCAAGAGTTAAATGAGAAAGAGTAGGAAATTCCTATTGATACTGGGATACCTAGTAGACATTTAAACTATCCTATGATTGAGCTTCAAATTAGGAATTTAATTTTAAAATTTGAGTTGTCATTTTCTTAGAAATCTAGGTCTTAGATTCTAGCAGCACAAGACTGCAGAAATGCCTAGAATTGAAGACTTATTCCTAAAAGGATGCTTTAGAACCTAGTCTATAGGTGCTTCTGACACATGTCAAATGCTCGACCTAATTCTATCCTTGGGAATCATTGGTCATTCTTCTCACTTGAGGGAACTAACCTATCCCTGACTCTTCTGGACTTATAACCTTGATGGAGAAGGCTGCCAACTAACACCACCTAAGCACATTTTAAATTCATGATGCCAAGTCACATGAATACAGGATGGTTGGGATATTACATTTTTAGGAAAGAAATCTATAAACCTAGACTCACTCCTTAATCCTTATGATCATGTAGGGTATGAAGATGCATTTAACTAATGCATATTTTTTAAATTTTATGAATTTTGACTCAGGATTCATTTAGGTCATAGGAATGCAATTCATGCCTAATGCATGCAATTAGAAAAAGGTTATGGGACAAATCAGAATAGAAGAATGTGTTCTTCCATCATAGGCTCTTAAAGGTGAAGCCCAAGTTCTTTGACAAAGATGGAAGACCTTCTTTAATCAAGAGTGAAACAATATGATTTATGCATGATTTTCAACATCTAGCTAAGGGGTTGCTACATATTTATATTTCTTTAATACCTAGGCTTTCATATAAAGATTATGAGTTGTATTTATTTTTATGTTTTGATTAATTTAGTTGGGTAGAAAATTTAGTTTATTCTATGAGATTACATCCAGGCATTCATCACAGCATAAACACAACACAGAACAAAACCTAGAAAAAGCATGTTGTTTCTATTGCACATCTAAACTAAATTAAACAAAATTAAATTAATAAAAATAGGCCAATGTGGCTGGGTACCGCTATACACCTCGGAAGAAAGAAAAATGGGCAGCCAAGTTTTACCCTTATACAACACGTCATAGAACTACAAGTTTAAATCTATATGTCTTCTTTCTAGGAAAGTCTCCTTCTTCAGGGACATCCATTGGGCTCCACAGGGGACCACTGCACCATCTCCTGGTAGGGTCAGCTCCTGCTAATCCTAGAGCCCATAGATTCTAACCTAATTCTGAGCTCAAATTTACATTTAAAATTCAAAAGAAATCCTAAGCCCTGCAAAATAAATGTTATGAAATACACACATCACACAAAGCAGTTTATATTTCACAAACATAATGGGTTTAGCATTAGTTGCTTGCCAAGCCCACCTATCCTATGGATTATGTTAAGGGATTTTCAACACCTGTAAGTAAATATTAATTTTATGATTTATTTATTACAATGATCCCTTTAACATAGTCCTCTGTAGAAAATAGTATTTAATCTAAAAAGAATGCCCTACCATCCAATCCAACGAATAAATAAGCCTAGGCATCCAGGCTAAAGCAACACACACACAAACATGTGAAGCATAACATAAAAAATTTAAAAAAAAATCACAGAACGATCTAACATAGTTCTAGAGTGCGTGACCTAAATGATCTATTGTGTGCAAAAGAGGGGTTTGTGTGGTAAGGCTTTGCTAGGCTCCTTTATGTTTTAAGTTTAAATTTGAAGATTGACTTTGTTTAATTTTTACCTTTGGGTGATTTTAATTCAAATGGTTTAGTGATTTAATTCTTATTTTTATTCCATTTTATTTTATTAAAGTTGTATAGGTTTTCAAGAATGAGAAATAGTGTTAGTTTCATTTTTTAGGTGAAAGTCACTTGATTCCACATCCTAAATCCTAATGAAATTTCTAAAAGTCTAACTAAGATCCTTAGGTATCTTAATTAATCCTTTTGATGTTGTTTATGTTTGAATTGGTTTTATGTTAATTTAAAGAGTTTGATTTTATTCAATTTAACTTGAGTAGTTTAATTATGTTTGAATTTCATTAAGTATTGATTTTCTTAAAATTTGATATTTGATTAACTTAAGGTTTTAATTTCACTAATTTTTAAGTTTGATTAAATTCTTTGACTTAGAAAGTTTTGATAAATTACCCTAAGTATTTCTGATGTTTATTTCAGATTAGTTCATGTGATTTGATGATTTAATGGATTAATGATTCTTCTTAATTATTATTTAATTCACATTGATCTAGAAATATTGGAAAATCAGGAATCCCAAATCTATAGGTCAATTGGATTTGAGATAATTATGGAAAGTATAGTTACATGCCAATTTTATGTGTTTAAAGTTTATGTTGATTAGATTTGTAATTAGGGAGTAATTAAGATTTTAATTATTTCATAAAAACTTAAATTAAGTTTAATTTATTGAGATTCAGTTAAAGGTTTTATTTTTCATGAATTCCTCACTGGAATACCTTTCCAATTAGGGTTTATTCATAATTTTTGGCTAGCTAGTTGATTTCTATGATTTAATTAATTTTAGGTTATTTAATTGAATTATTTAATTTATTTAATTACTTAATTAGGTCAATTTAAGGATTATTGAGTTTAATTGAGTTTAAGTGATGTTTTAATGTTCACTAAAGTTTATTAGGGTTATTTAAGGTTGTTAGATTAAAATTCCCTAATTATTCATTAAGGATTAATTAATTTAATTAATTTAAGAGTTAGGGATATGAAATTTCAATTTTTTTTGAATTTAGAGAATTAAATCCCCAAAAATTCATCTAAAGTGTATCTTAGGCTTAATTTTATTTTCCCAAAGTTTCAAATTAATTGGTTTATTAATTTAAAAGTAATTAGGGTTTACTATTTTTTAATTAAATCCTAATTAGGAGGAAAATACCAATAAAAACTAGGGATTTTAATTTTTATGGATTTTTCTCATTAAGATGAATTCATAGAGCCCTCATTTGCATTTTTCTAATTTGTATTTATTTTTCTATAAATTTTAGAATTTTTTTGTATTTTTATTTATTTAAATCGTTAAATAAAGGTATTTAAGTGGCAGGGTCCACGCGGCATGACAGGCCGTGTGGCACGTGCCTAGATGGCACGTATGTCTGCGTGGCACCGTGTCAGTTGTCCATGCGGATCCCACGTTGTGCGCATTAGCCCGTGGGTTACGCGGGATGATCCTAGACCGTCCAATCAGATCGGATGGTCTGGATCAATTCTGTGGTTCCTAAGGGGTTTAGTCATCCGATCTGCCTAGATCTAGACCGTCCGATCCAATTAGAAGGTTTGGATGGTCTAGAGACCATCTTCTTCCCTAAACGGTGAATGCCAATCTTTGTCAATGGTTTTCCCTCAACCGGTGACGATCGATGGTGAATTGTGGCTCTATTTTGATCCCAAAATGATTAGTGATCAAATTAGGATCCTTATATACAGTTGGATCCATTTGGCATTCTAACTTGTTTCAAAAAGGTCAAAACTAAAAAGCTCTAAATGAAATGAAAGGTATGTTAATGGCGAACCTTGATTCCGATGATCTTCAGCGGTGAGGCCAGTTCCATTAGCTTTGGATAAATGCAATGAGCTCATGGCTGGAGTTTGGTGGTTTGTTTCCACATGGTTTGCCCCCTTGACCGAGCTCGCTAGCCTAGATCTCAATTTTGGTGGTTCTCGGCCTTCCCAACGCTAAATGATTCAATGAGGGCTCGATTTGGATTGCCTCAAGCCCTAGAATGTGTGTGTGACTTCAATTTAAGGTGAAATCCACTCCCTTGGATTTCACCATTAAAGGGTGCTCAATTTTGTGAAAAGGTCGGGGATGAGGTGGCCGTGGTATTGAACTTTTTCTCTAGCACTCAGGAGTGTTTTGGGGTCAATTGGGAGAAGAGCTGAGCTTTCCTTCCTTGGTTTCCACCCTTTGCCAAAAAAACTCCTCTTCTCTTCCTTTGGTTGGCTAGGATCATGGAAAACTCTTGGAGGTTTCTTCCTTTGCCTGCCTTCACTTGAAGGCAGCCATCCTCTTGGGAGGCAACTTTTGTTATCTTTCTCATGGGAAGAGAGGGAGTGGGTGAGGTTGCATGGGAAGAGAAAATTTTTTGATTTTCTTCTTCCTTTGGATTTTTTTTTCTTATGGATTATGGCATCATCACATAGCCCTAAACTAATGTATGCTACCCATTTTAAGTTTATGTCAGAGTACATTTGATTTAGGTTGGAGTTTGAGTCCAAATCAGGTGCATTGATTTTAGTTTGATCCAATTCAAACTCAACTTATGGGTATTTTTAAAATTAAATGCATTTTGGCTTTTAATCATTTTGGATTAATGATTATTTATTGTTGATTTGATTAATTGATTTTGAATTAGGATACTTGAGTTGATCCTACTTAAGCCAAGTAGGTTAGATCCAACCCAAGGTGAATTCCCTAGGTCATTAGGCATAGTGCCCTAAGCATTGAATTAGGAAAATCGTATTTGAGATTAGGATCTAGTAATTGCAAAATTAACCTCATCCAAAAATTAGGTTGACAAATGGACCCTTAATATGTGTAGTAAATCAACAAGAATACACTATACATATTGGTGTTGACCAGTTTGATCAACATACAAGCATAAACTTGGGGTTCCAATTCATGATTTTGATTTTTGATTTGAACTTTGTTTTGATTTTAATTGTGAAAGATAGGTATATGTATACCTATCTTTGCTTAGGACTGGGATTCATTCCTAGAAACTTAACTTCATTAAGTTCTAGGATGAATAGGAATGCCTTTAGGAATGGAATCAAAGAATGATCAATTCCCAATGCAATCACTATGCTCAAAGAAGATGCTTTCAAGGGACTTACTCTTAATTGAGATTAGTGGTGATCCATGTGATTAGCTAATAAGATGGGACCATTAAGAGCATGATCTATCTTAGTTAGCTAAAGAGAGGTGAGGGGTCTTTAAAGACATGATCCAATCCTCAAAAGTTATACTAGGGAGAAGAGGCTTAAAATGCTTGATTCTAATCCACAGTAGTTTGACTACTAAACAGGGGTCACATGGACTTAATCCTATTTGAGTAGTCTAAATAAATGGGGCCTTCAAAGGTTTGATTCCATTCCTTAGAAATTTGAATAGGAAGCCAATTGGGGGACTTACTTCTTTGTGATTAGAAAGAATGCCGACTAGGGAAACTTAGTTCTTTCTGATTAAAAAGAATGTCGATTGGGGATTGGTCCAATATAAATCGCCTATGTAACATGAAAGCGGTCACAATGACTTGATCGAGTCATGTGCACAAAAGTAGGATGCCGATTGGGGACTTACTCCTAGATATTTAGAAAGAGTGCCGACTAAGGGGCTTACATCTTTCTGGCTATTAGAAAGGGGTCATAAAGACTTGATCCAATCTAATTTGCTTGTGTAAGGGAAAAGGAGTCTTTGATGACTTATTTCTAAACCTTTCACAAAGATAGGATGCTGACTGGGGGTTACTCCTAGATGCTTAGAAAGAATGCCGACTAAGGGACTTGCATCTTTCTAGCTATTAGAAAGGGGTCATAAAGACTTGATCCAATCTAAATTTCTTGTGTAACATGAAAGGTGTCACAATGACTTGATCCAATCATGTACACAAAAGTAGGATGTTGATTGGGGACTTTCTCCTAGATGATTAGAAAAAATGCCGATTGGGTACTTATATCTTTCTAGCTATTAGAAAGGGGTCATAAGGACTTGATCAAATCTAAATCGCTTGTGTAACATGAAAGGGGACTTGATGGATTTATCCAATCATGTACATAAAAGTAGGATGACGGGACTTACTCTGAGAAAGAATGAGGGACTTATATCTTTCTGGCTATTACAAAGGGGTCATAAAGACTTGATCCAATCTAACTCACCTGTGTAACATGAAAGGGGCCTTGATGGCTTTATCTAGTCTTGTACACAAAAGTAGGATGCCGGCAGGGGACTTACTCCTAGATGATTAGAAAGAATACCAACTGGGGACTTATATCTTTTGGCTATTAGAAAGGGGTCATAAAGACTTGATCCAATCTAAATCACCTGTGTAACATGAAAGGGGCCTTGATGCGTTATCCAATTATGTACATAAAAGTAGGAATGGTGCCACAAAGGGCTTGCTCCCAACCTACAAATATAGTTTTTCATGGGAATGGTGCACAAAGGCTTACTTCAAACCCAAAAAGACATGAGAAAGGTGCCATAAAGGCCTTTCTCCCATCTCAAGTCATGTATAGGAAAGGTGCCACAAAGTGCTTGCTCCGTACCCATAAGTGATGTGGATAAGGAAAAGGGGTCAAAGTGATTTATTTCTAATCCCCAAAGGTTTTGACTAATAAGCAAGAGTCTTATGGACTCAAACCTTACTTGATTAGTCTAACTTGATGAAAGGGTAATGGAAGGTTTGCTTTCATTTCATGATTTCACTAATACTCCTTGTAGATGAAGAAGTTTAGTGAAGAAGGTTTCAAAGAGTTGGCAGATATTTTTGAAGGAAGACTTGGGTATATTTTGGACCCAATGCTTTACTATGCCATGAGCATAGAAGTTCATCAATTTTCTTTTTATATCTCAAAGTTACAATGAACCATGCTAGATGTCTATTTCACTGAAAGAAAGACATCATAGGGTAGTAACCTGAGAATTCTACCTCTTTGAGCTTGCATGTGACTGTATAGTTCTTTAGGCAGTAAGAACCAAAGTTAACTAGTGCTTCTCAAATGAAATTTTATTTTCTTTTGTTTGGACATATATGTCATTTTTCCTTTGTTAAAATGAATCAACAGCTTATAGGGCATTCTCTTGGGATCAATAGAGATCAAGAGATTCCTTAAAGCTTTCCAAAGTGAATGAGAATCAAGATAATCTTTTGGATTCTCATGGAGACAAGAAAATTTTTTTTTTATCCCTAATCAATAAGGGAATTGAAATAATTAACTTATTAGTGAAATTAAGATTCTCTTGATAAGTTTGAAATTGGATTTCTTCAGTTGATTTGTTATTCTTGTAAAGGATATATGAAATAAAATTTCATAAATGTCTTTGATTAATTTCTTATTTTTACTTTTTTGATCCTTCTACATTTTACTACAAGCTCTTTGAATTTACTTCATAAGTAAATTTCAAGACTCTATATGTAGTAATAGGACTGTCCTTTAAGTCATATTGAAGTTTCTTTTCTTTTCTTTTCTTCTTTGGAAAGATTTTTAATATAACCCTCTATCTAAATGAAAGTGGGATTATAAGAAATCTTGATCATGACCATTTTTGTTAAATTGCCCCAATAGGTTGAGACTGAATGACATGACTCTATAACAGAACATTCTTGCAAGGATTTTGAATGTCATATCATATGCTTTCAATTCTTCTTTTCTAGAATTATATTATTTGACAATTTTCAGATAAATTATCTTTAAGAAGGATAATCTTATGCATGAAAGTCTTTTTGATTTTGAAATGAAATATGGGTAATATCAACCCATTTTCAAGGTAAAGGTTCTACCCTAGTGCCTTGATGTGGGTCACATGGATTTAATCTTTTTCTTTTCTTTTTATCTTTATTTTTTTAATGATGTTAGCTAAGCAAGAAGAATATTTTCTTCTCATGTACAACCATCATTTTCTAGATTTTTAATTTAGCAAAAAATTTTCTTTTCTTTTGGAATTTGACCACAATCGTCAAGGGACTTAGTTTATTGAAACAACCTCAATCTTAAGTTTATAGACTGCTACATTTGGAGATCATTTCATTTTACTTCCAGATTAAATATTCTTTAAACCTAAAAGATATCTTGATCAAATCATCAATAGCTAACTCATTAAAGAGTTAGATTATTGATATCAACTTTGTCAATTGTGAAATTGGATTCAAATTTTAAGGGTGCATCCCAAACTTGAAAACTATGTAAATCTGTATACACATCTAAATAAAATCCATGCAATGTGTTAGAGTGCCTTTTGAAAATAAAGTTAGGACCTAGACTACTTAAGCTTTTAACTTTCAATGGATCTATAATTCCATAACATTTCTTGTTTATGGTTATAGGCCACTTGTAATAGAATCAGAGTACACTCAATGAAACCTTTGCCATACAAAGGATATGGACCCCTGAAAAATAAGATCCACTATCTTTTTTGTTAACCTGATAAGTGAGCTCGCTCAATCATGACAAAGGCTAAAATGACAAAGTATGAGATATCTGCTTAATTTTGTTCAGGTAGGGACAATTTTTGACTTCTAACCCTACCACTTTATTTTGATGTGGATAAGTTTGAAGTTAAAATGTCCATTTACATTGGGTATTTTTGCTTCATTTGTAATGGAATCAGAGTATACTCAATAAAATCTTTGCCATTCAAAAGATTTGGACTCCTGAAAAAGAAGATCCACTATCTTTTTATTTAGCCTACCAAGTGAGCTCACCCAATCATGGCAAAGGCTAAAATGATAAATAATGAGATATCTGATTATTTTTGTTTATGTAGGGACAATTTTTGACTTCTAACCCTACTACTTTATTTTGATGTGGAGAAGTTTGAATTTAAAATGTCCACATGCTTAGAAATTTTAGACTTCATCCTTTTCTCTTGGATATAGTCCTTCCATCTCATTACTTTTCTTTCTTTCTTTCTTTTGGTAATATTTTGATTTCATTTCTTTATGAAAGGTTACACTTGGAAATTTTCGTAGTTACAAGATTCACTAAGAAGAAAGATGTATTTGACTCATTTCCATAACATTTCACTCCATATGAAATGACTCCACTAAATGATTTGCTAGGAAATTTGATGTATTTGACTTTTTGTCCAAATACAACATTTTATTGATTAACTTTTTGATATGATTCAAGTCTTTGCTTGATTGATCATATAATATGATCCAACATTTTCATCTTTTCATGGAACAACAAATCTAGTAAAGCCATTTAAGATTGGTAAAAATGACTTTCTAAAGATGTTACACTTCTGAATTAAAAATTATTTAGTGGAGTGAGTCATTTAAGATAATGACTTCCTTGAAAACTTTACACTTCTGAAATCAAAATTTTCTATTGGAAACAAATATTTAGTGAGGTCATTTAGGAGTCGCTGAATGATATCCTAAAGACTCAACACTTTAGGATGAATATGAACATCCTTCAATAATCAATATGTTTCTTCTTTTTCTTTTCATTTGATTCCCTTTTTTTTTATTTGGGACTGGATAGGACCATCCAAGAGTATTTAAAGATGTTTCACGAATTCCTAAGTTGCTCTTCTTATGTTTGAATTTTTGTCTTCAATGAACAATGTGATTGAAATTAAGCTCTTTTTCTAGGTTGAGTTTTCAAGATTGAATTTTCATGAAGCTGAAAACTCCTTTATTTATTTGATTGAATTTACATGGCACCATCTTATCAAAACTTGATTAGAATTGGGCCTACATAAATTCACTGTCATATTTATAATTGATCTTGACCGATGCACCCGGATCAATAAGTGTTTTCGAGATTTTCTTCTTTTGAATTTTTCACATCGACGAAGATATTGATAAGTTCTTAGCAGTGTATCTTCATCATAGAAGATAACCCTAGAATCTCTTTGTAGTGGAATGCCACATCAGAAAGTTGCTTATAGTTAAGTAAGGAAAAGTACATGATTATGTAATGCCTTGCTTTACTTTTATTTCTCTTTTTTAGTTCATTTTGTTTTCAACAGAGCATTACAATGCTTGATTTTGCAAGCAACTTCTCTAAGATAGGCAAAACATCACATTTTGAAAATGACTTATTTGCCATTTCTTTTCAATGTCATTTGAGGTAGTATAACTCTACCATTTTGAATTTGATTTCAAGAATTTCCCTTTTGATATGAAGGGAAGGTAGGTCTAACTCTATCCTCAATAGATCAATAGACCTCATGATCTACTCATTTAGAGGATCATCATTTAAAAGAGGACCCTTTAGGGTAGATGCTGTGCTATTAGAAAGTCTAGTTGGATTTGCATTCTTTGATAACACATATAAGATTAAAGGTAATCTCAGCTTGCAATGGAAATATTTGGCCACCATACTTGACATTAAGACAATGTCAAATAGGTCATAAGACATTGCAAAGGATTCTCCTTAGGTTCATTTTATATTGAAAGCATATAATGCCTTAGTCTTTGAACAGAGAAAACTAAGGCTTTCTTCATTCATTTGGACTGACAAAGTCCTAAGTGATTTATCTGTCAACTAACGAGAGATAAAAGTTTCATGTTGTTACTCTAAGAGATAGAAATATCACCCTTAGGACCTAATTTTAAGGTCATGATTTCTTTAGAAGGATTAAAATCTTCATTTATTTTCTTTTCATGATTTAGCTTTTAAAATTAATTAAAGCCATTTAAGAAATATCATTTCATTTAATGAGAGGAAAATCTCATTAAGGAAGTTGATTTAAATTTATTTGTTTAAAATTCATTCATTTCAAATTTATCAGGAGAGTTAGAATTCTCTTTCGCTACCCTCTCTTTTCTTCTATTGATTAGTAGCAAAAGTGAATCCTATCACTTTTTCTTTGTTTATGTCATGTCATCTTCCTCTTTTGACTCTCTCCTAGATTCTTAAGAATTTAAGGTTTTGAAAAGGTATAAAAGAGGATTACCTCCAAGTCACTCCTTAGATTTGGCCAATCAACTTGAGTAGTTGATTTTCCAATATTCTAATTGACTTGTGGAAAAAAAAGATTAAAGCTGATTTGCATTTATATATAATTTTCTTCTATAAGGATAGAGGATTTACATTTTAGTTCCTTAATCAACCTCTGCCTAAGGTTAATATGGCATTCTCTTTTTGGGATGATTTTTATTTTTATCCCTCTTTTTTAAATGCAATTCAAACTTCAATCATGGTGGGAAAAGGGGCAATAGACACAACTATGCCTCCTTTTGATTTAGATTTCTCAAGATTTGAAGGAACTCCTTCATTTCAATTTACAAACTTAGATGTTTTGACATCTTTGAATATAGTAGAACAAAGGGTATCCATTCAAGGACCCTGTCTTGATTCTCTTTAGCTTTAGTACAAAGCGAAAGTAAGATCAAGGATAAGTTTAACTTTGAGACTTTATTTTTGGAGATTTACTTTTTAAATTATGAAGTACTTTTCATACTTTTTTAAATTTAACATCTCTTTTCCATATTGGAATGGCTTCAAATCCGCCTTGACTAGATTTAGGTCATAACAGAAATGACTTGATTATTTATTTATTTCTCTCACATCTCATTTTATTTTGGTATTTGGTCCTAGGACCCAATCATTTAACTGTGATAAATGAAGAGTTCTAGAACCTCTATTCAAGATGTTAAATAGGCTCAACCATGAATGAAATGGAGAGGTATCCAATGGAAAGAAAGGCAATCTTGACCGGTGAGTGGCACTAGTACACTGCTGATATATAGAAATAATCACCTATTTCTAAAGATGGAGAGAGGAATCATTCCCCAGCAAAGTCGCCAGAAAATATGTTGGTGTTTTCTATGAAATAGAGAAAAGAAATGACATCACATAGAGTTTAGGAATATTTTATTTAGATGACCAAATATGACATTAAGGAATAAACATATTATCTCAAAAGATAAATATGCTCTCCTTTAATGGATTCAACCATTTCAATAAAAGACTCCTAAGGCTAATGGGTCTTTTGTGTTCTAGAGTATTTTCCTCTGAATAACATGAGAAAGTAGAACATGGTTTATTTTATCCTAGGATCATGGTTCCCTATAAAGGAAAGCCTCTATAGTTAATTACATCTTAGGAAGGGTCTCTTCTTAAGAATACTCTCGATTAAAGAAATAAGTAGTTATTCCTAAAGACAACTAAGGTAGTTTTTAAAGGATTGATTTTTGGAAAATTCAATTGGGAGAGGTCCAAATTGGAGAGAGTTATTTCCAAGAGTTAAATGGGAAAGAGTAGGAAATGCCTATTGAAATTGGGATACCTAGTAGACATTTCAACTATCCTATGATTGAGCATAAAATTTAAAATTTAATTTTAAATTTTGAGTTATCATTTTCTTAGAAATCTAGGGCTTAGATTCTAGCAGTACAAGACTGCAGAAATACCTAGAATTGAAGTTTTATTCCTAAAAGGATGCTTTAGAACCTAGTATATAGGTGCTTCTGACACATGTCAGATGCTCGACCTAATTCTATCCTTGGGAATCATTGGCCATTCTTCTCACTTGAGGGAACTAACCTATCCCCGACTATTTTGGACTTATAACCTACCTGGAGAAAGCCGCAAGCTAACACCACCTAGGCACATTTTAAATTCATGATGCCAAGTCACATGAATGCAGGATGGCTGGGCTATTGCATTTTTAGGAAAGAAATCTACGAACCTAGACTCACTCTCTAATCCCTATGATCATGTAGGGTATGAAGATGCATCTAACTAATGCATATTTTTCAAATTTTATGAATTTTGACTCTTGATTCATTTAGGTCATAGGAATGCAATTCATGCCTAATGCATGCAATTTGAAAAAGGTTATGGGCCAAATTAGAATAGAAGAATGTGTTCTTCCATCATAGCCTCTTAAAGGTCCAGCCCAAGTTCTCTAACAAAGATGGAAGCCCTTCTTTAATCAATTTGAAATAATATGATTTATGCATGATTTTCAACATCTAGCTAAGGGGTTGCTACATATTTTATATTGCTTTAATACTTAGGATTTCATATGAAGATTATGAGTTGTATTTATTTTTACCTTTGGGTGGTTTTAATTCAAATGGTTTAGTGATTTAATTCCCATTTTTATTCCATTTTATTTTGTTAAAGTTGTATAGGTTTTCAAGAATGAGAAATAGGGTGAATTTTATTTTTAGCTGAAACTCACTTTATTCCACATCCTAAATCCTAATGAAATTTTTGAAAGTCTAACTAAGTTTCTTAAGTATCTTAATTAATCCTTTTGATGTTGTTTATGTTTGGATTGGTTTTATGTTAATTTAAAGAGTTTGATTTTATTCAATTTAACTTAAGTTATTTAATTATGTTTGAATTTGATTAAGTATTGATTTTCTTAAAATTTGATATTTGATTAACTTATGGTTTTAATTTCATTAATATTTAAGTTTGATTAAATTCTTTGACTTAGGAAGTTTGATTAATTACCCTAAGTATTTCTGATGTTTATTTCAGATTAGTTCAATTTATTTGATGATTCAATGGATTAATGATTCTTCTTAATTATTATTTAATTCAAATTTATCTAGAAATTTGGAAAATGAATTCCAAAGCTATAGGTTAATTGGATTTGAGATAATTATGGCAAGTGGGGCTATATGCCAATTTCATTTGTTTAAAGTTTCATGTTTATTAAATTTGTAATTTGGAAGTAATTAAGGTTTTAATTATTTCATAAAAACTAAATTAAGACTAATTTATTGAGACTCAGTTAAAGGTTTTATTTTTCTTGAATTTCTCACTGAAATACCTTTCCAATGAGGGTTTATTCATAATTTTTGGCTAACTAGTTGATTTACTATGATTTAATTATGTTCAGCTTATTTAATTGAATTATTTAATTCCTTTAATTACTTAATTAGGTGAATTTAAAGATTATTAGTTTAATTGAGTTTAAGTGATGTTTTAATGTTCATTGAAGTTTATTAGATTTTGGTTGTTAGATTAAAATAATTATTTCATTAAGGTTAATTAATTTAAGGGTTAGGCATGTGAAATTTCAATTTCCTTTGAATTTAGAGAATTAAATCCACAAAAATTTATCTAAGGTGTATTTTATGATTAATTTAATTTCCCCAAAGTTTCAAATTAATTAGATTATTAATTTGAAAGTAATTAGTGTTTAATGTTTTTTAATTAAACCATAATTAATGGAAAAATACCCAATAAAAATTAGAGATTTTTATTTTGATGGATTCCTCTCATCAAGAAGAATCCACAGAGCCCTCAATTACATTTTTTGATTTGTATTTATTTTTCTATGAATTTTCGAATTTTTTATATTTTTTAATTATTTAAACCATTAAATAACGATTTTAAGTGGGGTCCACGCTGGCAGCCATGGCATGCTAAGTGGAATTTACGCTCGTGGCATAAGTGTCCACGAGATCCCATGGCGCGTCGCGTTACGCGATTAACGTCGAGATTGGATCCATATCGATTCTGTGGTTCTTAAGGGATTTAATGATTCAGTCTACCTAGATATGGACTGTCCGATCCAAATAGAAGGATCGGACAATCCAGAGATCATCTTCTTCCCTGAATGGTGAATGCCAATGACCGTTGATGGTTTTCCCTCAACCGACGGCGATCGATGACTAATTACGCCTTGATTTGATCCCAAAATGATTGGTGATCGAATTGGTATCAATCTACACGGCTGAATCCATTTGGCATTCCAACTTCTTTCAAAAAAGTCCAAACTAAAATGCTCTAAAGAAAATTGAAGGTACATGAATGGCAAATCTTGATTCTGGCAATCTCTGGTGACAAAGTCGGTTCCATTAGCATTGGATCAATGCAACGAGCTCTTGGCCAGAGTTTGGTGGCTTGTTTCCAAATGGTTTGCTCCCTTGACAGAGCTCCCTATCCTAGATCTCATCCTTGGTGGTTCTCGGCCTTCTCGGCACCAAATGAATTGAATAAGGGCTCTATTTGGATCACCTCAAGCCCTAGAACGTGTGTGTGACACTTCAATTTTAGGTGAAATCCACTCCCTTGGATTTCACCATTAAAGGGTGCTCAATTTTGGCATGAACAGTGTCTTGTCAGCAATGAGGTGGCTAGGGAAAGGTATTGAGTTTCTTCTCTAGCACTCGGGAGTGTTTTGGGGTCAATTGGGAGAAGAGCTGAGCTTTCCTTCCTTGGTTTCCATCCTTTACTAAAGAACTCCTCTTCTCTTCCTCTTCTTCTCTTTTCTTTCTTCCCTTGGTTGGCTAGGATCATGGCAAACTCTTAGAGGTTTCTTCCTTGCCTTAATTGCTTGCCTTCACTTGAAGGCAGCATCCTCTTGGGAGGTGGCTTTTGTTTTCTTTCTCATGAGAATAGAGGGAGTGGGTGAGGATGCATGGGAAGAGAAAAGTTTTATTTTTTTCTTCCTTTGGATTTTTTTTCTTATGGATTATGGCATCATCACATAGCCCTTGACTAATGTATGCTACCCATTTTAAGTTTATGTTGGAGTACATTTGATTTGGGTTGGAGTTTGAGTCCAAATCAAGTGCATTGATTTTAGTTTGATCCAATTGAAAATCAGCTCAAGGGTATTTTTAAAATTAAATGTGTTTTGAATTTTAATCATCTTGGATTGATGATTATTGATTATTGATTTAATTAATTAATTTTGAATTTGGATACTTGAGTTGATCCTACCTAAGCCAAATAGGTTAGATCCAAACCAAGGTGAATTCTTTAGGTCACTAGGCATAGTGCTCTAAGCATTGAATTAGGAAAATATTATTTGAGATTAGGATCTCTTAATTGCTAAATTAGCCTCATCCAAAAATGAGTCAACAATTAAGCTAAGGGGTTTAATTAAGCACTTTCATAATCCTTCCCACACATGTATGTTAGATTTGATTTTCTTAAGTTTACTTAAGTTATTGAACACCTAAGTATCTACCCAAGAAAGAATTGATTAAATGATTAAGTTTTTGGATTAATTTTTGATTTTTGAGCTTGATTAATTAAGCTATTTAGTGAAATAATTAAATAATTAATCAATTTATAAATTAATTAAGTTTTCATTCAAATAAAATAGATTTAGGGGAAAGATTTGGAAATGGCATCCTAATCTCTTTCCCCAAGTCTATTCACTATTCCAAATGATTAACTAATTTAATTAATAAATTTATCATCATCTAGTAGGTTAATTAATCATTTAATTGATTAAGAGGGTGACTAGAGATGAAATAAGAAATTATTTAAATTAATCCAATAACAAATTCTAAGAAAATCATGGGAGGCAGATGTCATCCGACAAATTAACCCTAAGGAGTTTGAAATTAATTATTGGAATAATTAAAGAGTAATTAATATAATTACATCCCCAATATAACTCAAATTAAGTAAATACCACCATTTAAAATCAATAAAAATTAAATTTATATTATTTCCCTTTGAATTGTCTTTCAAATGAAGTTAAATTTACTTTTTTTGGATTTTTCTACATTTAGTTATGTATTTTTGAAGTTTTTGTAATTAATAGGTCATTAAATCTATAATTATATAACTAATCCCATTGGCGCCACATGGACCACTGATGTGGCACACACTTTTCACATTGTTGACCTCATTTTTAGAATGGGCTCTCAACCCCTCCATCTTAGACATATGACTCCTCTTAGATACTAAGAGTTCCTTAGTTTTAAAACACTTCTAGTGATTAGGTGAACACTTAACCTAACCCTAGAGACTTAAAAGAGTTATCCATAAGAATGAGTTATGCCTTAGGGGTGTTAAGAAAATTTGCCGATCCTATAGCTTGAACCAAATCCTCTCTTTCTTCTTTCAAGTCAAACTCCAAACTCAAACCAACTTCAATTCCAAAACCAACCTTAAATCAATTCCAATGGATTTTTTCAAATCAAGAATAAATTCCAAATGATTGAATACTAAACTCAAAAATCTTTCTTAAGTCCCTTGGATTCCATCTTATGGACTTAGCTATAATAAAATCCAAATCAATTCAAACTTAAGAAATTTTCTCATAACCCATTTTATATTCTCATTTATATTCACAAATATTAATGAAATATAAATTCAAATAACCAAAACTAAATCCAAAAACTCAACTCCAAGTTCAAAAATCTTTCCTAAGTCACTTTGATTCCATCTTATGGACTTAGCCCAAATCAAATCCAAATCAATTAAAATTCAAGAAATTTTCTCATAACCCATCTTATGGTTTTTGTTTTCTTTCTCATGGGAATAGAGGGAGTGGGTGAGGTTGCATGGGAAGAGAAAAGTTTTTATTTTTCTTCTTCCTTTGGATTTCTTTTCTTATGGATTATGGTATCATCACATAGCCCTAGACTAATGTATGCTGCCCATTTTAAGTTTATGTTGGAGTACATTTGATTTGGGTTGGAGTTTGAGTCCAAATCAAGTGCATTGGTTTTAGTTTGATCCAATTGAAAATCAACTCAAGGATATTTTTAAAATTAAATGTGTTTTGAATTTTAATCATCTTGGATTGATGATTATTCATTGTTGATTTGATTAATTAATTTTGAATTTGGATACTTGAGTTGTCCTACCTAAGCTAAATATGTTAGATGCAACCCAAGGTGAATTCCCTAGGTCACTAGGCATAATGCCCTAAGCATTGAATTAGAAAAATCTTATTTGAGATTTGGATCTCCTAATTACTAAATTAACCTCATCCAAAAATGAGGTCAACAATTAAGCTAAGGGGTTTAATTAATTACTTTCATAACCCTTCCCACACATGTAGGTTGGATTTGATTTTCTTAAGTTTACTTAAGTTATTGAACACTTAAGTATCTACCCAAGAAAGGATTGATTAAATGATTAAGTTTCTCGATTATTTTTTGATTTTTGAGCTTGATTAATTAAGCTATTTAATGAAATAAATAAATCATTAATCAATTTATAAATTAATTAAGTTTTCATTCAAATGAAATAGACTTAGGGGAAAGATTTGGAAAAGGCATCCTAATCTCTTTTCCCAAGTCTATTCACTATTCCAAGATGATTAACTAATTTAATTAATGAATTTATCATCATGTAATAGGTTAATTAATCATTTAATTGATTAAGAGGGTGATTAGAGATGAAATAAGCAATTACTTAAATTAATCCAATAATAAATTCCAAGAAAATCATGAGAGGTAGATGCCATCTGACTAATTAATCCTAAGGAGTTTGAAATTAATTATTGGAATAATTAATGAGTAATTAATATAATTACATCCCCAATATAACTCAAATTAAGAAAATACCACTGTTTAAAATCAATAAAAATTAATTTTATATTATTTCCCTTTGAATTATCTTTCAAATGAAGTTGAATTTGCTTTTTTTTGGATATGTCTATATTTAGTTATGTATTTTTGAAGTTTCTGTAATTAATAGGTCATTAAATCTATAATTATATAACTAATCCCGTTGGCACCATGTGAACCGCTGATGCGGCGCACACTTTCCACGTTGTTGACCTCATTTTTAGAATGAGCTCTCAACCCCTCCATCTTAGACATAGGACTCCTCTTAGACACTAAGAGTTCCTTAGTTTTAAGACACTTCTAGTGAGTAGGTGAACACTTAACCTAACCCTAGAGACTTAAAAGAGTTAGCCATAAGAATAAGTTATGCCTTAGGGGTGTTAAGAAAATTTGCCCGATAGCTTTATAAACTCTCTTTTCTCTTCCAACCAGTCAAACTCCAAACTCAAACCAACTTCAATTCCAAAACAAACCTTAAATCAATTCCAATGGATTTTTTCAAATCATGAATCAATTCCAAATGATTGAAACCCATGATTGAATACTAAGCTCAAAAATCTTTCTTAAGTCCCTTTGATTCCATCTTATGGACTTAGCTCAAATCAAATCCAAATCAATTCAAACTAAAGAAATTTTCTCATAACCCATTTTATATTCTCATTTATATTCACAAATATAAATGAAATATAAATTCAAATAACTAAAACTAAATCCAAAAACTCAACTCCAAGTTCAAAAATCTTTCCTAAGTGACTTTGATTCCATCTTATGGACTTAGCCCAAATCAAATCCAAATCAATTAAAATTCAAGAAATTTTGTCATAACCCATTTATATTCTCATTTATATTCAAAAATATAAATGAAGTATAAATTCAAATGAACAAAACTAAATTCAAAACTCAAACCCAAATTTAATCAAAATTCAACCTAACCCTTCAAGTCAAATTCTTGAACTTAGCCAAATCAAACTCAATTCAAGCCAAACCCTTGATTCTTGTTTATGATTCATTCAATCCTTCAATCGTGAATGCAAATATTAACACAAACTTCAATCATCAAGCCAAAACTAAATTCAAAACTCAAATCCAAATTCCACCAAAATTCAACCTAAGCCTTTCAAGTCAAATTCTTGAACTTAGACAAATGAAATTCAAATCGAGCCAAACCCTTGATTTTTCTTCATGTTTCAATCAACCCTTCAATCATGAAACCAAATATAAGCAAAAACTTCAGTCATCAAACCAAAAATAAATCCAAAAATCAAACCCAAGTCAAACTCATGTTCACCCTTTGAACTTGAAATTATCAAATGAATCAAAACCCATTTGACTCCAAATCACTTGAAAATGAATTTATATTTTAATCATAAGTCCATGTGTGAGTTCAACCAAACTTGAATCAAGCTTTGATCAAGCCAATTGACCCACTTTGGCTCAGTTGACCCAAAGCGACCTAAAATATCCTTTTGAGCTAAATTTTAATCTTACCCAAATTGGATTGAACTAACCCCACCTAAGCCTCACATTATGAGCAACAATCATCATGAGATGATCAATCACTCAAATTGGGTCAAACCAAGTCAAACTTAAGGGTTGACCAAGTCAACACTTAGTGAAAATGAAACCTAGACTAGCCAAAATCAACCATAGGCCAAACTGATTGAAACCACTGATCAAAACCAATTCAGGATCAATTTTTGAACTTGACCAAATCATCATTTGAGCCTAACCTAGCCCAATTGGTCACTTGACCGAAGTTGTCCTAAAAAGTTAAAATATGTCAAATCTTGATCTAAGCCAAATTGATTGCAACCAATGAGTCAATTTTATTCTGGACCACTTATTGAACTTGACCAAAGCCTCAATTGACCAACTAGACCCAACCTAGCCCAATTGATTATGAACCCAACTTGACCTAAAAGGTCAAATTGAGCTAAAATCAAATCAAATCAAAATTGATTGAAGACAAAGCTTGCAACATATTTCAAATGACCAACCAAACCTAAATCAACCCGTGACCTAACCCAATTAGGTCAAATGGGTCAAATTGGTCAACTTGACCCATTTGACCTAAATGAAATCAAATGAACCAAAATTAAATATAAACCAAATTAAACCAAACTAATGATGCCAACACATTTCAAATGGTCATATGAACTTCACCCAACCCTTGGTTTGACCCAGTTTGACCAATTGGTCAACTTGACCAAGGTTGACCCATTTTGACCTTAAATGGGTCAACATGAGCCAAATGACATCAAATCAACTCCAAATACTTTGAAATTTGGACCAACCCAATTTCAAACTATTCTAAATCTTTCCAAAGTGAAATCAAATCCAAATAACCATTTTAGCCCTAGGTCAAGAGGTAAACTATGGCCAATTCCACTTGGAATTTAGTCATATCCTTTCTATGGCCACTTGGCTCCCTCTTAATGGACCAAGTGAACACTAATGGGTGAGGTGCACATGACCCAATGGGTTTGGGTCAGTCAAACCCAACCTAAGGCCAAAATAGACCACCCCACTCAAAATAAGCACTTGGGAATCACTCCTCCACCTCATTTAGCACATGGGAACTTCTGCACTACCTCCCTCTAGAAAAACTGAACCACATGGCATTCAAAATGGCCTAACCAACTCACCCCATAGGATCAATTTGATCAAAATGGCAAAGCCATGCTCGGTCGTCCAATTCTTCTAGGGGGAGATATACTTCCCCTAATTTCATTTCAATTGCATAGCCTCATATTCGATTGAATTCTCCACTCTCAGTTTCTTCATGCTGAAAATAGGGAAGCTTAAGGTATTTTCCATGTCATTCAATTCTCCACTAGAGCTCAATTCCTCTTTCAAGCACCTTGAGGAGACCCAATCGAGCTCACCCAAGTCTTCATCCAAGCTTCCAAGGCAAGGGAGGTGGGAGCTTAACCAAAGTCGCAAGCCTAGGAGGACGAATTTGGCTAATTGAAGGATCCACTCAACCTCAAGCCCTCAAATCTAATGCTGTCTCCACTGCCAAGCTACCTCATTAGTTGAGTGATAGCCTAACGGTATGGATCAGCTTAGGTGTAGGAGTGTTTGGTCCTTTATGAAAGAAAATTGCACCCCATTGCAAATTGATCATTAGATCTTCATCTCCTTGCATGATGATGGTGTGAGTTCAATTTGAGCTTAATTCAAGCTCAATCGAGCTCGAATCAAGCCCCAAGAGATGGATGGTTGCCTTCTCCCGCAGGCGAGCTCAGGGATGAATCATGGGTCATCCATCATGCGTACTTTGATGGACGTTCCTGATTAATCCACATTAGATCTGCATTTTAATCCCTTTAATATCACGGGCATAATCTTGACGGTCCGATCCATGATCGGACGGTCCAAGGAAAAGCGTGTAGCGCCGTTGACTGACTGTGTAGCCAATGTGATAACTTAAATATCCAATCCCATCGCACAATGTGGAAAGCTCACGCCGCGTCAACGATCCTCATGGCGCTAATGGGATTAGTTAATTAATTAGGTTTTAATCATAAAATCTTCAAAAATATATAACTAAATGTAGAAAAATCAAAAAAGTACAAACTGAAATGCATATTGAATTTATTTCAAAGGGGAATAATATAAAATTAAGTTTAATTGATTTTGAATAGTAAAATTTCTATAATTTGGGTTTTATTGGGAATGTAATTTTGTAAATTACTCTTTAATTATTCCATTGATTAATTTCAAACTTTTCATGTATGTTTAGTGGGATGACATCTACCTCCCCTAATTTTCTTAGGATTTATTGATGGTTTAATTAGGAAAATTTCTTGATTCATTGCTAATTACTCTCTTAATCAATTAAATGATTAATTAACACACTAAATAGTGATAAATTCATTAATTATGTTTTCTAATTACCTTAGAACAGTGAATGGACTTAGGAAATGAGATCATGAGCCCTCTTCCAAATCTTTTCCCCTAAGTTTATTTCCTTCGGATAAAAAGCTAATTATAGGGAAAATTAATTAAATAGTTTAATCACTTAATTAAATGGCTTAATTAATCAAAATATTTAAATCAAATCAAATTGAATTTAAATCATTTTCTTCTTGGGTAGATGCTTAGGTGTTCAATAACCTAAGTAACTTAAGGAAATCATATCTAACCTATATGTGTAGGAGGGGTTATGAAAGTACTTAAATTAAACCATTTAGCATAATTTTTTTTTCGTGACGAGGTATCCATTTAGCATAATTAATCATTAATTATGAGCTAAATGCATTATGCCCCTTTCTTTCTTTGGTGCATTGCTGATTTAAATTTCTTATGGTTTTATGTCATACATTGGCTCATAATTATTTGGTAAGTATGTTAAAGTGGTGTAAATAAGGGATAATTAATGAACTTAATATACACCTTAGCCTGAATAAAATATAAAATTAACCTAATGGTTCTAAAAAAAACTAAATCAACTCACACATGGGGGAATGGGTTAGGACCAGCAAACTTTCTCACATTCCTTAAACTAAAATCAAACTCAAAAGAGAGTGAGTAAAGTTACATGCTTACATCACTTTTTTTCTTTCCTATCATGCTAAATGTGTATGTCATATGAAAATCATGCATTCATATCTTTTGAAAAATAAATTAAAATGAATTATTTCCTTTATTTCAAATTGCATGTTTTGGCTAAACTAAGAATATGAATGACTATTATCACTACTAAATCCAAAACTATTTTCAAAACTTATAAATCAAATATTATAAATGAAAAGTTCACTATCTATAAGTACTTATGAGCTTGCATGTGAATAGCATAAAATGAGTTATGCGATTTCCTTCTCTTTCTTGACATAAGTTTGTATAGGATTTGCAAAGTGTATGGTCCATTTGAAAAGGACATAGCACTTGCTTAAATCCATTCCTATTCACTCTTATGTCATGAATTAAGAAGAAACTCCACATCACACATGTAAATTAAACAACCAAATCAAACAAACAAACATAAGCTTTTTGCATGATCCTCTTTCCATGCATTTCTTTTTATATATGCACATGTATTTAAGAAAAGTGATATATTATTCTGGACACCCCGGGGTCACGAGGCTTTAAGTAGCCCCAACTAGGTCTTGTACCTTACACCCCAAGTGTAAATAATGGCATCGTACTCACTTATATCTTTCATACTAGTAAATGTGCATATGAAAATGGAAAAGAGAATCTCTCTTTTTCTACTTAACCAAATCATACATCATGAAGCATCCAAATTTTCTTAAGTAATTTCTCTTAGCATTCATCATGAAGGTGTGCTAAATATTTTCATTTGTATGTATAAATATGTTTATGATCCATCAATATGAATGTTGCACATGTTGGAAAGAAATAAAGTGTTGTGTATTTCATGATAGTAATTCACTTTACTTAATCTTAAAATGCCTTTCTCTTTGAATAGGTTTGTTTATAATCCATATAAATATAGGATTAATTAAAATACATAATAAAATATTCACTAAACAAAAGTTATTAATGAATCTACCATAGAAATTACTTAAGGTAGGGAAGAAAGAGAAGTTCTTTTTTTTTTCTCTCTCTTTAAAATACTTAGTAATTAAGTGTATATTCATTCAAACCAAATCAAATCATGAAATAAAACTTAACTGAATCAACTAAACCACTTTGTGGTGAAATTTTTATGATTTCTAAAAGAATTTATACTTCCATATTCAATCTATGCGGGACAAACCACCTGACTGCTTAGGCTTACGGGCCAAGTGGTGGCAGTTGTAAGTCTAAGAAGTCGGGTGATTTGTCCAAAATCCTAACTACAAAAATGTATGAAAAGGAAAAGTAAATCTAACTAACTCCTATAAAATAAAGATTAGCTAAACAAATCATACAAATTTCAAGCATGCATATTGGACTTAGCACCCCACACATGGGTAACCAACTCCACCTGGCCTATTGGATTATGCTTAGGGGTATAAGCACCTGCATAGCAAAAGTATTTATATTTTTGTTACAACACCCCTTAAGCACAATCCCCTGCATAAAATAATGATTAGACTAAATCATCCTACCATTCTTTCTATGCACATTCACCCTAACATCTAGACTAGAAATAATACATCACAAAATAAAAACAAACATCAAACCATGCACCGCCCTAACCTAAAGCTAGAAGTGGTGACTTAACCCAATGTGTGTGCTTTAAAAGGTTCGTGTGATTTGCTTAACTATATCTTGTAGGCTTAAATTTTCTAAGTGTGAAGATGTTCAACTTAGATAAGTGATTTCATTTAAGTTGTTTAGTTGATTTGGGTTGATTTTATTTTGTATTTTGATTTGATTTAAGTGAATCCTATAATTAATTACTATGTTTTAAAGAGAAGGAAAAGTGAAGAGAACTTCTCTTTCCTTCCCTACCTTAAGTAATTTCTAAAGTGGAATCATATTTGATTTTGTTTAGTGATTATTTTATTATGTGTTTTAATTAATCCTAAAGATTAGATTTTTTCTAAACCAACCTATTCAAAAGAAAGGCATTTTAAGATTAAGTAAGGTGAACTAATATTACGAAACACACATCACTTCATTCCTTTCCCAACATGTATAACATGCATATGGATGAATCCTAAGCATATCTATACATACAAATGGAAATGTTTAGCACACTTTATGATGAATGATAAGAAATTTTAATTAAGAAAATTAGAATACTTTATGATGTATGATTTCCATTAAGTAAAAAAGAGGGGTTTCTTTTATCCATTATTCACATTAACATGTATATGTATAAAAGGAATAAGTGAGTACGACGCCATTATTAGCACCAGTGATGTAAGGTACAAGAACTACTTAGGGCTACTTAAAGCCTCGCAACCCCGGGGTTGTCCAAACTAATATACCGCTTTCCTTAAATATAAACACATGTACAAAAAAATGAATGGAAGAAAGAAAGATGCAAAAAGTTTGTATTTGTTTATTTATTTTGTTTATTCAATTTATATGTACAAGTGTGGATATCCTTCTTAGGTGATAGCATATGAATAAATAGGAATAGATTTAGGCAAGTATTATATTATTTTCAAATGAACTATACACTTTGCCAAATCCTATTCAAAATTATGCTAAAAGTAAAGAGAAGGAAAGCTACACTATGCACATCTTCATATTTATATCCACATGCAAGCATATAAATAATTATAAGTAGCACACTTTCAATTTTAGGTGTTTGATTTATAGATTTTGAAATTAGTTTTGAATTTAATAGTGTTAATATCCATTCATATTTTTTACTTTAAACAAAACATGCCATTTGACATAAAGAAAATATTTTATTTTTAATTTTATTTTTGAAAATAATGAATGCATGAAATTCATATGACATACACATTTAGCATGTTAGGAGAGAACTAAAGTGATCAAATCATGTAAACACATTCACCCTATTTAATTCCTAAAGATAATCTTTTGAAATAAGAAATCTTAAAGCAAATCAAGTTATTTTCAAGGGAGATTTGATTTTATTTTGAGTTTGATTTCATTTGAGAAATATGAGGTGAGTTTGCTATTCTTAACCTATTCCTACATATGATTATTGATTAAGCTTGTTCTTAGGATTATTAGATGATTTTGTTTATATGTTGCTTAGGTTAAGGTATGAATTAAGTGTGTTAATTAGCCCTTACCTACACCACCTTAGTATAGTTAATCAAAAAATTATGAGCAAATGATATGACATAAAATGACACAAGGAATTTAAATCAACAATGCACATAGGAAAGAAAGGTACCTAATGCAATTGACTCATGATTAAAGATTAATTAATCTAAGGGGTTTATTTTAAGTAATTTCATAACACCTCTCATAACAGTGAGTTGAGTTTTGATTTCCTTAATTATACTTAGGCTCTTGAACACCTAAGCATCTATCCAAGATAGATTAATTTAGTCCTAGTTAGTTTTAGAATTTTATGGAATTAATTAAGGAAGTAATTAGTGAATTAACCCTTAATTAAGATTAGATTAAGGAAGAAAGGGATTTAAGGAATAACTTAAGGAAAGTATCACAAAATTATTCCCTAAATCTCATATTCACTTAAGCAAAACTTAGTTGACTCAATCTAAGGGTTAGACCACTAATTATACCCTTAATTAAGATTAATTATATTAATGGAGTGATTAAGGAATGAACAAGCAATTCCTCTAATTAAACCACCAATAAATCCCAAGAAAATTTGAGGAGGTAGAAGTCATCCCACTAATTCTGCACAAGAAGTTTGAGATTAATCAGTGGAGTAATTAAAGGATAATTAGCAAAATAACATTCCAAATAAAACCCAGATCTAGAGAAAAGCACTATTCAAAATCTATTGAAATCATTTTTAGAATATTCTATGTTCAATTATCTATCCAATATAATTTATTTTATATTCTTCTAATTTTTCTAGGCTTAGATATGAATTTAGGAAGTTTCCATGATTAATTAGATAATTTAATAGCCTAATTAAATGTTTAGTCCCATCGACGTCATGTGGACCGCTGACATGGCATGCACTTTCCATGTGGCATGATGTGGTTTGATATTTAAGTTATAACATCATAGCAACGCATCATTGATGGCGCTACACACTTTCTCCTCATCCATCCGATCAAGGATCGGACGGTTGAGGTTAAAGTAGTAATTCTAAAGGGATTAAAACATAGATCTATGTGTCTTTGATCAGGGCTGTCCATCCAAAATGCATGGATGGATGGCCCATGATCCTTCCCTATTCTTCTCTAGGAATGGACACTTTCCATCTTCTAGGAGAAGATCCAAGCTCGATTGAGCTTGGATTGGATTGAAACTCAATCCACACCATCTAAAGATAAAGGTGATCACATCTAATGGCTAGAATCTTATGGGGGTAATACTTTACTTCATAAAGGACCAGATCACATCTAGATTAAACTCAGTATGATGGCATACCTCGTCGGAGGTGATCACTGATGCTCGATTCCTTGGAGAAGCTTCGTTTAGTGGAGATGAAGCTTTGTTGAGAGTTTGAGGCCTTGAGATTGGATGGATCCTTCTATGGGTTAAGTCCACCTTCACTTGAGCTCGGTCTTGATCAAGAGTGGTCCTCCCTTGCCTTTGGAGCTTGGGTGAATTGATCCCTTTGAAGCTAGGAGGAGTTGATTTGAAAATGTGGAGTCAGTTGGCTTTTCAATGGAGCTCCCCTATTTTTGATTCGAGTAAATTAGAAAATGGAGAAGTAAAATCACTCTAGGAAGCTTGGCATCACTTGGCAATTTCTCCTCTGGCTTCCTTTAGCTCAATCGAGTAAGAGAGTTTGAAGACTGAATTGAATTAGGGGGCGTATATCTCCCCCTTGAAGGATCAGATAACTGTGCCTTCACTTGCCATTTTGATCCAATTGACCCTATTCAAGGGGTTTTTTGAGCTATTTAAAGTGGCATGGAATTCAAATTTGGCCAGAAGAGGAGTGGGTGAGGTGGCCATGTGCTCAAGCAAGGTGGAAGGAGGATTCCATGTGGCCATTTTCAAAGGAGGTGGTCGATTTTGGGTTTGGGTTGGGTTTGGCTGACCTAAACCCATTGGGTCATGTGCACTAGGTTCATTAGTGACCATTTGGTCCACTAAGAGCATGCCAAGTGTCCATGAAAAGGATTTTACCAAATTTTGAGTGGTTTTGATTTTGGGTTACCCTATGGCCTAGGGGTAAAATGGTCATTTGGCTTGGGTTTCAATTTGAATATGTTTGGTATGTTTGAAAAATGAGTTAGGCCAAGTTTCATTGAATTTGGAGTTGGTTTGATATGATTTGGCTCATGTTGACCCATTTAGGTCAAAATGGGCCAACTTAGGTCAAGTTGACCAATTGGTGAAATTGGGTTCAACCAAGGGTTGGGTCAAGTTCATATGACCATTTGAAATGATTTTTGTGGCTTTGGTTTGATTGAATTTGGTTTATATTTAGTTTTGGTTCAATTGAGTTCATTTAGGTCAAATGGGTTAAGTTGACCAAATTGACCCATTTGACCTATTTGGATTAGGTCATGGGTTGGTTCATGTTTTTTTGGCCATTTGAAATGGATTAGTATCTTTAGTTCCAATTAATTTGGTTTATATTTGAGTTTGGCTCAATTTGACCTTTTAGGTCAAGTTGGGTTCATGGTCAATTGGGCTAGGTTAGGTCTAGTTGGCCAATTGAGGCTTTGGTCAAGTTCAATAATCATTTAGGAATGAACTTGACCCAATGGTTTCAATCAATTTGGCATAGATCAAGTTTTGACATATTTTGACTTTTTAGGTCAAGTTGGGTCAACTTGGGTCAAGTGGCCAATTGGGCTAGGGTAGGCTCAAATGTTGACTTGGTCAAGTCAATCATTGACCATGAATGAACTTAGATTAATGGTTTCAATCAATTTGATCTATGGTAGATTTGGCTATTTTAGATTTCATTTTGGCTAAGTGTTGACTTGGTCAACCCATAGGTTTGACTTTGTTTGACCCAATTTGAGTGATTGATTATCTCATGATGATTGTTGATCATGATGAGAGGCTTAGGTGGGCTTAGTTCAATCTAGTTTGGTTAGGATTAGAATTTGTCTCATAAGGGTACTTTAGGTTACTTTGGGCCAAGTGAGCTTAAGTGGGTCAAATGACTTGTTCAAAACTTGATTTGAGTTTGATTGAACTCACATATGGACTTATGATTGAAATATAAATCCATTTGCAAGTGGTTTGAAGTCAAATGGGTTTTGATTCATTTGACAATTTCAAGTTCAAGGGTGAACATAAGTTTGACTTTGATTTTTGAATTGAGTTTTGGTTTGGTGATTGAAGTTTATGTTTATATTTGGATTCATGATTGAAGGATTGATTGAATCATGAAGAAAAATCAAGAGTTTGGCTTGATTTGAAATTTCTTTGGCTAAGTTCAAGATTTTGACTTGAAAGGCTTAGGTTGGATTTTGATTGAATTTGAGTTTAATTTTTGGAGTTGGTTTTGGTTGATTGAATTTATTATATATATATATATATATATATATATATATATATATATGAATATAAATGAGAATATAATTGGGTTATGAGAAAATTTCATGAAATTGGATTGATTTGAATTTGATCTAGGATAAGTCCTTAAGAGGGAATCAAAGTGACTTTGGAAAGATTTTTTGATTTGGATTTGAAATTTGGTTTTAGTTTGATTGATTTGAATTCATATTTCATTTATATATGTGAATATAAATGAGAATATAAATGGGTCGTTAGAAAATTTCATTAGTTTGAGTTGATTTAGATTTGATTGAGGCTAAATCTTTAAGAGGGGATTAAATGACTTAGAAAAGATTTTGGGCTTCGAATTGAATTTTAGATTTAGTTTGATTGATTTGAATTTATATTTCATTTATATATGTAAATATAAATGAGAATATAAATGAGTTGTGAGAAAATCTCATGAGTTTGACTTGATTTAGATTTGATTTAGGCTAAGTCCTTAAGAGGGGATCAAAGTGACTTAGGAAAGATTTTGAACTTGGACGGGCTTCAATCATAAGTTTCAATCATGGGTTTGAATCATTTGGCATTGATTTGAGTTTGGGGAAAATCAATTAAGGTGGAACTGATTTGGGTTTGATGTTGATTTGATTAGGAGTTTGACTTGAAGGAAGGAAGTAAGAAATGTGGTTCAAGCTATAAGGTAGGTAAATTCCCCTAACACCCCTAAGGCATGACCTATTCCTATAACTAACTCTTCTAAGTCTATAGGGCTAGGTTGAGTGTCTACCTAATCACTAGGTGTGTTTGAAGGCTAAGGATCTCTTAAAGTCTAAGAGGAGTCTTATGTCTATGATGGAGGGGTTGAGAGCTCATCCTAAAAATGAGATCAACATACTTAAATGAAACTACTCTCTAAGTTGAACATTTTCATACTTAGAAAACCTAAATCTTAAAGCCTAACTAAGCATACAACATAAACCTTATAAGGCACACACATTAGACTAAGTCACCACTTCTAGTCCTATGTTAGGGTGGTGCATGGTTTGACGTTTGCTTTTACTTTGTGATGTAATGTTTTAGTCTGGATGTTAGGGTGTATGTGCGTAGACTGAATGGTAGGGCGATCTTAGTCTAACTATTGTCTCCTGTAGGGGATTATGCTTAAGGGGCGTTATAATAAAAATATAAATGCTTTTGCTATACAGGCTGCTTATACCCCTAAGAATAATACAGAGTAGGCTAGGTGGACTTAGTTACTCATCTGTGGGGTGCTAAGTCCAATATACATGCTTGGGATTGTTTGGTTTTGTTTATCTAATCTCTGTTTTGTAGATGTTAGTTAGATTTACTTTCCCCTGTTCATGTAATTTTGTAATTTGGATTCAAAATTAATGTTATGTGAGATTAGAATGAACAATGGTCATAAGACTTTATCTTATGTGCCATGTGAAGCTTTTAGAGAAACCACATTCCAATCATCCAAAAGGAGAAAGAAGAAAATACCAAATGAAGAAAGAAGAATAGAGATTGAAGACCCCACATAACATGAATTCTTTCTTGATTGTAATTAATTTATCTATAATTTGGGTTGTATAAATGTAGAGCTCGACTACCCAATTTATTTTAGGGTTTGTGCGGTGGAGCCTGACCATGAAAGACCTTTTATTCTTTTGCATTAGCTTTATAAATTGATTGATGTTTATTTAGCTTGTGCATTAAGGCGGCATATTTTTCTAGTTTCTTCTTACTTTGATGTATGGCCTAGATGATGATTAGGCTCTTAGGAAAATAATTTTTCTATCCAAATAATGAACTCAAAAATAAAAATGAACAACTCATAATCTTACTTAAAGCCTATGTTTTAAATCAGGATAAAAGAATTAACAACCCCTTAGTTGAATGCCATATTTTCTTTCTCATATCATGCATAAAAAGCATATTATTTCACTCTTGATTTGGAGGGCTTCCACCTGTGCTAGAGAACTTGGCTTGACCTTTGAGAGCCATGGTGGAACACACCTCTCTTCTTGCTGATTTTGGCCCATAATCTAATTTCTTGTGCATTGGGAATATGAATCCTATAAGCCTGTGTCAAATGAATTATCCAAATATGAAAATAAATTGTAACAAAATTTGCATTAGATTTAAGTCATTAAATCATGCCCTACAAGATCTAGTCTCTTAGGGAGTTTGTTTAAATACATAGTCCCTTTCTAAATAAATAATAACTTAGCTATCTTGCAAAAGTATATGACTTGCCTACATGTATTTAAAATCATAGGAGGAGTTAGTTGGCAGCCACCCCCAGGTGATTGTAAGTCCAAACAATCGGGTGGTTTACCCTCTCTTGTGGAGGTAAACCATATACCCATTTTTGCCTTAGCTTTAAGTCATGCTTTGGCTTGCTAAAACTCCATAGATTTAGGTTCTGAGGTTGCTACTTCCTTTTGTGGGCTACGATCATAAATTCTCACCTCTTAGGAATTTCCATGATCTTGTATCACAGAATTATAAGCCCTAGATTTATAAACAAAAATTGAACTCTAATAAATAAATCACTTCAATTTCAAAAATATAAAGCCAAACCATAGGATATTTTGGGATGCTTACAAGGCTTCCCAGTATCATAAACATCCCCAACTTATCTTCCCTTGGTTTCAATAATAACTCCCTCCTCTTGTTTAATCCCACTTGATCTTCTAAAAATAAACCAATTGATAAGGTAAGGTTCACTCTAAAAATAAAGAAAAAAAAATTCTTTATAAAAAATAATAATTTCTAGAAAGCACTTTTTCAAAATGCACAAATTTTTTTACAAATCAAACCTCATCTAACAATCTTTATGATTGTGATATGTATGATCTTTTTCAAAGAATAAAGTCAAAAAATCATCTTTTCAAAAGAAAAATCCAAAATTATATTTTTCAAAAGCACAAGTGAACATCTTCATTCAATTCATTTTGATGAAGATTTCATTTTCAAAAATAAAATTCTACAATCATATTTTCCAAAAATACAAGTGAATATCTTCACTCAATTCATTTTGATGAAGATTTCATTTTCAAAAAAAAAATAATAAAATAAAATAAAATAAAATCAATAATCATATTTTCCAAAAATAAAAATGGACATCTTCCCTCAATTCATTTTTTTTATGAAGTTTTCATTTTCAAAAATAAAATCCATAATCATCCTTTTCAAAAAGCATAAGTGAACTTCCTCATTGAATTTATTGAATGAGAATTTCATGTTTCAACAAAAAATATAAAATCCAACAATTATATTTTCCAAAAGAGCCAAATGAACATCTTCATTCAATTTATTGAATGAATATTTCATTTTTCAAAACAAAACCAACAATCATTTTTAAAATCAAAATCAACAATCATATTTTCAAAAAAGGATAAATGAATATCCTCATTCAATTTATTGAATGATGATTTTATTTTCAAAACAAAATCAATATCCATATTTTCAAAAATAAAAACACATTTGGATATTTCATTTAGCATACCAAAATTTGCAAAGTGAAGATCCACTTTTCAAAATCAAAAATTCAAACAACATTTGGATCTTTCATTTAGCATACCCAAATTTGCTAACTGAAGATCCACTGTTCAAAATCAAAAATCCAAACAACATTTGGATCTTTCATTTAGCATACCCAATTTTCTAAATGAAAATCCACTTTTCAAAATCAAAATCACAAAAACATAAAACACATTTGGATTTCCTTAGCATGCCTAAATTTGCTAAGAATCATCTTTTCTAAATCAAAATCACAAAAACATGAAACCCATTTGGATTTCCTATTTAGCATACCTAAATTTGCTAAGTAGAAATCCTCTTTTCAAAATCAAAAGGAAAAAATGAATCACATTTGGATTTTCTTAGCATACTTAAATTTGCTAAGAATCCTCTTTTCAAAATCATCAAAATACAAAACACAAGGATCCTTTATTTAACATACATAAATTTGCTAAGTAAAGATCCTTTTTTGAAAAAAAAATAACAAAACATTTGGATTCTTCATTTAGCATACCCAAATTTACTAAAGTGAAGATTCTATTTTCAAATCCAAACATGATTCACAAACAAGCAAAAGAAGAAGAAAATTATTTCAAAACACCTCACCTAGCATACTTAAATTTGCTAAGTGAATAAATTGCTAAAATAACAAATCAAAATAAAATCAATTGATCCTTTACTTTAACATACTCAAATTTGTTAAATGAAGGGTCTTCAAACTCAAAAATCCAATTCAAATATGAACATATAGATGCATCAATCTCCTCAAAGATATTTGAACCCATTTTCAACATACACAAATTTGTTGGAAATGGATTCTACATTTAGAAAAATCTCCTTTTCAATCAATCTCAAAATCTCTCTTCCAAATTCATTTGAGCCCCACAATAACACTTTCAAGTTGTTGAGGGTGGGTTCAAATTCTAAATTCAAATTCAAAAAAACAACAAAATAAAAATCTGATTCAAGTTTATTTTTCAACATTGCAGACTTTCAGTATGTTAGTTTCAATTTCAGTTTCAGTTCTATTCATTTCAATGGCAGCACAAAAGTTCTCACATTTTCTCATGAGATGGATTTGGCCTTAGATCAGGCCAATCTCCCACGCTCTGACTATGCCCACCTCATCCACTTTGGCTGAGGCTTTGAGGGGGCTCGGATTACATGTGAGGGGACCACCATCACGACTATTAGCTATAGCGTAGTGATCGGGCAAGAGCCGATCATCCGATTTGAGTTACCATTAGATTCAGATATTCCCTCACTAAAGAGGAAGGCTATGGCAGTTCCCACAATAGTAGTAGCAGTGCCAACGCCAGTGCACCCCATTGTTCCAATTGCTGCCCTAGTGTGGGATATCACCCAATCATTGACACGTTCCAAGGGGAAGGCTCCCTTGATCCTAAGGATTGTCTCCTCTGCCTTGGAGATTGGGTTTAGTTTCTATACTGCTTGATACTAGGACTCAACACAGAAATAAGAATCGCATGATCAAACGGTATCACACTCATATAGCGAGGGAGTTGGAGGCAGTTTCTCAGGCTGCCATGGAGGAGTCACCTAGGGTAGTGTCTCCTCTCATTACAGAGAATAGGTTTCACCGCCTCTCTGGTTCTGATAGAGATGATATTAGAAGGATTTTTGCTTTGCCTCTGCTAGAAGTTCATTTTCAGGCTCCTATTAGTGAGAAAAGGAGGTTGTATGCTGGCCTGAGGTCAGTTCTTTGCTAAGTTGGTGGAGCCTACAAATGATTGGAGTTTGGGGCTCAATTAAATTTGAGATAAGTTATCCCCATAGCATGGGTAGACAGATTAGATAGGAGAGGGCTAGGGTAGCCCGTACATCAGTTCATATCACTAGTCAGGAACACCGGAGGTATAGTCGACAGATAGCGGCCTCTGCACCTATGTACTTTCTCGATCGGCGTGCTACTCATGTCAATCACACTGATAACATCTTATTGATGGGAACTACCCATCACAAGAGAGGAGCTCTTGTTCATAGAGAGTTATTGGTTCCTCCACCTCACTGCTCTACCCCTTGCCCACCATCTCCTGTACATGTTCCAGCATCTACCATTCCAGCAAAGGCCATGAAGGTCGCATTTGGGGAGAAGAGAACCCCACTGGTGATCCAGCTACGACCATGAGATTCCGTTCCATCTACATCACCTACTGTGGCGAGGTCGAGCTCTCCTGCTTGACCTTGTGCCTCGGTTGTGGTGTGGAAGGAATGGTGACCTCGGAGTATCATAGTCATTCCCTCACCACCACCACCTCAGTAGGCTATGAAGGTAGCAATAGTCAAGGGAGCAGGAGATAGTTCTGTTGCCCCCATGGCCATCGATCCTCCTAGGAGTACTTCTCCATTTAGATCGAGCTATAGCTTGGAGCATCTTTCTTCTAGTGAGCGTAGCCCTCATAGGGTTTGCTCTCTAGCAGTAATAGAGGTCAGATGTCTATTTGCTCATGATAATGATCCTACTACCAGTCAGCCCCGATCATTTGTACCTGTTAAGGTAGACCGATCCCTAGATGACATTATAGCCTAGTATCTAGTGGAGAAGCAAGAGATCTTAGGATATGCCTGGTCTTATTTAGAGGATGAGAAGATCAGCTTTGATCATAATGAGGATGATCTATTAGTGGATTCAGTGGGGGTACACATGGTAAGCACCAGGGGTTCCCTCCTCCATGATCAGTACACTTTGGAAGGTGATGTGGCCGAGCAGGAAGACACAGTCTACTCGACCCAATACCTCCATTAGCAATTAAAGCAATAGGATGAACAAATAGATAAGATGGAGAAGTAGCTTGAGGATTTGCTAATAGCTATTTTTGCACTTTAAAAATAAGCACCAGCAGTTCATCCTACTATAACATAGACTAGTCAAGCAGAGTTGGTGCATGTCTTGGATCTAGCCAAGACTTTACCTCCAGTAGAGCAGGGAAGCACCAGTTTGTATTGGAAGGTAGTGGATAGTACCTCCATACAAGAAAAATATATTAAAACCATGGTTGAGCACTAAGTGAGAGAAGCGTTTGCTCAAGCATGAGGAGGATCATCGGTTCCAAAGGGTAAATCCTACCTAGAGGAATTTGATACCATCCAGTATCCTAAGGGTTTGGTGCCACCTTCTTTCAAGAGCTTCGATAGCAGCGGGAACCCAAGGTAGCATATAGCTCATTTCAGGGCCAATTATTGCAACGCCGATGAAAGTAATGCTCTCTTATTTTAACTTTTTATCAGTAGCTTAGCAACATAGCCTTCGATTGGCACGCTGAACTTCCCAATAGTTTAGTGAAGATTTTTGCTGAGTTAGAGCAACTCTTCATTAAGAGTTTTGATGGAGCTCAGCAAAGGGTGATTATAGGTGATCTCATTGTGACTCAACAATACCATGGTGAGTCTCTCATTAATTATATTCTCAGATGGTGTAATTTGAGTATGAAATGCGGACCACAACTGTCTGAACATCATACCATTGAGATTTTGCTTAAGAATATCCATGGCCGATCACGTTCATGCTCAAAGCTTTCACCATCAAAACATTTGAGAAACTAATCAACAATGCATCTATCTTACAAGGAGAAGCCAAATGGTTGCCTTTTTCAAATCAATCAACAAAGTCAAAGCTACAAAAAGCTTATGAGAAGAAACCAGGGGCAGTGACAGCAGTAGACAAGGGGAAATAGCCAGCTAGAGTGTAGTATGAGAGACCACTTGCTTCGTAACCATCACTTCAATCTCCTCTACCATCACCAAGGCCATCCTACTGGTTGCCATAATAGTCTCCATAGCTTGCACCACCTCCTCCTCAGCTATATCCATAGTAGCAGTGGTCCGTCAGGTAGCTATGGCCCACCTACTCTTTTGGATAAACTAAATAAACCATGTTCATTTAAGAGGGAGGTAATCAAGAAAATCTTTAAGAATATGTTAAAGAAACTTGATTTCCATCTACCCAAACCTAGAAGGCTTGAGGAAGTGGGCAAAGCAATGATCCTAACTTTTTCCCCTAGCACCGCATGCTAGGTCATATTTTGGAGGATTTCTTTACATTCAAGGATTGGCTTGAACATAGCTTTAAGATAGGTGCCATAGTTATACTATGGGAATACCTTATAGAACAATAATCCAATTCTATTAGGTTAATTATTGGGGATACCTGCAATCCTTCCAAAATTAAAGAAGGTTGGGATATCTTTTTATCGCGTACCTCTAAGAAGATTGTGTCCAAAATCAAGAATCTTTCCTTGCAGGTGCCTGAGGCAGCTCAAACCTCCAACATTGAGGAAGGTTTACAAGTTGTCTAAGACAACTTAGGGAAGGTAGGAGCTCACCAACAAGTAGTTGTAGCAACTTATGCCAGCCTGGGATAGCCAAGTAGCACAATCACCGATCGAGCCCAGCCTCCAGTCCATAGTTATAGCTACCACTTCAATGAGCTCCTCTACTTCAGCTAGCTCTTCTTGTAGTAGACATCTTATATCGGTGGATGAGGGCATCAAATCCCTTACCCCACTTACTTTACTTAACTTTTACTATGTACCTCTTTCAAAATCCAAGAAATCAAGGAACAAAGCTAGTTTGAATTATATCTATGTCACTTCTGATGGGTTGTCTAACTCTATTCTTTTATAAAACTCTTCAAGTCTAAATAATAATTATAACAACTTTGATCTTCCTCTTTATGATTCAGAGTTGGACTTTCCTTCTCTGAATACTACGGGTTCACCTCTTGAGATGGACTTAGAATCATCTGATTTTGAGGGTCCTATTGGAGAAGCTGTAGGTGAGCCTGATGAGCAGGAAGAACCTTCCATTAACTTACCATAAGAGATCACCAAAGTCAACCTCTATAGTGGCTAGGTTCTACCTCCTAGGGCAACACTTCATGATAGAGAAAAGTAAGTTGTTGGTTTAGATGATCGAGAAGACCCTCCACAGGATGCTCCACCCTTGGATATGCTTGTGGAGGATCAGCCTAGAGTGGATTATAATGTCCTCTCTCACCTAAGAAAGTTGCCATATAAGCTAAGCATATATGATGCCCTTGTCTTATCAAAAGAGATGAGGGAGTCATTAATCAAGGCTCTCCTTGATCTTGAAATATGCTTAGCTCAGCTGACCATTGTTAGAGAGGAGGCACATTATTCTAGAGAAGCCTAAGGAACCACTTTCATAGATGAAGACCTTCTTTTAGGAGATATGGAGCACAACCGTCTCCTTTACATTACAGTGGACATGGGTAGATTCAGACTTTCAAGGGTTCTTGTTGATCTAGGTGCATCGGTGACCATTATGAGTCTAAATTCTCTTGCCTATTGGAGGGTCAATAACTCTACACCAGTAGGAGATCAGATGATGTTGAGGATTCAATGAACAAGGTGAGAGGGCTTTAGGTTCCATAGTGTTATATTTGGAGATAGGTGAATGTAAGACTAAAGCCAAGTTTTATATAATTGATTCAAATACTTCATTCACTGCTTTGCTTGGTAGGCCTTGGATACATCAGAAAAAGATGATTCCAACCTCCCTCCACCAGTGCATCAAGTTCAGGAAGAATGGGATTGAATACTATGTAAAGGGTGATGAAAAGCCATTTTCAGTCAATGAGATTAAGATATATGAAAATGAGACCTATTATCTTCCTCAAAAATCTTTCCTCATGAACTTGGTCAAAACTCAAATGCAAAAAAAAAAAAGAATAAAAAGAAGAGAAAAAGAAAAAGAAAAAGAAAAGAAAATGAAAGTTCAAGTGAACGAGAAAAGGACATCAACGAAGAAGTACAACCACATATCACATTCCACCCACAGTTCATTCCATCATATAGACATGTGGGTAGGATGACTCGACCTCAACTAAGCAGAGGCAGAGGAAGAAATAGAGGCAACCCTAGAGGTGGAAGACCCCCTAATTGGCAACCAGCCAACATGGGTTATGTTTTACTTCATAGGAGTACCCATACTATTCACATAGACTTGGAGTCTAGTTCGAAGGACGAGTCTCATGTGATTAGTATACCAACCAACCCCTCTCAGCAAGTTCCATTAGAGGTGACACTCAAACCAAATAGGGATGAAGACCAGGCCTCTATACAAAGCAAAGTATTTGAATCAAGTTTATGTGAAACTATTTAACATCGGTTGGGAACTTAAGCTCTAACCTCACTTTCATCTCGAAAAGTTAAAGGTTTAGTAGTTAAGAAAACCCCTAAGTCTTCCATTGATGCGAAGTGGAAGAGATTCCTATTGGGATCATCATCCTCAAGTCCAGAAGTTGATGTAGAACTTGAAGATGATTCATATAAATAATTAATGGAATTGCCTTTTGATTGGTACTTACCTTGTGTTCTTAATCTTGCAAAGAAAGGTTTGATTACTTATACATGATCTAAGCACAAGTCAAAATACTTCAAAAAGCTATGGAACAACAGAGGTAGGGATGCATAATCAAGATTAGGATTAAGATTTGGTACAGTGGGTCTAGTCAATGATGATAATTATTGCTTAATTATTACCAATCATCTGGAATCTGATAGATTTTTCTCAAACCATACTAACTCTTATGAGAAAGTATGTCTAGAAACTTCAAATGATCCAGATGATCTCCAGATCAAAGATGCCCCTCTAGAATTTGAAGAAGAAATTCATTCAAGAATTCACAAGCTTAATGAAATCAACCTCAGGATAGAAGAAAATCCATGCCCGACATACATCAGTTCATTGCTAAATAAAGAAGAAATCAATGACTTAGTTTGGCTATTGATTGAGTTTAAAGACTGCTTTGCATGGAGTTATGAAGAGATGCTTGGATTATCTCTTGACATAGAAATCCATAAACTAGCAATAGATCCTAATGCCAACCCTGTCAAGTAAGCTCCTAGGCGCATTTGATTAGAAATCATACAATAGGTCATTTTTGAAGTCTGGAAACTGATTGATGCTATTATTCATCAGGGAAGAAAAATACCTCCTAATTAGCCAGTGTCATCCAGTTAAGAAGAAGAAAGGCCAAATTCACATATGCATCGATTTCAGGGCTTAAATAAGGCATGTCTTAAGGATGAGTTTCCTTTTCCTATACCAGAATTAATGGTGGACATCGCCTCATCTCATGCAGTATCCTTCTTCATGGATGGGTCATCTGGTTACAACCAAATCAAGATGGCCCCAAGGATGAAAGAAACACTACTTTTTGAACTCCGATCAGAATCTATTATTATAAGGTCATGCCTTTCAGCCTGAAAAATGCTGGTGCTACATACCAATAGGCCATGACTTAGATCTTCAATGAACTCATCCATCATTAGGTTGAGTGCTATGTATGTTGATCTAGTAGTGAAACAAAAGAAAATGAAGACCATCTCTTCGACTTGAGAGTAATTTTGAATGGTTAAGATAATACAACCTCAAAATGAATCTCATGAAGTGTGCATTTGGAGTAGCTTTAGAGAAATTCCTTGGTTTTGTTGTCTGACGAGGGGAATAGAGATAGATCCAGAAAAGATCAAAGCTATCTTAGAAATGCCACCCTCTAAAAGTAAAACTCAACTCAGATCTTTCCAAGGGCAGTTGGCATATCTAAGATGCTTTATCTCCAACCTGTCGGGGAAATGCAACCCATTTTTAGCATTTGTCAAAAAGGATACCAAGTTCAAGTGGCATGATAAGTGCCAGCATGCCTTCGAAGATATCAACTAGTATTTGGGGAAGCCACCAGTCCTAGTAGCCCCTATCCTGGGCAGGCCATTGATCCTCTACACAACTGCATTAGATGGCTCCCTTGGCACTTTGTTGGCCCAAGCTAATTATGAAGGGAAGGAGAAAACTCTCTACTACTCTAGCCATCGTCTGATCCCTGCTAAAGCTAACTACCCACCTATTGAGAAACATTGCCTAGCTTTAATCTTTGCATACCAAAAGCTATGGCACTATATGCTTTCTCATAAGATGAACTTGATTTCCAAAATCAATCCAGAGTATCTCATAACTCGGTTAGCTCTATTCAAATGTTTGGCACACTGGTCCATGATTTTCTTGCAGTTTGATATCACTTTTGTACCCCTCCATGCTATAAAAGGACAAGCACTAGCAGATTTCTTAGCAGCACACCCACTTCCTGCTGCTTCTCCAGTTAGTGAAGATCTCCCTGGCGAACAAATCATGAACTTAAGGGATATTGACAATCATTATTGGGAGATGTATTTTGATGGTGCGGCTTTCTTTGACAAAGGGGAAGCACCACGATCTACTCTTCTTGGAAAGACAAGGGTAGGAATAATTCTCTTAACTCCAGACCATGATGTGATGAGATTCTCATACTTTCTCTTTAATCCCTGTACCAACAATGAAGTCGAGTATGAAGCTTTGATTGCCAGTCTAGAGTTAGCCATTACAGTGTGTATCAAGAGCATCAACATCTATGGGGACTCCCAGTTGGTCATCAACCAAATTGTCAGGTCCTATAAAGTTCTCAGACTCAAGCTTCATCATTACCACGATTGAAGATGTTGGCCCAGATCCCTGAAGTCACCATGTACAAGATCCCTCGAGGAGAGAATGTAGTAACAGATTCTTTGGCCAAACTTGCCAAAGAATTGGCATGTTCGGAAGATGAGTCCATTCCAATAAGGGTCCAAAATAGACAAGTCCTATCCCTTATTGATGTTGAACTCATCGAGAGACTTTCTATTGAAGGGGAGGTTGCCGTTGCAAAAACCATGAGGAGCTAGCTTGGATTTTACCATTCATAGATTACTTGAATACCGACAAACTACATTAAGAGATATCGTAAACCCATCAGGTGAAACAATAGCTCTCTCCTATGCTCGTGGATGGCAACTTGTACCGACGGTCTTTTGATCAAATGTGGTTATGCTATTTTGATAAAAATGAAGCCCATAGGATTGTGATCGAGGTACATTTAGGTCTATGTGGAGTGCATCAATCCAGTCTGAAGATGAAAGCAAAGATCAAGAGACTAGGATACTACTGGACCTCGATGATTACAGACTGCATGAATGTGGCTAAGAGATGCCATCAGTGTGAGGTACACGATGCGGTCTTACATCAATCACCCAACATCCTACTACTTTAGCCTCATGGCCATTTGAGTGTTGGCATATCGACATAGTGGGTCCTATTGATTCTCCTTCTATGGGTCATCAGTTCATCCTAGTTGCCATCGACTACTTTTCCAAGTGAGAGGAGGTAATCCCATTAAGAGAGGTCACAACTCAACATGTGCTCCAATGTTTCAGGAACCATATCGTAAGTAGGTTCGGGGTACCTCGACAAATTATATCCAATAATGGTACTGCATTCAAAAGCATCAAGATCAACGACTTTGCCAGAAGACACAATATAGATTGGAGATACTCTACCATCTACCACCTTAGGGCAAATGGCCTAGCCAAAGTATTCAATAAAACTCTCATGCAAATACTAAAGAAGACACTTGACAATAATAAGCGACAGTGGCATGAACATTTGGTTGAAGCCTTGTGGGCCTACCACACCAGATATAGAAATCCAACTCAATCTACCCCATTTTCTTAGTGTATTGGTCCGAAGCTGGTCTACCATTAGAAGTTCAACTCCCATCACTAAGGATAGTATTGGGTAGTAAGATCACTACAGAGTAGAATGCAAAGTTGCGGATAGAAGAGCTCGAAGGTTTGGAGGAGAGATGCCTATGGGCATGCTAGAACCTCGAGTTGTACAAAGCAAAAATGATTCAAGCTCATAACAAGCTGGTCCACCCTAGGTTTTTTCATGTAGGAGAACTTGTATTAGTTCTAAGGAGACCAATTGTTGCCTTTCGAAAGATGGGAGGCATGTTTGAACCCACTTGGGAAGGGTCCTATGTTATAGAGAAAGCCCACCACGGAGGATCTTATTAGCTTATTGATTGTAAAGGGGATCACCCGATGCTTCTAATTAATGGACTCTATTTGAAGAAATATTACCCAAAAAAACATGTTTGAAAATAATTATCATTAAAAGAAAAAAATTTCATTCCAATTCTTTAAAATCTTCTTTTCATTCAAAGTGTTGTTTGCTTGTCTTGCGAATCCACTACGACGTGTTTTAGGATAGGTCTAAGAGAAACCAAGAGGCGTCCTATCCCTTTTTTATAACACAAACACAATCAAACACAAGCAAAGATATATTTTGTTTATTTTAAGTTTACGTGGACCCTGTTGGTTTGCTAGGGACCACACTGAGAAGGAGCTCATATCAGCCTAGTCCTATCTCAGACTTACTAGACCAAGGGAGAATGTACGCATCCGCGGAATGGATTCTCCAACCATAGGGGTGGTTAGTAGGAAAGAGGGACTATCCAATCCAAAAATAATCGGGGTAGTGTCTAAATGGGGTCGCCAAGGATCTGATCAAAATAGAGTGCCCATAGGGGTGGTGCCGCTAAGGTCTTTATCCAAAATCCTATAAAAGAAAGCTTGAAGGTATTCGGTGGCCAACTCAATGAGAAAGCATGGGGACTCACATTTACCAAGAGTGGTGTATCTATCGGGTGGGTCACCATCAGCATGGCGATAACCAGCCAACCTAAGGTGCCCATTGATTTTCGATAATCAGTCTATAAAGAAGTCTTGTAGGCTTACATCTCCCTAAAGTAGAACTGATTGGTGGGATAGTCTGTCTTCGGCTTGACATGGTCTATCCGATCTAGGGCGACTACTAAGTGAGGTATCCTACGTAGGGATCAAACCCAGGCTTGAAGTAGTCTAGAGGAGAGGAGCCACTAGGGGACTTATCCTAAACCTCAAATATACTCGACCTAGTAAATGCATATTGGCTAGTCCAAGAAGAAAGCATGTAGGCTTACATCCTCTTAAACAAAGTCAATATAGCTACCTACGTGCGGTAAAATACCAAAATTGACAAGGTGCTCATTGATTTGAAATATTCAAGTCTGGAAGAAAGTGTGGGGACTCACACATCCACTAGATAAATGACCACTAGGGTGACACACTAATAAGATAGCATGTCGAGCTAGAGTTAATGAGTGAGTGCCAGTGGGTGGTTGCTCCCACATCAAAATAGCTCGAGATAAAAGATATGTGTTTATTTTCTAAGTGGTTGTGTGTTGTTTATGTTAGTGTTGTGTTACTAAGGATAGGATGCCACTTGGGTTCCTTACACCTACCCAAAACACATCATGGCGGATTCACAAGCAAAAGATATTGCTAACATAGAAGAGATGAAATTTTAGATGAAAAGAAGTTTTATTGATAATAATTTTTTTAAGTAGAGCCCATTGATTGGAAGCATCGGGCACTCTCCCTTATAATTTATGAGTTGATAAGATCCTTGGTAGGCCTTCTCTATGGCATAAGGGCCTTCCCAAATGGGTTCAAACTTGCCTCCCATCTTTCGATGGCCAATAATTGGTCTCCTTAAAATTAAAACAAGCTCTCCCACTTAAAAAGCTCTAGGACGGACCAACTTGTTATGAGCTTGAATCATCTTGGCTTTGTATAACTTGAGGTTCTGGTATGCCCTTAGGCGTCTCTCCTCCAAACCTTCAAGCTCTTTTAGCCATAACATGGCATTCTGATCTATCATGATCTTATTACCCACAGCTATCCTTACTGATGGGAGTTGGACCTCTAATGGTAGGATGGATTCAGATCCATACACTAAGGAGAAAGGGGTGGACTGCGTTGGAGTTCTATAGGTGGTGTAGTATGCCCACAAGGCTTCAACCAAGTATTCATGCCATTGTCATTTGTTATCATCTAGTGTTTTCTTTAGTATTTGAATGAGAGTTTTGTTGAAGGCTTATGCTAACCCATTTTCCCTTGGATAGTAGATGGTACCTCCAATCTATGATATGTCTCTGGGAAAAGCTGTTGATTTTAATGCTATTGAATGCAGTACCATTATCAGATATAATTCATTAAGGAACCCTGAACCTATATGTTATGGTTCTTGAAAAATTGGAGCACATGCTGAGCTATGACCTCTCTAAGTGGGATTGCCTTTGCCCACTTGAAAAAGTAGTTAGTAGCTGCTAGAATGAATCGATGACCTTTAAAAGAAGGAGGATCGATTGGACCCACAATGTCAGTACCCCAACACTCGATTGGCCATGAAGCTAATGTCGGATGGAGAATGTTAGGTGGTTGGTGTAGAACCATGCCGTGTACTTGACACTAATGGCAATGCTTGGCTACATCCATGCAATTAATAATCATCGTAGGACAATAGTATCCTAGTCTCTTAATTTTGGCTTTCATCTTTGGACCAGATTGATGTACTCTACATAAACCTAAGTGTACCTCACTTATGATCCTACAGGCTTTATGTTTGTCCAGACAATGTAACCACATATGATCGAAGGACTGTCGGTATAAGGTGCCACCTACGAGAGCATAGGAAAGGGCTCTCTGCTTCACCTGGTGTGCTAGTGATTTCTCTTGAGGTAGTTTGTCTATATTTAAATAATCCATGAATGGTTGCTTCTAATCTAACTCATCATCCTTTTTGGCAATGGTAACCTCACCTTGAAGATAGAATCTCTCGACGAGTTTAGCTCAATAAGGGATAAGACTTGTCTATTTTGGACCCTTATTAGAATGAACTCATTTTCAGACATGCCAACTCTTTAGCAAGCTTAGCTAATACATATGCTACTACATTTTCTCCTTGAAGAATCTTATAAATGGTAACCTCTAGATTTGGGCCAATAAATCCATAGTGTACTTGTGGTAATGATGGAGTTTAGGCTTTAGAACCTTGCCAGCAATTTGGTTGATGAATAATTGAGAATGCCCAAAGATGTTAATTCTTTGGACGCATAGTGTAATGACTAACTCTAGACCGGCAATCAGAGCCTCATATTCAACTTCATTGTTGGAGCATGGATTGGACACATGATATAAGAATCTCATCACATCGCAGTTCGGAGTTAGGAGAACTATTCCTACCCCTGCCTTCTCTGGGATAGTAAATTATGGTTCTTTTCCTCTGTGAGAGGAAGCTACACCATCAAAGAACATCTCCTAGCGGCGAGCACTAGTATGCCCTAAGTTCATGATTTGTTCATCGGGGAGATCATCATTAAGTGGAGAATCAGTAGGGAGTGGATGCTAAGAAATCTGCAAGTGCTTGTCCTTTCACAAAATAGAGGGGTATGAACGTTATGTCAAACTAAGATAAAGTTATGGACAAATGCGTCAACCATCCGGATAAGTCGGTCGTGTCATGAGATATTGCAGTGGATTGACTCTAGAGATCGGATTCACCTTATTTAAAATCATGTAGTGTCGTAGATTTTGGGATGCAAAGATTAAAGCTAGGAAATATTTTTCAATAGGTGGGTAGTTTGCCTCAGCATGGATTAGACGATGACTGAGATAGTAGAGAGCATTTTCTTTCCCTTCGTTGTTGGTTTGAGCCAACAAAGTACCAAGGGAGTCATCTAATGTAATAATATATAATATGAGCGGCTTGCCCAGAATAGGGGCTGTAGAACTGGCGGTGTCATCAGGTATTGCTTGATGTCTTCGAAGGAATGCTGACACTTGTCATCCCACTTGTACTTGGCATCCTTTTTGATAAATGTCGAGAATGGTTTGCATCTTCCTGATAAGATGGACATGAAGTGTCTTAGATATGTCAACCGCCCTTAGAATGACCTAAGTTGTGTTAGGATTTTAGGGGGTGACATTTTTAATATCGCTTTGATCTTTTACAGATCAATTTCAATTCCCAGTGTCAGACAACAAACCCAAGAAATTTTCCTGAAGCTACTCTGAATGCACACTTCAGGGGGTTCATTTTGAGGTTGTATTATCTTAATCATTTGAAAACTATTCTCAATTCAAAGAGATGGTCCCCCTTTTCTTTGCTCTTGACAACGAGATCATCGACATCACATTCAACTTGATGATGAATGAGTTCATCAAAGATTTGAGTCATGGTCTGTTGGTAGGTGGCACCAACATTTTTAAGGCTGAAAGGCATGACCTTATAACAATAGATTCCAATTGGTGTTCGAAAAGCAATGTTTCTTACATCCTCAGGGGCCATCTTGATTTGGTTGTAGCTGGATGAGTCACCCATGAAGGAGAAGACTGCATGAGATGAGGCAATGTACACCATTAATTCAGATATATAAGTGGAAATTCATCTTTTGGATATGCCTTATTTAGGTCACTAAAATTGACACATGCGAATTTGGCCATTCTTTTTCTTGATTGGGGTGACAATGGCCAACTAGGTTGGATATTTTTCTTCCATGATAAAACTCACATCGATCAATTTCTTGACTTAAAAAATGACTTGTTGTTCAATGTCTAATCGCATGCCTCTAGGATCCTACTTGATAGGGTTAGCATTAAGTTCTATTGCTAGTTTATGGACTGCCATGGTAGGAGATAAACCAGATATCTCTTCATAACTCGTGCAAAATAGTCCTTAAACTCAGTCAATAACTTCACTAAATCATTGGTTTCTTTTTCATTCAATTGAGAACTGATGTATGTTGAGCGTGGATCTTCTTCAGTTCCTAGGTTGATTTCATTGAGCTCATCGATGGTTGATCTGATCTCCTCTTTGAACTCTGGCAGTGCATCCTTGACTTCAAAGTCATTTAGATCATCTGAAGTTTCTAAACATACCTCCTCATATGAGTTAGCTTGATTTGAAAAGAACCAATGAAATTCCAAATGATTGGTGATGACTAAGCAGTAATCGCCACCATCAATTGGACCCACTGTACTAAATCCTAGTCCTAGTCTTGATTGTGAATGTCTACTTTTGTTGTCCCATAACCTTTCAAAGTAATTTGACTTATGTTTAGACCAAGCATGTGAAATTAATCCTTTCTTTGCTAAATTAAGAACACAAGGCGAGTACCAATCAAAAAGTAATTCAAATAAATCTTTGTATGAATCATTCTCTATTTCTACATCAGCTTCTTGACTTGAGGATGCTGCTCCAAGAAAGAACTTCTGCACCATTACATTTGTGGAAGACTTAGGGGCTTTCTTAACTACCAAACCCTCAACCTTTTATATGAAAAGTGGGGTTAGAGCTAAAGTTCCCAACTGATGCCTGGCTGTTCCACATATAGACTTGGATACACTTATGCTTTACTTAGGAGTCCGGTCTTCATCAGTCAGGCTCAACTGTCACTTGCATGAGGATCTACTATTCGGAAGTGCTAGCTGGCATACTAATCATATTTGACTCATCCTTTGAACTAGATTCGAAGTCTATATAGATAGTAGGCGTACTCCTTGTAGTAGGGACATAACTCTTATTGGGTGGCCAATAAGGAGGTCATCCGTCCCTAGACATGTTTCTAGATCTGCCTCTTTCTCTGCCTGATGGAGGTCGAGTCATCCTATCCATATGTTCAAATAGAGTAATGAACTGTGGGTGGAATCTAATGTCAGGCTCTACTTCCTCCAAGTCTATTTCTCACTCCCTTCTATTTTCTTTCTCATTTTATTTTTTTCTTTTCTTTTTCTTTTTCCTTTTATTTTTCTTTTATCTTTGAACTTTCGCCAAGTTTGTGAGAAAAGACTTGTTGATTTTGACAGAGATTGTAGGCCACATCCTCATATATTCTGATCTCATGAATTGTGAATGACTTAAGATCTTTTTTGACACAGTATTCAATCTCACCCCTCATAAACTTCATGCATTGATGTAGAGAAGATAGAACCACGTTGTTCTCATGTATACACAGTCTCCCAAGCAAAGCATTGAAAAATTTATCTGAATCTATAATATGAAACTTGGTGGTAGTCTTCCAATCATCTACTTCTAATGGTAACACTATAGAGCCTAAGACCCTCTCACCTTGTTCATTGAATCCTCTCAACATCATCCTCTCTTTTGAAAGTTTGGAGATATCAATCCTCAAGTAAGTGAGGGTTTTTAGACTATAATGTTCACTGATATATCCTGGTTAATAAGAACTTTGTATATCCTGTATCTTCCAATATCCATTATAATGTAAAGAGGCGGTTGTTGTTCCTAGGCAAGTCTTCATCAGAATGTAACTCATGAGTGTCCTGACTATGAGCCTCCTTCTCTTGTGCGGTTAGATAGGCTAAGCATATCTCTGGATTAAGAGGAGCCTTGATTAGAGATTCCCTCTTCTCTTTGGATAAGATAAGGGCACCATATATGTTTAACTTAGTTGATCACTTTCTAAGATGTCCTAGGATGCTGTAGTCAAACATGGATTGATCCTCTACAAGCATATCCATGAGTGAAGCATCTTGTGGAGGGGATATCAGCTCTTTAAAGCCAATGATTTGCTTACCCTTATCCTGAGGTGCCACCCTATGAGGTAGAACTTTGCCACTGCGAAGCTTAACTTTAGTGACCTCTTGGAATGATGAATTTGTAGAAAGTTTTACCTTCTAATTAAGTGTGTACCTACCACTTCTCCTATAGGATCATTGGAGTCAGATGACTCTAAATACATCTCAAGAGGTGAACCCATGTGATTTAGAAATGGGAAATCCATTTCTAAATCAGAGGAGGAATGATCAGAACTAGAGTTATCATTATTATTTTGTAGACTTGGAGAGTTTTCAAGATGAATAAAATCTAGGGTATCAGAAGTGGACAAGATGTAAGTGAAAGCTTTCTTCATTGATTTCTTATTAGATAGAGGTACATGATAGAAATCTAATAAAGTAAGTGGGGTAAGGGGTATAATGACCTTATCTGCTGATACAACACTACTACTAGCAGAAGAGAAGCTAGTGAAGGATAAAGTAGTAGCTTCAATGGTTGATGTAGTGCTAGACGCAGACGGTGGTTGTGCTGCTATGCTATCTCGAGCAAGTAACATAGGCTGCTGCTGCTGTGCTGACACCTTCCTCAAGTTGTCTTTGGCAACTTGCAAATCATCCTTATTATTGGAGGTTTGAGTTGCTTTAGGAACTTGTAAAGAAAGCTTCTTGATCTTAGAGATCATTTTTTTAGAGGTTCGGAATAAGGAAATATCCCAACCTTCTTTTGTCTTAAGAGGATCACAAGTATCCCCAAGAATTACTCTCATGGAACTAGAGGGTTGTTCTAACAAGTATTCCTTGGGGATAATAATAGTTCTTGACTTGTAGCTGCGCTCAAGCCAATCCTTAAAGGTGACAAAATTATCCAAGACATGATTAACCATGCAGTGGTAGGGGCAATAATTAGGATCATTAGTCTTTCCTCATCTTCCGGCCTCTTGGTTTCAGGTATCTAAAAGTCATGTTTCTTTAAGAGATTCTTAAAGATCTTCCTAACTACCTCCCTCTTGAATGAATATGGCCTATTCAATCTATTGGCAAGAGTAGGTGGGTAATAGCTACCTGGCAGTGGATATGAGTACTGCAGCTCAGTATGTTGTAGAGGAGGTGGTGGCGGTCACTATGGAATTTGTGGTGGCCTGTATGCTGGCTGAGGTGGTGGTAGACGAGGTGGGAATGGAAGCTGTTATACATAAGGTCTTCATACTGAACTTTGGCTAGCTACTTTCCTTTATCTACTGACAGTACTACCCCTGGATTCTTCTTGAATTCTTTTTGCAGCTTGGGCTTAAACGATTAGTATTAAAAATGTAACTGTTTGGCTTCCCCTTGTAGGCTAGCCGCCTTGTTGATTAGTTTCTCAAAAGTTTTGATTATAAATCCTTTGAGCATGAAATCAACTGGGCCATGAATATTCTTGAGAAGAATTTCTATAGCATGTCGTTCAGATATTTATTGTTCATATTTCATACGCAGGTTTCGTCACCTGAGAAAATAATCAACAAGGGACTCATTGGGATTTTGTTGTGCCACAATGAGGTCACCCATAGTTACCCTTTACTAGGCTCCAGCAAACCTCTTGATGAAGAGGTGCTCCAACTCAGTAAAAGTCTTCACTGAACCATTGGCTAGTTCAGTGTACCAAACAAATGCAATCCTTGACAGACTGCTAACGAAGAGTCGAAAGAGAAGTGCATCACTACCTCTGGCATTATAATAACCAGCTCTAAAATGCACTATATGCTACTGAGGGTTTCTATTGCCATCAATGATCTTGAAGGATGGTGGCACAAAACCCTTGGGATATTGGACTGCATCGAATTCCTTTGGGTAGGGTCTACCCTTTGGAATAGATGAGCGACCTCGAGTTTGCGCAATGCTTCCCTCACTTATTATTCCACCATCTTCTTTATATCTCTTTCAGGCATGGAGGTACTATCTATGACCTTCCTATGCAGGCTGCCACTATCCTGGTCCACATGAAATGTACTCTTGGGCTGAACTAGAACATGAAACCACCCAGAGTGGTTAGCCTCTAAGGGAGTAGGCTGTACTAATGAAGCCTAGCTTGAAGTGCTAGGACTGATGCTAACAAGTCTTCAACTATTTTCTCCATCTTACTGATATGTTCATCTCTCTACCTCCGTTGCTGATGAAGGTGTTTGGCTGAATGAGCTATGTCTTCTTCCTCAACTACAACACCCTTTTGGCTATGCTGATCTCTAAGGAGGGAACTCCTAGTGTCGACCATATGGACTTCCACTGAGTCCTCCAAGAGATCATCCTCATATGGATCAAAATTGACCCTTGTATCATCCTCATCAGAGTGATCTCCCCCAAGGAGTTCCCTCTTCTTAGCTAAGTACTAAGCAAGGATATCATCTAAAGAGTAGCCTAATCGTGCAGGGATAATCACTCATTGTTGACCAGTAGTGGGGCTATGTTTATTGACAGAAATACATCGGGCATTACTTACTGCTGTACTATTGTCTCTTGGAGGACTGTGCTCACTGACAAGTATATGCTGATCACTAACCACTGGTTGAACACTGACTGTGGGAGGATCCACTACCATAGACACTACATCTATATCCACTATCCCTTTTACCACTAATGCTGCTGTAGGTGGAGATTATAAGAGCTACTATAATAGTAATTGGTGTGACTGCAGTGGAGATTCGACCACTGTAGCCTTGGGTCACCATTCCTTCTTCTCCATAGCTAAGGCAAGAGGTCAAATAGAGGAGATCAACCACACCTCAACTAGTGGAGTAGATGGAGCGGGATCTTTCGCCGGATCACCAATGGTGCTGTTCTCTCCCCGGATGGGGGCTTCTGGATATTGGTTGGAATTGGGGATGCCGTGAGCTGGATAGGCAATGGTGGGTGGTGAGTGGAGCGGTGCGGAGGTAGCATCAACTGTCCCAAGATTGTAGGCCTACTTCTCTTGTGATGAGTAGCACCGGTAAGAATGATGCAGTTTGAATGATTGACCCTAGTAGGGTGATGATTGGAAAAATCCATCAGAGTGGAGGCCATCGACTGCCTGGCAAACCTTCATCGCTCCTTCCTATTTGTCTAAGCTGATGCTTGAGCCTCCAAGGCTCTCTACCTTTGGATCTAACTTTTGAATATCCTAGGGATAATTGTCCTCTGGTCAAAGATTGTACCAGAATTTGAGCGTCCATAGACTCGGCCAACCTTATACAAGACTGTCCTGAGCCTAGCATAGGGCTTCTTATGCTCCCTAACTGGTGTACTAAAATATGCTGGTGGTGGAAGTACTGCAGTAATCCTCCTGTAATCCTCCTCTCCATTTGAGGCTGAGAGGGGGTGGAACCTACTACAACTCAAAAGTGGAGAGGCCTCACATAAAGATCCCTCCTTAGCCACATGGGAAGTAGTGTTTATATCTCTCTCTGCTCTCTTGTGACACTGCTTGACCTTGCGATTCTTATTGCGATGCTATGTACGTGTAGGTATGGCAGAGCGAGGGCTAGCACCCACCTCAAATGTGGAAGAGACTATCTTAGAATCCAAGACAACCTTCCCCTTTGGGATGTTTAGGGGTGGGGTAATAGCCCTAGTTAGCGCTGTAGTAGGAGTAACTGACTGACCTTGAGCTGGAACAACTAGCACAAAAATTGACACTTGTGGGGGTAGCAAGAACAACAGTGACCTTCCTCTTTAGTGAAGGAAACTCAAAATTATATGGCATATCAAATTGAATAAGTGGCTGCGCCCTCACTCCTGCACTGATAGTGAGGGTCCCCTCAGAAATCCTCACCCCCTCAAAATCATGGCCAAAGTAGATGACCTCAGTGGAGCTAGTAGTAGAGAGTCTAGCATGATCCAGGGCTAAGTTTAGACCAGTGGAGAAGGAAAACATGAACTTGTTGGGAGTCATGGATGTTGTACTAATTGAGGGATAGAAGAACTAATTGTACTGAAATCTGCATTATTGAAATATAGCTGAGCTAGACACTTGCCTTGATATTCACCTTCAATTATTGGCCTCAAGATTTGATTTGGAATTTGAACCCACACTCAATAATCTTAAGGATGTTAAGTGGGGTTCATTGAAAATTTGGAGACATTTTGGATATTGAGGAGAGTCTTTGCCATTTGATTTCAATTTAGAACCCGTACTCAACCGATTTAGGTAGGTTGTGTGGGGTTCTAAAATTTGAGGAGAGATTTTCTCAGAGATATTTATGTTTTGTGCATCTTGTTTGAAAATATTGATAATTTGAAAGACCTTTACAAAGAAAATTTGTGTATGCTAAGAAGAGGTTGTTATTGTGTGTTTAAAAAATTTTGTAGAACGTCTTTGCTTGTGATGATTTGTTTATGTGATATTTTGATTTGAAAAAAGGGGTTTCTTACTTAATAAATTTGGTATGTTAAGTAGGAGCCACATGTGTTTGATTTGTGCTTGAGGATGAGACTTTCACTTAACAAATTTGATATGTTAAGTGAAAGCCAAATGTGATTGTGAGATAGATTTGCTTTTCTTTAAAGATGGGAGTCCCACTTAACAAATTTGGTATGTTAAGTGAAAGCCCCAAATGTGTTTGAGATATGTTTGTTTTTCTTTGAGAATGAGACTCTCACTTAACAAATTTAGTATGTTAAGTGAAAGCTCAAGTGTGGTTTGACATGAAAAATTGGATCCTTATTTAACAAATTTGGTATGTTAAAATAGATCAAATGTGTGTTGAGAAGAGACCCTCACTTAACAAATTTGGTATGTTAAGTGAAAGTCAAATGTGTTTATGAGTTTTGAAAATGAAACTCTCACTTAACAAATTTGGTATGTTAAGTGAAAGTCAAATGTGTTTATGATTTTGAAAATGAAAGTCTCACTTAACAAATTTGGTATGTTAAGTGAAAGTCAAATGTGTTTATGATTTTTGAAAATGAAACTCTCGCTTAACAAATTTGGTATGTTAAGTAAAAGTCAAATGTGTTTATGATTTTGAAAATGAAACTCTCACTTAACAAATTTGGTATGTTAAGTGGAAGTCAAATGTGTTTATGATTTTTGAAAATGAAACTCTCACTTAATAAATTTAGTATGTTAAGTGAAAGTCAAATGTGTTTATGATTTTCAAGATGAAACTCTCACTTAACAAATTTGGTATGTTAAGTGAAAGTCAAATGTGTTAATGATTTTGAAAATGAAACTCTCACTTAACCAATTTGGTATGTTAAGTGAAAGTCAAATGTGTTCATGATTTTGAAGATGAAACTCTCACTTAACAAATTTGGTATGTTAAGTGAAAGTCAAATGTGTTTATTATTTTGAAAATGAAACTCTCACTTAACAAATTTGGTATGTTAAGTAAAAGTAAATGTGTTTATGATTTTGAAAATGAACTCTCACTTAACAAATTTGGTATGTTAAGTGAAAGTCAAATGTGTTTATGATTTAAAAATGAAACTCTCACTTAACAAATTTGGTATGTTAAGTGAAAGTTAAATGTGTTTATGATTTTTGAAAGAAAAAAACTTATTTAACAAACTTAGGTATGTTAAATGGAGTTCAATTCTTATGATTTTCAAAGAGGGGGTTCTCATTTGATGTACCTGGACAAGTCAAATGAGATCCAAATGTGTCTTGAAGTCCAAAACTTTAGCAAGAAGGAGTTATATCAGACAAATACAAATGGTGTCAAATAGAATTCAATTTGCTTTACCTTCTCCAAGGGAAGGGGAACTCCCATTTAACAAATTTGGGTATGTCAAGTGTGGGGTTCAAATATGTCTTGACTTCTCTTTTGTGTGAGTATGATTTATTGCCTTTCCAAAAGGAGGAAAACATCAACTCTAGCACATGTGAAGTATTCTAAGTGGAGTTTCAATTTTATATCATGATTTTATTCAAAAATAGAATCTCCATCCAATAAATTTGAGTGTGTGGGATGGGGATAGCAATTTCCAATGAAAGTGTGCTTTTGAAAAAGACATTAAAAATGGTTGATTTTGATTTTAAAAAGAACCTCCATGTAACAATAATAAGATTTGTTAAACAAGGTTTGGTTATATGTGTTTTGTGCCCCTTTTTTTCAAAATTTCTTACAAATTTTTGTGTAAAGATATCTTATTATGTTGATTTTGAAAAAGTGCTTTTGGAAAGAAATGTTATTTTGCAGAAGGGTTTTATTTTCTTATTGTTCATAGGATGAACCTTACCTCACCATCAGGATGGTGAAGAGGTTCTTAATTTGGTCATCTCCTTTGTTTGATTAGTTTTAATTTTCACCTATTGGGGGAACCCAATAGGGATTTTAAGACCTACATGAAGTGAGGTCCTAAAACCTAAAGGATGTTTGTGAGCTTTGCTTAAGGATGAAATAAGCTAAGTGCTAATGAAAGAATGATAGTCTCAGTCTTATATAAAATAAAAGTCCACTATTGATGCTTAGAGATAGTAATTGTCTACTTGAGATGGAGAGTGGAACTATCCCCAGTGGAGTCATTAGAAAAATCCGTGGTGTTTATTTTTGGGATGTGGGGCACCACACAGATCTTAGGGGATACTTATTAAAGTGATCAGGTATGACATTAAAGAATGATGTACTATGTCAAAATAAAGAAATCACCACCCTACAATGGACCTAATCACCTAATAAGGACTCCTAAGGCATGATGAGTCTTCGAATGTACCAAAGATTGTTCCCCTACTTTATATGAAAAAATAACGTAGGGTTTATTTTAAGCCGAGTTCGTTAAGTTCCCTATGAAGGCAAGCCCCCATAGTCAATTACATCTTAAAGGAAAGTAAATCCCTTAAAAATACTCTTGATTAAAGTAGGAATTAAAGTTTCAAAAGATTTCAAGGCAAGACTATCAAAGGATTGTTTATGCTGGAAAATCAAATGAGATAGATCAAAAGGAGAAGACATATTTTTGGAATCCAAAGGAAAAAAGTAGGAAATGTTCATGATATTAGGAAGCCTAGTGAGTAATCCAATCTATCATATGGTTGAGCTTTATATTTTTGAAATTGAAAAGAGTTAATTATTTGAGTTGACATTTTATTAGAATATTAAGACTTCTAATCCCACAACATAAGATTATGGAAATGCCTAAGAGTTGAGGATTTATGCCTGTAGCCTGAAGGGAAACATAAAGCTCAGATCCTGAATATAAGGAGCTTTGGCGAAGGCTAAAACATGACCTAAATCTAAGGCAAAAAATGGGTATATAGCTTACCTCCATAAGAGAGAATAAACCACCTGACTGCTGGACTTACAATCGCCTGTAGTGGCAACCAGCTAACTTCTCCTATGCTTTAAATCCATGTAGGCAAGTCTTATGCTTTGCAAGATGGCTAGTTGTTTATTTAGAAATGAGGCTAATTCCTTAAACTCACTCCCTAAGATACTAGAGTATGAGTGATATGAATTCATGACTTAATCTAATGCAAATTTTATAAAAGTTTTTTGATTCTTTTGGATTTTTTGTTTTGACATAGGTTATGGGATTTTGTATGCTTAAATGCATGAGAACTTGATTATGGGCCAAATCAAGAGAGAAAGGGGTGTTCTTCCATCAAAGGCTGTCATTGGTTAGGCTTTTATTCTCTGGCACAAATGGAAGCCCCCTCTTAACAAGAGTGGAAGAATGTGACATGCATGATGTTATACATACTATCATCCAGCTAAGGGGTTGCTAAATATTCTGTTATCTTGATTTAATTCTTAGGCTTTATGGTGAGGTTATGAGTTATTTTAAATTTTAATTGCGAGTAACTAGTTGGGGTTGAAAGATTAATTTTATCCTAAGAGTTTACCGCATCCAGGCCATACATTCAAACATCAAACATGAAGGAACTAGGGAAAGCATGCAATTCTAGTGCACAATCTAAACACAACATCAAATAATTTCATAGGCTACCGTAAAAGAATAAAAGGCCAGTGCTGGTTGGGTTCCGCCGTACACCCCAAAAATAGAAAAAAAGATGGGTAGCTGAGCTCTATCCTTATACAACCCAAATCACAAAAATAATATATGCTGTTGGGGTCTTATTTTCTTCATTTCTTCCTTCTCTTTATCTTGATTTGATTTGCTCCAAAGGCATCACAAAGCACCCAAGGAACTATTCCTTTGAGCCACTACTCATTCTAATCACCCATAACGTTAATCCTAATTCCTAATATAAAATTACATTAAAAATTGGAAAAATAAATGTTAGCTAAACACACCATACAACCCAAACAACTATATGAATAATTTGGAATTAACACCCCACATATGAGTAACTAAGCCCACCTGTCCTAATATGGGTTATGCTTAGGGGTTAGGCAACCTATAAAGCAAAAGTATTTATATTTTTATTACAGCGGCCCCTTAAGAACAACCCCCTGTAGAAAATATGATTAGACTAATTATGACCTAACATCGTCTACAAAATATACACCCTAACATCCAGTATAAAATATTACATCACAAAAAATACAACATCATACATACAATCAATACATCAACCTAATTTAAAGTGGTGACTTAGTATTCTAGTGTGCTTAAAAGAAGGAGACTTTTACTTAAGCTTCTTTAGTTTAAGTTTCAATTTGAAGTTTGAATTTGTTTAAATTTTATCTTTGGGTGATTTCAATTTAAATTATTTATTTTTCATTTTTATTTCACTTTTATTTGGATAAAGTGATGTTTAAGTTTTCAAGAATGAAGAGTAGAATGAATTCCTTTTGTATTTGGAACTCACCTTGTTCTACATCCTAACGCCTAAAGAGTCTAACTAAGGTCTTTAAGTATCTTAATTCACCCATTTGAATTTGTGAAATTTATTTGATTTGATTTAGAATTTAGAATTTGAGTTTATTTAAGTATTTGATTGATTAATTTTGAATTAGATGTTTTATTTTAATTAAATCTTGATAATTCAATATCCTTAATATCTAATGAAGTTTAATTTTGTTTAAATCCATGTTTTTTTATTGGTTAATTTTAGATTAGATATTTAGGTTTAATTAAATCTTGATAATTCAATATCCTTAATCTCCAATGAAGTTTAAGTTTGTTTAAATTCATGTGTTTTTGATTGATTAATTTTAGATTAGATGTTTTGGTTTATTTAAATCTTGATAATTCAATATCATTTTAAATTAATATCTAATTCTTTTATTTGATTATAGTTATGTGACTTAATTTTATGTTTATTTAATTTGATTATGGTTCATTTATTTGTAGTTTGATCAGATCATATTAATTGATATTTTATTTTGATTTTAATTGAGTTTGATTCTTTGTAATTAGAATTTTATTTTTAATCTCATCCATTTGTCAAGTTTATCAAAGTTTGTTTGTATTTTGATTTCATACATTGGATAATTAATTAATTATCTTATTTAAGTAGGCTGAATTATATTTGATTTGATTACATATTAAATTGATGAGAGTCTTCCTTAATTTAATTTAATTTGATTTAGTTTGATTTGTTTAGCTTTATTAGTCTATGGGTTTTCTTAGGTTCAATGTGATTATGCAATTAGTTTAATTAAAAAGTGTATTTATGTTAATTATAAATATTTGTTTAATTTTTAATTTGATTTCATATTTGTTTAGATTAATGATGTAATTAATGACTTTATAATTTAGGTTTAATTTAGGTTTTGATTAGTATTTAATTACATTTATGTTTGATTAAGTTTAAGTTTAATATGATTAATTTGATTGACTTAATTAGCTTATTTAAGATGAGTGATCAAATTAATCACTAGATTAATTGAGTTTAATTTAAAAAGTTAATTTAGTTCATTAAGATGATGGATTAATTCATTAAGTTTGCATTAATTAGGTGTTTATTCAATTGGATTAGCTTAAGGGTAATTAGTTTAATTACAAAGTGTTTTAAAGTTAATTATTAAATTAAATAAAGATTAATTTAATTTTTAATTTGGTTTTATATTTATTTAGATTAATGATGTAATTAATGACTTAATAATTTATGTTTAATTTAGGATTTGATTGGTATTTAATTGCATTTATGTTTGATTAGGCTTATGTTTAATATGATTAATTTAATTAACTTAATTAGTTTACTTGAGGAGTGTGATTAATTATTAAATTTAATTAGGGGTTTGATTTAGGCTTAATTTAAGAGTTAGCTTTAATGTAATTTATTTAAATTAATTTGATTCATTAAGATGATGGATTAATTCATTAAGTTTGCATTAATTAGATGTTTAATTAATTAAGTTTGATTTAGGGTAATTAAAATTTAAATCATTAGATTAATTAAAGGTTTGTTTAATTAGAGATTAATGACTTAATTACCCATATATGACTTATTTGATTTGATAATTTTAATTAAGAATTTACCTAAATTATATTGATTAAAGGGTTATCATCGTTATTATCATTTGATTAGATTAAGTGATTTAATTATTTATTTTTATTTCAATTAAAGTTGATTATTCATAATCATAGTTAGGTTTTATTTTCTTCATTTATTATGTTCCTTAGATTTCATTCATGTTTGATTTAGTTGTTAGATTTATGAATTAACGGCTAATTAATTATCTTATTCCAAATGGATGTGATTTAATCGTATATTAATTATGTTTACATTAACTTTATTTGGTTTGATTTGATTAATATCAAATGATTATGTTGAATTAGTTTATTAATCAATTTGATTTTTAGTTAATTTAATGATTAATTAATATTTAATTTGTTTTAATTTGGTAAGTAGTTTCATATAATTTAGATTCAATACTTAGGGTTGCTTTAACAAGATTAGTTTGATTTTACATTAAAGTTTCATTGATTTATTTAATTATGAGTTTAATTTAAAAAATCTAATCATTTAATTAAATTTCATTAACTCAATTAGGTTCAATTATGTTTAAATTCAATTTCATTTGAGGGATACATGATACTTTTCCGACTTAAGGTTTGATTACCAATCATTTGAGTATTACATCATTTTTTATTTTGATTTGGTATTTAAAATAGTTTTAGATTATGTTTTAATTAATTCTTTTATTTATTAAACTTTAATCCTATGTGTTTGTTTGGGGTTCATTAGGATTCAAAAAATCACATTATTTTCTTAAGATTCCTAGATGTCAACTGAAGCGATTTAAGCCATTTTGAAGATTTTTGTAAATTTATAGATTTTTATTTGATTAATTTTATTTAAAATGAATAATCTGAACTTCAAAATTTAATTTCTCCGAGTCCAAAAGTCCTTTTCACTTGAGATTTTTATGATAGGTGTATTTTAACTCTTATTTCAATCTTTGAAAATTTAACTTCAATCAGACTTGAAATTTTAGAGTAATTAATAAAATTTGATTTCACTAAAACTTACATTAAGCTCAAACCATTCATTGGAATTTGGAGATTTTTGTTTGTTGGATTCCTCTCGAAAAGAAGGATCCAACGAGCTCTTATTTGTACTTTTTTGCTAAGTATTTTATTTATTTATATATTTTTGAAGTCTTAGGACACTTAAATAATTTTTAAAATCATAAAATAGGTGACTTTCCCATAACTCGTGACACCATTGCGAGAGGCAACAAGGTGCCATGTGGCACCATCACGAGGCGCTTCGTGTGGCACTCGGCCAGTTGGGTCGATGTGCGTCATCAGAGTGAAAAGCGGATCCGGGAAAATGACACGGTCGATCGTGTGATGACGGATCGGTGTCGATCCCGATCCACAAGATCGAGAGCGGTGCATGTTGTGTCGGAAGGACTTAAGTCTGACGAGATCTAAGCCATCTGATCCACAGAATGTGGGATTGGATGACTGCTGCTCACCGATAGGCAAAACTAATGGGAAAAATGCAAAAAAAAATGTGAAATGAGGTCCGATTGAGCTCATTTTCACATCAATTTTCTTCAAAAAAATTCTACTTCATATTGGGATCAAATAAAATAAAAAATGCAGAGTTTATGTAAGGGAAATTTCTAAAATTGTAAGAAAATCATCATAAAAAGCAAGAGATCCTAGAGACGGTTACGAGTTTTTGATGATTACTTCATTGAGAAGGTTTCTAGTAGCGGTGAAGATCTGAGAGAGCTCTTAGATGTGAGAGGAAGCTTTGGAATGAGTGAAGCTTTTGCCTTCACTTCAGAATGATGTATCTTTCAATGCTTGCTATTTTGTCATAGAAATCAACCCAATTTTGGTTTTTTTAGCCTAAGAGAGATGGGAGAATGGTTATTGGTTATTTTAGAGAGCTCTTGGGCTAAAAAGTGGTAGGAGGAAGAGGAATGGAGCCTCATTTCCTCTCCTTTAATAGTGGCCGAAAATCTTCATTTTCTGAATTTTTGGTTCCAAAGTGTTGTAATTTTGCTTAGGGTGGTTGGGGTGGATGATGGAATGATTGAGGACTTTTGATTTTTGCTCCAAAGTACTCTTTTACTACCATATGATTAGCTCCATTGAATGTCATGGATTGGAGTTGAATGCATGTGATGGGGATAATTAAATGAAGTTGGGTGGATTCCTTTGTGAGGGAGGACCCATGAGGGATTTAATTGGGTTGGGATGATTTTGGAGTGATCTCAAATGTGTTTAAGTTGGGTTTGATCAGCCGCCAATGGGTCATGACTTGGTTTCAAGGGATTTGACTCAATTTGGGTCATATGGGTCACATTGTGTCATATCGAGTTAGGTTGACCAATTGATCAAATTGGGTCAAACTAAAGCTTAGGTTAGATTCAAATAATAATTTAAAGAGTTTTGGTATGATCAATTTAATTTAATTTGACTTAGAATTGATTTTGGCTCATTTGGAATTAAATGGGTGAAATGGGTTAGTTGACCAATTTGACCAAAATTGGCCAAATTAGCTTAGGTTATTGGTTGATTCATGTTCAATTAGCTAATTGGAGATGAATGTGGTCTTTGGTTCGAATCAATTTGGATTTAATTTGAATTTTGGCTAATTTGACCTTTTAGGTCAATTTGGGCTAGGCTGGGTCAAGTTGACCAATTGGTCAAATTAGACTCAATTATGACTTTCATCAAGTTCAATAATCAATTTGGAATAAACTTGAGCCAATGGTTTCAATCAATTTTGGTTATATCTTGATTTGACCTAATTTGGTCCTTTAGGCCAATTTGGGTCAACTTGGATCGAATGGCTGATTGGGCTTAGTTTGGCTCAATTGGTGGTCAAGTCATGTTTAAATATTGACTATGGATTAATTCAAATCATTGGCTTCAATCAATTTGATGTAGGATGAGTTTTATGCTAAGGGTTGACTTGGTCAAATGACTAAGCTGACTTGGTTTGACCCAATTGATTGCAATTGATCATCTTAGGGTGATCAACCATCATGGTAGAAGATTTTGGTGAGCTTAATTCAGTCCAATTTGGGTTGGATTGAAAGTTGGCTCAAATGGGTCCTTTAGGTCACTTTGGGTTAAGTGGACCTAAGTGGGTCAATTGGTTTGGTTTTGGTTTGATTCAAGTTTAGTTTAACTTATATATGAGCCCTGGATTAAAATATAAATTCAATGGAGGCTAAGGAATTTTTGGCTCATTTGAAATTCACAAGTTAAAAGGGCTAGGTTGGTTTGACTTGGGTTGGCTTCGATTTGATTTAATGATTACATGTTTTATTTATATTGGGTAAATAACTAAATGAATGATTGATTCGAGAGAAAATTCATTGGTTTTGACTTGATTTTGATAGAATCTGTCTAAGTTCAAATAATTGGCTTAAAGCGCTTAGATTGGGTTTGGATTTAATTTTGGATATACTTTTGGTCATTTGAATTTAGATTTCATTATATTTATGAATATAAATAAAGGAATAATTGATTTATAAAGAAATCAATTGAATTTGTATTGATTTAAAGGGAATTTTGACTATGCTTATGAAGGTGGTTCATATGGCTTAAGAAGGGTCATAGGATTTGAATTTGATTTTGGGTTTCAATCATTTGGAGTCAAATTTGGGATATAGATTTGGAATTTGGATTTGAATTTGAGATTTTGTTTCAGATTTCAATCTGGGTTTGATTTGAGAAAGTGTATCTACATTGGGTTTAGGCTATAGGATAGGTGATTTTCTTAAGTCCAAAGGCATGGCCTAATCCTATGATTAACTCTTCTAAGTCTCTAAGCTTAGGTTAAGTGTTCATCAAATCACTAGATGTGTCTTATGACTAAGGAGATCTTAGTGTCTAGAAGATTCCTAAGTTTAAGATGATGGGATTGAGAGCTCACTCCAAAAGTGAGGTCAATAAAAAGACCCTCAATAGGTGTGGTGTAACTGACAAGGCACACCACACATATTGGCGTTGACTAAAATGATCAACAACATCCAGAAGATTGCAAACACTAATGAAAATGATTTATACCTAGACCCAAGAAGTAGATAAGATCATGATCTTAGTATGATGCAACTCTCTTTATGCTAATGCATAAGAGCATTAGAAGAAATCCGCTGGGGATTGAGTACATGAACCTTCCACTAGGGAAGCAAGTTCAAGTTATTCACCGAGGGATAAGAATTTGAGTTCGATTGTGAATATAATTACTTTGGGTGTGTATCTTCTGGGGATAAGAATCTATAATCTAATGGGGATCAAGATAGAATTGATTTTAATTTGTTTTATTTTAATTGATTTTTAGGCATATCTGCTAGGGATATGCACTCGAATCCGCTAGGGATTGGGTATGTGAACCTTCCATTAGGGAAGCAGGTTCTAGATATCCTTTGGGGATAAGAATTTGATTGGATTTCTTTGATTTGTTTGATTATAATCCACTAGGGAGGTTGGTTTAATTTATTATGGCCCTAGTGGGGAGAAGGGTTCTAGATTGAGAGCATATCTGCCGGGGATGTACACTCGATTAAATTTGTTTGATTTAGATTTAACCTCCATTAGGGAGGCTAATTTTATTTATGCCTCATTGGGGAGAAGTTTGGTTTGTTCGATATGTTTAATTTGACTCCACTAGGGAGATTGGTTTTGAATTTGTTTCATTATGGACCCTGCGGTGTGCGATTGACCACACTAAGAAGGAGCCATGGGGATCTTGGCCTGTCTTAGATTTATAAGTCGAAAGGGGTAGTCCTCCTACCATTAGATAGGACTATCCAACCTGAAGGGTTGCTTTCTAGTGTGTAACGACTACGCTAGGAAGAAGGCATAATAGACTTGCCTCTTCCAAAGCAGGGAAAAAGCTACTGGGATGATCTGTTGGATGGACAACATATTAAACCCTACATAAGGCAACTACTGAGTGAGTGTCGTTGGGGATCTTACCTCAACTCAAGAGTAGTCCTGATGATTAATTTGACTTTTTATTGATTTGATTTGATTTGATGTGTTATTTTATGGACCCTTTTGGCATGCGATGGACCTGCTGAGAAGGGGCTATGTCATCTTGATGAGAGCTTTATTTAGTTCTAAGGAGACCAATTATTTCCCATCGAAAGATGGGAGGCAACTTTGAACCCACTTGGGAAGACCCTTTTGTCATAGAGAAGGCCTACATAGGAGGATGTTATCAGCTTATTAATTATAAGGGGGAACACCCGATGCTTCCAATTAATGGGATCTATTTGAAGAAATATTACCCATAAAAATATGTTTGAAAGTAATTATCATCAAAAGAATAAAATTTCATTTCAATTCATCAAAATCTCCTCTTCATTCGAAGTGTTGTTTGCATGTATTGTGAATCTGCCACGACGTATTTAGGATAGGTGGAATATAACCCAAGAGGCATCCTATCCTTATTTTACAACACAAACACAAGTTGTACATGATTTCCCCAGCGTTACTAGAATAAGGGTGAGAGAACCCAAGAGGCATCCTGTTTCGACTAGCACAACTAAGTAGGTGTAAGAGAACCCAAGCAGCATCCTTTCTTAGTGGAATCGCAACTTCCATTCATGGCACCATTTCATAAAATTCCTAGTGTGTTTAGGGTAGGTGTAAAATAACTCGAGAGACATCCTATTCCTTTTAACACAAAACAAACACGTATCTTTTATCTTAGGCTACTCTGATGTGGGAGCAAGCCCTATGTGGCACTCATTAGCTGCTCTAGGTCGGGCTAATATGTTACCTCGCTAGTTTGTCACGCCAGTGATCATTTGTCTAGCATATGTGAGTCTCCACACTTTCTTCTTGATTAGACCATTACAAACCAATGAGTGCCTTGTTAGTTTGATAGGCTTCACTGCCCGCCAGTAAGCTACCTCATGTTAATTTTGTTTAAGGAGATCTGAGTCCCTGTACTTTCTTCTTAAAATAACCACTATGTACTGACTAGGATGAGTATATTTGAGGCTTAGGATAAGTTTCCCAGAGGCTACTTTCCTCTTGACTACTTTTGAGTTGATCTAAGTCCCCCAGTGGCATTCACTTAGTAGTCACCCTAGGTCGGATAGTACCTATCTAGCCGAAGATAGATTATCCTAGCAATCAGTTCTATAATAGGAGGATATGAGTCCTTGAGCTTTCTTCCTAGGCTAATTATTAGAAATTGATGGGCACCATAGGTTGGTTGATGTTTGCTATCGACAAGATCAATACACCACTCTTGGTAGATGTGAGTCCCCGTGCTTTCTCCTTAAGTTGGCCATCGAATACTTATGCAAATTATCTTCTCCAGGGTTTTGGATAAAGCCCTTAGTGGCCCCTTCCCCTGCGGGCACTCTACTTGGATTATGTCCTTTGCGACCCCATTTAGATACTACCTGGGTTACTTTTGGATTGGACAATCCCCTTTTCTTAGTAGCCACCCCTGTGGTCAGAGAATCCATTCAATGGATGCATAGATTCTCGCTATCATCAAGATAGGTCTAAAATATAAGCTCTTTCTCAGTGTGATCCCTCACAAACTAATAGAGTTCTTTTCAAACAAACAAAATATACAAATAAATTAATTTGCATATGGATTAGGAATTCAAGTTCCCAATGACTCCTTTCACAAGCAGACATCCTATCTTAGGGTAGTGTGAGCAAAACTCCCTGTAGGAATTGCCTGACTACTCTTGAGTAAAGATAAGTCCTTGTGTCATCACTCTCTTAGTAGCCGCCCTTAGATTGGGTTCAATCTGTTTGCCACAAATAGGTTGCCTCAGTAGTCATTTTGCTTTGAAAGATATAAGTCTATCATGCATTCTTTCTAGCATGACTATCGTAAATCAACGGCTAGCCTTAGGTCGAGTTGACATATTACCTTGCTAATGTGTCACTCCAGTGGTCTCTTATTCAGAAAAGATGTGAGTCCCTGAGCTTTCTTCCCTGAATCAACAGTTGCAAATCGAAAGGCACCCCTTTGGTTGGATAGTTCTCCCCTCGACCGGGAAGTTACTCCCTTTAGATTGGTAAATCTGTGTTAGATCAAGGCCATCATGACCTCTACTTAGTGCAATCCATCGCAAACTGATGAGAACCATCAAAAATAATTAAAATGAAATTAATCTTTACTATCTTTGAGCTGATTTAAGTCCGCTAGCGACATTCACTCAGTAGTCAGCCCTTGGTCGAGTCAACATGTTACCTTGCTAATATGTCACCCAGTAGTCTTTTTATAGTGGAAGATGTGAGTCCTTGAGCTTTCTTTCCTAAATTAGCTACTGCAAATCAAAAGGCACCCCTTTGGTTGGATAGTTCTCCCCTCAGTCGGGAAGCTACTCCCTTTGGATTGGTAAACCTGAGCTAGATCAAGGCCGCCACGACCCCTACTCAGTTCAGTCAATCATAAATCGATGGGATCCATCAAAAAATAATAAAAAATGAAATTGACTTTGACTGTCTTTGAGCTGGTTTAAGTCCCCCAGGGACATTCACTCAGTAGTCAGCCTTAGGTCAGGTTAACATATTACCTTGCTAATGTGTTGCCCCAACGGTCTTTTGTTGAAGAAGATGTCAGTCCCCGTTCTTTCTTCCCTGAACTAACAGTCGTAAACTAAAAGACACCCCTTTGGTTGGTCAGTCCTACTATGTGGTTACTAGACTACCCCTTTATTGTAACTGAAGTAGATCAAAAACTCTTACCAATGGACAGGTCCATCTCAAAATTCAAAATTTAAAAATCTGAAATAAATCAATCAACCTCCCCAGTGGAGTAAAATTTAAAATAAATTCAACCCTTCTCCTTAGTGGAGTTAAATGAAAATAATCAAATCAATGAAATTAATCAAATCAATCAGCTTCTCCTCAGTGAGATGCAAGTCTTTCTGGTTCCCAGCGGATCCCGAATTCTAATCCCCCAACAGATTTCATAAGCTCTTGTTCCCAATGGATGACTTGAACTTGGTCCCATAGTGGAGAGTTCACAATTTCATCCCTGGTGGAGTACCAAATCCTAAATCAACAAATCAAATCAAATTTCTCCCCAGTGAAACACAATCAAACCTCTCATCCCCCAATGGATGACTTGAACCCCATTTCCTGGTAGAAGGTTCACATACTCAGTCTCTAGTAGATTCTTCCTTCACTCCCTTATGTTGTTGACATGAACAAAATCACATTGCACTAAGCTCTTGATTCCATCTACACCTTGGGTTGGGAGTAGCTCGTTTCTATTAGAGCTTGTGATAGTTTGGTGTTTTTGATCATCTCAGTCAACACCAATACGTGTGGTATGCCTTGTCAGTCACACCACACCTATTGGGCGCCCTTTGTTGACCTCACTTTTGGAGTGAGCTTTCAACTTCTTCATCTTAGACATAGGACTTATCTTAGACATTAAGAGTTTCTTAGTCTTAAGATACTTCTAGTGATTAGGTGAACACTTAACCTAACCTTAGAGACTTAAAAGAGTTAGCCATAGGAATAGGTTATGCCTTAAGGGTGTTAGGTAAACTTGCCAACCCTATTGCTTAAACCAAATCCTCAGCTCCTTCTTTCAAGTCAAACTTCAAATTCAAACCAACTTCAAATCCAAACCAATCTCAAATCAATTCCAAAAATCCAAATCATGAATCAATTCCAAATGATTGAAATCCATGATCAAATAAAATCTAAAATCTTTCCTAAGCCATCTTGATCTCATCTTATGGACTTAGCTCAAATCAAATCCAAAATCTTTCCTAAGCCATCTTAATATCATCTTATGGACTTAGCTCAAATCAAATCCAAAATCTTTCCTAAGCCATTTTGATTTCATCCTATGGACTTAGCTCAAATCAAATCCAAATCACTTCAAACTCAAGAGATTTTCTCATGACCCATTTATATTCTCATTTATATTCACAAATATAAATGAAATGTAAATTCAAACAACTAAAATCAAATTCAAAACTCAAACCCAAATCTACCCAAAATCCAACCTATGCTTCTTCAAGTCAAATTCTTGAACTTTGCCAAATAAAACTCAAATCAATCCAAGCCTTTAGATTTTCTCTTCAAACAATCAAATTCTACAATCACAAACCAAACATAAACACAAACTTCAATCATCAAACAAAATTCAAAACTCAAACCCAAATCAAACCCATGTTCATCCTTTTGAGCTTAAAATTGTCAATTGAATCAAAACCCATTTGACTCCAAATCACTTGCAAATGGATTTATATTTCAATCATAAGTCCATATGTGAGTTCAACCAAACTTGAATCAAGCCTTGATCAAGTTAATTGACCCTCTTAGGTTCACTTGACCCAAAGTGACCTAAAAGTACCTTTTTGAGCCAAATTCTAATCCTACCCAAATTAGATTGAACTAAGACCAACTAAGCCTCACATTATGAGCAACAATCATCATAAGATGTTTAATCACTCAAATTGGGTCAAACCAAGTCAAACTTAGCCTTTGACCAAGTCAACACTTAACTAAAATGAAACCCAAACTAGCCAAAATCTACCATAGGCCAAATTAATTGAAACCATTGATCTAAACCAATCAACATCAATGATTGAACATGATCGAGCCATCAATTGAGCCTGACCTAGCCCAATTAGCCACTTGACCCAAGTTGACCCAAGTTGACCTAAAAAGTCAAAATGCATCAAATCTGATCTAAGCCAAATTCATTCTAAATCACTTGTTGAACATGACTAAAGCTCTATTTGGTCAACTAGACCCAACCTAGCCCAATTGACCATGAACCCAACTTAAGCTAAAAAGTTAAATTGACTTGAAATTAAATCAAACCATAATTTATTTAAACCAGAGCTTGTAATACATTTCAAATGAACAACTAAACCTCAACCAACCCATGACCTAACCCAATTGGGTCAAATGGGTCAAATTGGTGAACTTGACCCATTTTATGTAAGTGAAATCAAATGAACCAAAATTAAATATAAATCAAATTGAACCAAAATAATGATACCAAAATACTTCAAATGATCATATGAACTTGACCTAACTTAAAGTTTGACCCAATTTGACCAATTGGTCAACTAGACCCAAGTTGACTCATTTTGACCTAAATGAGTCAATAAGAGCCAAATGATATCAAATCAACAACAATTCATTGAAAATTGGTACAACCCATTTTTCAATTATTCCAAATCTACCCAACTTGAAATCAAAGCTAGATGACCATTTTACCCCTAGGTCAAAGAGTAACTCTTGGCCAAATTCACTTGGAATTTGGCCAATTCCTTTTCATGGCCACTTGGCACCCTCATAGTGGACCAAATGGACACTTATGAGGGTGGTGAACTTGACCCAATGGGTTTGGGTCAGCCATGACCCAACCCATGGCCAAACCGACCACCCAATGGAAAATGAGCATATGGAATCACTCCATACTCTCATTTAACACATGGAAAACTCCTCCGCTAAACTCCCCTACCAAAAAGAAACCATGCAAAGCTCCTAACAACTTGACAAACCCATTCTATGAGATCAATTTGATGAAAATGGAAAGGAGGCTCATGGCCATCCGATCCAAGTAGGGGGAGATATACTCCCCCTCATTTTCATTCAATCCATGACTCTTACACTCAATTTAGTTCTAAGGACCTATGGAAAGCTTCCCAAGCTACCAAGCACTCTCAAGGTCAATTGAAACTAGTTGAAGCTACCTCAATGGTTGGAAGTGCTGGTGATAGCCTCCAATGAGGTATGAATCAAAATCGATCTTAGGTGGGAAATTCTTTGGTCCTTTATGATGGGAAGTGTAATCCCAATTGAATTCCACCATTAGATGTGTTTCTTATTGCTTCTAGATGGTGTGGGTTGAATCATAGCTCAATCCAAGTTCATGTGAGCTGGGATCAAGCTATGGAGGATAGACAGTCTCCATATCCTCTAGGCGAGGGCAGGGATGAATCATGGACCTTCCATCCCACGTGTTTTGGATGGACGGTCCTAATTAATCTGTGTAGATCCAGAGATTTAATCCCTTTAGATCCACAGGTTTTATCCTGATTGTCCGATCTTTGATACTCTGAGAAAATGTGTAGCCACTGATGATTTATACTTAAATAACTAATCCAGTCTCACCATGTGGAAAGCGCACGTGACATTAGCGGTCCACGTAGCGCTGATGGGATTAGTTATATAATTAGGAGATTTAATGACCTATTAATCACTGAAACTTCAAAAATACATAATTAAATGTAGAAAAATAAAAAAATATAAATGAGGGCTCATTTTAAAGATAATTCAATGAGGAATACTATAAAATTGTTTTTAATTGATTTTGAATAGTAAAATTTTCTTAATTAAGGTTTATTTAAAATCTTAATAACATTAATTACTCCTTAATGAATTCATTAATTAATTCCAAACTTCTCACGCATATTTTGGGGGATGACCTCTGCCTCCCCTAATTTTCTTGGAATTTATTAATGAGTTAATTAGGGAAATCAATTAATGAATCCCTAATCACCCTCTTAATGTAATTAAGGGTAATTAAGCATATGAATAGTAGTTTAATCACTTAATTAAGATAATTGAAAATTATTTAAGTGATTAGGAGGTTTATAGAATAATTTTTGGATATTTTCCTTAAGCTATTCCCTAAACTCCCTTTCTTCCTTAATCCAAACCTAATTAAGGATTAATCCACAAATGATCCACTTAATTAGCTTAATCAAACTTCCAAAATAAATCTGAACTTAATCAATCCTTTCCTAGGTAGATCCTTAGGTGTTCAAAAGCCTAAGGTAAATTTAAAGAAATCAATTCCAACCAACATTTGTGGGAAGATTATGAAAGTACTTAATTAAACCCTTTAGCTTAATTAATCAATAATTGTGAGCCAATTGCATTGGACCCCTTTCTTTCTTAGGTGCATTGCTGATTTAAATTCCATGTGGTTGCATATCATATATTATCTCATAATTGTTAGGTTAATTATATTAAAGTGGTATAGGTAAGGGGTAATTAATGTACTTAATTCACACTTTAACCTAAGTAAAACATAAAATCAACTTAATTGTTCTAAACGTTAAACAAAAACAATACACACATGAGGGAAATGGGTTAGGACTAGCAAACACCCTTTTCATAAAATCCTGAATCAAAATAGAAATAAAAATAAAAATCTCTTAAAGAAATGTTGATTCTCTTTAAATGGTCTTATTTCATAGGATTGTCTTTAAGAATTAATCAGGGTGAATGAAGTTGCATACTTACATCACTTTATTTCTTTCTAAACATGCTAAATAGTGTATGTCTTATGAAATCATGCATTCACATCTTCTTGAAAAATCAAATAAATGAAATGTTTCCTTTATGTCAAATGCATGTTTTGGCTAAAGTAAGAATATGAGTGGCTATTGACATACATAAATTCGTTGCTGAATGAAGAAGAAACCAATGACTTAGTTAGGCTAATGATTGAGTTTAAGGACTGCTTTGTATGGAGTTATGAAGTGATGCCCAGATTATCTCCTGACATAGCAGTCCATAAACTAGCAATAAATCCCAGCGCTTACCCTATCAAGCAAGCTCCTAGACGCATGCGATTAGAATTAGAACAACAGGTCATTTTAAAGTCAAGAAACTGATTGATGCTAGTTTCATCAAGGATGAAAATATCCTACTTGGTTAGCCAGTGTCATCCCGATTATAAAAAAGAATGGCCAAATTCGCATATGCGTCGATTTTAGAGATTTAAATAAGGCATGTCCTAAGGATGAGTTTCCTCTTCCTATACCTGACTTAATGGTGGGCATCAGCTCATCTCATGCAGTTTTCTCCTTTATGGATGGGTCATCTGGCTACAACTAAATCAAGATGGCCCTCAAGGATGAAGAAAATATTACTTTTTGAACCCCAATCAAAATTTATTGTTATAGGGTCATGCCTTTCAGCCTTAAAAATGCTGGTGCTACATACCAACGGGCCATGACTCAGATTTTAAATTAACTCATCCATCATCAAGTTGAGTGCTACGTTGATGATCTAGTAGTCAAGAGTAGAGAAAAGTAAGACCATCTCTTTGACTTGAGAGTAGTTTTGAACGATTAAGAAAATATAACCTCAATATGAATCCCCTGAAGTGTGCATTCAGAGTAGCTTTAGAGAAATTCCTTGGGTTTGTTGTCTGACACCGGGGAATAGAAATAGATCCAATAAAGATCAAAGTTATCTTAAAATGCCACCTCCTAAGAGCTTAACTCAACTCAGATCTTTCCATGGACAATCGATACATTTGTATGAATCCAATACTATCTTTCTTTTTGTTGGTACTTCGCTTATTTTATCCTTAAGTTAATCTAGCTAACATCTTTAGGTTTTAGGATCTCACCCCGTGTTGGTCCTAAAACCCCCGCTAGGTTTTCCAATGGGGAAAATAAAATTTTAATAAAAATAAAATAATCAAAGACTTCTTCCTTACCATTTTTTTTACATTCTAAAAACCAAGATAAAATAATTTCTTCATAAAAGTCTTGTTTTTCAAAAGCACTTTTTCAAAATACACTTAATAAAATATTTGACTCCATCTAACAATTTTCACAATTATTGCATGAAGAAACATTTCAAAAATAAAACCAATACTCATATTTTCTAAAAGCACAAATGAACTTCTTCACTCAATTCATTTTGATGAAGATTTCATTTTCAAAAATAAAATTCCAACAATCATATTTTCAAAAGCATAAAATTTGAAAATGGGCCTTTCATTCAGTACATCCAAATGTGTTGGATGGATGTTACATCTTCAAGCAAAGATCACAACTTTGAAATTCTACTGAACACATTCCACATGTGTTAGGTTGGAACTTTCACATTTTCAAAAATCACATATAAAACCATTCCATTCAATATACCCACATCTATTGAATGTAGTTTTCATTTCCAATCAAAATAAAAAATAAACTTTCAAAAAGTACATATGAACTTCTCCATTCAATATACCCAAATTTATTGAATGAAGATTTCATTTCCAAATAAAATGACATTATCTTGAAATGCCACTTAACATATTCCATATATGATTAGGTTGAAATTTCCTCTTGCAATATATATATATATATATTATATATATATATATATATATATATATATATATATATATATATAATCACACATGAAAATACATCTTTGAAAATGAAACATAATTGTTTTCCATCTTTCATACCTAAATTTGTTAAATGGAAATCTCTCTTTTCAAAATCAACAAAACACAAAATTGTTAAAAACACATTTGGAACTTCATTCTAGCATACCACATTTGTTAAAATAAAGTTTCCATTTTCAAAAACAAAAAATTTCAATACACAATGAAACTTCATTCTAGCATACCCTATTTGCTAAAGTGAGGTCTCCCTTTTTTAAAATACAAAAATTTGAAACACATTTTTGGAATTTCATTTAGCATACTCAAATTTGCTAAGTGAAGTGTCCATTTCACAAAATTCAAAACACATTGGAACTTCATTTTAGCATACCATATTTGCTAAAGTGAAGTCTCCATTTTCAATCAAAATCCAAAACAAAAGAAACACATTAGGATTTCCTAAGTTTGCCCAAATTTGCTAAGGATCCTATTTTTCAAAATAAAAATCTCTAAAAAACAAAAGGAACACATTAGGATTTTCCTAACATACTTAAATTTGTTAAGAATCCTACTTTTAAAAAATTTCAAAAAAAATGAAACACACTTGTATTCCTCATTTAGCATACCTGAATTTACTAAATAAGAATTCCATCTTTCAAATCATAAATGATTCACAAAATAAAGCAAACAAATAAAAAGAAGAAATTATTTTCAAACACCTCACTTAGCATACCCAAACTTGCTAAGTGAGTAGATTCCAAAATTCTCAAATTAAAATCAAATTGACCTTTTACTTTAACATACCCAAAATTGTTAAATAAAGGGTCCTCAAAATCAAAATCAAAATTCAAATATGAACCTATGGAAGCATCTCTTCAAAAATATTTGAACCTATTTTCAACATATCCAAATTTGTTGTAAGTGGATTCTACCTGAAAAATTTCTCTTTACAATCAAATCTCAAAATCTATTCTAAATCATTTAAGCCTGACTTAACACTTTCAAGATGTTGATTATGGGTTCAAATTTTAAATTCAAATTTAAAATCAATAAAGCAAGAGAATCTGATTCAAGTTCATTTTCAACATTGTAGTTACAGTCATCTTTAGTCAGTTTTCTTCAATCTCAGTTCAGTACAGTTAATCTAATGGCAGCACCCAAGTATGTCACTTTTCCCCATGGGACGGATCGCCTGGATCAGTCCACTCGACACCCATCTCATTCACTTTGGATGAGGTTTGAGGGGCGATTAAGTTAGGGGCCTCCCTCATGATTATTAGAGCATAGTGGTGGGGCAGAGCCGGTCATTGAGTTGACATCTGTCGATATTCCCTCATGAAGAGGAAGGCGTGGTGGTTCCTATAGTAGTGTCATCAACTGCCCCATGGTTCCCGTGTTGCCTCGTTGGAGCACCCACTCATTAGCACCCTCAGGGAAGGCTCCCGATCCGTTATCTCCCGCTTTGAGGTTGGGTCTAGCTCTTACTTTGCTCACCCTACCAGGACCCAAAGGAGGAATAAGAACTGCATGATAAAGTGGTACCACACTCATATTGCTAGGGATATGGAGGCAGCCATGTAGTCTGTTGTTGTGGAGTTGCCCACTTTGGTTTTCCCACTGGTTACAGCAAACTAGTTCCATCCTCTCTCTGGGTCTGATAGAGAGGATGCCAAGAGGATTAATGCTTCACCTCCACCAGCTGGTTCAGATCCAGCCACCAATCAGTAAGAGGAGGAGTTCATATGCTAGCCTTCGATCTATTCTATGCCAAGTAAGCAGAGCCTACGGACGATCTGAGTCCAGGGCTCAGTTTGATTTGAGATCCGTTATCTCCCATAGTGTAGGGAAGCATCTTAGATAGGAGAGGGCCAAGGAAGCCCATACCTCAATTCATATCACCAGCGAAGAGAGGCAGAGGTTCGATCGACAGTCGGTGCCTTTGTACTCATTAATTTTCTTGATCGACATGCTACCAACATTGATTATACTAACAACATTATGCTCACAGGGACCACACATCATAGGAGAGAAGCTCTTATCCCAAGAGAGTCGGTGGTACCTCCACCACATTGCTCTACCCCTCATCCACCATCTTGATCCATGTTCCAACATCTCTAATTCCACCAAAGGCCATGAAGGCCTCATATAGGGAGAAGAGGACCCCATTGGTGATCTGACTATGGCCAGAAGATCCAATCCTATCTACACTGCCTACTGTGGTGAGGTCGAGCTCTCTTGCTCAACCTTACGCTATTATGGTCATCCCCACCACCCACCGGGACATAGAGATGGTTGCGGCTGATTCTTGAGGGGAAGGTGACAACTCAGTTGTACTTATGATGATAGAGCCTCCTAGGAGTGTCACCCCATGTAGATTCAGTGATAGTTAGGAGCATATTTCTTCCAGTGAGTATAACCCTCACAAGGTTAACTCTCCAACATCAGGGGAGGTCCGGTGCCTCATAGTACATGATAGTGATCCCACCATCGGTCAGCCAAAGTCATTTGTGCTAGTTCAGATGGATCATTCTTTAGATGATATAGTAGCACATTATTTCATTTAGAAGAAAGAGATCCTAGTATATGACTATTTTGATGAGGAGAAGATCAGCTTTGATCCCTACAATGATGATATGTTGGGAGACTCAGTAGGGGTTTTCATGGTAGATACTAGAGGATCCCTCCTTAGAGAGTAGCAGACTATGGAAGGTGTTGAGGCCGAGCAGGAAGACACAGCCTACTCGACCCAACACCTCCTTCAATAGATAAAGTAGAAAGATGAAAAAAATAGATAGGATGGAGAAGAGGCTCAAAGATCTATTTGCAGTTGTCTTAGCACTTCAAAACCAAGCCCTGACAGTCCATCCTACTATAGCTGAGACCAGTTAGCCAGAGTTGGTGCATGTCTTGAACCCAACCAAGACTTTATCTCTAGTAGAGCAAGGTAGCACCAGCATATATAAGATGGTAGTGGATAGTACCTCCATACAAAAAAAAGAATATCAAGAGCATGGTTGAGCAGTAGGTGAAGGAAGCGTTGGCTCAAGCTCGAGGAGGATCATTAGTTCCAAAAGGTAGACCCTAACCAGAGGAATTTGATGCAATCCAATATCCTAAGGGTTTCGTGCCACCTCCCTTTAAGCATTTTGATGGCAGTGGGAAATTGAGCTAGCATATTGTGCATTTCAGAGCTAGTTATTGCAATGTGGTGGCTACATGCTTTTCTTTCTTTGTTCTTTTAATGGTATAGCATTTGACTGGTACACTGAACTTCCCAATAATACAGTGAAGATTTTTGTTGAGTTGGAGCAACTCTTTATCAAGAGGTTTGCTGGAGCTCAACAAAGGGTCACTGTTGGCGATCTCATTGTGGTTCAATAAAATCTTGGTGAGTCCCGCATTGATTACAATCTTAGATGGCATAATTTGAGTATGAATTGTGAACCACATCTATCTGAATTGCACACCATTAAGATTTTACTTAAGAATATCCATGGCCGAGTTGCCTTCATGCTCAAAGGTTTCAGCATCAAAACCTTTGAGAAATTAATCAATAAGGTGGATAGCTTGCAAGGAGAAGCCAAACAGTTATCTTCTCCAGATCTTCCAACAAAGCCAAATCCGCATAAGGTATATAAGAAGAAACTAGGGGTAGTGATAGCAGTGGATAAGGGGAAATAGCCAGCAAGAGGGCAATTTAAGAGACCTCGTGCTCCATAACCATCCCTTCCACCTCCTTTACCATCACCGAGGTAGCCCTACCAGTCACCACAATAGCCTTCATGGCCTACACCGCCTCCTTCTTAGTGACATCATTAGCAGCAGCAGTACACATACCCGCTGCCAGGTAGCTATGGTCCACCTACTCTTTTGGATAAACATAATAAGCCTTATTCATTTAAGAGGGAGGTAATTAAGAAGACCTTTTAGAAACTCTTAAAGAAGCTTGATTTTCAACTACCCAAACCTAGGAGACCGGAGGAAGTGGGCAAAAGCCATGATCCTAACTTTTGCCCCTACCACCATGTGCTAGGTCATGTTTTGGAAGAATGTTTTACATTTAAGGGCTGGCTTGAACATAGCTTCAAGACTGGTGCTATAGTCATCTCGAAGGAATACCTTGTGGAACAACCATCTAGTTCCATTAGGGTAATCTTTTGGGATACTTGCGATCCTTCCAAAACCAAAGAAGGTTGGGACATCTCCTTATCCAAAACCTCTAAGGCAATTGTATCGAAGATCAAGAACTTTCTTCTTTGGTCGAGTCGAGATCAAACCTCCATCAAGGAAGGTTTGCAAGTTTCAGCCAACTGGAAAGGGGAGCTCAGAGTAGCATGTGCCACGGATAGCCAGTAGCCACCGATCGAGTATAGCCTCCGTCCCACTTCGCATCATCATCTGCTACTTTAGCTAGCTCTTCTTCTTTTAGTAGACATCTTGTATCAGTAGATAAGGGCATTAAATCCATCACCCCTCTTACTTTACTTAATTTCTACTATGTACCTCCTATAAAATCTAAGAAAATTGAAGAATAAAGCTAGCTTGAATTATATCTGTGTCACTTTAATGGGTCGTCTAAATCTATTCCTAATAACTCTTCAAGTCTCAACAACAACTATATCAATTTTGATCTTCCTCATTCTGATTCAAAGTTTAATTTTCCTACTCTAAATGCTATGGGTTCACCTCTTGAGATAGACTTGGAATCATCCGATTCTGAGGGTCCCATAGAAGAAGTTGTAGGTGAGCCTGACGTGCAGGTAGAACCTTCCATTACCTTGCCACAAGAGATCACCGAAGTTAACCTCCATAGTGGCAAGGGCCTACCTCCTATGGTAGCACCTCAAAATAGAGGAAAATAAGTCATTGGTTTAGAGGATCAAGAATCCCCTCCATAGGATGGTCCACCTTTGGATATGCTTGTGGAAGATTAGCCTAAGGTCGACTACAATGTCCTCTCTCACCTAAGAAAGTTGTCATCTAAGCTAAGCATATACGATGCCTTTGTCTTATCCAAAGAGATGAGGGAATCACTAATCAAGGCTCTCCTTGATCCTAAGATATGCTTAGCTCAGTTGATCGCTATTGGAGAGGAGGCATATTATTCCAGAAAAGCCCAGGGGATCACTTTCACAGATGAAGACCTTCTTCTGGGGGACATGGAGCACAACCGTCCCTTCTACATTATAGTGGACATAAGAAGATTTAGGCTTGCTAGAGTTCTCATTGATCTAGGTGCATTGGTGAATATTATGAGTCTAAAGACCCTCGCCTAATTGAGGATGACATCTCCACACTCTGAGGAGATCGGATGATGTTAAGAGGATTCAATGAACAAGGCGAGAGGGCTTTAGGTTCTATAGTGTTACCTTTGGAGATAGGTGATTGGAAGACTGAAGCTAAGTTTTATATCATTGATTTGAATACTTCATTCACCACTTTGCTCAGTAGGCCTTGGATATACTAGAACAAGATGATTTCATCTTCCCTCCATCAGTGCATCAAGTTCAGGAAGGATGGGATTGAGTACTGTGTCAAAAGAGATGAAAAGCCATTTTTTAGTTAGAGAGGTTGAGATATATGAGGATGCAACCTACTATCTTCTCCAAAACACCCTTTCTCATGAACTTAGAAAAAATTCAAATTCAAAAGAAAAAGAAAATGAAGAAAGAGAAAAAGCAAAGGAAAAAAGAAAAAAAATGAAATTTCAAGTGAACAAGAAAGGGAAATTGAAGAAGAAATAGAGCCGCATATCACATTCCACCCACAGTTCATTCCATCATATGGACATGTGGGTAGGATGACTTGACCTCCACCAAGCAAAGGCAGAGGCAGAGATAGAGGCAATTTTAGAGGTAGAAGACCCCCTGGTTGGCCATCAATCAATAGAGGTTATGTTCAGTTCATAAGAGTACCCTTACTATTCACATATACTTACAATCCAACTCGGAGGATGAGTCTAATGTGATTAGCATACCAGCCAACCCATCTCAGTGAGTTTCATTGGAGGCGACACTCAAGCCATACAACGATGAAGTCTAGGCCTCCAGACTAAGTAAAGTATTCAAATTATATGTATGTGAAACTATCACGCAGAAGTTGGGAACCTTAGCTCTAACCTCACTTTCACCCCCAAAAGTTGAAGGTTTAGTAGTTAAAGAAGCCCCTAAGTATTCCAGTGATATGAAGCTAAAGAGATTCTTTTTAGGATCATCCTCCTCAAGTCCTGAAGTTGATGTAGAACTTGAGGAGAGTTCATATAAAGAATTAATTGAATTACCTTTTGATTGGTACTTGCCTTGTGTTGCTAATCTTGCAAAGAAGGATTTTATTCCTTATTCATGGTCTAAGAATAGGTCGGAGTACTTCAAAAAGCTATGGAACAACACAGGTAGGGATGTACGATCAAGATCATGACTAGAATTCAGTATAGTGGGTCCAATCAATGATGATGATTAATGCTTAGTTGTCACCAACCATCTGGAGTCAAATATGCTCTTTTCACACCAAACCAACTCTTATGAGGATGTGTGTCTAGAAACCTCAGATGATCTAGATGATCTCCAAATCAAAGATGCACTGGCAGAATTTGAAGAGGAGATTCATTAAACAATTGATAAGCTTAAAGAAATCAACCTCAGGATAGAAGAAAATCCACGCCCGATATACATCAGTTCATTGCTGAATGAAGAAGAAACCAATGACTTAGTTAGGCTATTGACTGAGTTTAAGAACTGCTTTGCATGGAGTTATGCAGAGATGTTTGGATTATCTCATAACGTAGTAGTCCATAAACTAGAAATAGGTCTTAGCACTTACCCTATCAAGCAAGCTCCTAGACGCATGTGATTAGAATTAGAACAACAGGTCATTTTTGAAGTCAAGAAACTGATCGATGCTAGTTTCATCAGGAAAGAAAAATATCTTACCTAGTTAGCCAGTGTCGTCCTAGTTAATAAAAAGAATGGCCAAATTTGCATATGCATCAATTTTAGGAATTTAAACAAGGCATGTTCCAAGGATGAGATTCATCTTCCTATACTAGAATTAATGGTGGACATCGCCTCATCTCATGCAATTTTTTCCATTATGGATGGGTCTTCTAGCTATAACCAAATAAAGATGGCCCCCGAGGATGAAAGAAATATTGCTTTTCAAATCCCGATCAAAATTTTTTTTATAGGGTCATGCCTTTTGGCCTTAAAAATACTGGTGCTACATACCAATGGGCCATGACTCAGATCTTCAATGAACTCATCCATCATTAGGTTGAGTGCTACATTGATGATCTAGTAGTCAAGAGTAGAGAAAAGGAAGACTATCTCTTTGACTCGAGAGTAGTTTTCAAACGATTAGGATAATATAACTTCAAAATGAATCCCCTGAAGTGTGCATTTAGAGTAGCTTAAGTGAAATTCTTTAGGTTTGTTGTCTGGTACAGGGGAATAGAAATAGATCCAGAAAAGATCAAAGCTATCTTAAAAATGCCACCTCCTAAGAGTTTAACTCAACTCAGATATTTCCAAGGATGGTTGTCGTATCTAAGACACTTTATTTTCAACCTATCAGGGAGATACAAGCCATTCTCAGTGCTTGTAAAAAAAGATGTGAAGTTCAAGTGGGATGATAAGTGTCAGCATGCCTTTGAAGATATCAAGAAGTATTTGGTGAAGCCGCTAGTTCTAGCATCCCCTATCTTGGGCAGGCCACTCATCCTCAGCACTGCTGCATTGGATGACTCTCTCGGCACTTTGTTGGCCCAAGTCAACGTCGAAGGGAAGGAGAGCACTCTTTATTACCTCAATCATCATCTGATTTCTATTAAAGAAAACTATCTGCCTATTTAGAAACATTTCCTAGCTTTGATCTTTGCATCTCAGAAGCTACGTCACTATATTCTTTCTCATAAGGTGAACTTGATTTCTAAAACCAATCCACTGCAGTATATTATGTCACGGCCAACGCTATCCAGACATTTGGCATGATGGTTCATGATTCTCTCATAGTTTGATATCACATTCATTCCTCATGCGATAAAAGGACAAGCACGATTTCTTAGCGGACACCCACTTCTTGTTGATTCTGCTTAGTGATCTCCACGATGAACAAATCATGAACTTAGGGAAGGTTGACAACTGCTGATGGGAGATGTATTTTGATGGTGCAGCTTCTTTTTATAAATGGGAAGCACCACTATCTACTCTTTCAGGAAAGACAGGGGTAGTAATAGTTCTCTTAACTCTAGACCATGATGTGATGAGATTCTCATGCTATCTTTCTAATCCCTGCACCAACAATGAAGCTGAGTATGAGGCTTTGATTTGGTCCAGTTAGCTATCATAAATGTCAAGAGCATCAACATCTTTGGAGATTCTCGGTTGGTCATCAATCGGTGCTCGGGTCCTACAAGGTTCTCAAACCCAAGCTTCATCATTATCATGAGTATACCATGAAGTTGTTGGCCCAAATCCTTACAGTCACCATCTACAAGGTTTCCCAAGCAGAGAACATAGTGGCAGATGCTTTGGCCAAACTTGCCAAAGAATTGGCATGTCCAGAAGATGAGTCTATTCCAAAAAGGGTCCAAGATAGACAAGTCATATCTCTTACTGATGCTGAATTCATCGAGAGACTTTCTCTTGAAGGGGAGGTTGCCGTTACCTATAAGGGTAAGGAGGAGTTGGAGGCAAACCTTCATAGACTATTTGAACATCGAAACTACCCCGAAAAGTCAAAAAATCAAGTGAACAGAGAGCTCTCTTCTATGCTCTTGTTGATGGCACCCTATACCGACAGTCCTTTGATCAAATGTGGTTACATTGTTTAGACAAACATGAAGCCCATGGCATTGTCATTGAGGTACATTCAAGTCTATGCGAAGCACACCAATTTAGTCCAAAGATGAAAACAAATATTAAGAGACTAGGATACTACTAGCCTTCGATGATTATAAACTGCATGGATGTAGCTAGGAGATGCCATCAGTGTCAGGTACACGGTGTGGTCTTACATCAACCACCCAATATTCTATGCCCTACATTGGCCATGGCCATTTGAGTTGTGCACATTATGGGTCTGATCGATCCTCCTTCTTCCAAGGGTCATTGGTTCATCTTAGCTGCCACCGACTACTTTTCCAAGTGGGCGGAGGAAATCCCACTCATAGTGGTCACAACTCAGCATGTGCTTTAGTTTTTTAGGAACCATATTGTATATAAGTTTAGGGTGCCATGATGAATTATATCCAGTAATGGTATTGTGTTCAAAAGCACCAAGATCAACATCTTTGCTAGAAGACACGGTATAGATTGGAGATACTCCACCATCTACTATCCCAGAGCAAATGGCTTAGTAAAAGCATTCAACAAAACTCTCATCCAAATACTAAAGAAGACCCTTGATGATATAGCGATAATTATAATGGCGGTTAGTTTGAAGCTTTGTACCTACGCGACATACCAAACTTCAACTCAGTTTACCCCATTTTCCTTAGTGCATGGGTCCAAAGTTATTCTACCTTTAGAAGGTAAACTCTCATCACTAAGGATAGCTTTGGGTACCAAGATCACTATAGAGCAGAATGCAAAGTTACGATTAGAAGAGCTCGAATGTTTGGAGAAGAGTCGCCTACGGGCATGCCAGAACCTTGAGTTGTAATAGGCCAAAATGATTCAAGCTCACAACCAGCTGATCCACCCTAGGTCTTTCCAAGTAGGAGAACTTGTGTTAGCCCTAAGGAGATGAATTGTTGCCTGTCAAAAGATGGGAGGAAAGTTTGAACCCACTTGGGAAGGCCCCTATTTCATAGAGAAGGCCTACCAAGAAGGATCTTATCAGCTCATTGATTTTAAAGGGGAACACCCGATGCTTCCAATTAATGGGCTCTATTTGAAGAACCAATAAAATATGTTTAAAAATAATTATCAATAAAAGCAAAAAAATCTGATTCCATTTCATCAAAATCTTCTTTCTTTCGAAGCGTTGTTTCCTTATGTTGCGAATCTGCCATGACGTGTTTAGGGTAGGTGTTAGAGTCCCCTAAAGGCATCCTATCCCTCTTTCAGAAACACAAACACAATCAAACATAATCTCTTAGACCTACTAGAATAAGTGTGAGAGAACCCAAGAGACATCCTATTTTGATTGGCACAACTGAGTTAGGTCTAAGAGAACCCGAGCAACATCATTTCTTAGTGGAAAATCTTGGTTGCCATCCATGGCATCGTTTCATCAAAATCCCCAGCATGTTTAGAATACGTGTGAGAAAATCCAAGCAGAATCCTATTCCCTTTAATACAAGCACAAAAAAGTACATATCTTTTATCTCAGGCTTTTTTTAATGTGTGGGCAAGCCCTTTGTGGCCCTCACTCATTAGCTGCTCTAGGTCAGGTCTACATGCTACCTCTCTAGTAAGTCACCACAGTGGTTACCTGTTTGGAAGATGTGAGTCCCCACGCTTTCTTCCTAACTTGACCATTGCAAATCAATGTGCGCCTTGTTAGTATGGTAGACTTCACTGCCCAGCCAGTAGGCTACCTCATGTTGATTTTGTTTAAGAAGATGTAAGTCCCCGAGCTTTCTTCTTGAACTAGTCATCATGATCTAACTAGGTCGAGTATATTTGAGGTTTATGATAAGTCCCCCAGAGGCTCCTTTCCTCTTGATTACATTTGAGTCAATGTCTTCCAGTGGCATTCACTCAGTAGTTGCCCTAGATCGGATGGCACCTGTCGAGCTGAAGACTGGCTATCCCAAAAATCAGTTCCACCATAGGAGGAAGTGAGTCCCCGAGCTTTCTCCCTAGGCTAATTATTGTAAATCGATGGGCACCTTAGGTTGGTTGATGTTCTCTATGCTGACAGCGACTCACCCGGTGGATACACCACTTTTGGCAGATGTGAGTCCCTATGCTTTCTCCTTGAGTTGGCCATCGAATACCTATTTATTATATGACTAGCTATGTCATCTTCTCTAAGGTTTTGGATCAAGCCTTTAATGGCCCGTCTTCCAGTGGGTATTCTATTTAGATCACATCTTTTACAACCCCATTTAGACACTACCCATGTTACTCTTAGATTGGACAGCCTCCTTTCATAGTAGCCACCCCTGTGGATAGAGAATTTGTTCAGGGGATGTGTAGATTCTCCCTTGGTTCAGTTAATCTGAGATAGGTCTAGGATGATATAATCTTCTTCTTAATTTGATCCCACACAAACTAATAGGGTCCATGTTAAAACAAACTAAACAAACAAATAAAATATTCACTTATGGATTAGGAATTCAAGCCCCTAAAGGGCCCCGTTTCCCAAACAGGCATCCTATCTTTAGGGTAGTGTCAGCATAAGTCCCTATAGAAATTGCCTGACTACATGAGTTGAGGTAAATCCCAGGGTCGGTACTCACTCCGTAGTCACCCTTAAGTCGGGTTCAATCTATTTTTTCACAAGCAGGTTACCCCGACGGGTCACAACCTAGGGCGACTACTAAGCGAGGAGTCCTGTAAGGAAATATGTATTATCTCGAGAGATAGAAGTCACCACCCTACAATGGAACTAATCATCTCAATAAGGACTTCTAAGACTATGAGTCTTCAGAATGTACCAGAGATTCTTTCCCTACTTCACATGGAAAAGCAAAGTAGGGTTTATTTTAAATCAGGTTCGTTAAGTTCCCTGCAGGGGAAACCCCTCATAGTTAATTACATCCTAAGGAATGCTCTCGATTAAGGTAAATGATCATTGTCTCCAAAGATTTCAAAAAGGTAGGACTATCAATTGATTGATTTATTTTTAGAAATTTCAATGAGATCGATCAAGAGGAGGGAGTTCTTTTCGAAGCCAAACAAAAATAAGTAGGGGATTCTTAAGATACTAGGAAGCCTAGTAAGCATCCCAAACTATCCTATGGTGGGGTTTTATATTTTTGAAATTGAATTGATTTATTTGAGTTGAATTTTTATTAGAATGCTAGGGCTTATAATTCCATGATATAAGGTCACAAAAATGCCTAAGAGGTAAGGATTTATACTCATTGCCCGTAAAGGAAAATCGCAACCCCTGAACCTAAATCTAGGGAGCTTTAGTGAGGGCCAAAAGCATGACCTAAATCTAAGGTGAAAATGGGTATTCAACTTATCTCCATAAGAGAGGATAAACCACTCGACTGTTAGACTTAAAACTGCCCGGAGGTGGCCGCCAACTAACTCCTCCTATGATTTTAAAATAGTTAGACAAGTCAAATGCTTTTGCAAGATAACTAAGCTATTTTTTATTTAGAAAGATAATAAGTCCTTAAACACACTCCCTAAGAGACTATATCATGTAGGGAATGCTTTAATGACTTAAATCTAATGCAAATTTTTTATATATATATTTTTTTGGATAATTAATTTGATATAGGCTTTAGGATTCATGTGCTTAATGCATGAGAAATTATATTATGGGCCAAAATCAGCAAGATAAGGAGGTGTGTTTCCACCATGGCTCTCACAAGTCATGCCAAGTTCTTTGGCAAAGGTGGAAGCCCTCCAATCAAGAGTTAAATAATATACTTTTTCTACATAATGTTAGAAAAGTAAGATAACATCCAGCTAAGGGGTTGCTAATTCTTTTATCTTATTTTATAACCTAAGCTTTAAGTGAGGTTATGAGTTATTCATTTTTTATTTGAGTTATTTAATTGGATAGAAAATTTAATTTTCCTAAGAGCCTAATCATCATCCAGGCCATACATCAAAGTAAGGAAGAAATTAGGAAGAGATGCCAACATAATGCATAAGTTAAATAAACATCAATCAATTTATGAAACTAGTACAAAAGAATAAAAGGCCATTTGTGGTCGGGCTCCACCGTACAAACCCGAAAAACAAATTGGGAAGTCAAGCTCTACCCTTACACAACCGGGATTATAAATGAATTAATTACAATTAAGAAAGGGATTCATGTTATGGAGGTCTTCATTCATCATTTCTACTTTCTTCTTTCTTCTTTCTCCTTTCTTCATTCTTCTTTCTTCTTTTGGTTTATTCTTTTGGAGGGTTGGAATGTGGTTACTCCAAATGCCTCACATGGTACATAAGATGTAATCTTATAACCAATGCTCATCCTAATCTCCCATAACAATCATTCCAAAATCCTAATTGCAAAATTACATGAAAAGGGAAAAAAGTAAATCTAACTAAAACCTGCAAAATAGAGATTATAAGTAGGCACACAATACACATCTTTATATTTTACTCACATACAAGCTTATAAATAATTATAAGTAGCATACTTTTCAATTTTGATTTTTGATTTTTAAGCTTTTTGAAAATAATTTTGGATTTAATAGTGATAATAGCCATTAATATTCTTACCTTAGCCAAAACATATAATTTGACATAAAGAAAACATTTCATTTTTAATTTGATTTTCAAAAAGTATGAATGCATGATTTTCATGTGATATACATATTTAGCATGCTAGGAAAGAAATAAAGTGATGAAAGCATGTAAATTCATTCTCCTAATTAATTCCTGAAGACTCATATTTAATAAGATTATTTAAAGTAAATCAAATTTTCTTTAAAGGGATTTTTATTTTGTTTTGAGTTTGATTTTAATTTGAGAAATGTGAGAAGGTTTGCTAGTCCTAACCCATTCCCACATGTGTATGATGTTTTAGTTTAATTTTTAGGTGATTGGACCAATTTTATGCTTTGGTTAGCTTAAGGTGTGAATTAAGTGTATTAACTACCCCTTACCTACACCACCTTAACATGCTTAATCAAGTAATTATGAGCTAATGATATGACATAGAACCACACAAGGAATTTAAATTAGCAATGCACCTGGGAAAGGAAGGACCTAATACAATTAGCTCACAATTAGTGATTAATTAAGCTAAAGGGTTTAATTTAAGTACTTTCATAGCCCTTCCCACACATGGGGGTTAGATTTTGATTTCCTTAAGCTACTTAGATTATTGAACACCTAAGCACCTACCCAAGAAGAATTGATTGAGTTCTAGAACGTTTTATTTAAAAAATTAAATTAATTAAGCAAGATATTAGGAGATTAACCCTTAATTATGTTTAGATTAAGGAAGAAAAGGGATTTAGGGAATGGCTTAGGGAAAATTCCCCAAATCCATTCCATAAACTTCTTCTCTATTTAAGCAAGGCTTAATTAACTTAATAAAGGGATTAAACCACTGTTCATATGCTTAATTACCCTTAATTATATAAAGAGTGTAATTAAGAATTTGTTAATTTATCTTCCTAATTAACCCATCAATAAATCTCTAGAAAATTAAGAGAGGCAGAAGTCATCCCCCTAAATGTACTTGAGAAGTTTGGAATTAATCAATGGGATAATTAGGGAGTAATTTGGGTTATAAAGTTTTCAATAAAACCCTAATTAAGGAAAATAGACTATTTAAAACCCATTGGAAATATTTTTTAGAATATTCTCCTCTAAATTATCTTTACAATTCATTTTACCTTGTATTTTTTTGATTTTTTTTTACAATTAGCTATGTAATTATGAAGTTTCCATGATTATTCGATAATTAAATAGCCTAATTAGGTGATTAATCCCATCGGGCCATGTGGAGGCTGACCCAGCCCGTGCTGCTTTGATGGCACAATGGGAGAGGCCACTTAAGTTTTCACATCATAGTGCTGCATCGACGGTGCCATTACACGCTTTCTCCTCACCCATCCGATCTGAGATCAAACGGCTGAGCTAAAGCCCAGCGGTATTAAAAGAAAAATCAGATATTCCTATGCTTCTTGATCATGGTCGTCCATCCAAAATGCGCAGATGGATGGCCCATGATATGTCAGTGAGTTTCTCTACGAGAAAGGGGAACCGTCCACCTTCCATGGCATGATCGGAGCTCGATTGAGCTCGGATTGAACTCAAATTTTACCCACACCATCTAGGAGTAAATGGAAGAAGTTCTAATGGTCAAATTCTCATGAAGTGAAAATTCCTTTCATAAAAGACCACACACTCTCTAGTTTAAGCTCAATTTTGATCCATCCCTTGTCGGAGGCTGTCACCGGCACTCGAATTTGATGATGTAGCTTCCTCTAGTGGAGATGAATCCCCGTTGAAAGTTTCAAGCCTTGGGGTTGAGTAGATCTCTCTATGGACCAAGCTCACCTTCAAATCCTTGTGGCCTTGGTCAAAGTCTCACTTCCCTTGCCTTGAGAACTTGGATTAAGCTTTAGGCAAGTTCGATTGAGTCCTCTAAAGAAGCTTGCAAGAGGAATTGGCTTAATTTTAAGTATTGAGTGAGATGGATATTCGGTGGAGCCTACTTTTTTTTTGGCTTGAAGAAACTAAAAATGGAGAATTCCAAATGGGTTTAGGAAGCTTGGAGGAGCTCTAGGATGCTTGCTCTGAGTTCCCTAAGGTCAATCCAGTGCGTGTTGTGTGAATTCAAGTGGAATTAGGGGGAGCATATCTCCCCCTAGGTGAATCAGATGGCCGTGAAGAGCTTTACCATTTTGATCCAATTGACCTCATTCAATGGATTTGTTAGGTTGTTAAGACCTTCACATCATTCAGTTTTGAGTGTAAAGTGGAGTAGTGAAGCTCCCATGTGCTTTAACTGAGTGGAGGAGGGATCTCATGTGCTCAATTCCTAAGTGGGTGGTCAATTTGGCCATTGGGTTGGGTTTGGTTGACCCAAACCAAATGGGTCATGTGCACCATGTCCATTAGTGACCATTTAGTCCACAAAGAGGATGCCAAGTGTCCATGAAAAGGAATTGACCAAATTCCAAGTGGTTTTGATCTTAGGTTACCCTATGGCCTAGGGGTAAAATGGTTATTTGGCTTGGATTTTATTTTGAATATGATTATTATGATTGAAAATTGGGTTAGGCCAAGTTTCATTGAATTTGGAGTTTATTTGATATGATTTGTCTCATGTTGACCCATTTAGGTCAAAATGGGTCAACTTGGGTCAAGTTGACCAATTGGTCAAATTGGGTCAAACTAAGGGTTGGGTCAAGTTCATATGATCATTTGAAATGTTTTGGCATCATTAGTTTGGTTAAATTTGATTTATATTTGAATTTGGTTCATTTGATTCCATTTAGGTCAAATAGGTCAAGTTAACCAATTTGTGATTGGTATCTTTGTTTCCAATCAATTTAATTTATATTTGGATTTGGATGAATTTGACCATTTAGGTCAAGTTGGGTTCAATGTCAATTATGCTAGGTTGGGTCTTATTGGCTAATTGGGGCTTTGGTCAAGTTCAACAAGTGATTTGGAATGAACTTGACCAATTAGTTTCAATCAATTTGGCTTAGATCAAGTTTTGACATGTTTTGACTTTTTAGGTCAAGTTGGGTCATGGGTCAAGTTTCCAATTATGCTAGGTTAGGCTTAAATGATGACTTGGTCAAGTTCAAATATTAATCATGAATGAGTTTTGATCAATAGTTTCAATCAATTTGACCTATGATGGATTTTGGCTAGTTTAAGTTTCATTTTAGTCAAATGTTAACTTGGTCAACCCTTTGGTTTGACTTGATTTGATCCAATTTGAGTGATTGATCATCTTATGATGGTTGTTTCTTACAATGTGAGGCTTAGTTGGGCTTAGTTCAATCCAATTTGGGTAGGATTAGAATTTGGCTCAAAAGGGGTACTTTAGGTCACTTTAGGTCAAGTCAGCCAAAGTAGGTCAAACAGCTTGGTCAAAGCTTGATTTGAGTTTGATTGAACTCACATATGGACTTACGATTGAAATATAAATCCATTTGCAAGAGATTTCAAGTCAAATGGGTTTTGATTTATTTGATAATTTCAAGTTCAAAAGGGTGTACATGAGTTCTACTTGGGTTTGATTTTTGAAATTAGTTTTGGTTTGATGATTTGAGTTTATGTTTATATTTGGATTTATGATTGAAGGATTGATTGAATCATAAGAAAAATGAAGGGTTTGGCTTGATTTGAGTTTGATTTGGCTGAGTTCAAGAATTTGACTTGAAAGGCTTAGGTTGAATTTTGGTTGAATTTGAGTTTGATTTTTGAATTTATTTTAGGATATTTGAATTTATATTTCATTTATATTTGTGAATATAATTGATAATATAAATGGGTTATGAGAAAATTCTTTGAATTTGAATCGATTTAGATTTGATTTAGGCTAAGTCCATAAGATATAATCAAAGTGACTTAGAGAGGATTTTTGATTTGGATTTGAATTTTGAATTTCGCTCACAATTAATGATTAATTAAGCTAAGGGGTTTAAGTAAAGTACTTTCATAACCCTTCCCACACATGTGGATTTGGTTTTGATTTCCTTAAGCCACTTAGGTTATTAAACACCTAAGCATCTACCCAAGATGGATTGATTAATTTCTGGAATATTTTGAAAAAATTTATCAAATTAATTAAGCAAGTGATTAGGGGGTTAATCCTTAATTAAATTTATATTAAAAAAGGAAAGGGGTTTACGGAATGGCATAGGAAAAATTCTCCAAATCCATTCCATAAACCTTTTCCCTACTTAAGCAAGGCTTAATTAACTTATAAAGTGATTAAACCATTATTCATATGCTAAATTACCCTTAATTATATAAAGAGAGTAATTAAGGATTCATCAATTGGTCACCTAATTAACCCATCAATAAATCCAAAGAAAATTAGGAGAGGCAGAAGTCATCCCCTAAATGCACCTGAGAAGTTTGAGATTATTCAGTGGGATAATTACGGAGTAATTAGGGTTATTAGGTTTTCATTAAAACCCAACTTCAGAGAAATGAGCTATTCAAAACCCATTCAAAATAATTTTATGTTATTCTACATTAAAATATCTTTCATATGCATTTTACTTTATATTTTAAAGATTTTTCTAGAATTAGTTATGCAATTATGAAGTTTCCATGATTAAGGATAATTAAATAAATCCCCTAATTAAATAGCTAATCCTGTCAGCGCCACGTGGAGGCTGATGTGGCACGCACTTTCCATATGGCATGTCAGGAGATGTTATTTAAATTATCACATTGTAGCACCGTGTTAGTGGCATTGCTACATGCTTTCCCCCCATCCATTTGATCAAGGATCAGACGACTGAGATTAAGCCCGCGATATTAAAGGATAAAATCGAATATCCTACGCGTCTTGATCATGATCGTCCATCCAAAATGAGCAGATGGATGACCCATGATCTATCCTTGATCTTCCCTGTAGGAGATGGCCACCGTCCATATTCTAGGGGAAGATCCGAGCTCGATTGAGCTTGGTTTGAAACCAAATTCAACCCACACCATCTAAGAGTAAAGAGGAACACATCCAATGGCTAACTTTGCTTGGGGTGAAGCTTCCCTTCACAAAGGACCAAGAGGATATGAAATTATGCTTGATTTAATGACATACCTCACTGGAGGCTATCACCGGTGCTCGAATCCCTTGAAGTAGCTTCATCTAGTGGAGACAAAGCCTTGTTGAAGGTTTGAGGTGTTGAGATTGGATGGATTTTCCTATAGGCCAAGTTCACCTTCAAGTGGGCTCAGTCTTGATCAAGAACACTCCTCCCTTGCTTGGAGAACTTGTGTGAAGGCTTGGGTGAGCTTGATTGAGTTCCCTCAAGGTTCTTGTAATGTGAATTGGACTAGCTTGGGTATTTAGTGAGATTTCATTTCCTTTGAGCTTCCTTATATTCAGTTTGAAGAAATCCAAAAATGGGGAAATGGAAAATGCCTAAAAAAATCTTAGGGGAGCTTGGAATCATTTCCTCTGAGTTCCATACTTCAATCGAATCGGAGCCTTGAATTCAAATTAAATTAGGGGAGTATATCTCCCCCTTGAAAGATCAAACGACCACAAGCTCCCTTGCCATTTTGATCCAATTGACCTCCTTGAATGGGTTTGTTAAGCTATTAGAGGTGGCATGACATTTAGTTTGGTCAGAGGAGTGGAGTGGTGAAGCTTTCCATGTGCTCAATTTAAAGGAAGTGGTCAGTTTTGACCTTGGGTTGGGTTTGGCTGACCCAAACCCAATGGGTCTTGTGCACCATGTTCATTAGTGACCATTTGGTCCATTAAGAGGATGTCAAGTGTCCATGAAAAGGAATTGACCAAATTCCAAGTGGTTTTTTATTTTATGTTACCCTATGGACTAGAGGTAAAATGGTCATTTGACCTTGATTATAGTTTGAATATGTTTGGTATGATTGAAAAATGGGTTGGGCCAAGTTTCATTGAATTTGGAGTTGGTTTGATGTGATTTGGCTCATGTTGACCCATTTAGTTCAAAATGGGTCAACTTGGGTCAACTTGACCAATTGGTCAAAATGGGTCAAACTAAGGGTTGGGTCAAGTTCATATGACCATTTGAAATATGTTGCATCATTGGTTTGGTTCAATTTGATTTATATTTGAATTTTGTTCATTTGATTTTATTTAGGTTAAATGGGTCAAGTTGACCAATTTGACCCATTTGACCTATTTGGGTTAGGTCATGGGTTGGTTTATATTTGGTTAGTTATTTAAAATGGATTGGTATCTTTGTTTCCAATCAATTTGATTTATTTTTGGATTTGGCTTAGTTTGACCCTTTAAGTCAAGTTCGGTTCAAGGTCAATTGGGCTAGGTTAAGTCTAGTTAGCCAATTAGGGCTTTGGTCAAGTTCAACAAGTTATTTGGAATGAAGTTGACCAATTGGTTTCAATCAATTTGGATTAGACCAAGTTTTGACATATTTTGACTTTTAGGTCAAGTTGGGTCAACTTGGATCAAGTGGTCAATTGGGCTAGGTTAGGCTCAAATAATGACTTGGTCAAGTTCAAACATTGATCAATGGTTTCAATCAATTTAGCCTATGGTGGATTTTGGCTAGGTTAGGTTTTATTTTGGCTAAGTATTGACTTGGTCAACCCTTAGGTTTGATAAGATTTGACCTAATTTGAGTGATTGATCATCTCATGATGATTTTTGCTCATAATGTGAGGCTTTGATGGGCTTAGTTCGATCCAATTTGGTTAGGATTAGAATTTGGATCACAAGGGTACTTTAGGTCACTTTGGGTCAAGTGAGCCTAAGTGGGTCAAATGGCTTGGTCAAAGCTTGATTTGAGTTTGATTGAACTCACATATGGACTTATGATTGAAATAAAAATCCATTTGCAAGTAGTTTGAAGTCAAATGAGTTTTGATCCACTTGACAATTTCAAGTTCAAATGTGTGAACATGAGTTTGACTTGGGTTTGATTTTTGAATTTAGTTTTGGTTTGATGATTGAAGTTTGTATTTATATTTGGATTCATGATTGAAGGATTGATTGAATCATGAAGAAAATCAAAAGATTTGAATTTGATTTGCTAAGTTCAAGAATTTGACTTGAAAGGCTTAGGTTGAATTTGGATTTGATTTTTAAATTTAGTTTTGAATATTTGAATTTATATTACATTTATATTAGCAAATATAAATAAGAATATAAATGGGTTAAGAGAATATTCCTTGAATTTGAATTGATTTAGATTTGATTTAGGCTAAGCCCAAGAGAGGGAATGAAAATGACTTGGGAAAGATTTTTGATTTAGATTTGAATTTTGAATTTGGTTTGATTAATTTGAATTTATATTTCATTTATATATGTGAATTTAAATGAGAATATAAATGGGTTATGAGAAAATTTCTTGAATTTGAATTTATTTAGACTAAGTCCATGAGAGGGAATCAAAGGACTTAGGAATAATTTTTAATTTGGAATCCAATCATGGGCTTCAATCATAGGTTTCAATTATTTGGAATTGATTCATGACTTGAGAAAATTCATTGAATTGGTTCAAGGTTTGAGTTTAGAGTTGGAGTTGATATGAATTTAGAGTTTTGACTTGGAAGAAAGAAGTGAAGATTTGGTTCAAGCTATATGGTAAGCAAATTTTCCTAAAACCCCTAAGGCATGACCTATTCCTATGGCTAACTCTTCTAAGTCTCTAGGACTAGATTGAGTGTCCACCTAATCACTAGATATTTCTAAAGACTAAGGAACTCTTAAAGTCTAAGAGAAGTCCTATGTCTAAGATGGAGGGGTTGAGAGCTCATCCTAAAAATGAGGTCAACAAAGGGCTCCCAATAGGTGTGGTGTAATTGACAAGGAACACCGCACATGTTGGTGTTGATCAAAATGATCAACAACATTGAATGATCACAAGCACTAACAGAGATGATCTACTCCTAACCCAATGTGTAGAATGAATCCAGAGCTTAGTGCAATGTGACTCTACTTATGCCAATGACATAAGAGAGGGAAGGAGGAATCCATGAGGGATGGAGTATGTGAACCTTCCACTAGGGAAGCTGGTTCAAAACATCCACAAAAGGATTAGAGGTTTGATTTGAGTTCATTAGCAGAAATTGATTTGATTTATTTTGTTGAATTTGTTTTGTTTGACTCCATTGAGGGAGAAGGGTTGAATTTGTTTCAGATTTTTAGAATTTGGATTTTGAGATGGACCTTATTGGTTTGCGATGGATCATACTGTGTAGGAGCTATGGAGGCTTAGACCTAACTTAAATTTACCAATCCAAAGGGGTAGTCTACTTAACACATAGTAGGACTAGCCAACCAAAGGGATTCCTTTCAGTGTGTAATGGTCAAGTTAGGAAGAAAGCACGGGGACTCACATCTCCCAAAACAAGGAACCACTGGGGTGATCGATTGGTAGGGCAACAGATCAAACTTGACCTAGGGCTGACTATTGAGTGAATGGCTCTTGGGGACTTAAATTAACTTAAAGATAATCCAGATTAATTTCATTCTTTAATTTATTTTGATGGATTCCATTATTTTGCGATGGATCATACTGAGAAGGAGTTTATTTTAGCCTAGATCTATCTTAGATTTACTGATCCAAAGGGAGTAGCTTCCCGGCCGATGGGAGAACTATCTGACCAAAGGAGTGCCTTTCAGTTTGCAAAAGTCAATTCAAGGGAAGAAAGCTTGGGGACTCACATATTCCACTACAAAAATCACTGGGGTTATCAATTTCTATGGGCAATAAATCTCTGCCAACCTAGGGATGCCCATCGATTTGCGATAGTCATGCTAGAAGGAATGCATCATAGTCTTACATCTTCCTAAGCGGTATGACCATCGGGGTAACCTGCTTGTGAAAAAAATAGATTGAACCTGACTTAAGGGTGACTAGGAGTGAGTACCGACCCTGGGATTTATCTCAACTCATGTAGTCAGGAAATTTCTATAGGGAGTTCTGCTGACACTACCCTAAAGATAGGATGCCTGCTTGGGAAAAGGGGCCCTTTAGGGGCTTGAATTCCTAATCCATGAGTAGGGGTGTGCGTTTGGTTGATTTGGATGGATTGATGATAAATTTTTAAAACCAATTGGTTTTGGATTCCTAAAAATATTGAACCAAACTGACCAAATAAAATGCAAAACCAAACAAACCAAATAATAATTTGGTTCAGTTATTTTGGTTTGGTTTTGGATAAATCAAAGTTGGCTCTATTTAAAAATTATTTATATAATTTTTTATTGTATAATGAACAAGCAATAAGTAATACAACATAAATATAATCAAAAATGCAATTAACTACTTCATGCACTAAAAAATATTTCAAACTAATTTAGACTTACCTAAACGATGTTTTGAACTTAGAAGTTGATGAAACCATATTACTATATTATGAGATCAAAATATTTTAGAAAATTGGATAATGGTCCTCCAAAAAAGCACCTACTAAGTATTCAAAAATAAATAAAAATAAATGTATAATAGATGAGCCTATTATACATAAATTAATAATACCATATTACATATAATTATTTTGGTTTATTTGGTTTCATCCAAAATTTTATTTAACAAACCAATCCAAAAACCAAAAACCAAAGTTTTCAGTAATTAAATCCAAAATCCAAATTACTAAGTTCAAAACCGAACCAAATTACTCAAAAACTTTGGTTCGGTTTGGTTTTTTGGTTAAAACCAAATATTGCACACCCCTATCCATGAGTGAATATTTTTTTTGTTTGTTTAGTTTGTTTTAACATGGAACCTATTGGTTTGCGTGGGATCAAACTAAGAAGAAGCTTATATCAGCCTAGACCTATCTCAAATTAACTGAACCAAGGGATAATACGCGCATCCCCTGAACAAATTCTCTATCCACAGGAGTGGCTACTATGAAAGGGGGACTGTCGAATCCAAGAGTAATCTGGGTAGTGTCTAAATGGGGTCACAAAGGATGTGATCTAAATGAAATACCCACTGGAAGAGGGGCCATTAAAGGCTTGATCCAAAACCTTAGAGAAGATGACATAGCTAGTCATATAATAAATAGGTATTCGATGGCCAACTCAAGGAGAAAGCGTAGGGACTCACATCTGCCAAAAAGTGGTGTATCCACCGAGTGAGTCACTGTCAGCATAGCGAACATCAACCAACCTAAGGCGCCCATCGATTTGCAATAATACGCCTAGGGAGAAAGCTCGGGGACTCACATCCTCCATATGGTGGGCGATTGTTGATAGTCATGTCTTGACTCGGCGCCATCCGACCTAGGGCAACTACTGAGTGAATGCCACTGGGAGAACTTACATCGACTCAAATGTAGTCAAGAGAAAAGGAGTCTCTGGGGGACTTATCCTAAAACTCAAATATACTTGACCTAGTTAGATCAAGATGACTAGTTCAAGAAGAAAGCTCGGGGACTCACATCTTCTTAAACAAAATCAACATGAGGTAGCTTACTAGCTGGGCGGTGAAGTCTACCATACTAACAAGGTGCGTTGATTTGCAATGGTCAAGTTAGGAAGAAAGTGCAGGGACTCACATCTTCCAAATAGGTAACCACTGTGGTGTCATCTAGTGAGGTAGCATGTAGACCCGACCTAGAGCAGCTAATGAGTAAGTGCCACAAAGGGCTTGCTCACACATCAAAAATAGCCTGAGATAAAAGATATGTACTTTTTTATGCTTGTATTAAAGGGAATAGGCTGCTGCTTGGGTTTTCTCACACCTATTTTAAACATGCTGGGGATTTTGATGAAACGGTGCCATGGATGGCAACCGAGATTTTCCACTAAGAAATGATGTTGCTCGAGTTCTCTTACACCTAACTCAGTTGTGCTAATCGAAAAACGATGCCTCTGGGGTTCTCTCACACTTATTCTAGTAGGTCTAAGAGATAATGTTTGATTGTGTTTGTGTTTCTGAAAGAGGGATAGGATGCCTCTAGGGGACTCTTACACCTACCCTAAACACGTCATGGCAGATTCCCAAGATAAGAAAACAATGCTTCGAAAGAAAGAAGATTTTGATGAAATGGAATTAGATTTTTGTACTTTTGTTGATAATTATTTTCAAACATATCTAATTGGTTCTTCAAATAGAGCCCATTAATTGGAAGCATCAAGTGTTCCCCTTTAAAATCAATGAGCTGATAAGATGCTTCTCGGTAGGCCTTCTCTATGACATAGGGGCCTTCCCAAGTGGGTTTAAACTTTCCTCCTATCTTTCGATGGGCAACAATTCATCTCCTTAGGGCTAACACAAGTTCTCCTACTTGGAAAGACCTAGGGTGGACCAGCTTGTTGTGAGCTTGAATCATTTTGGCCTATTACAACTCGAGGTTCTAGCATGCCCGTAGGTGACTCTTCTCCAAATGTTCGAGCTCTTCTAACTGTAACTTTGCATTATGCTCTATATTGATCTTGGTACCCAAAGCTATCCTTAGTGATGAGAGTTTGACTTCTAAAGGTAGAACAGCTTCGGACCCATGCGCTAAGGAAAATGGGGTAGACTGATTTGGAGTTTGGTATGTGGTGTGGTAGGCCCACAAGGCTTCAGCCAACTGCTCATTCTGCTATCTCTTGTTATCATCAAGGGCTTCTTTGGTATTTGGATGAGAGTGTTGTTGAATGCTTCTACTAAGCCATTTGCTTTGAGATAGTAGATGGTGGAGTATCTCCAATATATACCGTGTCTTCTAGCGAAGATGTTGATATTGGTGCTTTTGAACATAGTACCATTACCGGATATAATTCATCAAGGCACCCTAAACTTATATACGATATGATTTCTGAAAAACTAAAGCACATGCTGAGTTGTGATCTCTATGAGTGGGATTGCCTCAACCCACTTGGAAAAGTAGTCGGTGGCAGCTAAGATGAATCAATGACCCTTCGAAGAAGGATGATCGATCAGACCCATAATGTTGGTACCCCAACACTCAAATGGCCATCAGGCCAATGTAGGGCGTAGAATATTGGGTGGTTGATGTAAGACTATACCGTGTACCTAACACTGATGGCATCTCCTAGCTATATCCATGCAGTCTGTAATCATCGAAGGCTAGTAGTATCCTAGTCTCTTGATCTTTATCTTCATATTCAGACTAGATTGGTGTGCTCCACATAGACCTGAATGAACCTCAGTGATAATGATGGGCTTCATGTTTGTCTAAACAATGTAACCACATTTGATCAAAGGACTGTCGGTACAGGGTGCCATCGACGAGAGCATAGGAGAGAGCTCTCTGTTTCACCTGTTGGGCATTTGACTTTTCTTGGGGTAGTTTACCGGTGTTCAAATAGTCTATGAATGGTTGCCTCCAATCCATCTCCTTACCCTTATAGGTAACGGCAACCTCCCCTTCAAGAGAAAGTCTCTCGATGACTTCAACATCAGTAAGAGATAGGACTTGTCTATCTTGGACCCTTATTGGAATGGACTCATCTTCCAGACATGCCAATTCTTTGGCAAGTTTGTCCAAAGCATCTGCCACTGTGTTCTCTGCTTGGGGAACCTTGTAGAAAGTGACTGTAGGGATTTGGGCCAACAACTTCATGGTATACTCATGGTAATGATGAAGCTTGGGTTTGAGAACCTTGTAGGACCTGACAATCTGATTGATGACCAACTGAGAATCTCCAAAGATGTTGATGCTCTTGACACTGGCTATGATAGCTAATTCCAAACTGGCAATCAAAGCCTCATACTCGGCTTCATTATTGCTGCAAGGATTAGAAAGATAGCATGAGAATCTCATCACATCATTGTCTAGTGTTAAGAGAACTATTACTACCCCTGCCTTTCCTGAAATAGTAGATCGTGGTGCTTCCCCTTTATGAAAAGAAGCTGCTCCATCAAAATACATCTCTCATAGGCAGTTGTCAACCTTCCCTAAGTTCATGATTTGTTCATCAGGGAGATCGTCAATAAGCATAGAATCAGCAGGAAGTGGGTGTGCTGCTAAGAAATCTACTAGTGCTTTTCCTTTTACATCAGGAGTGCAATGTGATATCAAACTGTGGGAGAATCATGGACCATCATGCCAAATGTCTAGATAGCATTGGCCGTGACATAAGGTACTGCAGTGGATTTGTTTTAGAAATCAAGTTCACCTTATGAGAAAGAATATAGTGACGTAGCTTCTGAGATGCAGAGATCAAAGCTAGGAAATGTTTCTAAATAGGTGGATAGTTTGCTTCAATAGAAATAAGATGATGGCTGAGGTAATAAAGAGTGCTCTCCTTCCCTTCATCATTGACTTGGGCTAATAAAGTGCGGAGAGAGTCATCCAATATAGAATTGTAGAGGATGAGTAGCCTTACACAGGACTCCTCGCTTAGTAGTCACCCTAGGTTAGATATCCCCTGTCAAGCCGAAGACAAACTATCCTGATGATCAATTCTACTTTAGAGATATGTAAGCCTACAAGCCTTCTTTCTAGACTGATTATCGCAAACTGATGGTCACCTTAGGTTGGTTGGTTATAGCCATGCTGACGGTGATCCACTTGGTGGATACATCATTCTTAGTAGATGTGAGTCTCCTTACTTTCACCTTGAGTTGGCCACCGTATAACTACAGGCTTTCTTTTACAGGATTTTAGATAACACCCCCAGTGAAATCTCCCATGTGCACACTCTATTTGGATCACATCCTTAGCGACCCCGTTTGGACACTACCCGATTACTCTTGGATTGGAAAGTTCCCCTTTCCTAGTAGCCACCCCTGTGGTCAGAGAATTTGTCTTATGGATATGCAGATTCTCCATTGGTCCAATAAGTTTGAGGTAGGACTTGGCTGATATGAGCTCCTTCTCAGTGTGGTCCATTACAAACCAACAAGGTCCACATAAACATAAAATAAATAAAATATATCTTTACTTGTGGATTAGTAATTCAAGCCCCTAGTGGCCTCTTTCCCAAGCAAGCATCCTATTTTCAGGGTAGTATCAGCAAAACTCCTTATAACAATTTCCTGATTACTTTGAGTTGAGATAAGTCCCCGGGTCGGCACTCTCTTAGTAGTCACCCTTAGGTCAAGTTTAACTTGTTTTTCCACCAATGAGTCACCCTGGTGGTTATTTTTTCTTTGAAAGATATAAGTCTACTACACATTCTTTCCAGCATGACCGTCGCAAACTAACGAGTAGCCTTAGGTCAGGTTTGATTTATTGCATGAGCAACCGATCACCCAAGTGGTTCCTTGTTTAGGAGGATGTGAGTCCCCACTCTTTCTTCCTAACTTGACCATTGTACACCGAAAGGCACCCCCAAGGTTGGTTAGTTCTACCTAACAGCTGGTAGACTATCCCTTTGGATTTGTAAACCTAAGACAGGTCTAGGCTGATATTAGCCCCTTCTTAGTAGATTCATCGCACACCATGGGGATTCATCAAATTAAAATAAATGAAATTAAAATAAATACAATTCAATCAAATGAAATTATTCACAGTACGTTTGAAATGATATAAGTCTCCTAGAGGCATTCATTCAGTAGTCGCCCTAGGTCAAGTTTGATTTGTTGCTTCCAACAGATCACCCTAGTGGTTCCTTGTGTAGAAAAATATGAGTCCTTGTGCTTTCTTTCTAACTTGACCATTGTACATCGAAAAGTAACCCATTAGGTCAGATAGTTCTGCCATGTGGCTGGTGGACTATCCCTTTGGATTGGTAAATCTGAGATAGGCCAAGGCGACATGACTTCTTCTCAGTGCAGTCCATCACAAACAGACATGGCCCATCTTAAAATTTAAACTTAAAATAAACAATCAACCAAATTCTCGCCAGTGAGACATCCATCATCCCAACCTCCCTAGTGGAGTCAATTAAATCTAATTCAAACTTGCATCTCCCAGCGAGTGCACCCTCAAAAGAAATCTCATCAAATCATTATCCCTAGTGGATAACCTGAACCTGCTTCCCTAGTGGAAGGTTCATGCATCTATCCCTAGCAAGTTATACATTCTAATCCCCAGCGGATGCTCTATCCAAATCATATCTTGCATTCAAATCCAATCCCTTTATCCCTAGTGGATAACCCGAACTTGCTTCCCTAGTAGAAGGTTCACATGCTTGATCCCTTAGTGGATCCCATCTTCCTCCCTTATGCCCTTGGCATGAGTGGAGTTGCATTGCACTAAGATTTTGATTCCTTCTACATGTTGGGTGTAGGAATATATCATTTTTTTTAGTGTTAGTGATCCTTCGGATGTTGTTGATTGTCTTGGTCAACACCAATACATGCGGTGTACCTTGTTAGTCACACCACACCTATTGGGCGCCCTTTGTTTACCTTACTTTTGGAGTGAGCTCTCAACTTCCTTATCATAGATCTAGGACTCTCATAGACACTAAGAGTTCCTCGGTCTTTAGACACTTCTGGTAATTAGGTGAAGACTTAACCTAACCCTATAGACTTAGAAGAGTTAACCATATGAATAGGTTGTGCCTTCCAGATTTAGGAGGACTTGCCTACCCTATAGCCTAAACCAAATGCTTGCTTCCTTCTTTCAAACTAAACCTCAAATTCAAATTCAAATTTTAAATCTGAATTCCAAAACCAATCCCAAATTCAATGATTAAAACCCATGATCAAATTCAAACTTCAAATCCCTTCCTAAGCCCTTTAATTTTATCTTATGGACTTAGCCTTAACCAAATTCAAATTAAGCCCAATTCAATTGATTTTCTCAGATTCAATCTCAAATCAAATTTTAAATCATAAACTAATTCCAAATTCAATGATTGAAACCCATGATTAAGCCTAAATTCTAAAATCTTTTCCTAAGTCATATGAACCACCTTCATACGCTTAGTCAAAACTCCTTCAAACCAACTCAAACTTGGTTTATTTCTTTATAATAAATCATTCATTCTTTTATATTCATAAACATAAATGAATTCCATGTTTGAACCCTTCAAACCAAATCAAAATAAATCAAACCAAATCAAATTCCCAATCTTAGCCATTTTAGACAAAATCTTGAACTTGGCTAAATGATACCCAAACTAATTCAAAACTCATGAATTTATTCATGATTCAATCATTCCTACAATCATTGACCCAAATATAAACATAAACCACCATTTTCAAACCAAATCTAGCTAACTCAAATCAACCCGAGTCAAACCTAAGTTAACTCTCTTGGCTTGAAATTATCATATGAACCAAAATCCATTTGGCTCCAAACCAATTGAAATTGGATTTATTTTTTAATCCTAGGCTCATGTGTGAGTTCAACTAAACTTGAATTATGCCATGATCAATCCAATTGACCCATTTAGGTTCACTTGACCCAAAGTGGCCTAAAAGATCCTTTGGAGCCAAATTTTAATCCAACCCAACTTGGATTAAACTAAACCCATCCAAACCTGACAACATAACCAATAATCACCCTAGGGTGATCAATTGCCTTAAGTTGGGTCAAACAAAGTCAAACTCAACCTTTGACCAAGTCAACATTTAGCCCAAATGAAACCCAAATGAGCCAAAATCCACCGTATGCCAAATTAATGGAAACCTTTGATTCAAGCCCACTCATGATCAAGGATTGAACATGAAAAAACCCTCACTTAAGCCAAACCTAGCTTAATTGGCCATTTGACCCATGTTGACCCAAATTAGCCTAAAAAGCTCAAATGGGTCATATCATGATTTGATTCAAATTGATTACAACCAATGGCTCAAGTTTATCCCAAATTGATTATTAAACTTGATCGAATCCATAATTGAACCCTAGCAGCCGAGGAGAGGAATACCAGAACCATTTCCAAGCTTCCCCAATTCCCCAAAATCTCAATTTTTTAGTTTTCCATGAAACCAAAATAGGGGAGCAAACTAGTGAATCCTATTTCTCCATTTCACAACCAAAGTGTAATTAACTTTGCACACACCTTCCTTGGAGTGAGTCAAGCAAGAACGAATCTATTCTCAAGCTTCTCAACAGTCGGAGGGTGAATTCTGATCAAGCCTGATCACTATCATCTAGCACCTTGGTCTCCAAAGCAAACCACACCAAATTAAAGCTCGTGCGGCTCAACAAGGCTTCATTTTTACCAAATGAAGCTTCCTCAATCGTTGGAATCGCCGGTCATAAGCTCTGGTGAGGTATGCCATTAAAATCGATCCTTGAATGAAAATAGGTTGGTCTTTCATTAAAGAAATTTTCATGGCATGCATTTTCCACCGTTGGATTTGATTGTCATGCTTCCCCGAAGGTGTAGGACCATTTTCATTTCCATTCGAGCTTGGGTGGGCTCGGATCGAGCGACCATTGATGGATGGTAGCCATCTTTCATCACTCAGGAAGAGATAGATCATGGATCATCAATCCCATGTGATCAAAATGAGTCCTGATCAAATCATGCTTAGTCCCTTCGGTTTAATCCCTCCGAACTACGGGTTTGATCATGACCATTCGATCTTAGTTCAGTCGGTCCACGGAGATGCCGCGTGCACCACCATCCAAGTCAGCAGTTGAATGTGACAACTTAAATGGTGAATTCCATCATGCCATGTGGAAAACGCACCACCACAGCGCGCCGCGTCAGCCACCATGTGGCCTGACGGGATTAAGGCTCTAAAGAGGGTTAATTAATTTATTTTTAATCCTAAAACTTCTTAAATTCATAACTAATTATAAAAGAAATCCAAAAAATATAAAGTTAGGCTCATTTTAAAGATATTTCAGAGTAAAATTTAGAAAAATTATCATTAACTGATTTTTAATAGTGAATTTTGCTTAATTAATATTTAATTGAAAATGTAATTAACCTAATTACTCCTTAAATAATCTTCTAATTGATCTCCAACTTCTCATGTAAGTTTAGGGGGTTGACTTGCACCTGCCCTATTTTTTTTGAGATTTTATTTATTGTTTAATTAGGGAAATTAATGGATTAAGTCTTAATCACTCTGCTAATGCAATTAATGATAATTAAGCAAATGAACAGTAAATTAATCAATCAATTAAGCTTATTAACCTCTATTAATGATGATGAGGTATGGAAATGGATTGGGACTCTCTCTTCCAATCTTTTCCTTAGGTATTCTCTAATCCCATAAGTAATAATTAATTAACTCCCCTTAACAAATTAATTTAAAAGATTAATCCAAAATCTAATTCATAACCTAAACCTTGATTAATTAATTGAGAAGATTTAGGGATTGAGACTTGGACTCCTTTCTTTGCTTCTTTCTCTAAGCCCATCTTACTTTGACTAGTTAAAATTAATTAAGACTTAATTAACTAATTAATGAACTTAATTAATCCAATTGAACTTAATTTCTCTTTCTAATCTTGGGTAGTTCTTTGGGTGTTCAACAATTCAAAGTGAGAGATACTGAAATTATGGTTAGCTCACATGTGTAAGAAAATCATAAGAGTAATTAGGTGAGCTCCTTATGCTTAATTAATTAACCATTTATGAGCAAATTGCATTAGGCCCCTTTCATTTCTTAGGAGCATTGCATGTGGTTGCAGATCATATTAGCTCTTAGATGTTTAATCAATTAACTTAAGGTGATATATGTAAGATTTAATTAATTCATTTAATTCAAACCTTAACCTAACTAAACCATGAAATCAACATAATTACTTCTTCCTTAAACCAAAATTAACTCACACATGGGGAATGGGATTAGGACCAGCAAACCTCTCTTACATTACCTAATTCAAATCAAAGATAACGATGAAATAGCCTTAAAGAATTCTGGCTTATTTTAAGTAGCCTTATTTAGTATGATTGCCCTTAGGAATTAATTAGAATGAATGAAACTATGTGCTTATGTTCATTTACATCTTTTCCTATCATGCTAAATATTGCTTGCCATATGTAATCATGCATTCATTTCTTTTAAAATTAACAAAAATGAAATGATTTATTTTTTTTTTTGTCAAATTGCATGTGTTAATTTAAGTTAAATATGTGTGGCTATTATCACTACTAAATCAAAAGTTATTTTTCAAAGTGTATGAATCAACTATAACATGCGAAGTGATGCTAATTATAAATATCTATAAGTTTGCATGTGTTGATAATATAGAACATGCAATATGAAGTTCTATTTTCTTTTCTTGCATGGATTTACATAGGATTCACAAATATATAGTTCATTTGAAAAGAACATAACATTTGTCTGAATCTATTCCAATGTATCTACATGTTAAGACTTAGGAAGAATGTCATATCATATATGTAAATCATGTAATAAAATCAATATGATTCTTTGTATAACTTCTTGTTCTTATGATTTCTTTTTTCACATTAACTTGTATTTGAGAAAAGTGGTATATTAGTCTGGACATCCTGTCTTTAAGTAGCCCTAAGTAGGTCTTCTACCTTACGCTGCTGATATATAAAACAATGACACTATACTCACTCAAAACTTTTATACATGTGAATGTGTATCTAGCTAAAGGATGCAAAAACTGCTCTTTTCATTTAAAAGGCATGCATTCATAATTCAATCAAATGAAATATTTAAATTCTAAATACACTTCTTTGCATTTATCATTCAAGTATACTAAAAATCTAAATTTCATGTATAGATATGCTTAGGGTTTGTTCATATGCATGATATACATGAGGGAAAGAAATGAATGAATATGTATATGTGATAGTAATTCATCCCAATTAATCTTAAGATTTCTTTCTTATTGAATAAGTTTGGTTAAAATATGCCTAAACTTAGGACTAATTAAAACATATAATAACCTATTCACTAAGGGAAATTGGTTAATTAATTTACTTTAGAAGTGATTTAAGGTAGGGATGAAAGAGGGATTCCCTCTCTTTTCTCCTTTATAACACCTAGTTGCTAAGTGTAGGCCATATGAAATAAAAGAAAATATTAAGTAAAATATTCAAATCAGTTAAATCACTTAAAGAGAAATCAACCCCTTTATAAATTAAATCCCTCGCACTTAGCAAATTTCAACTCTAAATCCTAGTTAAGACATGCCACCCAAACTTTAATTCACACACATTATACTAAGTCACCATTTCTAGCTTTATGTTAGGGTGGTGCATGGTTTGATGTATGTTTGGTTTTGTGATGTATTATTTTAGACTAGATGTTAGGGTGTATGTGCATAGTCTGGATGTTAGGCCGATATTAGCCTAATCATATTTTCTCCATGGGGTTGTGCTTAAGGGGCCACTGTAATAAAAATATAAATTCTTTTGTTGTGCAGGTTGCATAGCCCCTAAGCATAATCAAAGTTAGGAAAGGTGGGCTTGGTTACCCATGTGTGGGGTGCTAAGTTCAAATTATTCATATAACTGCTTGGATTGTATGATTCATTTAGCTAACATTTATTTTGCAGAAGTAGCTAGATTTACTTTTCTTCTTTTAATGTAATTTTACATTAGGATTAGGATGAATGTTATGGGGGATTAGGATGAGCATTGGTTATAAGACGAAGTCTTATGTATCGTGATGCCTTTGGAGCAAACACATCCAAATCAAGCCAAAAGGAAGAAAGAAATTGAGAAAATCAAATAAAGAAATGGAAAGTGAAGAAATGAAGAAAGAAGACCCCCATAACATTGATCATTCTTAATTGTAATTATTTTCTTGTAATCTAGGTTGTATAAGGGTAGAGCTCGGCTACTCATATTTCTTCTCAGGTTGTATGGCGATACTCGACTGCATTAACCTTTTATTCTTTTGTGATAGCTTTATAAAATTATTTGATGATTTGTTTAGCTTGTGCATTAGAAAAAGCATGCATTTTTATAGTTTATTTATGATCGGTGATTGTTATATGGCCTGGATATGATTAGGCTCCTAGGATAAAAATTAATTTTTCTATCCCATTAACAACTCATAACTAAACCTTTAAAATAACTCATAATCTCACATAAAAGTCTATGTATTAAATCAAGATAATAAGATATTTAGCAACTCCTTAGCTAGATATTGTATGTTGAAATATCATGCATAACCATCATATCTCACTCTTGTTAATATAGGGCTTCTATCTTTGCAAGATATAATGGGCTTAACCTTTAAGAGCCTATGATGGAAGAACACCTCTTTCCTTTTGATTTGGCCCATGACCAATTTCTTATGCATTTAGACATACAAAATCCCACAGCCTATGTCAAAATAAAGAGTCCCAAATTAAATGAAGTTTGATGAAAATTTGCATTAGATTTAAGTCATTATTCATACCCCTCATGATATAGTCTCTTAGGGAGTGGGTTTAAGCACTTAGTTTTTTTTTCTAAATAATAACAACCAAGCCATCTTGTAAAAGCATAATACTTGCCTACATGGTTTTAAATCCTAGGAGAGTTAGCTGGCTACCACTTTAGACAGTCATAAGTCCAGCAATCATGTGGTTTACTCTCTCTTGTGGAGGTAAACTAGATACCCACTTTTGCCTTAGATTTAGGTCATGCTTTGGCCCTCGCCAAAGCTTCTTAGATTTAGGATCTGAGTTTGCTATTTCTATTTGCAGGCTACAAGCATAAATCCCCGCCTCTTAGGTTTTTCCATAATATTGTATTGTAGAATTATAAGTGCTAGATTTCTAATAATATTTTAACTCAAATAAGTCAGTTTTCTCAATTTCAAAATATATAAAGCCCAACCATAGGATAGATTGGAGTGCTCATTAGGTTTCCTGGTATCATGAGCGCTCCTTACTTATCTCCTTTGGCATCGATAATAACTCTCTCATTTTGATCCATCCCACTTGATTTTCTACAATGCAACCAATTTATTGTTAGTCTTATATTTGACTTCTTTGGAGAGAATAATCACCTACTTTAATCAAGAGTATTCTTTAGGGATTCACTTTCCTTAAGATCTAATTAATTATTGAGGCTTGCCTCCATAGGGAACTTAATGAACCCGATTTATATAAACCTTGCTTTACTTTGCCATATAAAGTAGGAAAAAAATCTCTGGTATATTTGAAGACTCATCATGCCTTAGGAGTCCTTATTAGGTGATTAGGTCTATTGTGGGGTAGTGACTTCTATCTTTCAAGATAGTACATAATTCCTTAATGATGTTTCCAATCACCTCAATAAGTACATCCTAAGATCTGCGTGGTGTCTCCTCACATATACACACATGAACAAATCCAATAATAAACACCACACACAATAAATTGAACTTAACCTAAGGCAACTATTGGGCGAATGCCGTTGGACTTATATCGACTTAAGAATAGTCAAGATCAATTTTATTTTAGATGGACCCTATCAGTGTGCGATGGATCTACTAAGAATGGGCTAATATCAGCCTAGTCTTATCTTAGGTTTACAAATCCAAAGGGATAGTCTACCAACCATCAGATAAGACTAACCAACCTAAGGGTTGCATTTCGGTGTGCAATGGTCAAGTCAGGAAGAAAGCTTGTAGACTTATAACTTCCTAAATTAGAAACCTCTGGGATGATCAGTTGCTACCACAACAAATCAAACCCAACCTAAGGTGACTATTGAGCGAATACTGCTATGGACTCATATTGACTTAATAATTGTCAAGATCAATTTAATTTTAGATGGACCCTGTTGGTGTGCAATCGATCTATTAAGAAGGGGCTAATATCAGCCTAGTCCTATCTTAGGTTTACAAATTCAAAGGGATTGTCATGGGGTATAGCTAACCAACCTTAGGGGTGTCTTTCAGTGTGCAATGGTCAACTTAGGAAGAAAGCTTGTAGACTTACAAATTCCTAAATAAGGAACCACTGGGGTGATCGGTTGATAGCACAATAAATCAAACTTGACCTAAGGCTTCCCGTCAGTGTGCAACGGTTGTGATGGAAAGAATGTACAATAGATTTATATCTTCCAATTGCATGGACGACTGCCAGGGTGACCTGTTGGTCACACAAAGAGTCAAACCTGACCTAAGGGCGGCTATTGAGAGAGTGCCAACCCAGGGACTTAACTCAAATCAAAAGTAGTTAGATGATTCCTATAGGAGTTTTGCTGACACTACCCTAAAGATGGGATGCATACTTGAGAAAAAGTACCGCTGGGGGTTTTGCTCCTAATCCATAACTGAGGATATATATATATATTGTTTTGTTCATATATTTGTGTGGACCCTGTTCGTGTGTGAGGCACCACAACGAGAGGAGCTTATATCAGCCTAGTATTATCTCAGACTTATTGGACCAAGGGAGAATTTGCATATCCGCAAGATAAATTCTCCAACCACAGGGGTGTCTACTAGGAAATGGGGATTGTCCAATCTAAGAGTAACCGGGGAAGTGTTGACCCCATGGATGTGATCCAAATTGAGTTCCTACAGGGGAGGTGCCTCTAGGGGATTTATCCAGGACCCTATAAAATAAAGCTTATATTTATACAGCGGCTAACTCCAGGAGAATGCTTGTAGACATACATCTGCCATGATTGGTATATCCACCGGGTGGGTCACTGTCAACATGGTGATAACCAACCAACCTAAGGTGTCCATCAGTTTACGATGATCAATTTGAGAGGAAGGCTTGTAGACTTACATCCTCACACATGAAAATGATCATCGGGATAGTGTGCAATCGGTGAAATAGGTACTATCCGATCTAGGGTGACTACCAAGTGGGTGTGTGTTGACCTCATTTTTAGAATGAGCTCTCAAACCCTCCATCTTAGACATAGGACTCCTCTTAGACACTAAGAGTTCCTTAGTCTTAAGATACTTCTATTGACTAGGTGAACACTTAACCCAACTTGAAGAAAGTTAGCCATGAATATAGGTTATGCTTTAAGGGTATTAGGAAAATTTGCCTACCCTATAGCTTGAACCAAATCTTCACTCCCTTCTTTCAAGTCAAACTCCAAATCCAAATCAACCTCAAACTCAAATCAACTTCAATTCCAAAACAAACCTTAAAATCAATTCCAATTGATTTTCTTAAATCAAGAATCAATTCTAAATAATTGAAACCAATGAGTGAATTCCAAATTCAAAAATCTTTTCTAAGTCACTTTGATTTCATCTCATGGACTTAGCCCAAATCAAATCCAAATCAATTCAAAGGCAAAAGATTTTTCACAACCTATTTATATTCTCATTTACATTCATAAATATAAATGAAATATAAATTTAAATAACAAAACTAAATCCAAAACTCAAGTCCAAATCTAAAATCTTTCCTAAGCCCTTTGATTCTATCTTATGGACTTAGCTCAAATCAAATTCAAATCACTTCAAATTCAAAGTATTTTCTCATAACCCATTTATATTCTCAGTTATATTCATAAATATAAATGAAATATTAATTCAAATAACCAAAACAAATTCAAAATTCAAATCCAAATCTAATCAAAATCCAACCTAAACTCTTTTAACATAAATCCTTGAACTCCTTCAAATCAAAGTCAAATCAATTCAAATTCAAGAAATTTTTTCATAACCCATTTATATTCTCATTTATATTCACAAATATAAATAAAATATAAATTCAAATGCCCAAAACCAAATTCAAAACTCAAACTCAAATCTAATGAAAATTCATGCTACTCCCTTTCAAGTCAAATTCTTGAACTTAGCCAAATCAAACTCAAATCAAGCCAAACCCTTGATTTTTTCTTCATGATTCAATCAATCTTTCAATCATGAATCCAAATATAAACATACACTTCAATCATCAAACCAAAATTAAATTCAAAACTCAAGCCCAAATCAAACCCATGTTCATCCTTTGAACTTGAAATTTTCAAATGAATCGAAACTCATTTGACTCCAAATCACATGCAAATGGATTTATATTTCAATCATAAGTCCATATGTGAGTTCAACCAAACTTGAATCAAGCCTTGATCAGGTCAATTGACCCCTTTAGGCTCACTTGACCCAAAGTGACCTAAAGTACCCCTTTTGAGCCAAATTCTAATCCTACCCAGATTGGATTGAACTAAGCCCACCTAAGCCTCACATTGTGAGAAAAAATCATCATGAGATGATCAATCACTCAAATTGGGTTAAACCAAGTCAAACCTAAGGGTTGACCAAGTATACACTTAGCCAAAACAAAACCTAAACTAGCCAAAATCCACCATAGGCTAAATTGATTGAAACTAATGGGTCAAGTTCATTCTAAATCACTTGTTGAACTTGACCAAAGCCTCAATTAGCCAACTAGACCCAACCTAGCCTAATTGATTATGAACCCAACTTGACCTAAAAGATTAAATTGATCCAAAATCAAATCAAATCAAAATTGATTGAAATCAAAGCTTGCAACATATTTCAAATGACCAACCAAACCTAAACCAACCCATGACCTAGCCCAATTGGGTCTAATGGGTCAAATTGGTCAACTTGACCCATTTGACCTAAATGAAATCAAATGAATGAAAACCAAATATAAACCAAATTGAACCAAACCAATGATGTCAACACATTTCAAATGATCATATGAACTTGACCCAACCCTTGGTTTGACCCAATTTGACCAATTGGTCAACTTGACCCATTTTTACCTAAATGGCTCAACATGAGTCAAATGTTATCAAAACAACTCTAAATTCTTTGAAACTTGGACCACCTAATTTCAAACTATTCTAAATTTGCTGAAAGTAAAATCAAAGTCAAATAACCATTTCATCCCTATGTTAAGAGGTAACCTATGGCCAATTCCACTTGAAATTTGGTCATATCCTTTTCATGGCCACTTTGTGCCCTCTTAATGGACCATGTGGACACTAGTGAGTGTGGTGCACATGACCCAATGGGTTTAGGTCAGCTAAACCCAACCCATGGCCAAAACTGACCACCTAATGGGAAATTCTCCACATGGAATCACTCCAACTCTCATTTCAAGCACATGGAAGCTTCATTCCTCTTCAAAAATCAATCATTTATAGTCTAACCAACTCACTCCATGGGATCAATTTGATCAAAATGGAAAACACCTCTCGACCGCTTTGATCTTTCTAGAAGGGGAACCCATGACCTTAATGTCTGGGTGGTCAAATTGGTCAACTTGACCCATTTGACCTGAATGAAATCAAATGAACCAAAACCAAATATAAACCAAATTGAACCAAACCAATGATGTCAACACATTTCAAATGATCATATGAACTTGACCCAACCCTTGGTTTGACCCAATTTGATCAATTGGTCAACTTGACCCATTTTTACCTAAATGGCTCAACATGAGTCAAATGTTATCAAAACAACTCTAAATTCCTTGAAACTTGGACCAACCTAATTTCAAACTATTCTAAATTTGTTGAAAGTAAAATCAAAGCCAAATCCATTTTATCCCTAGGTCAAGAGGTAACCTATGGCCAATTCCACTTGGAATTTGGTCATATCCTTTTCATGGCCACTTTGTACCCTCTTAATGGACCAAGTGGACACTAGTGAGTGTGGCGCACATGACCCAATGGGTTTAGGTCAGCCAAACCCAACCCATGGCCAAACCGACCACCTAATGGGAAATTCTTCACATGGAATCACTCCAACTCTCATTTCAAGCACATGGAAGCTTCACCACTCCACTCCTGCTAAAACTGAATCATTTTTCATTGAAAATAGTCTAACCAACTTACTCCATGGGATCAATTTGATCAAAATGGAAAAACACCTCTCGGCCATTTGATCTTTCTAGAAGGGGGGGGGGGGGTGGAGATATACTTCCCCTAATTTCACCTTATTTGTAATCACTCACAGTCAATTGAACTGATGGAACCTAGAGCAAACATTCCCAAGCTTCTCCAAGCATCCTCTAGCTCTTTGCATTTCTCCATTTCTTAATTTATCAAAATCAAAAATAGGGAGGTAGAAAGAAATCCCAACCTACTCAATACTCAATTTCAATCAAATTCCTCTAGCAAGCACCCTCAAAGGACCCAATCGAGTACACCCAAGTCTTCATCCAAGATTCCAAGGCACGGGAAGGGAGAGTTTGATCAAAGCTGCAAGCCTAGGAGGAGGACATTGGCCAATTAGAGGATATACTCAACCTCAAGCCCTCAAACTTTCAACAGGGCTTCATCTCTACTAAACGAAGCTACCTTGATGGTTGGGGCACCGGTGATAGCCTCCGGTGAGGTATGGATCAAAATTGAGCCTATGTATATTTCTTTAGTCCTTTGTGAAAGAAACTTTCATCCAAAGTGAATTCAACGGTTGGATGTCTTGCTCTTTGCCTCTTTATGGTGTGTGATCAACCCTAGCTCAATCTAAGCTCGATCAAGCTCGGATCAAGCCTTAAGGGATGGACGGTCATTGTCTCCCATAGGCGAGCTCAGCGATGAATCATAGATCGTCCATCCTGCGTGTCTTGGATGGACAGTCCTGATTAAAACACGTGAGATCCCAGTGTAATCCCTTTAATACCATGGGCTTGATCTTGACCGTCCGATCTTTGATTGGACGGTCCAAGGGCAAGCGAGTAGCACCACCGGCTAACTGTGTAGCCAATGTGACAACTTAAATAACCAATTCCATCATGCCACATGGAAAGCGCACGCCGCGTCAGCGGTCCATGTGACGCCAACAGGAATAGTTATATAATTAGGCTATTTAATTACTCCCTAACCATAAAAACTTCAAAATTACATAATTAAATGTATAAAAATTAGAAAAATACAAACTCAAATGCATTTTAAAGATATTTCAAAGGGGAATAATATAAAATTAATTTTAATTGATTTTGAACTATAAATTTCATGCAATTTAAGTTTTATTGGAAATTTAATTATGTTAATTACTTCATAATTCTATCATGGATTAATTCCAAACTTCTCAGGTATGTTTAGCGGGATGACTTCAGCCTCCCCTAATTTTCTTGGAATTTATTAATGGTCTAATTAGGGTAATTGCTTGATTCACTCCTAATTACTCTCTTAATCAATTAAATGACTAATTAACTTATTAAATAGTGATAGATTCATTAATTAAGTTTGTTAATTACCTTAGAATAGTAAATGGACTTAGGGAATGAGATTATGAGTTCTTTCCCAAATGTTTTCCACTAAGTTCATTTCACTTGGATAAAAATCTAATTAAAGCAAAAATTAATTAAATAGTTTAATCACTTTATTAAATGGATTAATTAATAAAAATTTTAAAATCAAATCAATCTGAAATTAATCAATTCCTTCTTTGGTAGATACTTAGGTCTTTAATAACCTAAGTAGCTTAAGGAAATCATATCTAACCCATATGTGTGGGAAGGGTTATGAAAGTACTTAAATTAAAACCTTTAGCTTAATTAATCATTAATTTTGAGCCAAATACATTAGGCCCCTTTATTTCTTAAGTGCATTGCTAATTTAAATTCCTTGTGATTTTATGTTATACAATGGCTCATAATTATTTGGTTAAATATGTTAAAGTGGTGTAGGTAAGGGGTAATTAATGGACTTAATGTATACCTTAACCTAAACAAAATATAAAATCAATCTAATGGATATAAAATTAAACTAAAACAACATACACATGTGGGAGATGGGTTAGGATCAGCAAACCCTCTCACATTTCCTAAGTTCAAATCAAACTCAAAATAATATCAATATTTTCTTAAACCAACTTTGATTTACTTTAAATAATCTTATTTCATAGGATTGTCTTTAAGAATTAATTAGGGTGAGTGAAGTTACATGCTACATCACTTTATTTCTTTCCTATCATGCTAAATGTGTATGTATCATATGAAATCAGGCATTCATGTATTTTGAAAAATCAAATTAAAATGAACTATTTCCTTTATGTCAAATTGCATGTTTTGGCTAAAGTAAGAATATGAATGGCTGTTATCACTATTAATCCAAAACTACTCTCAAAACTTATAAATTAAATACTGCAAATGAAAGGCATGCTACTTATAATTGCTTATGAGCTTGCATGTAAGTATAATTTAAAGATGTGCATTATGTGACTTTTCCTTCTCTTCTCTTTTAATATAGTTTTGAATAGGATTTGCAAAGTGTATAGGTCCTTTGAAAAGAATATAACATTGCTTAAATCCATTCCTATTCATTCCTATGTAATCATTTAAGATGGATCTTCACATTTACACATGTAAAGGGCATAACCATATCAAAACAAACATAAATTTTTTTTTTTGCATGATTCTTTTTTCATGTATTTTTTTTTGTACATGCACATGTATTTAAGAAAAGTGATATATTAATCTAGACACCCCAGGATTGCGAGGCTTTATGTAGCCCTAAGTAGGACTTGTACCTCACACCCCTGGTGTAGAAAATAAAGGTGTCACACTCACTTATGTCTTTAATACATGCAAATGTGCATATGAATAATGGATAAAAGAATCTCTCTTTTTCTACTTAAAAAAAATCATGCATACATAAAACATTCTAAAATTCCTTAAGAAATATCTCTTAGCATTCATCATGAAGGTGTGCTAAATATTTGCATTTGTATGTATAAATATGCTTAGGATTCATCCATGTGCATGCTATATATGTTGGAAAGAAATAAAGTGTGTGTTTATAATTCACTTTACTTAATCTTAAAATGCCTTTCTCTTTGAATAGGTTTGTTTAGGGGAAATCTAAATGTAGGATTAATTAAAACACATAATAAAACATTCACTAAAACAAAATTATTAATGAGACTACTTTAGAAATTACTTAAGGTAGGGAGGAAAGATCAGTTCTCTTCTCTTTCTCTCTCTTTACAACACTTAGTAATTAATTGTAGGTTCATTTAAGCCAAATCAAATCATGAAAATAAAATCAACCAAATCAATTAAATCACTTAAATGAAATCACCTCTAAGTTAAACTCTCCATACTTAGAAAACTCTAAACTTAAAGCCTAGCTAAGACAAACCATACAAACCTTAAATGACACACACATTAGGCTAAGTCACCATTTCTAGCCCTATGTTAGGGTGGTGCATGATTTGATGTTTGCTTTTGTTTTTTGATGTGATATTTTAGTCTGGATGTTAGGACATAGACTAAATGGTAGGACAATCTTAGTCTAATCATTGCCTTCTAGAGGGGATTGTGCTTAAAGGGCTTTATAATAAAAATATAAATGCTTTTACTGTGCATGTTACTTATATCCCAAGCATAATCTAAAATAGGCTAGGTGGACTTGGTTACCCATGTGTGGGGTGCTATGTCCAATTTGTTCATATACATGCTTAGGATCATGTGATTTGTTTAGCTAATCTCTATTTTGCAGGTTTTAGTTAGATTTTCCCTTCCCATTTTCATGTAATTTGGTAATTAGGATTTGTAATGATTGTTATGGGAGATTAGGATGAACATTGGTCATAAGACTATGTCTCATATACCATGTGAAGCTTTTGGAGCAATCACCTTCCAACCAACCAAAAGAAGAAAGAAGAAAGAAGAAGGACGAAAGAAGAAATGAATAATGAAGAATGAAGACCCCCATAACATGAATTCCTTCTTGATTGTAATTAATTCATTTGTAATTCAGGTTGTATAAGGGTAAGCTCAGCTACCAAATTTGTATTCAGGTTTGTGCGGTGCAGCCTGACCACAATCGGCCTTTTATACTTTTGCACTAGCTTTATAAATTATTTGATGTTTGTTTAGCTTGTGCATTAAGATGACATATTTTTCTAGTTTCTTACTTACTTTGATGAATGGCTTGGATGCAATTAGGCTCTTAAAGAAAAATAAATTATCTATCCAACTAATCAACTCAAAACTAAAAATTAATAACTCATAACCTCACTTAAAGCTTAGGTTATAAAATAAGATAAAAGCTTTAGCAACCCCTTAACTGGATGTTGTATGTTTTCACATCATGCATAAAAAGCATCTTGCTTCACTCTTGCTTATGGAGGGCTTCCACCCGTACGAAGGAAATTGGCTTGACCTTTGAGAGCCATGGTGAAAGCACACCTCCTTCTTGCTGATTTTGGCCCATAATCCAATTTTTCATGCATTAGGCATATGAATCCTATAAGCCTGTGTCAAATCAATTGTCCAAAAATGAAAATAAAATATAACAAAATTTGCATTAGATTTAAGTCATTAATCATGCCCTACATGATCTAATTTCTTAGGGAGTGTGTTTAAGGGCTTAGTTTCTTTATAAATAAATAACAGCTTAGCTATCTTGCAAAAACATATGACTTGCCTATATGTATTTAAAATCGTAAGAGGAGTTAGTTGGAGGACACCTCCTGTGGTTGTAAGTCCTAAATAGTCAAGTGGTTTTCCCTCTTTTGTGGAGGTAAACTAATTACACATTTTCGCCTTAGATTTAGTTTGTGCTTTGGCCCTTGACAAAGCTCCCTATATTTAGGTTCAGAGGTTGCTACTTCCTTTTGTGGGCTACAAGTATAAATCCTCACCTCTTAAACATTTCCATGACCTTGTGTTATAAAAATGTGAGCCCTAGATTTCTAATAGAAATTTAACTCAAATAAATAATTCCCCTCAACTTCAAAAATATAAAGCCCAACCATAGGATAATTTGGGATGCTTACTAGGCTTCCTAGTATCATAAGCATCCCTTACTTATATTCCTTCCACTTCGATAATAACTCCCTCTTCTTGATCAATCCCACTTGATCATCCAAAAATAATCTAATTGATTGATAGTCCTATCTTTGAAATCTTTGGAGACAATGATCATTTATTTTAATCGAGAGTATTCCTAAGGAATCTCAATCCTTAGGATGTAATTAACTATGGGGGCTTGGCTCTATAGGGAACTTAACAAACTCGATTTAAAATAAACCCTGCTTTACTTTTCAAAGTAAAGTAAGGGAAGAAACTCTGGTACATATGAAGACCCATAGTCCTTAGGAGTCCTTATTCAGGTGATCAGGTCCATTGTAAGGTGCTGACTTCTATCTTTTGAAATAGTACACCTTCCTCAATGTCATACCCCGATCACCCTAATAAGAACATCTACGAATCTACGTGGTGTCCTGACAAAAGGTGTATATTTTTATTTTCATTTATCCTTTCCAAAAAGATAGATGAAGACGATAATATATTTCACCACAGATTTTTTTGGCGACTCCATTGGGGAAGGTTCCTCTGCCAATCATTGGTAAATGATTATTGTCTCCAAGTATCGATAGTGGGTTTGTATTTTGTATGAACCCAAAACTATCTTTCTTTTTCATTGGCACTTAATTTATTTCATCCTTAAGCTAAGCTAGCCAACATCCTTTAGGTTTTAGGACTTCATTTCGTGAAGGTCTTAAAATCCTTGTTGGGTTCCCCAATAGGTTGAAATAAAAATTTAATGAAAAGAAATAACTAAAGACTTCCTCCTTACCATTTTTTATGTTAAGGAATGGTTCATTCCAAAAACAAAGAAAAAATAAGTCCTTTATAAAAAAACATCAATTTCCAACAAGCACTTTTTCAAAATACACATAATAAAAATGTTTGCACAAAAATTTTCATAAATCACCCTCAACTATTAATCCTCATGATTGTTATATGTAGGATCACTTCAAAAAAAATCCCAAAATATTATTTTCAAAAAGCATAAATTGACATCTTCACTTAATTCATTTTGTTGAAGATTTCTCTTTTCAAAAATAAAATCCAACAATCATACTTTCCAAAAGGACAAATGAACATCTTCATTCAATTTATTGGATGAAGATTTAATTTTCAAAATAAAAGCAATAATCATCTTTTCAAAATTTACAATCATCTTTGCAAAAATCAAAATTGACAATCATCTTTTTAAAATTTAAATGCATTTGGATCTTCCATTCAGCATATCCAAATTTGCTAAGTGAAGATCCTCTTTTCAAAAATCAAAACATCAAAACATGAAATACTTTAGGATCCTTCATTTAGCATACCCAAATTTGCTAAATGAATATCCTCTTTTCAAAATTAAAGTAGCATTTGGATCTTTCATTTAGCATACTCAAATTTGCTAAATGAAAATCCTCTTTTCATAATTAAAAGAACATTTAGATCTTTCGTTTAGCATACTCAAATTTGCTAAGTGAAAATCCACTTTTCAAAATTAAAAATCAAAGCATCAAAATCCAAAACACATTTGGATCTCTCATTTAGCATACCTAAATTTGCTAAATGAAGATCCTATTTTTAAGTAAAAAATCAAACAACATTTGGATCTTTCATCTAACATACTCAAATTTGCTAAGTGAAGATCCACTTTTCAAAATCAAAATCACAAAATCAAAACACACATGGATCCTTTATTTAACATACCTAAATTTGCTAAGTAAAGAATCCTCTTTTCAAAATAATCAAAACATAAAACACATTTGGATTTCCTTAGCATACTTAAATTTGCTAAGAATCCTCTTTCAAAATCATCAAAACAAAACAGATGCATCCTTTATTTAGCATACCTAAATTTGCTAAGTAAAGATTCTCTTTTCAAAAATAAAAAAACATTTGATTATTTATTTAACATACCCAAATTTGCTAAGTGAAGATTCAATTCTCAAAATTCACATGATCCACAAATAAGCTAACAAGAAAAGAAATTAATTTCTAACACCTCACCTAGCATACTTAAATATGTTAAGTGAGTAAATTCCAAAAATCTTAAATCAAAACAAAATCAATTGACCCTTTACTTTAATATACTCAAATTTATTAAATGAAGGGTCCCCAAATAATCAAAAATCAAATTCAAATATGAACCTATGGAAGCATCAAACTCCAAAATTATTTGAACCCATTTTCATCATACACAAATTTGTTTGAAAATGGATTCTACATTCAAAAATCCCCTTTCCAATCAATTCCAAAATCTCTCTTCTAGATTCATTTGTGCCCCACTTAACACTTTCAAGTTGTTGAGTGTGGGTTCAAATTTTAAATCAAAATTCAAAAAAAATCAACAAAGTAGAAATCTAATTCGGGTTTGTTTTTCAACATTGCAGACTTTTAGTCAATTCTTAGTCAATTTCAGTTCAATCGATGTAGCTTCAAATGGTAGCACAGAAATACATGTTCACATTTCTTTTGGGGTGGACTTGGCCTTGGATCGCCAGCTCCCATAGACTTCACCACCTCATCCACCGAGGCTTTGGTGCTCAAATCATATGTGAGGGGACCACCCTCATGACAGTTAGCAGGAGCGTGGTGACCGGGAAGAAGTCGGTCATCCAGGTTGAGTTACCATCTGATTCAAAGATCCCCTCACTGAAGAGGAAGGCTGTGGTAGTTCCTATAATTGTAGCAGTTATAGCATCAGTGCATCCAGTTGTTCACCTTATTGCCCCAGTATGGACTAGCACCCACTCATTAGCACCTTCCAAAGGGAAGGCTCCCCTGATTCTAAGGACTATCTCCTCTACCTTCGAGATTGGGTCTAGTTCCCACACTGCTTGACCTACCAGGACTCAACGCTGAAACAAAAACTGCATGATCAAGTGGTATCATACCCGCATAGCCAGGGAGTTGGAAGCAGTTAGAAAGTCTGTTATAGAGGAGTTGCTTAGGATGGTTTCCCCACTGGTCACAGAGAACCAGTTCCACCCTCTCTCTGGATTTGATAGAGAGGATGTTAGAGGATTTGCCCACCTCCTCCAGCTCAATTTGAGGCTCACGGAGAGGAGGAGGTCGTATGCCGCCTCGATCGGGCATTGAGTAGGCGAGCTTATATGATCGAGTTGGGTCCGGGCTTGATTTGCATTTTATCCCCAGTTGGAAGACATTAAGAGAGGGCTGGGAGGCCCGACATCGTTCATGTTACTGAGTGAGGAGAGGTACAACCAGCAGGCCTCCACACTTGTGGACTTTCCCAATCGGCATGTTACCCATGTCAATCATACCGATAACATCTTAATTATGGGTACTACCCATCACAGGAGAGGAGCTCCTGTTCAGAGAGAGTTAGTGGTGTCTCCACCTCACTGCTCTGCTCCACGCCCACCATCTCTGATACATGTTCCATCATCCACCATTACAGTGAAAGTCATGAAGGCTATATTAGGGGAGAAGAGAACCCCCACTAATGATCTAGCTACAACCAAGAGATTTTATTCCATCTACATTGCCTAATGTGGCGAGGCCGAGCTCTCCTGCTCAACCTTCAGCCCAAGTCGGGGTGAGGAAGGAATGGCGACCCCGGAGTGTCATAATCATTCCATCACCACCACCACCATAGCAGGCTATGGAGGTAGCAGTAGCCGAGGGAGAAGGAGATTGTTCGGTTGTCCCCATGGCCATAGATCCTCTTAGGAGTACTACTCCACCCATCCAATAAGTACAGCATCCTTTTTTCTAAGAGGACTCATAGGGTTAGCTCTCCAGTAGTAGCAGAGGTTAGATGTCTATCTATCCATAATAATGATCCTACTATAGGTCAACCTCGATCTTTGGTACCTGTTCAGTTGGCAGATTCCTAGATGACATTGTGGCTCAATAACTAGTGGAGAAGATGGAAATTTTAGGCTATGCCTGGTTTGATTTAGAGGATAAGAAGGTCAATTTTAATCTAAATGAAGATGGTCTATTAGAGATTCAGTAAGGGTACACGTGGTAGACACCTGGGGTTCTCTCCTCCGTGATCAACAAAATTTGGAAGGTGATGTGGCTGAGTAAGATGACACAGCCTACTCCCCAATACCTCCTTCAGTAACTAAAGCAAAAGGATGAACAAATAGATAGAATGGGGAAGAAGCTTGAGGAGTTGCTAGCAGCATTCTTAGTGCTTCAAAACCAAGCTCCAGTAGTGCATCCTACTATAGCAAAAACTAGTCAGCCATAGTTGTTGCATGTCTTGGATCCCACCAAGGCTTTACCTCCAGTAAAGCTGGGCAGCACCAGTTTGTATAGGAAGGTAGTGGGTAGTTTCTTTGCATATGAAAAGGACATCAAAACCATGGTTGAGTAGCAAGTGAGAGAAGCATTGGCTCAAGTCCAAGGAGGATCATTGGTTCTAAAGGGTAGACCCTACCTAAAGGAATTCGATGCCATCCAGTATCCTAAGGGTTTCGTGCCACCTTCTTTCAAGAGCTATGTTGGCAGCGGGAACTCAAGGTAGCACATAGCTCATTTCAGGGCTAGTTGTTGCAACACCGGTGGCAATGGTGCATTACTTTTCAGACTTTTTGTCAGTAGCTTAGTAAACATAGCCTTCGATTGGTACACTGAACTCCCTAATAATTTGGTGAAGACTTTTGATGAGTTGGAGCAACTCTTCATTATGAGATTTGTAGGAGCTCAGCAAAGGGTGACTGTAGGCTATCTCATTGTGGCTCAACAACACCATGGTGAGTCCCTTGTTGATTATATTCTCAAATGGCATAATTTGAGTATGAAATATGAACCGCAGCTATTTGAACATCATGCCAAAGAGATTCTGCTAAAGAATATCTATGGCCCGGTCGCCTTCATGCTTAAAGGTTTCACCATTAAAACATTTGAGAAGCTAATCAACAAGGTGGCTAGTTTACAATGAGAAGCCAAATAGTTGCCTTTTTCAGATCAATCAACAAAGCCGAAGCCACATAAAGCTTACGATTAGAAACCGGGCTATGATGATAGAGGGGAAACAAAAATAGAGTAGTATGAAAGACCTCAAGCTCCACAATCATCACTTCCACCTCCTCTACTAACCGAGGCCATCATCCGCACCTTCATGGCCTTCAGAAGCCTCCTCCTCATATATCCAGAAGGGACACATACCCCGCCAAGTATAGGTCCACCTACTCTTTTGGATAAACTAAACAAACCATATTCATTTAAGAGGGAGGTAATCAAGAACATCTTTAAGAATTTTTTAAAGAAACCTGATTACTAACAACCTGAACCTAGAAGGCCGAAGGAAGTCGGAAAGAGTAATGATCCTAACTTTTTCCCCTACCACCGCATGCTTTTGGTGGATTGCTTTACATTCAAGGACTGGCTTGAGCATAGCTTCAAGACATGCACCGTAGTTATCATGAAGGAATATTTTGTGGAATAACCATCTAGTTCCATTAGGGTAATCCTTGGGGATACCTGCGATCCTTTCAAAACCAAAGATGGTTGGGATATCTCCTTATCCCAAACCTCTAGGAAGATTGTGTCCAAAATTAAGAAACTTTCCTTGTAGGTTGAACCTCCAACATCAAGGAAGGTTTGCAAGTTGTCCAAGACAACTCAGGGGAGGTGGGTGCTCAACAACGATAGCAGTCCACGCCAGGCAGGGATAGCCAAACAGTGCAACCACTGACCGAGCCCATCATCTAGTCCACCATTGCAGCTGCTACTTCAACAAGCACCTCTACTTCAACTAGCTCTTCCTATAGTTGACATTTTGTATGATGGATGAGGGCATCAAATCCCTCACCCCACTTACTTTACTTGACTTCTACTATGTACCTCCTTCAAAATCCTAGAAATTAAGGAATAAATCTAATTTGAATTATATCTATGTCACTTCTTATGGGTTATCAAACTCTATTCTTTTGGAAAACTCTTCAAGTCTAAGCAGCAATTATAATAATTTTGATCTTCCTCTTTCTGATTCAATGTTAGACTTTCCTTCTTTGAATGCTATGGGTTCACCTCTTGAGATAGACTTCGAATCCTCCGATTATGAGGGTCCTATGGGAGAAGCTGTAGGTGAGCTTGATGAGTAGGTAGAACCTTGCACTAACCAACCACAAGAAATCACCGAAGTCAACCTTTATAATGGCAAGGTTCTACCTCCTAAGGTAACACCTCAAGATAGAGGAAAATAAGTCATTAGTTCAGATGATCGAGAAGCCCCTCTATAGGATGCTCCACCCTTGGATATGCTTCTGAAGGATCAACCCAGAGTGGATTACAATATCCTCTCTCACCTAAAGAAAGTTTCCATCTAAGTTAAGCATATATGATGCCCTTATCTTATCTAAAGAGATGAGGGAGTCATTAATCAATGATCTTCTTGATCCTGAAATATACTTATCTCAGTTGATCGCTGTTGGAGATGAGGCCCATTATTCTAGAGAAGCTCAAGGAGTCACTATCACAGATGAAGACCTTCTTCTAGGGGACATGGAGTACAACTGTCCCCTCTACATTACAGTGGACATTGTCAATTCAGACTTTCCAGGGTTCTTATTGATCCAGGTGCATCAGTGAACATTATGAGTATAAAACCCTTGCCTATTTGAGGATCAACATCTTCACAGTCTGATGAGATAGAATGATGTTGAGAGGATTCAATGAACAAGGCGAGAGGGCTTTGGGTTTCATAGTGTTACCTTTGGAGATAGGTGAATGGAAGACTAAAGCCAAGTTTGATATCATTGATTCAAATACTTTGTTCACTATTTTGTTCGTTAAGCCTTGGATACATCAAATAAGATGATTTCATCCTCCCTCAATCAGTGCATCAAGTTCCAAAAGGATGGGATTGAATACTATGTCAAAGATGATGAAAAGCTATTTTCAGTCAGAGAGGTTGAGATATATAAAGATGTGACCTAATATCTTTCTGAAATACCTTTCGTGAACTTGGTCAAAACTCAAATGCAAAAGAAAGGGAAGAAAAAGAAAGAGAAAAAGAAAAAGAAAGAGAAAAGAAAAATGAAAGTTCAAGTGAACGAGAAAAGGACATTGAGGAAGAAGTAGAGCCGCATATCACATTTTGCCCACAATTCATTTCATCATATGGACATGTGGGCAGGATGACTCAACCTCTACCAAGTAGAGGTAGAGGAAGAAATAGAGGCAATCTTAGAGGTGAAGACCCCCTGGTTAGTAGCCAGCCAATATGGGTTATGGTCCAATTCATAGAAGTACCCCTACTATTCACATAGACATGGAATCAAGCTCAGAGGATGAGTCTCATGTGATTAGTATACCAACCAACTCCTCTCAGTGGGTTTCATTGGAGGTGACACTCAAGCCAGACAGCAATAAAAACCAGGCCTCCAAGTAAGCACAAACAAATTCGAATCAGATGTATGTGAAACTATCAGGCAACAGTTGGGAACCTTAATTCTAACATCACTTTCCTCTCAAAAAATTGATGGTTTAGTAGTTAAGAAAGCCCCTAAGTCTTCCATTGATGCGAAGCCAAAGAGATTCCTATTGGAATAATTATCCTCAAGTCCAGAAGTTGATGTAGAACTTGAGAATGATTCATATGAAGAATTAATGGAATTACCTTTTTATTGGTACTCGACATGTGTTATTAATTTTACAAAGAAGGGATTGATTCCTGATACGTGGTCTAAGAACATGTCAAAATACTTTCAAAAAGTTGTGGAACAACAGAGGCAGGGATGCATAATCAAGATCAGGACTAGGATTTGGTACAGTGGGTCCAGTCGATGACAACGATTACTACTTAGTTCTTACCAATCATCTGGAGTCTAATAGGTTCTTCTCAAATCATACCTACTCATATGAGGAAGTATGTTTAGAAACTTCAAATGATCCAGATGATCACCAAATCAAAGATGCAACACCAGAATTTGAAGAAGAGATCTATTCAACAATTGATAAGATTAAAGAGATCAACCTCAGGACGAAAGAAAATCCATGCCCACATACATCTATTTATTGCTGGATGAAAAAGAAACAAATGACTTAGTTAGACTATTAATTGATTTTAAAGACTGCTTTGCATGGAGCTATGAAGAGATGCTCGGATTATCTCCTGACGTAGCAGCCCACAAACTAATAGACCCTAACGCCTAAAAGTTTAACTCAACTTAGAAAATTCCAAGGGCGGTTGGCGTATCTAAGACACTTTATCTCCAACTTATCGGGGAGATGCAAATCATTTTTAACACTTGTCAAAATGGATGGCAAGTTCAAGTGGGATGACAAGTGCTAGTATGCTTTTGAAGATATCAAGCAGTACTTAGTGACATTGCTAGTTCTGGCATCCCCTATCCCGGGCAGGCCATTTATCCTCTACATAGCTGCGTTGGATGACTCCCTTAGTGCTTTGTTGGCCCAAACCAATGATGAAGGGAAGGAGAACACTCTCTACTACCTCAGCCGTCATCTGATCCCTACTGAAGTGAACTACTCACCTATTGAAAAACATTGCCTAGCTTTAATCTTTGCATCCCAAAAGATGCGACACTATATGCTTTTTCATAAAGTGAACTTGATTTCAAGAATCAATCCACTGCAATATCTCATGACATGGCCAACGCTATCCAAAATATTGGCACATTAGTCCATGATTCTCTCATAGTTCGATATCATGTTCATACCCCTCCATAAAGTGAAAGGACGAGCACTAATGGATTTCTTAGCATCACACCCACTTCCTGTTGATTCCCCGCTTAGTGACATTCTCCCTAATGAACAAATCATGAATTTAGGGGAGGTTGACAATTGTTATTAGGAGATGTATTTTGATGGTGTGCCTTCCTTTCATAAAGGAGAAGCACTATGATCTACTCTTCTAGGAAAGGCAGGGGTAGAAATAGTTCTCTTAACTCTAGATCGTGATGTGATGAGATTTGTTTACTATCTCTCCAATCCTTGCACCAACAATGAAGCCAAGTATTAGGCTTTGATTATCAATCAGGAGTTAGCCATCACGGTGTGTGTCAAAAGCATCAACATCAATGGGGATTCTCAGCTGGTCATCAACCAGATTGCTGGGTCCTACAAGGGTCACAAACCCAAGCTTCGTCATTACCACGAGTATACCATGATGTTGTTGGCCCAAATCCCTAAGGTTAACATCTACAAGGTCCCTCGAGGAGAGAATGTGGTAGTAGATACTTTAGAAAAACTTGCCAAAGAATTGGCATGTCCAGAAGATGAGCCCATTCTAATAAGGGTCCAAAATAGACAAGTCCTATCCCTTATTAATGTTGAACTCATCAAAAGACTTTCTCTTGAAGGGGAGGTTGCCGTTGCTGAAAAAAATAAAGAGCTAGATTGGAGGCAACCGTTCATAGATTACTTGAACACCGAAAAACTACCTCAAGAGAAATCACAAGCCAATCAAGTGAAACAAAGAGCTCTCTCATATGCTCCCATAGATGGCACCTTGTATCGACAGTCTTTCAATCAAATATGGTTACATTGTTTGGATAAACACAAAGCCTATAGAATTGTGACCGAGGTACATTCAGATCTATGTGGAGCTCATCAATCTAGTCTGAAGATGAAATAAAAGATCAAGAGACTAGAGTACTACTAGCCTTCGATGATCATAGACTGCATGAACATATCTAGGAGATTCCATCAGTGTTAAGTACAAGGTGCGGTCTTACATCAATCACCCAATATTCTACACCTACTTTGGCTTCGTGACCATTTGAATGTTGGGGTACCGACATTGCAGGTCCTATCGATCCTCCTTCTTCCAAGGGTCATCGATTCATCTTAGCTGCCACCGACTACTTTTCCAAGTGGGTAGATGCAATCCCACTCAAAGAGGTCACAGCTCAGCATGTGCTTCAATTTTTCAAGAGCCATATCATATATAGGTTTGATGAATTATATCTGATAATGGTACTGCATTCAAAAGTACCAAGATTAACAGCTTCGCCAGAAGACACGGTATAGATTGGAGATGCTCCACCATCTACTACCCCTGGGAAAATGGCCTAGCTGAAGCATTCAATAAAACTCTCATCCACATACTAAAGAAGACACTCGACGATAACAAGCAACAATGGCATGAGCAGTTGGTTGAAGCCTTGTAGGCCTACTGCACCATATACAGAACTCCATCTTAATATCCCCCATTCTTCTTGGTGTATGGGTCGAAGCCATTCTACTCTTAGAAGTTCAAATCCCATCACTAAGGATAGCATTGGGTAACAAGATCATTATAGAGAAAAATGCCAAGTTGTGGTTAGAAGAGCTTGAAGGTTTGGAGGAGAGATTCCTACGAGCATGCCAGAATCTTAAGTTGTACAAAACCAAATGATTTAAGCTCACAGCAAGCTGGTCTGCTCTAGGTATTTTCAAGTAGGCGAACTTGTATTAATCCTAAGAAGACCAATTATTGCCCGTCGAAAGATGGGTGGCAAGTCTGAACCCACTTGGGAAGGCCCCTATGTCATAGAGAAAGCCTACCAAAGAGGATCTTATTAGCATATTGATCGTAAATGGCAATACCCAATGCTTCTAATTAATGAGCTCTATTTGAAGAAATATTACCCATAAAAATATGTTTGAAAACAATTATCATTAAAAGAAAAAAATTTCATTCCAATTCTTCAAAAAGCTTCTCTTCTTTTGAAGTGTTATATGCTTGTCTTGCAAATCCACCACAACGTGTCTAGGATATGTGTAAGAGAACCCAAAGAGGCATCCTATCCCTTTTTCACAACACGAACACAATTAAACATAATTCTCTGGCGCTACTAGAATATGTGTATTAGAGCCCAAGAGGCATCCTAATTCGACTAGCCCAACTAAGTTAGGTGTAAGAGAACTCAAGAGGGATCCTTTATTGGTGGGAATTTCAATTGCCACCATTAGCATCATTTCATCAAATTCCCCAAGCGTGTTCAGGGTTGGTGTAAGACAACCCGAGTGACATCCTATTCCCTTTAACACAAGCACAAAAATAAACACATATATTTTGTCTCAAGCTATTTTGATGTGGGAGCAAGCCACTCGTGGCATTCACTCATTAGCTTCTCTAGGTTGGGCCGATATACTACATTATTAGTACAACACCCCAGTGGCACTTTTTTGGAAGATGTGAGTCCTCAAGCTTTCTTTCTAAATTGACCATTGCAAACCAATGAGGGCCTTGTCAGTTTGGTAGGCTTCACTGCCCTGCCAGTAAGCTCCCTCATGTTGACTTTATTTAAGAAGATGTGAGACCTTGTGATTTCTTCTTGAACTAATCAACATGCACTAACTAGGTTGAGTATATTTGAGGCTTAAGATAAGGTCCCCAGTGGCATTGACTCAAGAGTCAGCCTAGGTTGATGGCACCTATCGAGAAGGTGAACTATCGCAGAATCGCTATAGGAAGATGTGAGTCCCCGTGCTTTCTTCTTAGGATGATTGTTGCAAATTGATGGGTACCTTAGGTTGGTTGATGTTCGCTATGCTGACAGCGACTCACCCGATGGATACACCACTCTTGACAGATGTGAGTCCCCACACTTTCTCCTTGAGTTCTCCACCGAATACTTATGCAAATTATCTTCTCCAAGGTGTTGGATCAAGCCCTTAGAGGCCCCATCCCCTATGGACACTCTATTTGGATCACATCCTTTTCAACCCCATTTTAGACTCTAACCTGGTTACTTTCAGATTGGACAGTCCCCTTTCCTAATAGTCGTCCCTATGGTTGGAGAATTTGTTCAGCGGATGCACAGATTCTCCCTTGGATCAGTAAATCTGTGATAAGTCTAGGCTGATATAAGCTCCTTCTCAGTATAATCCTTCGCAAACCAACATGTTCCATGATAAACAAAATAAATAAACAAAATTAATTGGCTTGTGGATTAGGAATTCAAGACCCCAAAGGCCCCCTTTTCCTAAGCAGGCACCCTATCTTTAGGGTAATGTCAGCAGAACTCCCTATAGGAATTTCTTGATTATGCTTGAGTTGAGATAAGCCCCTAGGTTGGCACTCTCTCTATAGTTGCCCTTAGGTCAGGTTCAATTTGTTTTCCATAAACAGATTACCCCTCCAGTCATTTCTCTTTGGAAATTGTAAGTCTACAACGCATTCTTTCTAGCGTGATTATCGCAAACTGATGGGCAGCCCTTGGTCGAGTTGACATGTTACCTTGTTAATGTGTCACTCCAGTGGTCTTTTTGTAGTGGAAGATGTGAGTCCCCAAGCTTTCTTCCCTAAATAAACTGCTGTAACCTATAGGGCACCCCTTTGGTTGGATAGTTCTCCCCTTGGCCGAGAAGCTACCCCTTTGGATTGGTAAATCTGAGCTATATCAAGGCCAACATGACCCCTACCCAGTGTAGTCCATTGGAAACCAATGGGACTCATCAAAAATAATTAAAAATAAAACTAATCTTGACTATCTTTAAGCTAATTTAAGTCCCCTAGTGACATTCACTCAGTAGTCAACCCTAGGTTGGTTTCAATCTGTTGCCTTGGCAACTGATCACCCCAGCAACTGATCTCTACTTTAGAGGAAGTAAGTCTACTACACTTTCTTCCTAGAACAACTGCTGCACACCGAAGGACAATCTCTTTGGTTAGTTGGTCCTACTATGCAGTTAGTAGACTACCCCTTTGGATTGGTAAATCTGAGCTAGAATAAGGCCGACATGACCCCTACTTAGCGCAGTCCATTACAAACCAACAGGGTTCATCTCAAAATCCAAAATTTTAAAACAACACCAAAGAAATCCAATCAATCTCCCCAGTGGAGCCAAATTGAACAATAAAAAATAAACTAAACTACCAATCAATCAAATTTTTCTGCTTCTCCTCAGTGAGATGCAAGTTTTTTTTTCTAGTTCCCCAGAGGATCTTGAATTCTAATCCCTCAACAGATTTAATAACCTATTCCCCTCCGTCGATGACTTGAACTTGCTCTTTCAGTGGAAAGTTCACATATTCATCCCCAATGGAACACTAAATCAACAAATTAAATTAATTTCTCCTTAGTGAGACTCAAATCAAATCAAACCTCTCATCCCCTTATGGATGACTTGAACCTCTTTCCCTAGTGGAAGGTTCATATACTCCATCCCTAGTGGATTCCTCCTTCACTCTCTTATGTCTTTGACATGAGTAGAGTCACATTGTACTAAGCTCTTGATTCCTTCTACACCTTGGATTAGGAGTAGATCATTTCTATAAGTGCTTGATCCTATGTTGTTGATCATCATCAACAAAGAATACAATACCTTGTCCCACACCACACCTATTGGGTGCCCTTGGTTGATCTCATTATTAGAATGAGCTCTCAACCTCTCCATCTTAGATGTAGGACTCCTCTTAGATGCTAAGAATTCCTTAATCTTAAGACACTTCTAGTGATTAGGTGAACACATAACCTAACCATAGAGACATAGAAGAGTTAGCCATAGGAATAGGTCATACATTAGGGGTGTTAGGAAAATTTGCTTACCCTATAGCTTGAACTAAATCCTCTCTTTCTTCTTTCAAGTCAAACCCCAAACTCAAATCAACTTCAATTCTAAAAACAAACCTTAAATCAATTCCAATAGATTTTCACAAATCATGAATCAATTCAAAATGATTGAAACTCATGATTGAATTCCAAATTTAAAATCTTTCCTAAGTCACTTTGATTCCATCTTATGTACTTAGCTCAAATCAAATTGAAATTCAAGAAATTTTCTCTTAACCCATTTATATTCTCATTTATTTTTACAAATATAAATTTTAATAACCAAAAATAAATCCAAAACTCAATTCCAAATTCTAAAATATTTTCTAAGTCACTTTGATTCCATCTTATGGACTTAGATCAAATCAAATTCAAACCAATTCAAATTCAAGACTGTTGACCTCATTTTTAGGATGAGCTCTCAACCCCTCCATCTTAGACATAGGACTTCTCTTAGACTTTAAGAGTTTCTTAGTCTTAAGACACATCTAGTGATTAGGTGGACACTCAACCTAGCCCTAGAGACTTAGAAGAGTTAGCCATAGGAATAGGTCATGCCTTAGAGGTGTTAGGAAAATTTGCCTACCCTACAGATTGAACCGAAATCCTCACTTCCTTCTTCTAAGTCAAAACTCCAAACTCAAATCAATTCTAACTTCATTGATTATCTCTAAACTCATATCAACTCTAACTCTAACTCAAACCTTGAATCCATTCAATGGATTTTCTCAAATCATGAATCAATTCCAAATAATTAAAACTTATGATTGAAGCCCATGATTGATTCCAAACTCAAAACATTTCTAAGTCCTTTGATTCTCTCATGGACTTAGCCAAATCAAATCTAAATCAATTCAAATTCAAAAAATTTCTCACAACCCATTTATATTCTCATTTATATTCACATATATAAATGAAATATAAATTCAAATCAAATGAACCAAATTTAAAATTCAAATCCATACCAACAATATTTCCTAAGTCACTTTGATTCTATCTTATGGACTTAGCCTAAATCAAATCTAAATCAATTCAAATTCAAGTAATTTTCTCATAACCCATTTATATTCTCATTTATATTCACAAATATAAATGAAATATAAATTCAAATACCCAAAAATAAATTCAAAAATCAAATCTAAATTCAACCAAAATCCAACCTAAGCCTTTCAAGTCAAATTCTTGAACATAGCCAAATCAATTTCAAATCAAGACAAACCCTTGATTTTTCTTCATGATTCAATCAATCCTTCAATCATGAATTTTAATATAAACATAAACTCCAATCATCAAACCAAACTAAATTCAAAAATTAAACCCAAGTTAAACTCATGTTCACCCTTTTGAACTTGAAATTGTTAAGTGAATCAAACCCCTTTTAACTTCAAACCATTTTCAAATGGATTTATAACTCAATCATAAGTCCATATGTGAGTTCAACCAAACTTGATCAAGCCTTGATCAAGTCAATTGACCTACTTAGGCTCACTTGACCCAAAGTAACCTAAAGTACCCCTTTTGAGCCAAATCTAATCCTACCCAAATTGGATTGAACTAAGCCCAACTAAGCCTCACATTATGAGCAATAATCATTATGAGATGATCAATCACTCGAATTGGGTCAAACCAAGTCAAACCTACGTCTTGACCAAGACAACACTTAGCCAAAATAAAACCTAAACTATTCAAAATCCACCATATGCTAAATTGATTGAAATCATTGATCAAAATTCATTCATGATCAATGTTTGAACTTGACCAAGTCATCCTTTGAGCCTAACCTAGCCCAATTGGCCACTTGACCTACATAGTCAAAATGTTTGAAAACTTGATCTAAGCCAAATTGATTGAAACTAATGGGTCAAGTTCATTCCAAACCACTTGTTGAACTTGACCAAAGCCCCAATTGGCCAACTTGACCTAACCTAGCCCAATTGACCTTGAACCCAACTTGACCTAAAAGGTCAAATTGAGCCAAATCCAAATATAAACCAAATTGATTGGAATCAAAGATACCAATCCATTTCAAATGATCAACCAAACATAAACCAATCCATGACCTAACCTAAATAGGTCAAATGGGTCAAATTGGTCAACTTGACCCATTTGACCTAAATGAAATCAAATGAACCAAATTCAAATATAAATCAAATTAAACCAAAACAATGATGCCAAAATATTTCAAATGGTCATATGAACTTGAACAAACCCTTAGTTTGACCCAATTTGACCAATTGGTCTGCTTGACCCAAGTTGACCCATTTTGACCTAAATGGGTCAACATGAGCCAAATCATATCAAATCAACTTCAAATTCATTGAAACTTGGCCCAACCCAATTTTCAATCATACAAAATATATTCAAATTGAAACCCAAGTCAAATGACCATTTTACCCTTAGGCCATAGGGTAACCTAAAATCAAAACCACTTGGAATTTGGTTAATTCCTTTTCATGGACTCTTAGCATTCTCTCTTAGGACCAAATGGTCACTAATGGATATGGTGCACATGACCCAGTGGGTTTGGATCAGCCCAACCCAACCTAAGTCTAGAATCGACCACCCCCATAGAGCATGTGGGAATCCTTCCTCCACCTTATTTTGTAGATGCCAAATTTCCCACTACCATCTCTGGGCAAAATTGAATGCCATGGCACTCTAAATGGCCAAAATAACCCATTGAATAGAGTGTATTGGATCAAAATGGCATAAGCACTCATGACCATCTGATTCACCTAGGGGGAGATATACTCCACCACTTCCACTTGAATTCAACACACACACACTCAATTGATCTTAGGAGACTCAGAGCAAGCATTTGTAAGTATCCCCAAGCTTCATAGAGTGATCTCCAATTCTCCATTTTTGGTTTCTGTTAGACTGAAAACATGGGCGCTCCTTCAAATTTCCAACTTACTCAATACACAAAATCAACTCAATTCCTCTTGAAAGCATATTTAGAGGAGTCAATCAAGTTGATCCAAAGCTTCTCCTAAGTTCCAAAGGTAAGAGAGGTGGTGTTTAGACCAAGGTCAAATCCATTTGAAGGAGAGCTTGGTCCGTAGGAAGACCCACTCAACCAAATCACCTTAAATCTTCAACAGGGCTTCGTCTTCACTAGACGAAGCTACCTCAATGGATTCGAGTGCTGGTGATAGCCTCGGGCGAGGTATGCCTTCAACCTGAGCTTAAAATAGAGTGCCTGGTCCTTTGTAAAAGAAAGTTTCACCTCATGAGAATTTGATTATTAGATCTTCTCCCTTTTACTCCTATATGGTGTGGGTAAAGTTTGAGCTCAATCGAGCTCGAATCTTGCCATGAAAGGTGGACGGTTACCCTTTCTCGCAGGCGAGCTCAGGGATGGATCATGGATCATCCATCCGGGCATTTTGGATGGACGGCCATGATCAAGATGCATAGGATCCACAAATTAATCCCTTAATACTATGAGATTTATCTCAGCCATCCGATCTTTGATCAAACAAATGAGGAGAAAGTGCATAGCAACGCCGCTGATGCGGCACTACAATGGGACAATTTAAGTGGCCTCTCCCATTGCGCCATGTGAAAAGCGCGCGTCGCGTCATCCTCCACGTGGCATCGACGGGATTAGCTATTTAATTAGGGATTTAATTAATTATTCTTAATGGCTAAATCTTCATAATTACATAACTAATTCTAGAAAAATCATAAAAATACAAAGTAAAATGCACTGTAAAGATATTCCTTATGAGAATAATCTAAAACTATTTCTAATGGATTTTGAACATCATATTTTCCTCAATTAGGGTTTTAATGAAAACTTAATACCTTTAATTACTCCCTAATATTTTATTAATTCATTTCAAATTTCTCTAGTATATTTAGTGGGATGACCTCTGCCTCCCCTAATTTTCTTGGGATTTATTGCATGAGTTAATTAGGGAAATCATGTAATGAATCCATAATCACCCTCTTTATGTTATTAAGGATAATTAAGCATGTGAATAATGGTTTACCCCCTTTTTAAGTTAATTAAGCTTTTCTTAAGTGAAGAATAGGTTTATGGAATGGATTTGGGGAATTTTTCCCAAACCATTCCCTAAACCCCTTTCCTTCCTTAATTCAAACTTAATTATGGGCTAATCCACAAATCACCTACTTAATTAACTTAATAAAATTTTTCAAAACATTCCAGAACTTAATAAAATCTTCTTGGGTAGGTGCTTAGGTGTTCAATAACCTAAGTAACTTAAGGAAATCAAAATCCAACCAACATGTGTGGGAAGGGTTATGAAAGTACTTAAATTAAACCCTTTAGCTTAATTAATCGCTAATTATGAGAAAATTGCATTACCATTTCTTTCCTAGGTGCATTGCTGATTTAAATTACTTCTGTGGTTTTATGCCATACATTGGCTCATAATTATTTGATTAAATATGATAAAGTGGTGTAGGTAAGGGGTAATTAATACACATAATTCACAACTTAACCTAACCAAAGCATAAAATTGATCTAATCCCCTAAAAATTAAATTAAAACATCATACACATGTGGGAATGGGTTAGGACCAGCAAACCTTCTCACATTTCTCAATTGAAATCAAACTCAAAACAAAACTAAAAATCTCTTTAAAATAAATTTTATTTGCTTTAAATAATTCTATTTCATAGGATTATCTTTAGGAATTAATTAGGGTAAATGAATTTACATGCTTTCATCACTTTATTTCTTTCCTAGCATGCTAAATGTGTATTCCATATAAATTAAACATCAAAACTAAAAGGTATGATATTTATAAGTACTTATCAAGCTAATAGCATAAAAATGTGTTATGTGATTTTTTCTCTATTTCTAAACATAGAATTGTATAGGATTTGTAAAGTGTATAGTCCATTTGAAAAGAACATAATACTTGCTTAAATCCATTCCAATACACTTCTATGTCATGACTTATTCCACATCACACATATAAATTAAACAATCAAACCAAACATAAACTTGTGCATCTTTCTTTTCCATTCATTTCTTTTGTACATGCATATGTACTTATGGAAAGTGGTATATTAGTTTGGACAACCTCAGGGTTGTGAGGCTTTAAGTAGCCCTAAGTAGGTCTTGTACCTTACACCTCTGGTGCTAACAATGGTGTCGTACTCACTTATGCCTTACATACATATAAATGTGCATGTGAAAAATGGATAAAAGAATCACCATTTTCAACTTGACAAAATCATTCATGATAAACCATCCAAATTTTCTTAAGTAACCCTACTTAGCATTCATCATTAAGGTGTTCTAAACATTCCCATTTGCATGTATAGATATGTTTAGGATTCATCCATATGTATGTTACACAGGTTGGGAAAGAAATGATGTGATGTGTGTTATGTAATAGTATTTGACTTTACTTAATCCTAAAATGCCTTTCTTTTTGAATAGGTTTATTTAGGAAAAATCTAAACTTAGGATTAATTAAAACACATAATAAAACATTCACTAAATAAAAATAAAATATGAATTTACCTTAGAAATTACTTAAGGTAGGGAGGAAAGAGAAGTTCCCTTCTCTTTTCCACTCTTTACAACACTTAGTAATTAATCCTAAGTTCATTCAAACCTAATCAAAACACAAAATAAAATTAACCCAAAACAACTAAACAACTTAAATTGAAACCATCCTCTAAGTTGAACATTTCCATACTTAGAATACTTCAATCTTAAAGCCTAGCTAAGTATACTACACAAACTTTAAATGGCACACATAATAGGCTAAGTCATCACTTCTTGCTTTAGGTTAGGGCGGTGCATAGTTTGATGTTTCCTTTTATTTTATGATTATTATTTCTAGTCTGGATGTTAGGGTGTATGTGCATAGACTGAATGGTAGGACGATTTAGTATAATCATTATCTTCTGCGGGGGATTGTGACTAAGGGGCGCTATAATAAAAATATAAAATCACTTTTGCTGTGTAGGTGCATACACCCCTAAGCATAATCCAAAATAGGCCAGTGGACTTTGCTACCCATGTGTGGGGTCCTCAGTACAATTTATATATATGCATGCTTGGGATTGTATGGCTTGTTTGGCTAATCTCTACTTTGCAGGTATTAGTTAGATTTTCTTTTTTCTATTTTCATGTACTTTTACAATTAGGATTTTAGAATGATTGTTATGGGAGATTAAGATGAGCATTGGACATAAGATTATGTCTTATGTACCATGTGAAGCCTATGGAGCATCCACATTCCAACCATCCAAAAGAAGGAATCAAATAAGAAAAAAGAAATAAGAAATAAGAAATAAGAAATAAGAAATAAAGAATGAAGATCCCCATAACATGAATTTTCTTGCTTAATTTTAATTAATTTATTTGTAATCTGGGTTGTATATGGGTAGAGCTTGGCTACCCAATTTATTTTCTGGGTTTGTGCAGTAAAGCTGGACCACAAATGGCCTTTTATTCTTTTGCGCTAATTTTATAAATTGATTGATGTTTGTTTAACTTGTGCATTAAGATGGCATCTTTTACTAGTTTCTTCCTTACTTTGATGTATGGCCTGGATGACGATTAGGCTCTTAGGAAAATAAATTTGTTACCCAATTAAATAACTCAAATTAAAAATAAATAACTCATAACCTCACCTAAAGCTTAGTTTATAAAATAATATAAAAGAATTAGGAACCCCTTAGCTAGATGTTATCTTATTTTTCTAACATCATGCATAAAAAGTATATTATTTCACTCTTGATTAGAGGGCTTCCACCTATGCCAGAGAACTTGGCTTGACCTATGAGAGCCATGGTGAAAACACACCTCCTTATCTTACTGATTTTGGCCCATAATCTAATTTCTCATGCATGAGACATATAAATCCTGAAGACTATGTCAAATTGATTGTCCAAAATAAAAATAAAATAGGATAAAATTTGCATTAGAATTAAGTCATTAAAGCATGCCTTAAATGATATAGTCTCTTAGGGAGTGTGTTTAAGGACTTAGTCTCTTTCTAAATAAACAACAGCTTAGCTATCTTGCAAAAGCATTTGACTTGCCTACATATTTTATAACCAGAGGAGGAGTTAGTTGCCAGCCACCCCCAGGCGGTTGTAAGTCCAACAGTCAGGTGATTTATCCTCTCTTGTGGAGGTAAACCAAATACCCATTTTTGCCTTAGATTCAGGTCGTGCTTTGCGGGCTATGAGCATAAATCTTCACCTCTTAGGTATTTTTGTGACATTGTATCATGGAATTATAAGCCTTAGCATTCTAAAAAAAATTCAACCCAAACAAATTAATTCAATTTCAAAAATGTAAAGCCCAACCATAGGGTAGTTTGGGATGCATACTAGGCTTCCTAGTATCTTAAGCATCCCTTACATATTTTCATTTGGTTTCGATAAAAACTCCCTCCTCTTGATCGATCCCACTTGACTTTCTAAAAATAAACCAATCGATTGATAGTCCTACCTTTTCAAAATCTTTGGAAACAACAATCATTTATCTTAATCGAGAGTATTCCTAAGGAATCTTATTCCTTAGGATGTAATTAACTATTTGGGCTTGCCCCTGTAGAGAACTTAACGAACCCAATTTAAAATAAACTCTCCTTTACTTTTCCATGTAAAGTAGGGGAAGAATCTCTAGTACATTTCAAAGACCCATAGTCCTTAGGAGTCCTTATTAAGGTGATTAGGTCCACTGTAGGGTGGTGACTTCTATCTCTCGAGATAGTACACATTTCCTTAATGTTGTACCTGATCTCCCTAATAAGAATATCTACGGATTTGCGTGACATCCCAAAAGGTGTATATTTTTCTTTTCATTTATCCTTCTAAATGGATAGATGAAGGCAAAAATATTTTCACCACAAAGACATTTTCTCATAACCCATTTATATTCTCATTTACATTCATAAATATAAATGAAATATAAATTTAAATGCCCAAAACCAAATTCAAAACTCAAATCCAAATTCAACCAAAATCTAACCAAAGCCTTTAAAGTGAAATTCTTGAACTTAGCCAAATCAAACTCAAATCAAGCCAAACCCTTGAATTTTGTTCATGATTCAATTAATCCTTCAATCATAAATCCAAATATAAACATAAACTTCAATCATCAAACCAAAACTAAATTCAAAACTCAAACCCAAGTCAAACCCATGTTCACCCTTTGAACTTGAAATTGTCAAATGAATCAAAACCCATTTGACTCCAAATCACTTGCAAATGGATTTATATTTCAATCATAGTCCATATTTGAGTTCAACTAAACTTGAATCAAGCCTTGATCAAGTCAATTGACTCACATAAGCTCACTTGACCCAAAGTGACCTAAAGTACCCCTTTTGAGCCGAATTATAATACTGCCAAAATTGGATTGAACTAAACCCACCTAAGCCTCACATTGTCTGCAACAATTATCATGAGATGATCAATCACTCAAATTGGGTCAACCAAGTCAAACCTAAGAGTTGACCAAGTCAACACTCAACCAAAATGAAATATAAACTAGCCAAAATCCACCATAGGCCAAATTGATTGAAACCATGGATCAAAACTAATTCATGATCAATGTTTGAACTTGACCAAGTCATTATTGAGCTAACCTAGAATGGCCACTTGACCCAACTTGAAAAAAAAAAGTCAAAATATGTCAAATCTTGATCTAAGCCAAATTGATTGCAATCAATGGGTCAAATTCATTCTAAACCACTTGTTGAACTTGACCAAAGCCTCAATTGGATAACTAGACCCAACCTAGCCCAATTGACCATGAACCCAACTTGTCCCAAAAGGTAAAAATGAGACAAAATCAAATCAAACCAAAATTTATTGAAACAAAAGTTTTCTAAACATTTCAAATGACTAACCAAACCTATACCAACCCATGACCCAACCCAATTAGGTCAAATGGGTCAAATTGGTCAACTTGACCCATTTGACCTAAATTAAATCAAATGAACCAAAACCAAATATAAACCAATTTGAATCAAACCAATGCCACCAAAACATTTCAAATAGTCATATGAAGTTGACCCAACCCTTGGTTTGATCCAATTTGACCAATTGGTCAACTTTACCCAAGTTGACCCATTTTGACCAAAATGGGTCAACATGAGCCAAATGACATCAATTCAACTCCAAAGTCTTTGAAATTTGGACCAAACCAATTTCAAACTATTATAAATCTGCCCAAAGTGAAATCCAAGAAAAATGACCATTTTACCCCTAGGTCAAAGGGTAACTCATGGACAATTCCACTTGGAATTTGGTTATATCCTCTTCATGGCCACTTGGCACCCCTTTAGTGGATTAAGTGGACACTAGTGAGTGTGGTGCACATGACCTAATGGCTTCCAGTCAGTAAAATCCAACCCGAGGCCAAAACGGACAACCCCACTCAAAATAAGCACATGGGATCACCTCCCACACCCTCTTTAGCACATGGAAACTTCTCCACTACCTCCCTCTGGCAAACCGAACTACATGGCATCCAAAATGGCCTAACCAACTCACCCCATAGGATCAATTTGATCAAAATGGAAAAGCCAACCTCAACCATTTGATCCTTCTAAGGGGAGATATACTCCCCCTAATTTCACTTGAACTTCACTCACTTGCATTCGATTGAAGCATAAGAACTCAGAGGAAGCAATTCCAAGCTCCCCCAAGGTCTCCCAAGCTATTTTGTATTTTTCATTTATTAGTTTTGCCTAAACTGAAAATTGGGGAGGTGAGTGAGAAATCCATCTCATTCAATTCTTCACCAGAGCTCAATTCCTCCTTCAAGGACCTTGAGGGGACCCAATCAAGCTCACCCAAGTCTTGATCCAATTGTTCAAGCCACAGGAAGAGGGGTCTAGACCAAAGCCGCAAGCCTGGGAGGAGGAGTTTGGTCAATTGAGCAGTCCACTTTTTCCCAAAGTTTGAAATCTTCAACAGGGCTTCGTCTCCATTAGACGAAACTACCTCAACGATTGGGAGCACCTGTGATAGCCTCCAGCAAGGTACTATTCAAAATTGAGCTTTCATTGAATTTTCTTTGGTCCTTTGTAAAGGAAAGTTTAACCCCAAGTGATTTCCATCGTTAGTTCTTCATCTCCTTGCATGATGATGGTGTGGGTTCAATTTGAGCTCGGATCAAGCCCTAAGGGATGGACGGTTACCCTCTCCTGCAGGTGAACTTAGGGATGAATCATGGACTGTCCATCCCACATGTTTTGGATGGATGGTCCTGATTAATCCACGTTAGATCCTCATTTTAATCCCTTTAATACCGCGGGCTTAATCTTGACCATCTGATTTTTGATCGTATGCTCTAAGGTAAAGCGCGTAGCACCGCCGGCTAACTGTGTAGCTGATGTGATAACTTAAATAACTAATCTCATCATGTCACATGGAAAACATGCACTGCGTCAGTGGTCCATGGCGTCGATGGGATTAGTTATATAATTAGGCTATTTAATTAAGTTTTAATCATAGAAACATCAAGATTACATAACTAAATGTAGTAAAATTAAAAAAAATACAAACTTAAATGCATTTTGAAGATATTTCAAAGGAGAATAATATAAAATAAGTTTAATGATTTTGAACAGTAAATTTTATGTAATTAAGATTTTATTGGGAATGTAATTATGCTAATTACTCCCTAATTATTCCATTGATTAATACCAAACTTCTTAGGCATGTTTAGGGGGATTACTTCTACCTCCACTAATTTTTTTGGGATTTATTAATGGTTTAATTAGTGGAATTGCTTGATTTTCCTGATTACCCTCTTAATTAAATAAATGATTAATTAACCTATTAAATAGTGATAAATTCATTAATTAAGTTTTCTAATAACCTTAGAATAGTGAATGAACTTAGGGAATGAGATTAGGAGCCCTCTCCCAAATCTTTTCCCCTAAGTTTATTTCATCTGGATAAAAATTTAATTAAGGTGCAAATTAATTAAATAGTTTAATCACATTATTGAATGGCTTAATTAATCAAATTTTAAAATAAAATCAATCTGAACTTAATCAATTCCTGCTTGGGTAGATTTCTTAGGTGTTCAATAACCTAAGTAGCTTAAGGAAATCATATCTAACCCATATGTGTGGGAAGGGTTATGAAAGTACTTAAATTAAATTCTTTAGCTTAATTAATCAATAATTGTGAGCCAAATGCATTAGGCCCCCTTCATTCTTAGGTGCATTGTTGATTTAATTTTTTTGTGGTTTTATGTCATACATTGACTCATAATTATTTGATTAAATATGTTAAAGTGGTGTAAGTAAGGGGTAATTAATGAACTTAATGTACACCTTAACCTAAGCAAAATATAAAATTAATCTAATGGTTCTAAAATTAAACTAAAATAACATACACATATGGGAGATGGGTTAAGACCAGCAAACCCTTTTCACATTCCTTAAATTCAAATCAAACTCAAAACAAAATCAAAATTCCTTAAACCAACTTTGATTCACTTTAAATAATTTTATTCTATAGGATTATCTTTAGAAATTAATTAGGGCGAGTGAAATTACATGCTTACATCACTTTATTTCTTTCCTAGCATGCTATGTGTGTATGTCATATAAAAATCATGCATTCATGTCTTTTGAAAAAATCAAATTAAAATGAAATATTTCCTTTATGTCAAATTGCATGTTTTGGCTAAAGTAAGAATATGAGTGGCTATTATCACTATTAAATCCAAAATTACTTTCTAAACTTATAAGTCAAACACTACAAATGAAAGGTATGCTACGTATAAATTATTTATAAGCTTGCATGTGAATATAATATAAAGATGTGCATTCTGTGACTTTTCCTTCTCTTCTCTATTAACATAGTTTTGAATAGGATTTGCAAAGTGTATAGTTCCTTTGAAAAGAACACAACACTTGCTTAAATCCATTTCTATTCATTCTTATGTTAGCATTTAAGAGGGACCTTCACATTTGTACATATAAATTAAATAACCAAAATCAAACAAACATAAACCTTTTGCATGATGCTCTTTCCATACATTTCCTTTTGTACATGCACATGTATTTAGGAAAAGTGGCTTATTAGTCTGGACATCTCGGGGTTGCTAGGCTTTAAGTAACCCCAAGTAGGTCTCATATCTTACACCCCTGGTGTAGAAAATAATGATGTTTTACTCACTTATGTCTCTTATACATATAAATGTGCATATGAATAATGGATAGAAGAATTCATCTTTTCTACTTAACAAAAATATGAATACATGAAACATTCCAAATTTCCTTAAGTAATACCTCCTAGCATTCATCATGAAGGTGTGCTAAACATTTCCATTTGCATGAATAGATATACCTAGGATTCATCCATATGCATGTTACATATATTGGAAAGAAATAAAGTGTTGTGTGTTTTGTGATAGTAATTCACTTTACTTAATCTTAAAATTCCTTTCTATTTGAATAGGTTTGTTTAAGAAAAATCTAAACTTAGGATTAATTAAAACACATAATAAAATATTCACTAAACTAAAAGTCATTAATGAATCTACCTTAAAAATTACTTAAGGTAAGGAGGAAAGAGAAGTTCTCTCCTCTTTCCCTCACTTTACAACACTTTCATGCTTAGAAAATCTAAACCTTAAAGCTTAACTAAGCATGCCACACAAACCTTTTAAGGTACAACATTAGGCTAAGTCACCATTTCTAGTCCTACGTTAGGGCGGTGCATGGTTTGATGTTTGCTTTTGTTTTTTGTTATAATATTTTAGTCTGGATGTTAGGGTGTATGTGTGTTGACTAAAAGGTAGGAAAATATTAGTCTATTCATTATCTTATATAGTGGATTATGTTTAAGGGGCTCTGTAATAAAAATATAACTACTTTTACTGTGCAGGTTGCTTATACCCCTAAGCATAATCCAAAAATAGGCCAGGTGGACATGGTTACCCATGTGTGGGGTGCTAAGTCCAATATACATGCTTGAAATTGTGTGGTTTATTTAGTTAATCTGTTTTCATATTTTAGTTAGATTTACTTTTCCTTTTTCATGTAATTTTACAAATTAGAATTTGGAGTGAGTGTTAGGGATTAGGATGACATTGGTCATAAGACTATGTCTTATGTACCATGTGAAACCTTTGGACCAACCACATTCCAACCAACCAAAGAAGAAAAGAAGAAAAGAAGAAAGAAGAAAGAAGAAAGAAGAAAGAAGAAATGAAGAATGAAGACCCCCATAACATGAATTCCTTCATTATTGTAATTAATTCATTTATAATCTGGGTTGTATAAGGGTACAACTCGACTACCCAATTTATTTTTGGGTTTGTACGGTGGAGCCCAACCACAAAAGGCCTCTTATTCTTTTGTGCTAATTTTATAAATTATTTGATGTTTGTTTAGCTTGTGCATTAAGATGGCATGCTTCTGTAGTTTTTTCCTTGCTTTAATGTATGGCCTGGATGATGATTAGGCTCTTAGGAAAAAAAATTTTTTTTATCTAATTAATCAACTTAAAGCTAAAAATAAATAACTCATAACCTCACTTAAAGCCTAAGTTATAAATCAAGATAAAAGAAATAGCAACCCCTCAGCTGGATGTTGCATTTTTTTTCTCATATCATGCATAAAAAGTATCTTATTTCATTCTTATTTTGGAGGGCTTCCACCTGTGCCAGGGAACTTGGCTTGACCTTTGAGAGCCATGATGGAAACACACCTCCTTTCTTGCTAATTTTGGCCCATAATCCAATTTCTCATGCATTAGGCATATGAATCCTATAAGCCTATGTCAAATCAATTGTCCAAAAATATGAGAATAAAATGTTACAAAATTTGCATTAGATTTAAGTCATTAATCATGCCCTACAGGATCTAGTCTCTTAGGGAGTGTGTTTATGGGCTTAGTTTCTTCATAAATAAATAACAGCTTAGCTATCTTATAAAAGAATATGACTTGCCTATATGTATTTAAAATCATAGGAGGATTTATGCCACCCCTTTGTAAATCTAGCTGGGTGGTTTATCCTCTCTTATGGAGGTAAACCATATACCCATTTTCACATTAGATTTAGGCCGAGCTTTGGCCCTTGCCAAAGCTCCCTAGATTTAGGTTCAGAGGTTGCTACTTCCTTGCGCTACTAGTATAAATCCTCACCTCTTAGGCATTTCCATGACCTTGTGTTATAGAATTATGAGCCCTACATTTCTGAACAAAAATTCAACTCAAACAAATAAATCACTTCAATTTCAAAAAAATAAGGCCTAATTATAGGATAGTTTGGAATGCTTATCAAGTTTCCTAGTATCATAAGCATCTCCTACTTATCTTCCCTTAGCTTTGATAATAACTCCCTCCTCTTGATCAATCCCACTTGATTTTCTAAAAATTAACCAATAGATTGATAGTCCTATCATTGAAATCTTTGGAGACAATGATCATTTACCTTAATTGAGAGTACTCCTAAGGAATCCTATTCCTTGGGATGTAATTAACTATGGGGGCTTGCCTCTATAGGGAACTTAATGAACCCAGTTTAAAATAAACCATACTTTACTTTTCCATGTAAGGTAGGGGAAGAATCTGGTACATACGAAGACCCATAGTCCTTAGAAGTCCTTATTCAGGTGATTAGGTTCATTGTAGGGTGGTGACTTCTATCTTTGGAGATAGTACACCATTCCTCAATGTCATACTCAATCATCCTAATAAGAACATCTACAAATCTACGTGGTATTCCACCAAGGCGTAATATTTCTGTTTTCTTTATCCCCTCTTCCCAAAAGAATAGATGAAGGGGGAGATATAAATTTTCACCACACTAGCCCAATTGACCTAAAAGGTCAAATTGAGTCAAAATCAAATCAAATCAAAATTGATTGAAACCAAAACTTGCAACATATTTCAAACGACCAACCAAACCTAAACCAACCCATGACCTAGCCCAATTGGGTCAAATAGGTCAAATTGGTCAACATGACCCATTTGACCTAAATAAAATCAAATGAACCAAAACCAAATATAAACCAAATTGAACCAAACCAATGATGCCAACACATTTCAAATGGTCATATGAACTTGACCCAACCCTTAGTTTAACCCAATTTGACCAATTGGTCAACTTGACCTAACATTTTGATCTAAATGGGTCAACAAGAGCCAAATGATATTAAATCAACTCCAAATTACTTGAAACTTGGACCAACCTAATTTAAAACTATTCTAAATTTTCCCAAATTAAAATAAAAGCCAAATGACCATTTTACCCCTAGGTCAAGGGGTAACCTATGGCCAATTCCACTTGGAATTTGGTCATATCCTTTTCATGGCCACTTGGCCCCCTCTTAGTGAACCAAGTGGACACTAGTGAGTGTGGTGCACATGACCCAATGCATTTGGGTTAGCCAAACCCAACCCAAGGCCAAAACCAACCACCCAATGGGAAATTCTCCACATGGAATCACTCCCACTCTCATTTCAAGCACATGGAAGCTTCACCACTCCACTCCTCTGCCAAAACTGAATCATGTGCCACTAAAAATGGCCTAACCAACTCACTCCATGGGATCAATTTGATCAAAAAATCAAAACACCTCTCAGCCGTCTGATGCTTGTGGTGGGAGATATGATCCCCCAAATTTCACCTCATTTACAATCACTCACACTCGGTTGAGCTAAAGGAACCTAGAGCAAGCTTTTCCAAGCATCCTCTAGCTCTTTACATTTCTCCATTTCTCAGTTTATCAAAATTGAAAATAGGGGAGGTAACAAGAAATCCCAACCTACTCAATACTCAGTTTCAATCTAATTCCTCTTACAAGCACCCTCAGAGGACCCAATCGAGCTCACCCAAGTCTTTATCCAAGCTTCCAAGGCACGAGAAGGGAGAGTTTGATCAAAGTCGCAAGCCTAGGAGGAGGACTTTGGCCAATTGGAGGATCTACTCAACCCCACGCCCTCAAACCTTCAACATGGCTTCGTCTCTACTAGACGAAGCTACCTCGATAGTTGGGAGCGTCGGTGATACCCTCTGGCGAGGTATGGATCAAAACTGAGCCTAGGTGTAGAGTTCTTTGGTCCTTTGTAAAATAAAGTTTCATCCCAAGTGAATTCAACCATTGGATGTCTTGCTCTTTGCCTCTTGATGTTGTGTGGTCAACGCTAGCTCAATCTGAGCTCGATCGAGCTCGGATCAAGCCTTAAAGGATGGACTATCATCGTCTCCCATAAGTGAGCTCTGGGATGAATCACGGACCATCCATCCCGCGTGTTTGGGATGGATGATCCTGATTAAAATACGTGAGATCCACTATTTAATCTCTTTAATACCACAGGCTTGATCTTGACCGCTCGATCTTTAATTAGATGGTCAAAGGGAAAGCGCATAGCGTCGCCAGTTGACTGTGTAGCCAATGTGACAACTTAAATAACCAATCTCATCGAGCCACGTGGAAAGCGCATGCCACGTCAGCGGTCCACGTGGCACCGACGGGATTAGTTATATAATTAGTCTTGTTAATTACTCCATAATCATAGAAACTTCAAAATTACATACCTAAATGTACAAAAATCAAAAAATATAAACTCAAATTCATTTCGAAGATATTTCAAAGGGGAATAATATAAAATTAAGTTTAATGAATTTTGAATAGTAAATTTCATGTAATTTAGGTTTTATTGGGAATGTAATTATGTGAATTTCTCCCTAATTATTTTATGGATTAATTCCAAACTTTCCAAGTATGTTTAGTGGGATGAGTTCTGCCTCCCCTAATTTTCTTGAATTTATTAAAGGTTTAATTAAGGTAATTACTTGATTCCCTCCTAATTACTCTCTTAATTAATTAAATGACTAATTAATCTATTAAATAGTAATAATCTATTAAATAGTATTTTTTTTAATTACCTTAGAATATTGAATGGACTTAGGGAATGAGATTAGGAGTTCTTTCCCAAATCTTTTCCCCTAAGTTCATTTCATTTAGATAAAAAACTAATTAAGGTGAAAATTAATTAAATAGTTTAATCACTTTATTAAATGGCTTAATTAATCAAAATGTTAAAATCAAATCAATCTGAATTTAATTAATTCATTCTTGGATAGATTCTTAGGTGTTCAATAACCTAAGTAGCTTAAGGAAATCATATCTAACCCATATGTGTAGGAAGGGTTATGAAAGTACTTAAATTAAACCCTTTAGCTTAATTAATCATTAATTGTGCTAAATGCATTAGGCCCCTTTCTTTCTTAGGTGCATTGTTGATTTAAATTCCTTGTGGTTTTATGTCATACATTGGCTCAGAATTATTTGGTTAAATATGTTAAAGTGGTGTAGGTAAGGGGTCATTAATGGACTTAATGTACACCTAAACCTAAACAAAATATAAAATCAATCAAATGGTTCTAAATTAAACTAAAACAACATACACATGTGGGAGATGGGTTAGGATCAGCAAACTTTCTCACATTTCCTAAATTCAAATCAAACTCAAAACAAAATCAAGATTTCCTTAAACTAACTTTGGTTTACTGTAAATAATCTTATTCCATATGATTATATTTAGGAATTAATTAGGGTGAGTGAAGTTACATGCTTACATCACTTTATTTCTTTCCTAGCATGTTAAATGTGTATGTGTCATATGAAATCATGCATCCATATCTTTTGAAAAATTAAATTAAAATGAAATATTTCCTTTATGTCAAATTGCATATTTTGGCTAAAGTAAGAACATGAATGACTATTATCACTATTAAATCCAAAATTACTTTCAAAACTTATAAATCAAATAATGCAAATGAAAGGTATGCTACTTATAATTACTTATGAGCTTGCATGTGAGTACAATATAAATATCTGCATTATGTGACTTTTCCTTCTCTTCTCTTTTAATAGAGTTTTGAATAGGATTTGCAAAGTGTATAGTTCCTTGGAAAAGAATATAACACTTGCTTGCATCCATTCCTATTCATTCCTATGTTATCATTTAAGACAGATCTTTACATTTACACATGTAAAGGGCATACCAAATCAAAACAAACATAAACATTTTTTGCATGATTCTTTTTTCATGTATTTCTTTTGTACATGCACATATTTTTAAGAAACATGGTATATTTGTCTGGACACCCATGGGTTGCGAGGCTTTAAGTAGCCCAAAGTAGGACATGTACCTTACACCCCTGCTATAGAAAATAATGGCACCATACTCACTTATGTCTTTCATATATGCAAATGTGCATATGAATAATGGATAAAAGAATCTCTCTCTTTTTCTACTTAACAAAATCATGCATACATAAAACATTCAAAATTTTCTTAAGCAATGTCCCTTAGCTGTCATCATGAAGGTGTGCTAAATATTTGCATTTGTATGTATAAATATGCTCAGGATTCATCCATGTGCATGTTATACATGTTGGAAAAAAAATAAAGTGTTGTGTGTTTTATGATAATAATTCACTTTACTCAATATTAAAATGTCTTTCTCTTTGAATAGGTTTGTTTAGGGCAAATATAAACTTAGGATTAATTAAAACACATAATAAAACATCTACTAAAATAAAATCATTAATGAATCTACTTTAGAAATTACTTAAGGTAGGGAGGAAAGAAAAGTTCTTCTCTTTCCCTCTCTTTACAACACTTAGTAATTAATTGTATGTTCATTTAAGCCAAATCAAATTATAAAAATAAAATCAACCAAATCAATTAAATCACTTAAATGAAATCACCCTCTAATTTAAACTCTCCATACTTAGAAAAATCTAAACTTAAAACCTAGCTATGACATACCATACAAACCTTAAATGACACACACATTTGGCTAAGTCTCCATTTCTAGTCCTATGTTAGGGCGGTGCATGAGTTGATTTTGCTTTTGTTTTGTGATGTGATGTTTTAGTCTGGATGTTAGGGTGTATGTGTGTAGAGTGAATGGTAGGATGATCTTAGTCTAATCATTATCTTCTACAGCAGATTATGCTTAAAGGGCATTGTAATAAAAATATAAATACGTTTACTATGCAGGTTGCTTACACCCCTAAATATAATCCAAAATAGGCTAAGTAGACTTGGTTACCCATGTGTGGGGTGTTAAGTCCAATTTGTTCATATACATGCTTGGGATTATGTGGTTTTCTCTATTTTATAGGTTTTAGTTAGATTTTCCTTTCCCTTTTTCATGTAATATGGTAATTAGGATTTGGAATGATTTTTATGGGGGATTAGGATGAACATTGGTCATAAGACTATGTCTCATATACCATGTGAAGCCTTTGGAGCAATCACCTTCCAACCAACCAAAAGAAGAAAGAAGAAAGAAGAAAAAGGAAAGAAGAAATGAAGAATGAAGAATGAAGACCCCCATAACATGAATTCCTTCTTGATTGTAATTAATTCATTTGTAATCTGGGTTGTATAAGGGTAGAGCTCGACTACTAAATTTGTATTCAAGTTTGTGCAGTAGAGCCCGACCACAATTGGCCTTTTATTCTTTTGTGCTAACTATATAAATTATTTGATGTTTGTTTAGCTTGTGTATTAAGATGGCATGTTTTCCTAGTTTCTTCCTTACTTTGATGAATGGCCTGGATGTGATTAGGCTCTTAGGAAAAAATAAATTTTCTATCCAACTAATCAACTCAAAACTAAAAATTAATAACTCATAACCTCACTTAATGCTTAGGTTATAAAACATGATAAAAGATTTAGTAACCCCTTAGCTAGATGTTGTATATTTTCACATCATGCATAAAAAGCATCTTGCTTCACTCTTGCTTATGGAGGGCTTCCACCAGTGCTAGGGAACTTGGCTTGACCTTTGAGAGCCATGGTGGAAACACACCTCCTTCTTACTAATTTTGGCCCATAATCCAATTTCTCATGATTAGGCATATGAATCCTATAAGCCAATGTCAAATTAATTGTCCAAAAGTGAAAATAAAACATAACAAAATTTGTAATAAATTTAAGTAGTTAATCATGCCCTACATGATCTAGTCTCTTAAAGTGCGTGTTCAAGGATTTAGTTTCTTTCTAAATAAATAACAGCTTAGACATCTTACAAAAGCATATGACTTGCCTACATGTATTTAAAATCGTAGGAGGAGTTAGTTGGCGACCACCCCAAGGCGATTGTAAGTCCAAACAATCGGGTGGTTTACCCTCTCTTGTGGACGTAAACTAATACCCATTTTTTCCTTAGATTTAGGTCGTGCTTTGCCCTTACCAAAGTTCCTTAGATTTAGGTTCAAAGGTTGCTACTTCCCTTTGCGGGCTACAAGTATAAACCCTCACCTCTAGGCATTTCCATGACCTTGTGTTATGAAATTGTCATCCCTAGATTTCTAATAAAAATTCAACTCAAATAAATAATTCCCCTCAACTTCAAAAATATAAAGCCCAACCATAGGATAGTTTGGGATGCTTACTAGGCTTCCTAGTATCATAAGCATCCCCTACTTAAATTCTTTGGCTTCGATAATAACTCCATCTTCTTGATCAATACCAGTTGATCTTCCAAAAATAAACCAATTGATTGATAGTCTATTTTTGAAATCTTTGGAGACAACAATCATTTACCTTTATCGAGAGTATTCCTAAGGAATCCCATTTCTTAGGATGTAATTAACTATGGGGGTTTTCCTCCATAGGAAACTTAACGAATCCGATTTAAAATAAACCCTACTTTACTTTTACATGTAAAGTTAAAGAATCTAGTACATACTGAGACCCATACCCAAGAGTCCTTTGATGATTAGGTCAGGTGGTGACTTCTATCTTTTGAGATAGTACACTATTTCTCAATGTCGTACCTGATCACCTTAATAAGAACATCTGCGGATCTACGTGGTGTCCTGACAAAATGCATATATTTTTTTTCATTTATCTTTTCTAAAAAGATAGATAAAGATGAGAATATTTTTTTCATAGTGTGATGCTAACAAATTCACTAGTGCTTATCCTTTCACCGTACGAAGGGGTACGAAAGTGATGTCAAACTACGACAAATTATGGACCAACATGCTAACCATCTGGATAGCGTCAGCCATATCATGAGATATTACAGTGGTTGATCTTATAGATCAGGTTCACTTTATGATAAATCATATAATGTCGTAGCTTTTGAGATGCAAAGATTCAAGCTAGGTAGTGCTTTTCAATAAGTGGATAATTTGCCTCAGTGGGGATTAGATAACATAAGAAAAGAACTGGGATAGTAGAGTGCATTATATTTCCCTTCGTCGTTGCTTTAGGCCAACAAAGCACCGAGGGAGTCGTCTAATGTAGCAGTATATAGTATGAGTGGCTTGCCCGAGATAGGGGCCGCTAGAACAAGCAACGTCATCAAGTAGTGTTTGATATCTTCAAAAGCATGGTAGCACTTGTCATCCCACTTGAACTTGACATCCTTTTTACTAGTGCTAAGAATGGCTAGCATCTGCCTGATAGGTTGGAAATGAAGCATCTTATATACACCAATTGCCCTTGAAATGTTCTGAGTTGAGTTAGACTTTTAGCGGGTCACGATGCCGGACAATAAACCCAAGGAACTTCCCTAAAGCTACTCTAAATGTACACTTCAAGGGATTCATTTTAAGGTTAAATTATCTTAACCATTCAAAAACTACTCTTAAGTCAAAGAGATGGTCTTCCTTTTCTTTACTCTTGACTATAAGACCATCAACGTAACACTCAACCTGATGATGAATAAGTTCATTGAAGATCTGAGTCATGGCCCTCTGGTATGTAGCACCAGCATTTTTAAGGCTGAAAGGCATGAACCTATAGCAAAAGCAGTACTTTTCTCATCTTCGGGGGCCATCTTAATTTGGTTGTAACCAGATGACCCATCCATGAAATAGAATACTACATGAGATGAGGCAATGTCCACCATCAGTTTCGATATTGGTAGTGGAAATTCATCTTTAGGATATGCCTTACTTAGATCCCTAAAATCGATGCATATGCAAATTTTACCATTCTTTTTCTTAATTGGGATGACACTAACCAACCAGGTAGGATATTTTTCTTCCTTGATAAAGCTATCATTGATCAGTTTCTTGACTTCAGAAATGGTCAGCCTTTCAATATCTAATCGAATGCGTCTAGGAGCTTGCTTGATAGGGTTAGCACTAGACTCTATTACTACTTTGTAGACTGCTACATCAAAAGATAAACCAGGCATCTCTTCATAGCTCCATGCAAGGCAGTCCTTAAACTCAGTCAATAGCCTAACTAAGTCATCAATTTCAATATTATTTAATAAAGAACTGATGTATGCAAGTGTCGAACTCATTTTTAGGATGAACTCTCAACCCCTCCATCTTAGACATAGGATTTTTCTTAGACTTTAAGAGTTCTTTAGCCTTAAGGCACATATAGTGATTAGGTTAACTCTCAACCAAGCCCTAGATACTTAGAAGAGTTAGCCATAGGAATAGGTCATGCCTTAAGGGTGTTAAGAAAATTTTCCTATCCTATAGCTTGAGCCAAATTCCTCGCTTCCTCCCTTCAAGTCAAACTCCAAATCAAGCTAACTCCAAACTCCAAATCAAATCAATTCCAACTTAATTGATTTTCTCAAACTTAAATCAATTCCAAATGATTGAAGCTTATGATTGAAATTCCAAGTTCAAAATTCTTTCCAATGTCACTTTGATTCTATCTTATAGACTTAGCCTAAATCAAATCTAAATCAATTCAAAATTCAAGGAAATTTCTCATAATCCATTTATATTCTCATTTATATTCATAAATATAAATGAAATATAAAATAAAATCTAAAAATAAATTTAAAACTCAAACTAAAATTCAACCAAAATCTAACCTAAGCCTTTCAAGTCAAAATCTTGAACTTAGCCAAATCAATTCCAAATCAAGCCAAACCCTTGATTTTTCTTCATCATTCAATCAGCCCTTCAATCATGAATCCAAATATAAATTCAAACTTCAATTCAAAAATCCAAAAATAAATTCGAAATCCAAACTCAAATTCAACCAAAATCCAACCTAAGCCTTTCAAGTCAAAATCTTGAACTTAGCCAAATCAATTTCAAATCAAGCTAAACCCTTGATTTTTCTTCATGATTCAGTCAACCCTTCAATCATGAATCCAAATATCAATACAAACTCCAATCATCAAACCAAAACTAAATTGAAAAATCAAACCTAAGTCAAACTCATGTTCACCCTTTTGAACTTGAAATTGATAAATGAATCAAAACCCATTTGACTTCAAACCACTTGCAAATGAATTTATATTTCTATCGTAAGTCCATATGTGAGTTCACTCAAACTCAAATCAAGCTTTGACCAAGCCATTTGACCTACTCAGGTTCACTTGACCCAAAGTGACCTAAAGTACCACTATGAGCCAAATTCTAATCCTAACCAAATTGGATTGAACTAAGCCCACCTAAACCTCACATTGTGAGCAACAATCATCATGAGATGATCAATCACTCAAATTGGGTCAAACCAACTCAAACGTAAGGGTTGACCAAGTCAACACTTAGCCAAAATGAAACCTAAACTAGCCAAAATCCACCATAGGCCAAATTGATTGAAACCATTGATCAAAACTCATTCATGATCAACGTTTGAACTTGACCAAGTCATCAATTGAGCCTAACCTAGCCTAATTGGCCACTTGACCCAAGTTGACCCAACTTGACTTAAAAAGTCAAAATATTTCAAAACAAGATCTAAGCTAAATTGATTGAAACTAATAGGTCAAGTTCATTCCAAATCACTTATTGAACTTGACCAAAGCCTCAATTGGCCAACTAGACCCAACCTAGCCCAATTGACCATGAGCCCAACTTGACCTAAAAGATCAAATTGAGCCAAATCCAAATATAAACCAAATTGATTGGAAACAAAGATACCAATCCATTTCAAATGATCAACCAAACATAAACCAACCCATGTCCTAACTCAAAAATGTCAGATGGGTCAAATTGGTCAACTTGACCCATTTGACCTAAATGAAATCAAATGAACCAAATTCAAATATAAATCAAATTGAATCAAACTAATGATGCCAAAATATTTCAAATGGTCATATGAACTTGACCCAACCCCTTGGTTTGACCCAATGTGACCAATTAGTTAACTTGATCCAAGTGGATCCATTTTGACCTAACCCAAATTCAAATATAAATCAAATCAACTCCAAATTCAAAGAAACTTGGCCTAACCCATTTTTTAATCAAACCAAATATATTCAAAATGAAATACATGATAAATGACTATTTTACCCCTAGACCATAGGGTAACCTAAAATCAAAACCACTTGGAATTTTGGTCAATTCCTTTTCATGGACACTTGCCATCCTCTTAGTGGACCAAGTGGTAATTAATGGACATGGTGCATATGACCCAATGGGTGTGGGTCAGCCCAACCCAACCTAAGGCTAAAACTGACCACCCCCATGGACATGAGCACATAGGAATCCTTCCTCCACTCATTTCCAGCACATGGGAGCTCCACTACTCCACTCCACACTCAAAACCGAATACCATGCCACTTCTAACAGCCAAACAAACCCATTGTATGAGGTGTATTAGATCAAAATGGCATGAGAGCTTGCAGCCATCCGATTCACCTAGGGGGAGATATACTCCCTCTAATTTCACTTGAATTGTATTCTCTCCTATTCGATTGAAGCATAGGAACTCAGAGGAAGTGATTCCAAGATCCCTCAAGATTTCCTAAGCATTTTCCATTTCCCTATTTTTGGATTTCTTCAAATCAAAAATAAGGGAGTTCAAGTGAAATTCAATTTCACTCAACTCTCCACTAGAGCTCAATTCCACTTGCAAGCTTCCTGAGAGGATCAAATCGAACATGTCTAAAGCTTAATCCAAGTCCTCAAGCCATGGGAAGAGTGTTGTTGATCAAGGCCGAGCCCAATTGAAGAAGAGCTTGGTCCATAGGAAGATCCACTCAACCAAAATCACTTTAAATCTTCAACAAGGCTTCATCTCCACTAGACGAAGCTACCTCAATGGATTCGAGCACCGGTGATAGCCTCTAGCGAGATATGCCATCAATCCGAGAATAAATCAGGCATGGTGTGGTCCTTGTGAAATAAATTCTCACCTCATGAGAATTTGACCGTTGGATGTAATCTTCCATGCATGATGATGGTGTGGGTTGATTTTGAGTTCAATCCGAGCTCAATCGAGGTCAGATCTTGCCTTAAAGGGTGGACGGATGTCCTCTCGCAAGGAAACTCAGTGACAGATCATGGGCCTTCTATCCGTGCATTTTGGATGGACGGCCGTGATCAAGACGCGTAGGTTCCCTGATTTAATCCCATTAATACCGCGAGCTTGATCTCAGCCATCCGATCTTTGATCGGATGGATGGAAAGAAAGCGCGTGCAACCGCCGCTGATGCAGCATTATGATGTGACAACTTAAGTGGCCTCTCCAGTCGCACCATGTGGAAGCGCATGCCGCGTCAGCGGTCCACATGGATCCAACAGGATTAGTCACATAATTAGGGGATTAATTACCTAATAACCATGGAAACTTCAAATATTCATAAAAAATTGTAGAAAAATAAGAAAAATATAAAATAAAAAAGCATTAGAAAGGTAATTCAAAGAGGAATATTCTAAAATTAATTACACTTGATTTTGAAAAGTGATATTTTTTAAATTAGGGTTTTATTGGGAATTTAATTACATTAATTACTCCCTAATTATTCCATTGATTAATTCCAAACTTCCTAGGGTTGATTAATGGGATGACCTCTCCCTTCCATGATTTTCTTAAAATTTATTAATGGCTTAATTAGGGTAATTGCTTAGCTCATTCTTAATTACTCTCTTAATCCATTAAATGATTAATTAACCTTTTAAATAGTGATAAATTCACTAATTAATTTTGCTAATTACCTTAAGATAGTGAGCGGGCTTAGGGAATGGGATAAGGGGTCCTTTCCCATATCTTTTTCCCTAAGTTTATTTCATTTGGATTAAAATCTAATTAAGGTGCAAAATTAATTAAATAAATTAATCATTTAATAAAATGGCTTAATTAGTTAAAATTTTAAAATCAAAACACTACAGAACTTAACTAATTCATCTTGGGGAGATGCTGGGTGTTCAATAACCCAAGTGGTCTAAGGAAATCAAAATCCAACCCACATGTGTGGGAAGGGTCATGAAGTACTTAAATTAAACCCTTTAGCTTAATTAATCACTAATTATGAGCCAATTGCATTAGACTCTTTCTTTCCTATTCAATAAAATCATGCATCATAAAGTATCCAAACTTTCTTAAGTAACACTACTTAGCATTCATCATTAAGGTGTGCTAAACATTCCCATTTGTATGTATAGATATGCTCAGGGTTCATCCATATGCATGTTACACATGTTGGGAAAGAAATGAAGTGATGTGTGTTATGTGATGGTATTTCACTTTACTTAATCTTAAAATGCCTTTCTTTTTGAATAGGTTTATTTAGGAAAATCTAAACTTAGGATAAAAAAACACATAATAAAATATTCACTAAATAAAAATTAAATATGAATCCACCTTAGAAATTACTTAAGGTAGGGAAGAATGAGAAGTTCTCTTCTCTTTTTCTCTCTTTACAACACTTAGCAATTAATTGTAGGTTCATTCAAACCAAATAAAAATTCAAAATAAAATTAACCAAATCAATTAAACAACTTAAATGAAATCACCTTCAAAGTTGAACATTTTCTTGCTTAAAAAATATAAACCTTAAAGCCATAGCTAAGCATACCACACAAACCTTAAATGGCACACACATTAGGCTAAGTCACCATTTCTATCTTTAGGTTAGGGTGTTGCATGGTTTGATGTTTGCATTTATTTTATGATATTATGTTTTAGTCTGGATGTTAGAGTGTATATGCGTAGACTGAATGGCAAAATGATTTAGTCTAATCATTATCTTCTGCAGGGAATTATGCTTAAGGGGCGCTGTAATAAAAATATAAAATTGCTTTTTCTGTGCAGGTGCTTATACCCCTAAGCATAATCGAAAATAGGCCAGGTGGACTTGATTATCCAAGTGTGGGGTACTAAGTCCAATTTGTAGGTATTCATGCTTGGGATTGTATAGTTTGTTTAGCTAATCTTTATTTTGCAGGTCTTGGTTAGATTTTCTTTTTCCCTTTTTCATGTAATTTTGCTATTAGAATTTTGGAATGATTATTATGGGGGATTAGGATGAGCATTGGTTATAAGATTACATCTTATGTACCATGTCAAGTCTTTGGAGCAACCATATTCTAACCATCCAAAAGAAGGAACCAAAAGAAGAAAGAAGAAAGAAGAAAGAAGAAAGAAGAAATGAAGAATGAAGACCACCATAATATGAATTCCTTTCCTAATTGTAATTAATTCATTTTGAATTCGGGTTATATAAGGGTAGAACTCGGCTACCCAATTTGTTTTCTAGTTTGTACAGTGGAGCCTGACCATAAATAGCCTCTTATTCTTTTGTGCTAGTTTTATAAATAGATTTATGTTTATTTAACTTGTGCATTAAGATGGCATCTTTTTCCTACTTTCTTCCTTGCTTTGATTTATGGCCTTGATGATGATTAAGGTCTTAGAAAAAATAAACCTTTTACCAAATTAATCAACTCAAAACTAAAAAAATAAATAACTCATAACCTCACCTAAAGGTTAGGCTATAAATCAAGATAAAAGTATTAGTAACTTCTTAGCTAGATGTTATCTTACTTTCCTAACATCATACAAAAAAAGCATATTGCTTCACTCTTGATTGGAGGGCTTCCACCTTTGATAAAGAACTTGGCTTGACCTGTGAGAGTCATGGTGGAAACACACCTCCTTTTCTTGTTGATTTTGGCCCATAATCTAATTTCTCATGGATTGGGCATAAAGAATCCTAAAGCCTATGTCAAATTGATTGTCCAAAACAAAAATAAAATATATGAAAATTTTGCATTAGATTTAAGTCATTAAAGCATGCTCTACATGATTTAGTCTCTTAGGGAGTGTGTTTAAGAACTTAGTCTCTTTCTAAATAAACAACAACTTAGCAATCTTGCAAAAGCATTTGACTTGCCTACATATTTTAAAACTGTAGGAGGAGTCAATTGGTGGCAACCCTCATGCGGTTGTAAGTCCAATGGTGGTTTATCCTCTCTTGTGGAGGTTAACCAAATACCCATTTTTCCTTAGATTTAGGTCATGATTTTGGGCCCTTGCCAAAGTTCCTAGATTTAGGTTCAAAGGTTGCTACTTCCCTTTACGGGTTACGAGCATAAATCAACACCTCCTAGGCATTTCCATAACCTTGTATTATGGAATTGTAAGCCCTACATTTCTAATAAAAATTTAACTCAAACAAATTAATTCAATTTTAAAAATGTAAAACCCCACCATAAGATAGTTTGGGGTGCTTACTAGGCTTCCTAGTATCTTAAGCACCCCCTACTTATTTTCATTTGGCTTCTATAAGAACTCCCTCCTCTTAATCAATCCCACTTGACTTTTTAAAAATAAACCAATCGATTAATAGTCCTACCTTTTAAAATCTTTGGAGACAATGATCATTTACCTTAATCGATAGTATTCATAAGGAATCCTGTTCCTTATGATGTAATTAACTATGGGGGCTTGCCCCTATAGGGAACTTAACGAACTGAGTTTAAAATAAACTCTGTTTTACTTTTCCATGTAAAGTAGAGGAAGAATCTTTGGTACATTCCAAAGACTCATGGTCCTTAAGAGTCCTTACTGAGGTGATTAGGTCCATTGTATGATGGTGACTTCTATCTCTCGAGATAGTACACCTCATCTCAATGTTGTACATGATCACCTTATAAAAACATCTGAGGATCTTTGTGGAATCCCAAAAAGTGTATATTTTTGTTTTCATTTATCCTCTTTCTAAAAAAAAGGATAGATGAAGGAGGAGATATAATTTTTTACCACAGATTTTTTTGGCGATTCCGCTGGGGATGGTTCCTCTCTCCATCTTTAGTAAATGATCACCGTCTCTAAGTATTGATAGTGGGTTTTTACTTTTGTATGAATCCAAGATTATCTTTCTTTTCATTTGCACTTAGGTTATTTCATCCTTAAGTTAAGCTAGCTAACATCTTTAGGTTTTAGGACCTCACTCTGTGTTGGTCTTAAAACCCCCGTTGGGTTCCCCAATGGGTGAAATTAAAAATTTAATAAAAAGAAAATATTTAAATTAACTTCCTCGTTATCATTTTTATGGTAAGGAAAGGTTCATTCTAAAAATAAAGAAAAATAAATCCTGTATGAAATGTTTAAATTTCCAAAAGCACTTTTCAAAATACACTTAATAAAATGTTTGCACTACATCTAAGAATTTTTATAATTGCTACATGTAGAAACATTTCAAAAAAATAAAATTCCAACAATCATAAACTTTCAAAAGACAAAATTTGAAGATAGGCTTTCCATTCAATTTATCCAAATGTATTGGATGGATGTTACATCTTCAAGAAAATTCACAACTTTGAAATTCCACCTCCATTCCATATACCCGCATTTATTGAATGGAGGTCTCATTTCCAATCAAAATAAAAAAAAAAACCTTTCAAACATCACATATGAAACCACTCCATTCAAAATACCCATATTTATTGAATGAAGGTTTCATTTCTAATAAAAATCAAAAATAAACTTTCAAAAAGCACATATGAATCACTCCGTTCAATATACCCACATCTATTGAATGGAGTTTTAATTTCCAATCAAAATCAAAAATAAACCTTCAAAAAGCACATATGAACATCTCTGTTCAATATACCCAAATTTATTGAATGAAGATTTCATTACCAAATAAAATGACATTATTTTAAAATACCACTTAACATATTCCACATATGATTAGGTTGGAATTTCCTCTTTCAAAAAGTAATAACCACACACAAAAATATATATTTGAAAAATGAAACATAATTATTTTCCATCTTACATACCCAAATTTGTTAAATGGAAATCTCTTTTTTCACAATCAATAAAACACAAAATTTTTCAAAACTCATTTGGAACATCATTCTAGCATACCACATTTATTAAAATGAAGTTTCTATTTTCAAAAACAAAATTTTTGAAAACACATTAGAACTTCATTTTGGCATACCACATTTGTTAAAGTGATGTCTCCATTTTTCAAAACAAAATTTGAAACACATTTTTGAAATTTTATTTAGCATACTCAAATTTGCTAAGTGAAATCCCCATTTCACAAAATTTTCAATACACATTGGAACTTTATTCTAGCATACCCCATTTGCTAAAGTGAAGTCTCCCTTTTCAAAACATAAAAATTTGAAACACATTTTTAGAATTTCATTTAGCATACTCAAATTTGCTAAGTGAAATCTCCATTTCACAAAATTAAAGAAACTTATTGGAACTTCATTCTAACATACCACATTTGCTAAAGTGAAGTCCCCATTTTCAAAAAATGAAATCCAAAATAAAAGAAACACATTAGGATTTCCTTAGCATACCCAAATTTGCTAAGAATCCTATTTTCAAAATCAAATCCAAAATCAAAGAAACACATTAGGATTTCCTTAGCATGCCCAAATTTGCTAAGGATCCTATTTTTCAAAATCAAGATCTCTAAATACAAAATAAAAACATTAGGATTTCCTTAGCATACCCAAATTTACTAAGGTTCCTATTTTTTAAAATCAAGATCTCTAAAAATAAAAGAAACACATTAGCATTTCCTTAGCATACCCAAATTTTTTAAGAATCCTATTTTCAAAATCAAATCAACAAAATAAAAGAAACACATTAGGATTTCCTTAGCATACCCAAGTTTGCTAAGGATTCTATTTTTCAAAATCAAATCTCTGAAAATAAAAGAAACACATTAGGATTTTGTTAGCAATCAAATTTGCTAAAAGTCTTATTATCAAAATTTTTTAAAAACAAAACACACTTGGATTCTTCATTTTAGCATACCCAAATTTGCTAAATGAGAATTCCATTTTCAAAACACAAATGATTCACAAAACAAAGCAAACAAAGAAAAAAAGAAGAAATTATTTTCAAACACCTCACCAAGCATACTTAAATTTGCTAAGTGAGTAAATTTCAAAAATCACAAATCAAAAACAAAATCAATTAACCCTTTACTTTAACATACCCAAATTTGTTAAATAAAAGGTCCTCAAAGTAAAAAAATCAAAATTCAAATATAAACCTATGGAAGCATCTCTTCAAAAATATTTAACCCATTTTCAACATATTCAAATTTGTTGAAAGTGGATTCTACATTCAAAAAACTCCTCTTTCCAATCAAATCTAAAAATCTCTTCTAAATCATTTGAGCTTGACTTAACTTTTTCAAGATATTGAGTATGGGTTTGAATTCTAAATTCAAATTCAAAGTCAATAAAGTCAAGAAAATCTTATTCAAGTTTATTTTTGACATTGCAGTTTCAGTCAGCTTCAGTCAATTTTTCAGTCTCAGTCAATTATTCAGATAGTTTGCTTCAATGGCAGCATCGAGATATGTTGTCAGTGTTTTCTCTGGAATAGAGAAAATAAATGACACCACATAAAGTTTAGAAATATTTTATTTAGATGACCAAATACGACATTAAGAAATAAACATATTATCTCGAAAGATAAACATGCTCTTCTGTAATGGATTCGATCATTTCAATAAAAGACTCCTAAGGCAAATGGGTATTTCTTGTACTAGAGTATTTTCTGTGAACTACATAGAAAAGTAGAACAGGGTCTATTTTATCCTGGGATCATGGTTCCCTATAAAGGCAAGCCTCTATAGTTAATTACATCTTAGGAAGGGTCTCTTCCTAAGAATACTCTTGATTAAAGAAATAATTGGTTATTCCTAAAGACTAATAAGGTAGCTTTCAAAGGATTGATTTTGAGAAATTCAATTGAGAGAGGTCCAAATTGGAGAGAGTTACTTTCATGAGTCAAATGGAATAGAGTAGGAAATGCCTATTAATACTGGGATGCCTAATAAACATTTCATCTATCCTATGATTTGGCTTCAAATTTGGGATTTAATTTTAGATTTCAAGTTATCATTTTCTTAGAAATCTAAGACTTAGATTCTAGCAGCACAAGACTGCAAAAATGCCTAGGGTTGAAGACTTATTCCTAAAAGGATGCTTGAACCTGTCTGTGCTTCTAACACAAGTCGATGCTCTAATTCTATCCTTGGGAATCATTGGTCATTCTCCTCACTTGAGGGAACTAACCTATCCTAGACTCTTCTGGACTTACAACCTATCTTGAGAAGGCTATCAGCTAACATCACCTAAGCATATTTTAAAATCATGAGGCTAAGTCATATGAATGCAAGATGGCTGGGCTATTGCAATTTTAGGAAAGAAATCTATGAATCTAGACTTACTCCCTAATCCATAAGATTATGTAAGGTATGAAGATGTACCTAACTAATGCATATTTTTTATATTTTATGAATTTTGACTCAAGATTCACTTAGGTCATAGGAATGTAATTTATGCTTAATGCATGCAATTAGAAAAAGCTTATGGGCCAAATAAGAATAAAAGAATGTGTACTTTCATCATTGGCTCTCAAAGGTCAAGCCCAAGTTCTTTGGCAAGGATGGAAGTCCTTCATTAATTAAGAGTGAAATAATATGATTTATACATGATATTAAAACATCCAGCTAAAGGGTTGCTACAAATTATATCTTGCTTTAATACCTAGGCTTTTATATGAAAATTATGAGTTATATTTTTTTTATGTTTCAATTGATTTAGTTGGGTAGAAAATTTAGTTTATCCTATGAGCCTACGTCTAGGCTTACGTAACAGCATAACTATTGCACAGAAAGAAACCTAAGAAAAGCATGTTATTTCTATTGCACACCCAAAATAAATCAAGCAAAATTAAATTATATAAGAAAATGTCCAATGCAGCCGGGTACTGCTATACACCCAAGAAGAAAGAAAAATGGGCAGCCGAAGTTCTACCCTTATACAACCCGGCCTAGAACTACAAGTTTAGTTCTATGGGTCTTCTTTCTAGGAAAGTCTTCTTAAGGGACATCCATCGGACTCCACAGGGGACCACCGTGCCATCTCCTGGTTGGGTCAGCTCCTGCTAATCCTAGACACCATAGATCCTAACCTAATTCTAAGCTCAAATTTAGATTTAAAATACAAAAAAAAAATCCTAAGCCCTGCAAAATAGATGTTAGGAAATACACACAGCACACAGAGCAATTTATATTTCACAAATATACGGGCTTAGTATTAGTTTCTTGCCAAGCCCACCAGTCCTATGGACTATGTTAAGGGATTTTCAGCACCTACAAGCAAACAATAATTTTATGATTTATTTAGAAAACAATATTAAGTCTAGAAAAAACACCCTAACATCCAGTCTAACGAACAAACAAGCCTAGGCATCCAGTCTAAAGCAATACACCATACATACATGTGAAGCACAGCACAATATATCACAGGAGATTAAAAGAAAATCACAAAATGATCTAACCTAGATATAGGGTCCATGACCTAAGTAATCTAGTGTGAGTAGAAGTAAAGCTTGTGGGTAAGTCTTTGTTAGGCCTTTAAGTTTAAGTTTGAAGTTTGAAGTTTGAATTGGTTTAATTTTTACCATTGGTTGGTTTCAATTCAAATGACTTAATGATTTAATTCTCATTTTATGTTCATTTTATTTGGTTAAACTAATATTTATGTTTTCAAGAATGAGAATTAGAATGAATTTCATTTATAGGTGAAACTCGCTTTATTCCACATCCTAAATCCTAATGAAGTTTCCAAAAGTCTAACTAAAATTCTTAAGTATTTTAATTAATCCTTTTGATTTTATTTATGTTTGGATTTGATTTATGTTATTTCATTTATTTATATTGCTTTGTTTGATTTAATTTGTTTAATTTATTTCATTTTGAACTAAGTTATATGGATTTCATTTGATTTGGGTTATGTTAATTCAAAGAGTTTGATTTTATTAAGTTTAACTTAAGTTATTAAATTATGAATTTGTAAACTTAAGGTTCAAATTCATTAATATGAATTAATACCTTAGGTTTGTTCATGGATTATACTTAACCTAGAGCACTTAGGTTAATTACTTGATCTGATTTGATTAACCTATGTTTTAGGTTCACTATTTAAATACATTAAGGATGAGTGGTTTTATTAAATTTTATTGATTCAAAGGTTAAGGTTTAAGTTAATTAATAATTTTATTAACCTAAGGTTTTATTTCATTAACCTAAGATTGAATTTGATCACTTTAATTGACTTAAGATATTTAGTGAGGTTTCTTAATAATTTTCTGATGTTTGATAGAGATTAGTTTAAATTACCACTTTATTTAATATGTTAATTAATTTCCTTAAGCCAATATTTGATTAACATTGACCTAGGGATTTAGAAATTTGAAAACTCCTAATCAAAAAATCATTTGTACTTGAAATATTTCTAGCAAGTTGGGTTGCATGCCAATTTATATCCCTGAAGGTTTAGCTTGATTAGAGATGTAATTAGGGTGTAATTAAGGTTTTAATTATTTCATTAAAACCTAAATTAAGCCTAATTCATTAAGATTCATCAAGGGATTTTATTTTTTGCTTATTCTTCATTGAAATATACTTCCAATGAGGGTTAATTCATAATTTTGGTTAACTGGTTGATTTATTATGATTTAATTAAGTTCAGGTTATTTAATTGAATTATTTAATTCTTTTAATTACCTAATTGAGTTAATTAGTGATCTATTAGGTTCATATAAGTTTGATTAGGTTTAATTAGTATTCTAATATTTATTAATATTTATTATGTTGATTTAAGGTAATTAGATTAAGGTTTTCTAATTATTTCATTAAAGGGTAATTAATTTAATTAATTTAAAGGTTAAACACATGAAATTATAATTTCCCTTGAATTCAGAGATTTAAATCCCCAAAAATTCACCTAAGGTGTATTTTATGCTTAATTTCATTTCCCTAAAGATTCAAATTAATTAGATTATTAATTTGAGGGTAATTATGGTTTAATATTTTTCAATTAAACCTAAATTAAGGGAAAATTACTCAATAAGAATTGAGGATTTTAATTTCTATGGATTCCTCTCATCAAGTCGAATCCATAAAATTTTTAATTGTAATTTTCTGATTTTTCTTTGATTTTATATGATTTTTTTAAATTTTTTAGGATTTTTTAAAATTAATTAAACTCTTAAATAACTAATTCTAATGATTTTTAAGTGGGGAGGGACTCACACAGCATAAGTTAAAATGCGGGATCACTTAAGGACCATCCGATCAAAGATTGGACAGTCCAGATTGATCCCGCAATCCCTAATGGGTGAAATCAATCTGTCTGCCTAAATCTGGGCCGTCCGATCCTAAGAGAAGGATCAGACAATCGAGATTAAATCTTGAAGCTCGCCGGTAAGAAATAGACTCCATCCATGATTTCTTGGCAATCGTCAGCAAATCAAGCCCTTGTTTCGATCCCAAAATGATCAGGGATCGAATTAGGGTCAATCAATATGGTTGGATTCATTTGGCGATCCAACTTTATTCACAAAGCTCCAAAACCGATTGGATAGAGGGAGGGAGAAAATGCATACCCAAATTTTGGTGATTAGCGGTAGTGAGACCGATCTCGTTAGCTTCGCCTTGATCCAACGAATATGTGCACAAAGTTTGGTGGCTCTCCCCATTATTCCACAGACCAATCTCGATTTGAGGTGGGCTTTGTCATTCCAATGCGGTGAGAGGGTCCGGTGAAGTTTCATTCGAGCTCCCTTTGAGCTTGTGGACGTGTTGGTGCCTTCAATTGGGGATGAAATTCACTCATTTGGATTTCACCATGATAGTCATTGCCTTGCTGGCATGTGAGGTCGGTTATGGTTGGAAACTTCATCACTCTCCTTGGTGATGCTTTCGGAATCAAAATGGGGGAGGTGGTAGTGTCTCCTACCCCATTTTCCATGCTTGGCCGAAAGCTCTATAAGGGAGATTTTTAAAAGCTGAACTTCGGCCACCGGCGGCAGCAAGGCTGGTCAAGGTGTGGGATCAACCTCCCTTGCTCTTGTGAACATAATGGAATGTTCACATCAGAGGTGGAGAGCTTCCTTGGTTGATTTCCACCTTTGGATGAAAGCTCTATAAGGAAGAAATTTGAAGATCAAACTCTGGCCACCGGCGGCGGCAAGGCCGGTCAAGGTGTGGGATCAACCTCCCTTGGTTTTGTGAACATAATGGAATGTTCACATCTTCTTGTTTTCATACTTTTACCTTCTCCTCTTCCTCTTCTCTTTCTTTTTCTTCTTCCCTTGGTTGGCTAAGCTTAAGGCAAACTCTTGGAGGTTTTCCTTTGCCTTAATTGCCTTCGTTTGCTTCACTTGAAGGCAGCCATATTTTAAGAGGTGGCCTTTGTCTTGGAGTGGATGAGGTGGGAAGAAGGGAGTTTGCATGGGAAGAGATGGAAGAAGGAAAATAGCATTTCTCTTCTTTTTTATTTCCCATTTTCTTTTTTCTTTTGTTTTGCTTTTATTATTTCCATGAAATATGACATTATCATCTTAGTTTGGATTTAAGTATGATATGCCCAAATTAATCTCAAAATGAATTTGAGATTAGATTTAATTCCATTTGAATTGTCTTAGGGAATTTGAATCCAACTAAATGCTTTGATGCAAAGTATTTAGATTTAACTTTACCCTTCGAATTTGTTTAATTTATTTTTTAAACCATAATGCAATTGATGATCAATTGCATTATGATTTGATTAAACCATTTAATTTGAATTGATTTTAAATTTAATTTCATTTTAACTCATTTAGCTTACATGGGTTAGATATGATTTCAGATGAGTTCAAATGATCAATTTGATTCAAATGGAATGGGTTTGGATCCTTTCATTCATTTTAATTTAGTTTTAATTTGATTTATTTGAGTTAATCCAAATTGAAAATTTGGATTGATTCTACCTATATCAAATAGGTCAGAATAAACTCATAAAGATTTTCTAGGACACTAGGTGAGGTGTCTTAAGCATTAAGAAAATCATATTTGAGATTAGGATCTACTAATTGCCAAATTAACCTCATCCAAAAATGAGGTCAATAAATGGACCCCCAATATGTGTAGTGGATTAACCAGAATACACTATAAGTATTAGTGTTGACCAGATTGATCAACATGCAAGTATTATCTTAGGGTTCTAATTCATGATTTTGATTGCGAAAGATAGGTATATGTATACCTATCTTTTCTTTGGAGTGTGATTCATTCCTCGAAATGTAACTTTCATTAAGTTCTAGGATGAAGAGGAATGCTATTAGGAGTAGATTCAGAGATTGGTCTAACCCTAATGCAATCATTATGCTTAAGGAAAATGCCTTCAGGGGACTTACTCTTTCTTGAGAATAGTGGTGATCCATCTGATTAGCTAATAAGATGGGGCTGTTAAGGGCTTAATCCATCCTAGTTAGCTAAAGAGAGGAGAGGGGTCTTTAAAGTCATGATCCAATCTTCAAAAATTATGCTGGGGAGAAGAGGCTTGAAATGCTTGATCCTAATCCACAACACTTTGACTTCTAAACAGGGGTCACATGGAATTAATCCTATTTGAATAGTCCAAAGAAACAGGGCCTTCAATGGCTTGATTCCATTTCTTAGTTCTTTGAATAGGAATCCAACTGGGGACTTACTCCAATATGATTAGCTAATAAGATGGGGCTATTAAGGGCATAATCCATATTAATTAGTTGAAAAGAGGAAAGGGGTCCTTAAAGATATGATCCAATCTAACTTGCCTGTGTAACATGAAAGGGGCCTTGATGGCTTGATCTAATCATGTACACAAAAGTGGGATGCCGACTGGGGACTTACTCCTAGATGATTAGAAAGAATGTCGACTGGGCACTTATATCTTTCTGGCTATTAGAAAGGGATCATAAAGACTTAATCCAATTTAACTCACCTATGTAACATGAAAGGGGCCTTGATGACATGATCCTATCATGTGCACAAAAGTAGGATGCCGACTGGGGACTTACTCCTAGTTGATTAGAAAGAATGCCGACTAGGGACTTATATCTTTCTGGCTTTTAGAAAGGGGTCCTAAAGGCTCAATCTAATCTAACTCGCCTATGTAACATGAAAGGGGCCTTGATGGCTTGATCCAATCATGTACATAAAAGTAGGAATGGTGCCACGAAGGGCTTGCTCTAAACCTACAAAGATAGTTTTTTTTATGGGAATTATGCACGATGGCTTACTCCAAACCCAGAAGGACATGAGAAAGGTGCCAAAGAGGGCTTGCTCCCAACTCAAGTCCTGTATAAGAAAGGTGCCACAAAGGGCTTGCTCCTAACCTATAAGTGATATGGATGAGGAAAAGGGGTCAAAGTGACTTATTCCTAATCCCCAAAAGTTTTGACTAATAAGCAAGAGTCACATGGACTCAATCCTTACTTGATTAGGCAAACTCGATGAAAGGGCGATAGAAGGTTTGCTTCCATTTATTGATTTCACTAATACTCCTTACACATGAAGAAGTTTAGAAAATGAGGTTTCAAAGAGTTGAAATTTATTTTTAAAGGAAGACTTGGGTATATTTTGGACCTAATGCTTTACTATGCCAAGTGCATAGAAGTTCATCATTTTTTATTTTATATCTCAAAGTTACAATGAACCATTCTAAATGTCTATAATATTAAAGGCAAGATATCATAGGGTACTAACCTGAGAATTCTACCTCTTTGAGCTTGCATGTGACTGTGTAGTTCTTTAAGCAGTAAGAACCAAAGTCAACCAATGCTTCTCAAATAGAATTTCTTTTTCTTTTTTTTTCTTTTTCCTCCTTTTCTTTCTTTTCATATTTCTTGATTATTGTACTTTCTGCTTCAACATTGATGGATTTCATAGAATCAAATCTAGGTTCTTGGGCATGTAGTAAATAGCATCTTCATAGAGCTCAATCTCATGAATAGTGAATGGTTGTATATCTCCTTTTATAACATATTTCACTCCATCCCTAGTGTGCTTAATACACTGGTGGAGTGAAGATGGAACCATTCTATACCCATGGATCCAAGGTCTGCCTAAGAGAGTACCTAATGAAGTTTTTGAATCTATAATATGAAATTTAGCTTCAGTTTTCAATCCTTCTATTTCTCATAATAGAGTGATTGAACCTAAAGCTTTTTCACCTATTTCATTAAAGCCCCTTAACAACATCTTATCAGAACTAAGTCTTCTACTATCAATTTTTAAGAATGCCAATGTTCTAGAGTTCATGATGTTAACAGATGCCCCAGGATCTATTAGAACTCTTGACAATCTTATATTTTTAATTTTTATAGCTATATAGAGAGGATGATTATGGTCACTGGTTCCCAAAAGTAGATCCTCATCAAAGAAAGTAACTCCTAGGATCTTTTTAAAATAACAAACCTCTTCTAAGGAAATAGATGCTAGTTGAGTCAGGCATACCTCTGGATCAAGTAATGTCTGTACTAATGACTCTCTCATTTCTTTTGAAAGAATGAGAGCCTCATAAATGATTACTAACAAGGAGCTTCCTAAAATGGGCTAGAACATTTTAATCTACTTTGGGAACCTTTATTTCTGCTGGTACTTCTTTAAGTGAAGAATCTAGACTTGTGCTTTCATCCATGATTTGTTTCCCTTTTTCTTGAGGAGTAGGAGGTAAATGAGGTGGCAAGATTCTTCCATTATGAAGATTTATTTCAGCAATATCGTCATGGTTTGAATCAACTTGTTCCTCGTTTTGACCATCCTTTTTTGATGAATGATCACAATTTTATACTTCTATATCTATGATAAGTGGGTCACCATTCAAATCTTCCATGTAAGTTTCTGACCCTGAGTCATGTAAAATATCATGAGATTTTTCTTTTTCCAAATTTAAATTTTCAATATTTTCATTCTCATTTTCATCAGAAATAGCATGAATATAAGAAATGTCATCAGAGATAGATTTTTTATTCATTATTTTGAGATATGTACATAAAGATAAAAACTTATATAGTATCACCTTTCAATCATCATCATATAGAGTTCTATCACTAGATACAGATGTCCCTCCCTCACCACACTATTTGATCTTTTGGGTAGTTGAAAATGCTGAATTGGGCTTAGGTGGAACTCATATGTAGACTCTAGTGGATTAACTTGGGTGATCACTTCCCAGGTCTAACTCTGATCCTGCATTACAAGCTTCAAAATTTTCATCATATGTTTCTTTGTAGAACGGGTAAAGCTATATCCCATTCATTTTGAAATGAACAACTAGAAGAAGAACTACCTGTTATAACCTTAATGGACCCTTGTCCAGGGTCCATAAGGTACTCCTTTGGAATAGTCACTAATCCCATCTTATAATTCCTTTCAAGCCATTTCTTGAATAGAAAATAATCCTCAATGGTATGCCCCAACATCTGATGATATGGGCAATACTTGAGATCATTTACTTTTCCTACCTCTTCTAGCCTTTTTGGGTCAGGGAGTTTGAAGTTTGGCTTTGTCATCAGATTTTTGAAATTTTTTCTCACTGCCTCTTTCTTAAAGGAATAAGTCTGGTTCATCCTTTCTGAGAAAGAGCTAGTTGAAAAATTCCTAAGAAATGATGACATATCTACTCTGATTGGTTCATAAGATGAAGCTTCGCTTTGTTTGTACTTGCATAGAGCTTTCCCTCATCCTTGTAGAGACATTACCTGCTCTTTTTTCTAAAGGCTTCCTAGGCTTGGATGCCTCAGATTGGTCTTTTAAGAATGACATTCTAGGAGCTTCCTCTTGTAAACTAGAGACTTTATTTAAAAGTTTCTTAAAGGTTTTAATAGTAAAGCCCTTGAGCAGGAAGTCTATAGGGCCATGTATGTTCCTAAGAAGGATCTCTACAACATGCTGCTCTTGTAGTTGAGGCTCACATTTTAAGCTGAGGATTCTCCATCTTAGGATAAAATCTACCAGAGATTCTCTGGGCTTCTGATGAGCTACCACTAGGTCTCCTACGATAACATGATGTTGAACACTTGTGAATCTCTTTACAAATATCTCTTCCAATTCAGTGAAAGTGCACACCGAATCATTTGGAAAATCTACATACCAGTCAAAAGAAACTCCGCTCAAGTTGCTAACAAACTTTCTAAATAAAAGAGCATCACTCCCTTCGGCATTACAGCAGCTTGCATAGAAGTGAGCCATATGCTGCTTGGGATTTCCAATCCCGTCAAATAATTTAAGAGATGGGGACTCAAACCCCTTCGGATAAGGAATGAAATCAAACTCCCCAAGGTATGGTCTACCCTTTGGAGTCAAGGTTGTGCCCTGAGTCTATGCAAATGGTTCCTTCACTTGTTGTTGTACCAATGTCTTTAGTTCAATGTTAGAAGGTACTGCAATTGTAGGTTTTGATTATTACCGGTACTCTTCCAAACCGGACCTCAAATCATCGGTAGGATGCAATAAATCTAAAGGATCAATCTGATGGGGTCGAGAAGGTGATGGAATCATACTCTAGAGTGAATGCATGGTAGCAATCATCTCCTCCATCTTCTTAGTCATAGAATCAATCTGCTCATCCTTCTTTTGAAGCTGAAGGATAAGCTATTGGTTTGAAGTTAAAGCAGGGCATTCTTGTGTCTTTTCCTACTCTTTTTTAAATGATCTGGTGTCAACCATGTAGATATGTGCTACTGGCAATCTTAAATCATCATCCAACATGTCATCTTGCTCATGATCAAAATATTCATAACTTGTTTTTAATTTTTCATTTTCCTCATCTTCTTTAATGATGTTTTCCACCTCCTCTTTGGATAAAGAGAGTGGAACACCATTACTATCTAAGATGACTTCTATTGGTTCACCAATTTCCATTGGCCTTAATTCAGATGATTCATTCATATTCCCCTAGGATGTAGGGATACTCTCAGTGAAGGCTCCTAGGCCTAAGTGACTATCATCAGTAATTTCCCTGACATAAGAAGATGGATGAGAAGAATTCATTCCCTTACTAGGAACATCTAATGAATGTACCTCAGCCTGAGGCACTGGTGATAAGAATAAAGGCTCATCTGAACTAGGTCAAACAAAAGATCTCTCTAAAGGTGAAGAAGGTAAGGGTGGTGGAGGAATCCTATGCTCAGAAGTACAAGGGACTTTCCTAATATAAACCATTTTATTCTTTTTCTTAGGATAGGTCCTATCATTTTATGACCTAGTAGATTGATCTCTATGCTATGTAAGTGTGTGCACAGGATGAGAATATCGCCCTAATATTATAGGCACAGGGTAAGAAGGCTTCCTCCTATCAGACATGACTACCCTCCCTTCCTTTTGATGATGGAAGGTGGCAGGTCTTCTTGATAATTCTCTAGCTAAATTTTGAGAAGCCTGATGCTTCATGGCTCTCAATAGATCTTCTTTAGTGTAGGAAGAAGATCTAGGAATCCTGTGTATGGTTTGGTGAAGTTGACCTTGGGATTCCCTATTTACCTACTTAAAGCTTTTCTTTTCAGGATAGATAAAAGGAAGGGGTGGAGACCTAGAAATCCTCATCACATCCTCCTCTAGGGCAGTAGACAAAAGGTAGAATCTTCTTCCACCTAAGAGTGGGGAAGTGTCAGGAAAAGTATATCCATCCCTTTTCATAGCTAGCTCTATGTCTAGCATATCTCTCTGCCTCCTCTCCCTAAAAGATATCCTCTTGAGTCTCCTCCCTCTATTTTTTTTCTGACTTTTGGTCATTTCAGATGTTTTAGAGGTGGAACCTACTTCAAAGGTGTTAAATGGGACTAGAGCGGGGAATGCCTCTGAAGTGGGCAGCTTTGATTTCTTTTGAACAGGTCCCTACTGGACCATTTCAATTATCTGCCTAGTAAACATTCTATCCTCAATAGGATCAGAAACACTAGAAAACTCCAGAATAGGTTGCTTATTTTTCAGAGTTGCCTCAGCAATAGGAGCAAGAGTCACTTTGTTGGCAGTAATGTTGAGGTTTTCAAATCCATCCCCAAATTTGATGATGGAGCCATTAGGTAAGCAGCTACTGTCAACAAAAAAGATAATGTAGGAAATGGTTGCAAAGATCAACTGACCAACCATTTTCCTATTTTTAGAAATAAAATTAATTTTATCAAAAATGTAAAATAACTAGAATATGGTCAAAATAGGTTTTTGACCTATCAAAATATTTTAGCCAATAATACAGCCAAGATTTTCTCTCTCTCTCTCTCTCTCTCTCTCTCTCTCTCTCTTTTATTTCCTTCTAGACTTTATTTCTAGATGTTGGATAATTAAAACCAAGGATGAAATGGAGAAGTATCCAATGGAAAGAGAGGTAGTCATGAGCAGTGATTTACACTAGTACATTGCTGATATATAGGAATAATCATTATTTCTAAAGATGGAGAGGGGAATCATGCCCCAGCAGAGTCATCAGAAAATATGTTGGTTTTTTCTAGAATAGAGAAAAGAAATGACACCACATAAAGTTTAGAAATATTTTATTTAGATGACCAAATACGGTATTAAGAAATAAACATATTATCTCAAAAGATAAACATGCTCTTCTATAATGGATTCAATCATTTCAATAAAAGACTCCTGAGGCAAATGGGTCTTTCATGTACTAGAGTATTTTTCCCTGAACTACATGGAAAAGTAGAATAGGGTCTATTTTATCCTAGGATCATGGTTCCCTATAAAGGCAAGCCTCTATAGTTAATTACATCTTAGGAATGGTCTCTTCCTAAGAATACTCTCGATTAAAGAAATAAGTGGTTATTCCTAAAGACTACTAAGGTAGCTTTCAAAGAATTGATTTTGAGAAATTCGATTAGGAGAGGTCCAAATTGGAGAGAGTTATTTTCATGAGTCAAATGGAAAGAGTAGGAAATGCCTATTAATATTGGGATGCCTAGTAGACATTTCATCTATCCTATGATTAGGCTTCAAATTTGGGATTTAATTTTAGATTTCAAGTTGTCATTTTCTTAGAAATCTAGGACTTAGATTCTAGCAACACAAGACTATAGAAATTCCTAGGGTTGAAGACTTATTCCTAAAAGGATGCTTCAGAACCTAGTCTATGTGCTTACATGTTAGATGCGAATTCTATCCTTGGGAATCATTGGTCATTCTCCTCACTTGAGGGAACTAACCTATCCCTAACTCTTCTGGACTTACAACCTGCTTGGAGAAGGCTGCCAGCTAACACCACCTAAGCACAATTTAAAACCATGAGGCTAAGTCATATGAATGCAAGATGGCTGGGCTGTTGCAGTTTTAGGAAAGAAATCTATGAACCTAGACTTACTCCTTAATCCATAAGATTATGTAGGCTATGAAGATGTACCTAACTAATGCATATTTTTTAGATTTTATGAATTTTGACTCAAGATTCACTTAGGTCATAGGAATGCAATTTATGCCTAAAGCATGCAATTAGACAAAGATTATGGGCCAAATCAGAATAGAAGAAGGTGTACTTCCATCATAGGCTCTCAAAGGTCAATTCCAGATTCTCTGGCAAGGATGGAAGTCCTTCATTAATCAAGAGTAAAATAATATGATTTATGCATGATATTAAAACATCCAGCTAAGGGGTTGCTACAAATTTTATCTTGCTTTAACACCTAGGCTTTTATATGAAGATTATGAGTTATATTTATTTTTATGTTTCAATTAATTTAGTTGTGTAGAAAATTTAGTTTATCTTATGAATCTTCATCTAGGCATACATCATAGCACAAATATATCATAGAAAGAAACCTAAGAAAAGAATGTTTTTCTATTGCACATCCAAAATAAATCAAGCAAATTTAAATTATATAAGAAAATGGCCAATGCAGTCGGGTACAGCTATAAACCCTGAAAGAAAAAGATTGGGTAGCCAAGTTCTACCCTTATACAACCGTCCTAGAACTACATGTTTAGATCTATGGGTCTTCTTTCCAGGAAAGTCTCCTTCTTCAGGGACATCCATCAAGCTCCACAGGGGACCACCACACCATCTCTTGGTTGGGTCAGCTCCTGCTAATCCTAGACCCCATAGATCCTAACCTAATTCTAAGCTCAAATTTACATTTAAAATTCAAAAAAAAAAAAGAAAATTCAAAGCACTGCAAAACAAATGTTAGGAAATACACACAACACACATAACAGTTTATATTTCACAAACATACAGGCTTAGAATTAGTTGCTTGCTAAGCCCACCTGTCCTATGGACTATGTTAAGGGATTTTTACCACCTATAAGCAAACAATAATTTTATGATTTATTTATTACAGTGATCCCTTTAGCACAGTCTCCTGCAGAAAATAATGTTAAATCTAGAAAGAATGGCCTAACATCCAGTCTAACAAATAAACAAGCCTAGGCATCCAGTCTAAAGTAATACACCATACATACATGTGAAGCACAACTTAACATATCACAGGAGATTAAAAGAAAATCACAGAATGATCTAACATATATCTAGGGTCCGTGACCTAAGTAATCTAGTGTGTGTAGAAGTGGGATTTGTGTGGTAAGTCTTTGCTAGGCCTTTAAGTTTAAGTTTGAAGTTTGAAGTTTGAATTGGTTTAATTATTACCATTGGTTGGTTTCAATTCAAATGACTTAATGATTTAATTCCCATTTTATATTTATTTTATTTGGTTAAAGTAACATTTAAGTTTTCAAGAATGAGAATTATAATGAATTTCATTTTTAAGTGAAACTAACTTTTTTCCACATCCTAAATCCTAATGAAGTTTCCAAAAGTCTAACTAAAATCCTTAAGTATTTTAATTAATCCTTTTGATTTTATTTATGTTTGGATTTGTTTTATGTTATTTCATTTATTTGAATTGGCTTGTTTGATTTAATTTGTTTTATTTATTTCATTTTGAATTAAGTTATATGAATTTTATTTGATTTGGCTTATGTTAATTTAAAGAGTTTGATTTTATTTAATTTAACTTAAGTTATTAAATTATGAATTTGTAAGCTTAAGGTTCAAGTTCATTAATATGAATTAATACCTTAGGTTCGTTCATGGATTACACTTAACCTAGAGTACTTAGGTTAATTACTTGATCTAATTTGATTAACCAAAGTTTTAGGTTCATTATTTAAATTCATTAAGGATGAGTGATTTCATTAAATTTTATTGATTCAAAGGTTAAGGTTTACGTTAATTAATAGTTTTATTAACCTAAGGTTTTATTTCATTAACCTAAGATTGAATTTGAACACTTTAATTGACTTAGGATATTTAAAGAAGTTTTTTAATAGTTCTTTGATGTTTGATAGAGATTAGTTTAAATTACCACTTTATTTTATATGTTAATTAATTTCCTTAAGCCAATATTTGATTAACATTGACCTAGAAATTTAAAATTTTGAAAACTCCTAATCCAAAGATTATTTGGACTTAAAATTCTTCTAGAAAGTAAGGTTACATGCCAATTTTATATCCGTAAAGTTTCAACTTGATTAGAGATGTTATTAGGGTGTAATTATAGTTTTAATTATTTCATTAAAACCTAAATTAAACCTAATTTATTAAGATTGATTAAGGGATTTTATTTTTTAATTATTCTTCACTGAAATTCCTTTCAAATGAGAGTCTATTCATAAATTTTTCTTAACTAGTTGATTTATTATGATTTAATTAAGTTCATGTCATTTTATTGAATTATTTAATTCTTTTAATTACCTAATTGAGTTAATTAGTCATCTATTAGTTTCATATAGGTTTGATTAGGTTTAATTAGTATTCTGATATTCATTAATATTTATTATGTTGATTTAAGATTATTAGATTAAAGTTTTCTAATAATTTCATTAAAGAATAATTAATTTAATTAATTTAAAGGTTAAACACATGAAATTACAATTTCCCTTGAATTCAGAGAATTAATTTCCCATAAATTCACCTAAGGTGTATTTTATGCTTAATTTCATTTCCCTAAAGTTTCAAATTAATTTGATTATTAATTTGAGGGTAATTAGGGTTTAATATTTTTCAATTAAACCTAAATTAAGGGAAAATCACCCAATAAAATTAGAGGTTTTAAGTTCTATGGATTCCTCTCATCTAGACGAATCCATAAAACTTTTAATTATAATTTTCTGATTTCTCTTTAATTTTATATGATTTTTTTAAAGTTTTTAGGATTTTTTAAATTAATTAAACTCTTAAATAACTAATCCTAACTGATGAAATCAATCCATCCACCTAAATCTGGGTTGTTCGAGCCTAAGAGAAGGATTGAACGGTCGGGATTAAATCTCAAAGCTCGGTGAGAAACGGACATCATCGTCCATGATTTCTTGCCAATCGCTAGCAATCACTGGCAAATCAAGCCCTGATTTCAATCCCAAAATGATCAGGGATCGAATTAGGGTTAATCCATACGATTGGATCCATTTGAGGATCAAACTATCTTCCCAAAGCTCCAAAATTGACGGCATAGAGGGAGGAAGAAAATGCATACCTGGATTTTGGCGATCGCTGGTGGTGAGACCGATCCCTTTAGCTTCTCCTTGACCCAACAAACATGTGCATGAAGTTAGGTGGCTTCCCTCCCCACGAATTGCTCTATAGACCAATGCATGCTCGGTTTGAGGTGGCGTTGGTCACTTTCGGCTTGCTGGTGGTGAGAGGGTCCGGTGAAGTTTCATTCAAGCTCCTTTTGAGCTTGTGAACATGTTGGTGCCTTCAATTGGAGACAAAATCCCCTTATTGGGATTTCACCATGAGATGTCATTTGGCCTTCATCTGTTTGCCGGCGTACCGGTAGTGGGGGGGTCAGGATAGGGTTGGAATCTTCATCACTCTCCTTGACGATGCTTTTGGAATGAAAATGAGGAGGTGGTAATGTCTCCTACCCCATTTTCCATGCTTGGCCAAAAGCTCAATAATGGTGATTTTTAAAAGCTAAACTTTGGCCACTTGCGTCCGCAAGGTCGCTCAAGGTGTGGGATCAACCTCCCTTAGTCTTGTGAACATAATAGAATGTTCACATCAGAGGTGGAGAGCTTCCTTGGTTGCTTTCCTCCTTTGTCTGAAAGCTCTATAAGGAAGAAATTTGAAGATTGAACTACAGCCACCGGTGGCAGCAAGGCTGGTCAAGGTGTGGGATCAACCTCCCTTGGTCTTATGAACATAATGGAATGTTCACATCCGAGGTAAGGAGCTTCCTTGCTTGTTTTCCATACTTTGTCGAGCACACCTCCTCTTCCTCTTCTCTTCCTTTTTCTTCTTCCCTTGGTTAGCTAAGCTTAAGGAAAACTCTTGGAGGTTTGCCTTTGCCTTAATTGCCTTCATTGCCTTCACTTGAAGGTAGCCACCTTTTAAGAGGTGGCTTTTGTCTTGGAGTGGATGAGGTGGGAAGAAGGGAGTGCATGGGAAGAGATGGAAGAAGGAAATTAGCATTTCTCTTCTTCTTTTTATTTCCCATTTTCTTTTTTCTTTTATTTTTCTTTTATTATATCCATGCAATATGGCATTATCATCTTAGTTTGGATTAAAGTATGATATGCCCAAATTAATCTCAAAATGGATTTGAGATTAGATTTAATTCTATTTGAATTTTCTTAGGGAATTTGAATCCAACCAAATGCTTTGATGCAAAGTATTTAGATTTAACTTTACTCTTTGAATTTGTTTAGTTTATTTTTTAAACCATAATGCAATTGATGATCAATTGCATTATGATTTGATTAAACCATTTAATTTGAATTGATTTTAAATTTAATTTAATTTTAACTCATTTAGCTTAAATGGATTAGGTATGATTTCAAATAAGTTCAAATGATCAATTTGATTCAAATGGAGTGGGTTTGGATCCTTTCATTCATTTTAATTTGGTTTTAATTTGATTTATTTGGGTTAATCCAAATTGAAAATTTGGATTGATTCTTCTAATATTAAATAAGTTAGAATAAACTCATCGAGATTTTCTAAGACACTAGGTAAGGTGTCCTAAGCATTGAGAAAATCCTATTTGCGATTAGGATCTCCTAATTGCCAAATTAACCTCATCCAAAAATGAGGTCAACATATGTGTTCACTTTTCCCCATGGGATGGATTTGACCCTAGATGAGGCCAACCTCCCATGCTCTAAGTATGCCCACCTCATCAACTTTGGTCGAGGTATTAAGGGGGCCCAGATTACATGTGAGGGGACTTCCTTCACGACTGTTAGTAGGAGCATAGTGGTCGGGCAGGAGCCGATCATTCGGGTTGACATGCTGTCAGATTCTGAGATTCCCTCGATGAAGAGGAAGGCTGTGGCGGTTCCCATAGCACCAATGTTAGTGCCAGCGTATGTACACCCCTGTGGTTTCCCATGCCACCCCAGTTAGGGCTAGCACCCACTCACTAGCACCTTCTAAGGGGAAGGCTCCCTTAATCCCAAGGATTGTCTCCCCTACTTTTGAGGTTGGGTCAAGCTCTTACTCTACTCGCCCTACCAAGACCCAAAGAATTAATAAGAATCGCATGATAAAGCGGTACCATACTCAAATTACTCGGGAGATGGAGGCAGCCACACAATCTATTATTAAAGAGTTTCCCATAATGGCTTCCCCATTGGTTACAGCAAACTAGTTCCATCCTCTCTCTAGGTCTGACAAAGAGGATGTCAGGAGGATTTTAGCTTTGCCTCCACCAGCAGTGCATTTCCAGGCTCCAATTACTGAGAGGAGGAGGTCATACGCCAGCCTGAGGATAGTTCTTCACCAGGTTAGCAGAGCCTACAGACGATCGGAGTCCGAGGCTCAGTTTGATTTGAGATATGTTATCCCTCACAGTGTGGGGAAGCATATTAGGCAGGAGAGGGGTAGAGAGGCCCGCACTTTAGTTTATATCACCACCGGGAGAGGCGAGGGTTCAGCCAGCAGTCAATGGCTATTGACCTCACTTTTGGAGTGAGCTCCTAACCTCCTATCCCTAGACTTAGGACTCTTCTAGACACTAAGAACTCCATAGTCATAAGACACTTCTACTGATTAGCTGAACACTTAACCTAAGCATAGAAACTTAGAAAGTGTTAATCATAAAATTAAGCTATGCCTTTGGGCTTAAGAAAATTACCTATCCTATAGCCTAAATCTAATCTACATACACTTTCTCGAATCAAACCCAAATTCAATTCTTAAACCAAATCTCAAATTCAAATTCAAATTCCAAATCTAATTTTAAATTTGACTCCAAATGATTGAACTAAAATTAAATTCAAATCCTAAGACCCTTCCTAAGCCATATGAACCATATTAATAAGCTTAGCCAAAACTCCCTTTAGATTAAATCAAACTCAATTGATCTCTTTATAAATCAATTATTCTTTCATTTATATTCACAAATATAAATGAAATCCAAATTTAAATGACCAAAACTATATCGAAAATTAAATCCAAACTCAATCTAAGCCAAATTCTATCCAAATCAAGTCAAAACCAATAGATTTTTTCTTGAATCAATCATTCATTCAATCATTTATCCAAATATAAATAAAACCTACAATCATCAAACTAAATTCAAGTCAACCAAAGTCAAGCCTAACTTAACCCTTTTGACTTAAAAATTTCAATTGAGCCAAAACCTATTGTACTCGAAATTGATTGTCGTTGAATTTATATTTCAATCCAGGGCCCATATATAAGTTCAACTAAACTCAAATCAAACCAAAACCAAACCAATTGACCCACTTAGGTCCACTTGACCCAAAGTGACCTAAAGGACCCATTTGAGCCAACTTCCAATCCAACTCAAACTGGATTGAACCAAGCTCACAAAAATCTTCCACAATGATTATTGATCACCCTAGGATGATCAATTACAATCAATTGGGTCAAACCAAGTCAACTTAGTCATTTGACCAAGTTAACTCTTAGCCCAATTGAACCAAAACTAGCCAAAACTCATCCTACATCAAATTGATTGAAACCAATGATTTGAATCAACCCAAAGTCAATATTTAAATATGACTTGACCACCAATTGAGTCAAACCAAGCCCAATTGGCCATTTGTTCCAAGTTGACCCAAACTGGCCTAAAAAACCAAATTAGGTCAAATCATGGTCTAAACCAAATTGATTAAAACTAATGGCTCAAGTTCATTCCAAATTGATTATTAAACTTGACCAAAGTCATAATTGAGCCTAATTTGCCAATTGGTCAACTTGACCCAACCTAGCCTAAATTAGCATAAAAGGTCAATTCAGCCTAAATCCAAATTAAATCTAAATTAATTCAAACCAAATACCACATTCATCTTCAATTAGCCAATTGAATATGATTCAACCCATAACCCAAGCCAATTTAGCCAATTTTTGTCAAATTGGTCAATTTGACCTAATATGACCCACATGACCCAAATTAATCTTTTGAAACCAAGCCATGACCCATTGGGGGCTGATCAAACCTGACCCAAACTCATTTATGATCAGCCTAAAATCAAGCTAGCCTAATTAAATCCCTCATGGATCCTCCCCACATAAGATTCCACCCAACCTCATTTAATTCTCCCCCATCGCATGCACTTAACTCCTCCCCAACATTTACATTGAATAGAGCTAATCATATGGCAGCAAGAGAGGACCTTGGAGTCAAAATCTAAAGTCCTCAATCAATTAATCATCTATCCCAACCTCCCCAAGCAAGATGATAATACTTTGGAGCCAAAAAAAATCAAAAAAGGGTGAATTTTTGGCCATTATAAAAGGAGGGAGAAATGAGGCTTCATTCCTCTTCCTCCTACTTCTATTTAGCCTCCAAGAGCTCCCCAAAGCAACTAACCACAGCTTCCCCACCTCTCTTGAGTAAAAAAGCATCAAAACAGGTGGATTCCCTCACTCAACAGCGCGCTTGAGTCATCAACGCCACCAAAAATCATCCCCGGTCAGGTAACCTTCAAAAAATCGTAGCCGACCTTAGGATACCTGATTTTGTGATAGTTTTTGCTCAATTTTTAGAAATCTACCCTAGATAATCTGGCATTTTTACTTTAAATTATCCCGATTAGAAAATAGAATTTTTTCAGTGTGAATCGACTTGAAAATGAGTCCATTTAGATAAGTTTTTACTTAGAAACTCTTATTTTTCCAGAAAAAAATAGCTATTTTTACTGTTCACCGCTGGCGGGCTACAGTTGTCATTCGATCCCGCAGTTCGCAGGATCGAACGGTTTGGATCGCATGTGGATCGCATGATCTGGGCCTTCAGATCGCCTGATGTGATCTGGACTGTTCGATAGCATGGTTTGTGCAATCGGACGGCTCAGATCATGCCCCGATCACATGATCCTGGCCTCTAAATTGCTCGATCTGATCTAGACCTTCTGATCTATGATTGGACGATCCAAGCCGTTGACACATTTCCCGCTCATCAATGTTGATGCGGCACCGCGCACGAATCGTGCAGCGCCGCATGGCGCTTGTGTTCCATGTGGCACCACGCATCCAATCGCACGTCACCACATGGCGCCGTGTTGCCATGTCAGCGCCGTGCGGATTTTCTGATTTAAAAAATAATTTAAATCACCTGAAACTTCTAAAATTCATAGAAAATAAAATACTTAACAAAAAATTAGAAGCAAGAGCTCATTGGATTCATCTTTTCGAGAGGAATCCAACAAATCTAAAATCCTCAAATTCACTAAGTATTTTGAGCATAATTTGAGTTTCAGAAAAAAATTAAATTTCATTAATTAAATCAAAAATATATGTCAGATTAAGTTGAAATTTTCAAGGTTTGAAATTAAAGTTAAAACACACCTACCATAAAAATATCAAGTGAATAGTACTTCTAATTAGGATAAATTAAATTTTGAAGTTCAGATTATCCATTTAATAAAATAAATCAAATAAAAATTCAAAAATTTTTGAAATTTTCAAAATGGCTTAAATCACTTCAATTGACATCTAGGACTCTTAAGAAAATAATGTGATTTTTTGAATTCTAATGAACTCCAAACAAACATTTAATATTAATGTTTAGTCAACTAAGGACTTAATTAAAATATAATCTAAAAATAATTTAAATATCACAATCAAAATAAGAAATGAAATAACACTTAAGCAATCATTAATAAACCCTCAAATCAGAAAAATATCATCCTCCTAAGAAATTAAATTAAATATGATTACACCTATTTAAATCAATAAAACTCAATTAAACGATTAAATCTTAAATCAAACTTAAAATTCAACAAATCTAGAAAACTTTAACATGGGTCAAACTAGTAGAACTAAACCTACATTAAGCATGTAGTCTTACTCATATGAAACTCCTTAATGAATATAAATAAACTGAAACTAATTAATCATTAAATAAACTAAAAATCAAATTTATTAACAAACCAATTCAACATAATCATTTGATATAATCAAATTAAATTAAATAAAGTTAAAGTAAACTTAATTAACATATGATTAAATCACATCCATTTGGAATAAGATAATTAATTAGACATTAATACATAAACCTAACAACTAAATAAAACATGAATGAAATCTAATGAACATAATAAATGATAAAAATCAAACCTAACTATGATTATGAATAATCAAGTTTAATTGAAATAAAAATAAACAATTAAATCACTTAATCTAATTAAATGATAATAACAATAATCCTTTAATCAAATCACACTTAAGTAAAACACTTAACTAAATCAAATCACTCACATGTGGGAAATTAAGTCATTAATTAAATAAATCTTTGATTAATATAATGATTTAAAAGGTTTAATTACCCTTAATCAAACTTAATTAATTAAATATTTAATTAATGCAAACTTAATGAATTAATCTATCATCTTAATGAACCAAATTAATTTTATAAATCACATTAAGATTAATTCAAATCAAACATTTAATTAATCTACTAATTGATTTAATCACACCTCTTAAATAAACAAATTAAGTCAATTAAATTAATCATATTAAACCTAAGCTTAATTAAACATAAATGCAAGTAAATACCAATCAAATCCTGAATTAAACATAAATCGTTAAGTCATTAATTACAACATTAATCTAAATAAATATAAGACCAAATTAAAAATTAAATAAATCCTAATTTAATTTAATAATTAACTTAAACACACTTCGTAATTAAATAAATTACCCATAAGCTAATCCAATTGAATAAACACCTAATTAATACAAACCTAATGAATTAATCTATCATCTTAATGAACCAAATTAACTTTTTAAATCAAATTCAAATCAAACACTTAATTAATCTACTAATTAAATGGATCACACATCTTAAATAAAATAATTAAGTCAATCAAATTAATCATATTAAACTTAAACTTAATCGAACATAAATACAATTAAATACTAATCAAAACTTAAATTAAACCTAAATTATTAAATCATTAATTACATCATTAACCTAAATAAATATGAAATCAAATTGAAGATTAAACATATCTTTATAATTAATATAAATACACTTCTTAATTAAACTAATCACATAATCACATTGAACCTAAGCAAACCCATAGACTAATAAAGTTAATCAAATCAAATTAAATTAAAATGAGAAAGACTCTCATCGAATTTAATATGTAATCAAATAAAATCTCATTCAACCTACTTAAATAAGATAAAATAATTAATTATCCAATGTTTGAAATCAAAAATACAAACCAAACTTTGATAAACATGACAAATGGATGAGATTAAAAATAAAATCCTAATTACAAAGAATCAAACTCAATTAAAATCAAATTAAAATCTTAATTAATCTAATACGATCAAACTATAAATAAATTAACCACAATCAAATCAAATATGCATAAAATTAAGTCACATAACCATAATAAAAAAATGAATTAAATATTAATTTAAAAGGATATTGAATTATCAAGATTTAATTAAACCAAAACATCAAGTCTGAAATTAATCAGTCAAAAACATATGAATTTAAACAAACTTAAACTTCATTAGAGATCAAAGAGATTGAATTATCAGATTTAATCAAACTAAAACATCTAATCTAAAATTAATCAATCAAAAACACATGAATTTAAACAAACTTAAACTTCATTAGATATCAAGGATATTGAATTATCAAGATGTAATTAAACCAAAACATCTAAATTAAAATCAATCAATCAAATACTTAAACAAACTCAAATTCTAAATTCTAAATCAAATCAAATGAATTACATAAATTCAAATGGGCTAATTAAGATACTAAATGACCTTAGTTAGATTCTTTAGGAGTTAGGATGTAGAATATGATGAGTTCTGTCTACAAATGGAATTCATTCTACTCTTCATTCTTGAAAATCTAAACATCATTTTAACCAAATATAAATGAAAAATAAATCATTAAATTAATTAAATTGAAATCACCCGAAGGTAAAATTTAAATAAATTCGAACTCCAAATTGACACTTAAACTAAAGAAGCCTAGTAAAGTCTTTTCGCACAAGCCTTAAGCAGACACATTAGAATGCTAAGTAACCACTTCTAGTGCTAAGTTAGGGCGTTATGATGTTGTGTTTTATTTTATGATGTAATATTTTAGACTAGATGTTAGGGTGTATGTTTCATAGACTAGATGTTAGATCGTTATTAGCCTAATCATATTTTTTACAGGGGGTTATGCTTAAAAGGACACTGTAATTAAAATATAAATTCTTTTGTTGTGCAGGTTGCTTAGCCCCTAAGCGTAACCCATGTTAGGAGAAGTGGGCTTGGTTACCCATGTGTGGGGTGCTAAGTCCAAATTATTCATATAATTGCATAGGTTGTATGGTGTGTTTAACTAACATTTATTTTGTAGGTGTAGCTAGATTTACTTTTCCTATTTTTAATGTAATTTTGCATTAGAAATTAGGATTAGTGTTATGGGGGATTAAGATGAGCAGTTTCCAGAAAGCTTAATCCTTGGGGTGCCCTGTGATGCCTTTGGAGCAAATCAAAATTAAAAGGAAGAGAAGAAAGAAATGAAGAAAAGAAGAACCCCATAGCATATATTATTTTTCTAATATGGGTTGTATAAGGGTAGAGCTCGGCTACCCATCTTTTTCTTCTCTTTTCCGGGTGTACGCTAGAATTTGACGGCATTGGGCTTTTATTCTTTTACTGTCGTCTATAAAATTGTTTGATGTTATGTTTAGATTGCGCACTAGAATTGCATACTTTTCCTAGTTTCTTCATGATTGATGTTTGAATGTGTGCCTAGATGCAGTAGGCTCTTAGAATAAAATTAACTTTTCTACAATTAACAACTCATAACTAAAATTTTAAAACAACTCATAACCTCACATAAAAGCCTAGGAATTAAATCAAGATAATAAAATTTTTAGCAACCCCTTAGCTAGATAAATGAATATATAATATCATGCATGTCATATTCTTTAACTCTTATTAAGAGTGGGCTTCCATCTTTGCTAGAGAATGAAGGCTTAACCTGTGAGAGCCTTTAATGGAAAAACACCCCTTTCTCTCTTAATTTGGCTCATAATCAAGTTCTCATGCATTTAGACATACAAAATCCCATAGCCTATGTCAAAATAAAGAGTTCAAAAGAATCAAATAAATTTGATAAAATTTGTATTATATTAAGTCATGAATTCATACCACTCATGCTCTAGTCTCTTCGAAAGTGAGTTTAAGGACTTAGTCTCCTTTCTAAATGAACAATAGCCTAGCCATCTTGCAAAGCATAAGACTTGCCTACATGGATTTAAAGTGTAGGAGGAGTTACCAGGCTGCCACTCCATGCGATAATAAGTCCAGCAGTCGGGTGGTTTATTCTCTCTTGTGGAGGTAAACCATATACCCATTTTTCCCTTAGATTTAGGTCATGCTTCGACCCTCATCAAAGCTCCCTAGCTTAGGATCAGAGGTACCTATTTCCTTCAGGCTGCAAACATAAATCCTCACCTCTTAGGCATTTTTACAATCTTATATTGTGAGATTATAAGTCCTAGTATTCTAATAAAATGTCAACTCAAATAATTAACTCTCTTCAATTTCAAAAATATAAAGCCCAACCATAGGATTGATTGGAATGCTCACTAAGCTTCCTAGTATCATGAGCATTCCCTACCCATCTCTCTTAGACTTCCAATAATAAGTCTTCTTCTTGATCCATCCCATTTGGGTTTCTAAAATAGCTAATCCTTTGATAGTCTTGACCTTGAAATCTTTGGAGACTCTATTTGTCTAATTTAATCAAGAGTATTCTTAAGAAATTCCCATTCCTTAAAATATAATTAACAATGGGGGCTTGCTTCTATAGGGAACTTAATGAACCCGCTTAAAATAAACCCTACTTTAATTTTCCATGTACATTGAGGGAAAGATCTCTGGTATATTCAAAGACCCATCATGCCTTAGGAGTCCTTATTAGGTGATTAGGTCCATTATAGGATGGTGATTTCTATCTTCTGAGATAGTACATCATTCCTTGATTTCGTACTCGATCATTTCAATAAGTACCTCCTAAGATCTACGTGGTGTCACACATCTCAAAAATAAACACCACATCAGCCTCTACACTTATTGATTTTTCTGATCGACGCGCTACCCACGTCAATCATACCAATAGCATTCTGCTTAAGGAGACTACACATCATAGGAGAGCAGCTCCTTTCCTGAGAGAGTCAGTGGTGCCTCCACCGCACTGCTCTACCCCCATCCACCATCTCTGATCCATGTTCCAGCATTTCCAGTTCCACCAAAGGCCATGAAGGCCACATCTAGAAAAAAGAGGACCTCGTTGGTGATCTGGCTATGGCCGAAGGATCTCATTCCATCTATACTGCTTACTGTGGTGAGATCGAGCTCTCCTGCTTGACCTTCTGCCCCAATCATGGTGAGGAAGGAATGGCGACCCCGAAGTGTCGTAGTCATCTCGTCACCACCGCCACCATAGCATACAATGGAGATAGCAGTTACCGAGGGAGAGGTGACAGCTTAGTTACACCTATGATGATAGATCCTCCTAGGAGTGTCATCCTATATAGATTCAGTGACAGTCAAGAGCATATTTCTTCTAGTGAGTATAGCCCTCACAGGATTAACTCTTCAGTAGCAAGGGAGGTCTGGTGCCTCATAGGATATGATAATGATCCCACCACCAGTTAGCCTAAGTCATTTGTGCCAGTTTAGACATATCATTCCCGAGATGATATAGTAGCCCATTATCTCATGGAGAAGAAAGAGATCATAGGATATGACTTGTTTGATAAGGAGAAGATCAGCTTTGATCCCAATAAAAATAATTTATTGGGAGACTCAGTAGGGTTTGCATGGTAGACTCCAGGGGATCGCTTCTTAGAGAGCAGCAGATTATGGAAGGTGTTGAGGCTGAGCAGGAAGACATAGCCTACTCGACCCAACACCTCCTTTAGCAAATAAAATAGAAGGATAAAAAAATAGATAGGATGGAGAAGAGGCTCGAAGATCTGCTAGTAGCTATCTTAGCACTTCAAAACTAAGCATCGACAGTCCATCCTACTATACGAGACTAGTCAGCTAGAGGTCATGCATGTCTTGGATCCAGCCAAGACTTTACCTCTAGTAAATCAAGGTAGCACCAACATGTATAGGAAGGTAGTGCATAGCACCTCTATATAAGAAAAGGATATCAAGAGCATGATTGAGCAGCAGGTGAGAGAAGCCCTGGCTCAAGCCCGAGGAGGATCATCAGTTCTAAAGGGTAGACCCTACCTAGAGGAATTTGATGCAATCCAATATCCTAAGGGTTTCATGCCTTCTTTTTTCAAGAGTTTTGATGGAAATACGAACCCAAGGAAGTACATTTCACATTTCAGGGTCAGTTATTGCTAGTGTGGTAGTGATGCTTTCCTCTTTCGTATCTTTGTTAGTAGCTTAGCGGGTATAGCATTTTACTGGTGTACTGTCCCAATAGCTCAGTGAAAACTTTTGCTAAGTTGGAGCAACTCTTTATCAAGAGGTTTGCTAGAGCTCAGCAAATGGTCAGTGTTGGCGATCTCATTGTGGCTCAAGAAAATCTTGGTGAGTCTCTCATTGATTACATTCTCATAAGGCATAATTTTAGTATGAAATGCGAACCTCAGCTACCTGAAAAGCATGCCATCGAGATTCTGCCTAAGAATATTCATGGCTCAGTGGCCTTCATGCTCAAAGGTTTCACCATCAAAATTTTTAAGAAATTAATCAGCAAGGCAACTGACTTGCAAGGAGAAGCCATACTGTTGCCTTCTCTAGATCTACCAACAAAGCCAAAGCAGTAGAATGTATATGAGAAGAAACCAAGGGCAGTGATAGCAGTAGACAAGGGGAAGCAGCCGACCAAAGAGCAGTTTGAGAGACCTCATGTTTCACAGGCATCACTTCCACCTCCTCTACCACCACCGAGGCAGCCCTACCGACCCCCACAGCAGCCTCCACAGCCTGCACCGCCTCCTCCTCAGCCACATCATCAGTAATAGTGGTACACATACCTGCCACTAGGTATTTATGGTCCACCTACTCTTTTGGATAAACTTAATAAGCCTTATTCATTTAAGAGAGAGGTAATCAAAAAGATCTTTAAGAATCTCTTAAATAAGCCAGATTTTTAGCTACCCAAACCTAGGAGACCGGAGGAAGTGGGCAAAATCCATGATCCTAACTTTTGTCCCTACCACCGTATACTAGGTCAAGTTTTGGAAGATTGCTTCACATTTAAAGACTGGCTTAAACATAGCTTCAAGACTAGTGTTATAATCATCCTGAAGGAATACCTTGCGGAACAACCATCTAGTTCTATTAGGCTAATCCTTAGGGATACTTGTGATCCTTCCAAAACCAAAGAAGGTTGGGATATCTCCTTATCCAAAACCTCTAATAAAATTATCTCAAAAATCAAGAAACTTTTCTTCCAGGTGCCTGAGCCAGCTCAAAACTCCAATATCAAGAAAGGTTTGTAAGTTGCTAGAGCTAACTCATAGATAGGGGGAGCTCAACTGTAGCAGCATGTGCCAGCCCGATATAGCCTAGTAGCACAACCACCAATCGAGTCTAGTCTCCAGTCCACCATTACAGCTACTACATTAGCAAATACCTCTACTTCAGCTCTCTTCTTCTTTTAGTAGACATCTTGTGCCAGCGGATGAGGGCATCAAATCCCTCACCCCTCTTATTTTACTTGATTTCTACTATGTACCTCCTATCAAATCCAAGAATTTGAAGAATAAGGCTATATTGAATTATATCTGTCACTTCTGATGGGTTGTCTAAATCTATTCTTGATGATAACTCTTCAAGTCTAAATAACAACTATAATAATTTTGATCTTTTTTTTTGATTCAGAGTTTGATTTTCCTACTCTAAATACTATGGGTTCACCTCTTGAGATGGACTTGGAATCATCTGATTTGAGGGTCCCACAGGAGAAGTTGCAGGTGAGCCTGACATGCAAGTAGAATCTTCCATTGCCATAAGAGATCATAAAAGTCAACCTTCGTAGTGGCAAGGTTCTACCTGCTAGGGCAGCACCTCAAGATAGAGGGAAATAAGTTAGTGGTTCAGAGGATCGAGAAGTCCCTCCATAAGATTCTCCACCCTTAGATATGCTTATGGAGGATCAGCCCAAGGAGGACTACAATGTCTTCTCTTACCTTAGAAAGTTGTCATCTAAGCTAAGCATATATGATGCCCTTGTCTTATCCAAAGAGATGAAGGAATCATTAATCAAGGCTCTCCTCAATCCTGACATATGCTTAGCTCAGTTGACCGCTATTGGAGAGGAGGCACTTTATTCTAGAGAAGCTTAGGGGATCACTTTTAGAGATGAAGACCTTCTTCTGGGGACATAGAGCCCAACCGTCTCCTCTACATTATAATGGACATGGGCAGACTCAGACTTATCAGAGTTCTCATCGATCTAGGTGTGTCAGTGAACATTATGAGTCTAAAGACCCTTACCTATTCAGGGATCAACATCTCCACACTCTGAGAAGATCGGATGATGTTGAGAGGATTCAATTTACAAAGCGCGAGGGCTTTAGGTTTCAAAGTATTACATTTGGAGATAAGTGACTGGAAGACTAAAACCAAGTTTTATATCATTGATTTGAATACCTTGTTCACCTCTTTGCTCGATAAGCCTTGGATACATCAAAATAAGATGATTCCATCCTCCCTCCATCAGTGTATCAAATTCAGGAAGGATGGGATTGAGTATTGTGTCAAAGGAGATGAAAAACCATTTTAGTTAGAGAGGTTGAGATATTTGAGGATGCGACTTACTATCTTCCTCAAAACACCCTTTCTCATGAACTTTCAAAAAGCAAAAGAAAAATAAAAGAAAAATGAAGATCTAAGTGAACAAGAAAGGGAAATTGAAGAAGAAATAGAGTCGCATATCACATTCCATCCATAGTTCATTACATCATATGGATATGTGGGTAAGATGACTCGACCTCCATTAGGCAGAGGTAGAGGCAAAAACAGACGTAGTTCCAGAGCTGGAAGATCCCTTAGTTAGCCATCAGCCAACAGGGGTTATGTTCCAGTTTATAGGAGTACCCCTACTATTCACATAGACTTAGAATCTAGCTTGGAATATGAGTCTAATGTGATTACTTACCAGCCAACCACTCTCAGTGGGTTTCATTGGAGGTCACACTCGAGCCGGACAGTGATGAAGACCAAGCCTCCAAACAAACCAAAGTATTCGATTCAAATATATTTATAACTGTCATGCAGCAGTTAGGAACCTTAGCTCTAACCTCACTTTCATCTTAAAAAGTTGAAGGCTTAGTAGTTAAGGAAGCCCCCCAGTCTTCTAGAGATATGAAGCCAAAGAGATTCTTTTTGGGGTCATCCTCCTCAAGTCCTGAAGTTGATGTAGAACTTGAGGAGAATTCATATAAAGAATTAATGGAATTACCTTCTGATTGGAACTCGCCTTGTGTTTTTAATCTTGCAAAGAAGGGTTTGATTCTTTATTCATGGTCTAAGCACAGGTCAAAGTACTTAAAAAAGCTTTAGAATAACACAAGCAGGGATGCACTATCAAGATCAGGACTAGGATTTGGTACAATCGGTCCAGTCGATGATGATGATTACTACTTAGTTGTCACCAACCATCTGGACTCTGATAGGTTCTTTTCATACCAAACTAAATCTTATGAAGATGTGTGTTTAGAAACCTCAGATGATTCTAATTCATAGATGCACCACCAGAATTTGAAGAGGAGATTCATTCAATAATTCACATGCTCAAAGAAATCAACCTCGGGATAGAAGAAAATCCATGCCCGACATACATCAATTTGTTGTTGAATGAAAAAGAAACCAATGACTTAGTTAGGCTATTGACTGAGTCTAAAGACTTTGCATGGAGTTATGAAGAGATGTTCGGATTATCTCCTGACACAATAGTTCACAAACTAGCAATAGATCCTAGTATTAACCCTATCAAACAAGTTCCTAAATGCATCCGGTTAGAAATTGAACAATATGTCATTACTAAAGTCAAGAAATTGATCGATGCTGATTTCATCAGAGAAGAAAAATACCCTACCTAGTAAGCTAGTGTCATCCCAGTTAAGAAGAAGAATGGCCTAATTCACATATACGTCAATTTCAGGGACTTAAATAAGGAATATTTTAAGGAGGAGTTTCCTCTTCCTATACCAAAATTAATGGTGGACATTGCCTCATCTCATGCAATTTTCTCCTTTATGGATGGGTCATTCACTTTCAACCAAATCAAGATGGCCCCCAAGGATGAAAGAAATATTACTTTTTGAACCTTGATCAAAATCTGTTATTATAGGGTCATGCCTTTCGGCCTTAAAAATGCTGGTGCTACATATCAACGGGCCATGACTCAGATCTTTAATGCACTCATCCATCATCAGGTTAAGCGCTATGTTGATGATCTAGTAGTCAAGAGCAGAGTAAAGGAAGATCATCTCTTTTACTTCAGAGTAGTTTACAAATGGTTAAGATAATATAACCTCAAAATGAATCTCTTGAAGTGTTCATTCAGAGTAGCTTCAAGAAAATCCCTTGGGTTTGTTTTTCGACACTAGGGATTAAAAATAGATCCAGAAAAGATCAAAGCTATCTTTGAAATGCCACCTCTTAAAAGCTTAACTCAACTCAGATCTTTCCAATGATGGTTTGCATATCTAAGATTCTTTATTTCCAACCTATTAAGAACATGCAAGCCATTCTCAGCACTTGTCAAAAAGGATGCCAAGTTCAATTGGGATGACAAGTGCCAGTATGCCTTTGAAGATATCAAGCTACACTGCCGCATTGGATGACTTCTCGGTGCTTTGTTGGCTTAAGCCAATGATGAAGGGAAGGAGAGTGTTCTCTACTACCTCAGCCATCGTCTGATCCCTGCTGAAGTGAACTACCCACCGTTGAGAAACATTTCCTATCTTTGATCTTCGCCTCCCAAAAGTTACGGCACTATATGCTTTCTCATAAGGTGAACTTGATTTCCAGAACCAATCCACTGTGGTATCTCACGATATGGCCACCGCTATCCGTATGTTTGGCACGTTGGTTCATGATTCTCTCATAGTTTGATATAACATTTATACCTCTCCGTGTGGTTAAATGACAATCATTAGCAGGTTTTTTTAGCAGCACACTCACTTCTTATTGATTCTCTACATAGTGGCGATCTCCCTGATGAGCAAATCATGAACTTAAGGGAGGTTAACAACCGCCGATTGGAGATGTATTTGATGGTGCAGCTTCTTTTCATAAATGGGAAGCATCATGATCTTCTCTTCCAGGAAAGGCAAGGGTAGGAACAGTTCCCTTAACTCCACACTGCGATGTGATGAGATTTGCATACTATCATTCCAATCCCTGCACCAACAATGAAGCTGAGTATAAGGCTTTGATTGTTGGTCTAGAGTTAGCTATTACAGTGTGTGTCAAGAGCATCAACATCTTTGGGGATTCTTAGTTAATCACCAATTAGATTGTCGGGCCCTATAAGATTCTCAAACCCAAGCTTCATCATTATAATGAGTATATCATGAAGCTGTTGGCCCGAATCCTTGAAGTCACCATCTACAAGGTTCCCTGAGTAGAGAACGCAGTAGCAGATGCTTTGGCCAAACTTGCTAAAGAATTGACATGTCCAGAAGATGAGTCCATTCCAATAAGGGTCCAAAATAGACAAGTCTTATCCCTTATTGATGTTGAACTCATCGAGAGACTTTCTCTTGAGGGGGAGGTTGTCGTTGCCTATAAGGACAAGGAGCTGGATTGGAGGAAATTGTTCATAGACTAATTGAACACCGACAAACTACCTCAAAAAAAGTTACAAGCCCATCAGGTGAAACAAAGAGCTCTCTCCTATGCTCTAATTAATGGCACCCTATACCGACAGTCCTTTGATCAAATGTGGTTACATTGTTTAGATAAACACCAAGCCCATGGCATTATAATCAAGGTATATTCAGGTCTATATGGAGCACATCAATTTGGTCAGAAGATGAAGATGAAGATCAATAGACTAGGATATGACTGGCCTTCGATGACTACAGACTACATGGATGTAGCTTGGAGATGCCATCAGTGTCAAGTACACGGTGTAGTCTTACATCAATCACCCAATATTCTACACCCTACATTGGCCTCATGGGCATTTGAGTGTTGGGGTACCGACATTTTGGATCTGATCGATCCTCTTTCTTCCAAGGGTCATCAGTTCATCTTAGCTGCCTCCGACTACTTTTCCAAGTGGGCAGAGGCAATCCCACTCAGGGAGGTCACAGCTCAGCATATGCTTTAGTTTTTTAGGAACCATATCGTTTATAGGTTCAGGGTGACTCGACGAATTATATTCGATAATAGTGCTGCATTCAAAAGCACCAATATTAACAGCTTTTCCAGAAGACATGGTATAGATTGGAGATACTCCACCATCTACTACCCCAGAGTAAATGGCTTAGCAGAAGCATTCAATAAAGCTCCCATCCAAATACTATAGAAGACTCTTGATGACAATAAGCAGTAGTGGAACGAACAGTTGGTTAAAGCCTTATGGGCTTACCGCACCACATACTAAACTCCAACTTAATCCACTGTGTCTTGTTCTACCTTTTGAAGCATTGTTTACTTCTCAAACAACTGAGTTAGGTGTAAGAGAACCTGAGCGGCATCCTTTCTAAGTGGGAATTCTCGGTTGCCACCTGCAGCACCATTTCATCAAATCCCCAATGTGTTTTAGGGTATGTGTGAGAGAACCCAAGAGATGTCATATTTCCTTTAACACAAGCACAAAAACACAAACTTATCTTCTATCTCGAGCAATTTTGATGTGAGAGCAAGCCCCCTGTGGCACTCACTCATTAGCTGCACTAGGTCGGGTCTACATGCTACCTCGCTAGTCTGTCACCCCAGTGGTCACTTGTTTGAAAGATGTGAGTCCCATTTTCTTTCTAACTTGATCATTGCAAACCAACGAGTGCCTTGTTAGTATGGTAGACTTCTTTGCTATACCTGTTGACTTTGTTTAAGAAGATGTGAGTCCCCGAGCTTTCTTCTTGAACTAATCATCATGTACTGACTAGGTCGAGTATATTTGAGGTTTAGCATAAGTCCCCCAGAGGCTCCTTTCCTCTTGACTACATATGAGTCGATATAAGTCCTCCAGCGGCATTCGCTCAGTAGTCGCCCTAGGTTAGATGGCACCTGTCGAGCCGAAGATAAACTATCCCAACAATCAGTTGCGTTATAGGATGATCTGAGTCCCCGAGCTTTCTTCTTATATTGATTATTGCAAATCAATGGGCACCTTAGGTTGGTTGATGTTCGTTATGCTGATAACAACGGTGGATACACCACTCTTGGCAGATGTGAGTCCCCACGGTTTCTCCTTGAGTTGGCCACCAAATAACTATTTAATATATGACTAACCATGTCATCTTCTCCAGGATTTTGGATTAAGCCCTTAGTGGCCCCTCTCCCTGTGGGAATTACATTTGGATCACGTCCTTTGCAACCCCATTTAGACTACCCAGGTTACTCTTGAATCGAATAGTCCCCCTTTCTTGGTAGCCACCCCTGTGGTTGAAGAATTTTTTTAGCGGATACGCAAATTCTCCCTTGGTTCAGTAAATCTGAGATAGGTCTAGGCTGATATAAGCTCCTTCATAGTTTGATCCTTCACAAACCAACATGGCCCATGATAAAATAAACTAAACAAATAAATTAATTAATTTTCTTATGGATTAGGAATTCAAGCCCCCAAAGGGCCCCTTTTCCCAAGCAAGCATCATATCTTTAGAGGCGGTGTGTGAGAACTCCTTATAAATTGCACACTACGAGTTGAGATAATTCCCTGGGTCAATACTCACTCTGTAGTCACCCTTAGGTTGAGTTCAATCTATTTTTCCACAAGTAGGTTACCCCGGTAGTCATTCTGCTTTGGAAGATGTAAGACTATGACACATTCTTTCTAGCATGACTGTCGCAAACCAACGGGCAGCCCTAGGTCGGGATCGATTTGTTGCCCAAAGCAACCGATCGCCCTAGTGGTCTTTTATAGTGGAAGATGTGATCCCCCAATCTTTCTTCTCTTGAATTGATCTTTGTAAACTGAAAGGCACTCCTTTCGTCGGATAGCTCTCCCATCGGTCGGGAAGCTACTCCCTCTAGTCCAATAAATCTGAGATAGATCTTGGCTAATATAAGCTCCTTCTCTATGTGACCCATCACAAAATAAAGGAATCTATCAAAATAAATAAATAAATAAATGAAACTAATCTTGACTATTTTTGAGCTGATTTAAATCCCGCAGTAGTATTCACCCAATAGTCAGCCCTAGGTCGGGTTGATTTATTGCTTTGCCAACCGATCACCCCAGTGGTTCCTTATTTTGGAAGATATGAGACTGCGTGCTTTCTTCCTAACTTGACCATTGCACACTGAAAGGCATCCCTCTGGTTGGTTAGTCCTACCTTGTGGTTGGTAGACTATTCCCTTTAGATAGGTAAATCTGAGTTAGCTTAAGGACACCACGGCCACTACTCAGTGCACCCCATCGCAAATCGATGGGATCCATCAAAACATTTAAAAAATGAAATTAATCTTGACTATCTTTAAGTTGATCTAAGTCCCCCAATAGTATTCACTCAATATTTAGCCCTAGGTTTGGTTCAATCTGTTGCCTTTCCAATGGATGACCCCAGTAACTGGTCCCTTATTTTGAAAGATGTGAGTCCCCGCACTTTCTTCCTAACTTGACCATTGCACACCGAAAGACATTCCTTTGGTTGGCTAGTCCTACTATGTGTTTGGTAGACTACCCCTTTGGATTGGTAAATCTAAGTTAGGTCTAGGCCTCTATGGCTCCTACTCAGTGCGATCCATCGAAAACCAACAGGGCCTATCTCAAAATCCAAAACCTAAAAATATGAAACAAATTCAACCCACCTCCCTCAGTGGAGTCAAACAACAAATAAAATAAATGAAAATCCCACGGGACATGGAGCACAATTGCTATTGGAGAAGAGGCACATTATTCTAGAGAATCCCATGGGATCACTTTCACAGATGAAAATCTTCTTTTGGGGCACATGGAGCACCGTCCCCTCTATATTACAGTGGATATGTGGATTCAGACTTGCCAGAGTTCTCATCAAACCAGGTGCGTCGATGAACATTATGAGTCTAAAGACCCTTGCCTATTGGAGGATCAACATCTCCACACTCTGAGGAGATCGGATGATGTTGAGAGGATTCAATGTACAAGGCAAGTGGGCTTTAGGTTCCATAGAGTTACATTTGGAGATAAGTGACTGGAAGACTGAAACCAAGTTTTATATCATTGATTTGAATACTTCATTTACCGCTTTGCTTGGTAGGCCTTGGATACATCAGAGCAAGATGATTCCATCCTCCCTCTATCAGTGCATTAAATTCAGGAAGGATGGGATTGAGTATTATGTCAAAGGAGATGAAAAGCTATTTTTAGCTAGAGAGGTTGAGATATATGAGGATGCAACCTACTATCTTCCTCAAAACACCTTTTCTCGTGAACTTGGACAAAATTCAAATTCAAAAGAAAAAGAAAATGAAGAAAAAGAAAAAGCAAAAGAAAAAAGAAAAGAAAAATGAAAATTCATGTAAACAAGAAAGGGAAATTGAAGAAGAAATAGAGTCACATATCACATTCCACCCACAGTTCATTTTATCGTATGGACATTTAGGTAAGATGACTTGACCTCCACCAGGCAGAGGTAGTTTCATAGGTGCAAGACCCCCTAGTTGGCAATCAGCCAACATGGGTTATCTTCCAGTTCATAGGAGTACCCCTACTATTCATATAGACTTGGAATCTAGCTCGGAGGATGAGTCCAATGTGATTAGCATACCAGCCAACCCCTCTCAGCGGGTTTCATTGGAGGTGACACTCAAGCTAGATAGCGATGAAGATCGAGCCTCCAGATAAAGCAAAGTATTCAAATCAAATGTCTGTAAAACTATCAGGTAGCAGTTAGGAACTGTAGCTCTAACCTCACTTTCATCTCAAAAAGTTGAAGGTTAAGTAGTTAAGGAAGCCCCGAGTTTTCCAGAGATATGAAGCCAAAGAGATTCTTTTTGGGATCATCCTACTCAAGTCCTCAAGTTGATGTAGAACTTGATGAGAATTCATATAAAGAATTAATGGAATTACCTTTTGATTGGTACTCACCTTGTGATATTAATCTTGCAAAGAAGGGCTTGATTCCTTATTCACGGTCTAAGTATAAGTTTGAGTACTTTGAAAAGCTATGCAACAAAATAGACAGGGATACACAATCAAGATCTAGACTAGGATTCGATATAGTCAGTCTAGTCAATGAGGATGATTACTGCTTAGTTGTCACCAACCATCTAGAGTCTGATAGGTTCTTTACACCCCAAACCAACTCTTATAAGGATGTGTGTTTAGAAATCTCAAATGATCCAGATGATCTCCAAATCAAAGATGCATCACTAGAATTTGTAGAGGAGATCCATTCAACAATTGACAAGCTTAAAAAAATCAACCTCGGGATAGAAGAAAATCCAAGCCCAACATACATCAATTCATTATTGAATGAAGAAGAAACCAATGACTTAGTTAGGCTATTAACTGAGTTTAAGGACTGCTTTGCATGGAGTTATGAAGAGATGCCTGGATTAGCTCCTGACATAGCAGTCCATAAACTAGCAATAGATCCTAGTGTTAACCCTATCAAGCAAGCTCCTATATGCATGCGATTAGAAATTGAACAACAGGTCATTCCTAAAGTCAAGAAACAGATCGATGCTAGTTTTATCAGGGAAGGAAAATACCCTACCTAGTTAGCTAGTGTCATCCCAATTAACAAGAAGAATGGTCAAATTCATATTTGCATCAATTTCAGAGACTTAAATAAGGCATGTCCTAAGGATGAGTTTCCCCTTCCTATACCAGAATTTATGGTGGACATCACCTCATCTCATGTAATTTTCTCCTCTATGGATAGGTCATCTACTAACAACCAAATTAAGATGGCCCCTAAGGATGAAAGAAACACTGCTTTTTGAACCAAGATCAGAATCTATAGTTATAGGGTCATACCTTTCAGCCTTAAAAATGCTGGTGCTACATATCAACAAATCCTGACTCAGATCTTCAACGAACTCATCCATCATCAGGTTGAGTGCTACATTGATGATTTAGTAGTCAAGAGCAGAGAAAAGGAAGACCATCTCTTTAACTTGAGAGTAATTTTTGAATGGTTAAGATAATACAATCTCAAAATAAATCCCCTGAAGTGTGCATTCGGAGTAGTTTCAAGAAAATTCCTTAGGTTTGTTGTCTGACACCAGGGAATAGAAGTACATCCAGAAAAGATCAAAGCTATCTTAGAAATGACACCTCCTTAAAGTTTAACTTAACTCAAAACTTTCCAAGGATGGTTGGCGTATCTAAGATGCTTTATTTCCAACCTATCGTGGAGATGCAAGCCATTCTCAACACTTGTCAAAAAGGATGCTAAGTTCAAGTGGGAAGACAAGTGTCAGCATGCCTTTGAAGATATCAAGCTACACTGCTACATTAGATGACTCTCTCGGTGCTTTGTTGGCCCATGCCAATGATGAAGGGAAGGAGAGTGCTTTCCACTATCTCAATCATCGTCTAATCCCTACTGAAGCAAACTATCCACTCATTGAGAATTATTTCCTAGCTTCGATCTTTGCCTCCCAAAAGCTACGACATTATATGCTTTCTCATAAGGTGAACTTGATTTCTAGAACCAATCCACTAGTATTTCATGACACGGCCAATGCTATCCAGATGTTTGGTACATTGGTCTATGATTCTCTCATAATTTGATATCACATTCGTACCCCTCGGTGCAATAAAAGGATAAGCACTAGTGGATTTCTTAGCAGTATACCCACTTCTTGATGATTCTCCGCTTAGTGATGATCTCCCTGATGAGCAAATCATGAACTTAGGGGAGGTTGAAAACTGCCAATAGAAGATGTATTTTGATGGTGCAGCTTCATTTCATAAAGGGGATGCACCACGATCTACTCTTCCAGGAAAGGCAGGGTTAGAAATAGTTCTCTTAACTCTAGACCGTGATGTGATAAGATTTGCATACTATCTTTTCAATACCTGTACCAACAATGAAGCCAGTATGAGGCTTTGATTGCCCATCTAGACATAGCTATTATAGTTTGTGTCAAGAGCATCAACATCTTTGAGGATTCTCAGTTGGTCATCAATCAGATTGTCAGGTCCTACAAGGTTCTCAAACCCAGGCTTCATCATTACCATGAGTATACCATAAAGTTGTTAGCCCAAACTCCTGAAGTCACCATCTATAAGATTTCCCAAGCAGAGAACACTGTAGGAGATGCGTTGGTCAAACATGCCAAAGAATTGGCATGTCTGGAAGATGAGTCCATTCTAATAAGAGTCCAAAATAGACAAGTCTTATCCTTTATGGATGCTGAACTCATCGAGAAACTTCTTCTTGAGGGGGAGGTTATCATTGCCTATAAGGACAAGGAGCTGGATTGGAGGCAACCATTCATAGACTAATTGAACATCGGCAAACTACCTCAAGAAAAGTCACAAGCCCATCAGGTGAAACATAGAGCTCTCTCCTATGCTCTTGTTGATGGCACTCTATACCGACGGTCCTTTGATCAAATGTGGTTATGTTGTTTAGATAAACATGAAGTCCATTGCATTATAATTGAGGTACATTTAAGTCTATGCGGAGCACATCAATCCAATCCAAAGATGAAGATGAAGATCAAGAGACTATGATACTACTAGCCTTCGATGATTATAAACTACATGGATGTAGCTAGGAGATGCCATCAGTGCTAGTTACACGGTGTGGTCTTACATCAACCACCTAACATTCTAAACCCTATATTGGCCTCATATCCATTTTAGTGTTGGGGTACTGACATTGTGGGTCTGATCGATTCTCCTTCTTTCAAGGGTCATCGGTTCATCTTAGCTGCCACCGATGACTTTTCCAAGTGGGCGAAGGTAATCCCACTCAGAGAGGTCACAGCTCAACATGTGTTTCAATTTTTTAGGAATCATATCGTATATAGATTTGAGGTGCCTCAATTAACTGCATTTGATAATGGTACTGCATTAAAAAGTACCAAGATCAACAACTTTGCCAGAAAACATGGTATAGATTGGAGATACTCCACCATCTATAGCCCCAGAGCAAATGGCTTTGCAGAAGCATTCAACAAAACTCTCATCCAAATACTAAAGAAGACTCTTGATGACAATAAGTGGTAGTGGAATGCGCAGTTGGTTGAAGCCTTGTGGGCTTACTGCACTACATACAGAACTCCAACTCAATCTACCATATTTTCTTTAGTGTATATGTTGAAGCCATTCTACCTTTAGAAGTTCAACTCTCATTACTAAGGATAGCATTAGGTAGCAAGATTACTACAGAACAGAATGCAAAGTTGTTGTTAGAAGAGCTTGAAGGTTTGGAGGAGAGTCACCTACGGGCATGCCAGAACCTCGAGTTGTACAAGGCCAAAGTAGGTAAACTTGTGTTAGTCCTAAGGAGACTAATTATTGCCCACTGAAAGATGGGAGGCAAGTTTGAACCCACTTGGGAAGGCCCCTATGTCATAGAGAAGGCCTACTAAGGAGGATCTTATCAACTCATTTGTAAAGGGGAACACCCGATGCTTCTAATTAATGAGCTCTATTTGAAGAAATATTACCCATAAAATATGTTTGAAAATAATTATCAACAAAAGAACAAAAATTTGATTCCTTTTCATGAAAATATTCTCTTCTTTTGAAGCGTTATTTGCTTATCTTGCAAATCTGTCGTGACGTGTCTAGGATAGGGGTAAGAGTCCCCCAGTAGCATATTATCCCTCTTTCACAACACCAACACAATTAAACACAATCTCCAGGTGCGATTAGAATAGGTTTGAGATAACCCAAGAGGCATCCTAGTTCAATTAGCACAACTGAGTTAGGTGTAAGAGAGCCCGAGCGGCATCCTTTCTTAGTGGGAATTGTCAGTTGCCATCCATGGCACCATTTCATCAAAATCCCCAGCATGTTTTAGGGTAGGTGTCAGAGAACCCAAGAGACGTCCTATTCGCTTTAACACAAGCACAAAAAAACACACATATCTTTTGTCTAGGGCTATTTTGATATGAGAGAAAGACCCCTGTGGCACTCACTCATTAGATGCTCTAGGTCGGGTCTACATGCTACCTCGCTAGCCTATCTCCCTAGTGGTCACTTGTTTGAAAGATATGATTCCCCATTTTCTTCTAACTTAATCATTGCAAACCAACGAGTGCCTTGTTAGTATGGTAGATTTCAATGCCTAGTCAATAAGCTATCTCATGTTGATTTTGGTTAAGAAGATGTGAGTCCCTGAGCTTTCTTCTTGAATTAATCATCATGTACTGACTAGATCGAGTATATTTAAGGTTTGGGTAAGTCCCCCAGAGCCTCCTTTCCTCTTGAACACATTTGAGTCGAAATAAGTCCTCCCGGCGGCATTAACAACCTAGGTGAATTAGACCTATCGAGGCAAAACGGACAATCCTATCAATCAGTTATTTATAGGATGATGTGAGTCCCAGCTTTCTTCTGTCTGATTAGCAAAGCGATAAACCTTAGGTTGGTTGATATTCTATCGATAGAGACTGCGGATACACCACTCTTGGTAGATGTGAGTCATTATGCTTTCTCCTTGAGTTGGCCACTGAATACCTATTTGATATATGACTAACCATGTCATCTTCTCCAGGGTTTTGGATTAACCCCTTAGCAGCCCCTCTCCCTATAGGCATTCTATTTAGATCACATCCTTTGCGACCCCATTTAGACACTACTCGGGTTACTCTTGGATTAGATAGTCCCCCTTTCCTGATTGTCACCCATGTGGTTGGAGAATTCGTTCAGCGGATATGCAGATTCTCCATTGGTTGAATGTCGAGATAGGTCTGTTATATATATCTAAGTTTAATCACTCGCAAATTAATAGGGCCCGCGATAAAACAAATTAAATAAACAAATAAATTAATTTCCTTGTGGATTAAGAATTCAAGCCCCCAAAGGGCCCCTTTTCCCAAGCAGGCATCCTATCTTTTAGGGCAGTGTTAGTAGAACTCCCTATTGGAATTTCCTGACTACCTAAGTTGAGATAAATCCTTAGGTTGGTACTCACTCCGTAGTTGCCCTTAGGTTGGGTTCAATCTATTTTTCCACAAGCAGCTTACCCGGTAATCATTCCACTTTGGAAGGTGTAAGACTATGACACATTCTTTCTGGCATGACTATCGCAAATCGATGGGCAGCCCTAAGTCGAGATTGATTTGTTCCCCAAAGCAACTGATCACCCTAGTGGTCCTTGTAATGGAAGATGTGAGCCCCTGAGCTTTCTTCCCTTGAATTAATCATTGCAAACCAAAAGGCACTCCTTTGGTCGGATAGCTCTCCCATCGGTCGGGAAGCTACTCCCTTTGGTTCAGTAAATCTGAGATAGGTCTTGGCTAATATAAGCTCATTCTCAGTGTGACTCATTGCAAACCAATGGAATCTATCAAAATAAATAAATTTAAAAAATAAAACTTATCTTGACTATTTTTGAGCTGATCAGTATTCACTCAATAGTTAGCCCTAGATCAGCTTCAATTTATTTCTTTACTAATCGATCACCCCAGTGGTTCCTTATTTTGAAGATGTGAGTCCCTACGCTTTCTTTCTAACTTGACAATTGCATACTGAAAGGCATCCCTCCTGTTGGTTAGTCCTACCTTATGGTTGGTAGCCTATTCCCTTTGCATATGTAAATCTGAGTTAACATAAGGCCACCACGGCCCCTACTCAATGCAGTCCATTACAAACTAATAGGATCCATAAAAATATTTAAAAAATGAAATTAATCTTAACTATCTTGGAGTTGATCTAAGTCCCCCAACGGTATTCACTGAATAGTCAGCCCTAGGTTAGGTTTGATCAATTTCCTCGCCAATGGTTCACCCCAGCAACTGGTCCCTCATTTTGGAAATTGTGGGTGTTCCTGACTTCATCATTGCACACCGAAAGGCATCCCTTTGGTTGGCTAGTCCTACTATGTGTTAGGTAGACTACCCCTTTGTATTTGTAAATCTGAGTTAGGTCTAGGCCTCCGTGGCTCCTACTCAGTGTGATCCATCACAAACCAACATGGCCCATCTCAAAATCCAAAACCTAAAAATCTAAAACAAATTCAACCCACCTCCCTTAGTGGAGTCAAACAACAAATAAAAAAATCCAGTCAACATCTCCTAATGGAGTCAATCAAATAAAAACAATCAAAATAAGTCAAAACAAATCTAACCTTTCATCCACTTGTGGATGATTTGAACATGTTTCCCTAGTGCAAGGTTCATATACTCTATCCCTTGTGGATTCCTCCTTCCCTCTCTTATGTTCTTGACATGAGTAGAGTCACATTGCACTAAGCTCTGGATTTCTTCTACACCTTGGGTTAGGAGTAGACTGCTTCTATTAGTGCTTATGATCATTTGGTGTTGTAGATCATTTCGATCAACACTAATACATGCGGTGTTCCTTGTCAGTCAGACCGCACCTATTGGGCGGCCTTTGTTGACCTCATTTTTAGGATGAACTCTCAACCCCTCCATCTTAGACATAGGACTTCTCTTAGACTTTAAGAGTTCCTTAGTCTTAATACACATCTAGTGATTTGGTGAACACTCAACCTAGCCCTAGAGACTTAGAAGTGTTATCCATAGGAATAGGTCATGCCTTAGGGGTGTAAGAAAAATTTACCTACCCTATAGCTTGAGCCAAATTCCTAACTTCCTCCCTTCAAGTCAAACTCCAAATCAAACTAAATCTAAACTCCAAATCAAATCAACATCAAAACTTAAATTAATTCCAACCTAATTAATTTTCTCAAACTCAAATCAATTCCAAATGATTGAAGCTTATGATTGAAATTCAAGTTCAAAAATCTTTCCTAAGTCACTTTGATTCTATCTTATGGACTTAGCCTAAATCAAATCTAAATCAATTCAAATTCAAAGAATTTTCTTATAACCCATTTATATTTTCATTTACATTCATAATTATAAATGAAATTTAAATTCAAAAATCCAAAAACAAACTTAAAACTCAAACACAAATTCAACCAAAATCTAACCTAAGCCTTTCAAGTCAAAATCTTGAACTTAGCCAAATCAATTTCAAATCAAGCCAAACCCTTTATTTTTCTTCATCATTTAATTAACCCTTCAATCATGAATCCAAATATAAATTCAAACTTCAATTCAAAATCCAAAAAAAAAATTCAAAATACAAACTCAAATTCAACCAAAATCTAACCTAAGCCTTTCAAGTCAAAATCTTGAACTTAGCCAAATAAATTTCAAATCAAGCCAAATCCTTAATTTTTCTTCATAATTCAATCAACCCTTCAATCATGAACCAAAATATAAATACAAACTCCAATCATCAAACCAAAACTAAATTTGAAAATCAAACCCAAGTCGAACTCATGTTCACCCTTTTGAACTTGAAATAGTCAAATTAATCAAAAAATATTTGACTTCAAACCACTTGTAAATAAATTTATATTTCAACCATAAGTCCATATGTGAGTTCAATCAAACCCAAATCAAGTTTTAACCAAGCCATTTGACCTACTTAGGTTCACTTGACCCAAAGTGGCCTAAAGTACCCTTATAAGCCAAATTCTAATCCAAACCAAATTAGATTGAACTAAGCCAACCTAAGCCTCACATTCTAAGCAACAATCATCGTGAGATGATCAATCACTCAAATTGGGTCAAACCAACTCAAACTTAAGGCTTGACCAAGTCAACACTTAGCCAAAATGAAATCTAAACTAGCCAAAATCCACCATAGGCCAAATTGATTGAAACCATTGATCAAAACTCATTCATGATCAATGTTTGAACTTGGCCCAATCATCATTTGAGCCCAACCTAGCCCAATTGGCCACTTGACCCAAGTTGACCCAACTTGACCTAAAAAGCCAAAATGTGTCAAAACTTGATCTAAGCCAAATTGATTGAAACCAATAGGTGAACTTCATTCTAAATCACTTATTGAACTTGACCAAAGCCTCAATTGGCCAACTAGACCCAACCTAGCCCAATTGACCATGAGCCCAACTTGACTTAAAAGATCATTGAGCAAAATCCAAATATAAACCAAATTGATTGGTAACAAAGATACCAATACATTTCAAATGATCAACCAAACATAAACCAACCCATGACCTAACCCAAATAGATCAAATGGGTCAAATTGATCAACTAGACCCACTTGACCTAAATGAAATCAAATGAACCAAATTCAAATACAAGGCAAATTGAACCAAGCCAATGATGCAAAAATATTTCAAATGGTCATATGAACTTGACCCAACCCTTGGTTTGACCAAATTTGACCAATTGGTCAACTTGGCCCAAGTTGACCCATTTTGACCTAAATGGGTCAACATGAGCCAAATCATATCAAACCAACTCCAAATTCAATGAAACTTGGCTTAACCCATTTTTCCATCATACCAAACATATTCAAAATGAAATCCAAGCCAAATGAATATTTTACCCCTAGGCCATAGGGTAACCTAAAATCTAAACTAATTCAACTTTGGTCAATTCCTTTTCATGGATACTTGGCATCCTCTTAGTGGAGCAAATGGTCACTAATTGACATGGTGCACAATACCCAATGGGTTTGACCCAAGGCTAAAATTAACCCCATGGACATGAGCACATGGGAATCCATCCTTCGCTCATTTCAAGCACATGGGAGCTCCACTACTCCACTACACACTCAAAACTGAATTCCATGCCACTCCTAATAGCCTAACAAACCCATTGCATGAGGTATATTGGATCAAAATGGCATGAGAGCTTGCGGTCATCCGATTCACCTAGGGGGAGATATACTCCCCCTAATTTTACTTGAATTGCAATCTCTTCTATTCAATTGAAGCATAAGAACTCAGAGGAAATGATTCCAAGCTCCCCTAAAGTTTCCTAAGCATTTTCCATTTCCCCATTTTTTGGATTTCTTCAAATCAAAAATAGGAGAGTACAAGTGAAATTCAATCTCACTCAACTCTCCACTAGAGCTTAATTCCTCTTTCAAGCTTCTTGAGAGGATCAAATTGAACTTGCCTAAAGCTTAATCCAACTCCTCAAGCCACGGGAAGAGTGCTCTTGATCAAAGCTGAGCCCAATTGAAGGAGATCTTGGTCCATAGGAAGATCCACTCAACCAAATCACCTCAAATCTTCAACATGGCTTCATCTTCATTAGACGAAGCTACCTCAATGAATTCGAACACCAGTGATAGCCTTCGGTAAGGTATGCCATCAACCCGAGCATAAATTAGGTATGGTGTGGTCCTTTGTGAAAGAAATTCTCACCTCATGAGAATTTGACAATTGGATGTAATCTCAATTGCATGATGATTGTGTGGGCTGATTTTGAGTTCAATCTGAGCTTAATTGAGCTCAGATTTTGCCCTAAAGGGTGGACGGATGTCCTCTCCCACAGGGAAACTCAATCACAAATCATGGGCCATCCATCCATGCATTTTGGATGGACGGCCATGATCAAGATGCGTAAGATCCCTGATTTAATCCCTTTAATACCGTGGGCTTGATCTCAACAGTCCGATCATTGATTGGATGGATGAGGAGAAAGCGCATAGCACTGCCATTGATGCGGTGCTATGATGTGACAACTTAAGTGGCCTCTCCCATCCTGCCATGTGAAAAGCGCATGTCACGTCAGTGGTTCACATGGCACTAACGGGATTAGTCACATAATTAGAGATTAATTAAAATAAGCTTGGAAACTTCAAATATTCATAACTAATTGTAGAAAAATAAAAAAAATACAAAAAAAGCACTGGAAAGGTAATTAAAGAGGAATATTTTAAAATTAATTTCACTTGATTTTGAACACTAATATTTTCTGAATTAAGGTTTTATTCAGAATGTAATTACATTAATTACTCCCTAATTATTTCACTAATTAATTCCAAACTTCCTATGATTGATTAATGGGATGACCTCTGTCTCCCTTGATTTTCTTGGAGTTTATTAATTGATTAATTAGTGTAATTGCTTGGCTCATTCCTAATTACTCTCTTAATACATTAAATAATTAATTAACCTTTTAAATAGTGATAAATTCACTAATTAATTTTGCTAATTACCTTAGGATAGTGAATGGGGTTAGGGAATGGGTTTAGGGGTTCTTTGCCATATATTTTTCCCTAAGTTTATTTAATTTGGATTAAAATCTAATTAAGGTGCAAAATTAATTAAATAATTTAATCATTTAATAAAATGGCTTAATTAATCAAAATTTTAAAATCAAAACACTCCAGAACTTAACTAATTCATCTTGGGGAGATGTTGGGTGTTCAATAACCCAAGTGGCCTAAGGAAATCAAAATCCAACCCACATCTGTGGGAAGGATTATGAAAGTACTTAAATTAAACCTTTAACTTAATTAATCACTAATTATGAGCCAATTGTATAACACTATTTCTTTCCTAGGCTCATAATTATGTGATTAAATATGTTGAAGTGGTGTAGGTAAGGGGTAATTAACACACTTAATTCACACCTTAACCTAATCAAGGCATAAAATTGATCTAATCACCTAAAAATTAAACTTAAATAACTCACACATGGGGGAATGGGTTAGGACCAGCAAACTCATCTCACATTTCTCAAATTGAAATCAAACTCAAACAAAATTCAAACTCCCTTTAAAATAAATTTGATTTACTTTAAATAATCTTATCCATAGGATTGTCTTTAGGAATTAATTAGGGTGGATGACCTTATATTGCTTTCATCACTTTATTTCTTTCATTATATGCTAAATGTGTATGCAATATGAAAATCATGCATTCATACCTTTTTAAAAATCAAATTAAAAATGAAATATTACCTTTATGTCAAATTGCATGTTTTGGCTAAAGTAAGAATATGAATGGTTATTATCATAATTAAATCTAACATTACTTTTAAAGCTTATGAATCAAACATCAAAACTGAAAGGTATGCTATTTATAAGTACTAATGAGCTTGCATATGAATAGTATAAAATGTGTTATGTGATTTTCCCTCTCTTCCTTAACATAGAATTGTATAGGATTTGAAAAGTGCATAGTCCATTTGAAAAGGACATAACACTTGCTTAAATCTATTCTTATACACTCTTATGTCATGACTTAAGAAGGAATTCTACATCACACACATAAATTAAATAATCAAACCAAAATCAAACAAACATAAACTTTTGCATCTTTCTTTTTTCCATTTATTTCCTTTGTACATGCATATGTATTTAAGGAAAGTGGTATATTAGTCTGGACAACCTTGGGGTTACAAGGCTTTAAGTAGCCCTAAGTACGTCATATACTTGACACTCCTAGTGCTAACAATGGTGCCGTAGTCACTTATGCCTTTCATACATATAAATGTGCATGTAGAAATGGATAAAAGAATCACCCTTTTCTACTTAACAAAATCATGCATCATAAAGCATCCAAATTTTCTTAAGTAACACTACTTAGCATTCATCATTAAGGTGTGCTAAACATTCCCATTTTCATGTATAGATATGCTTAGGATTCATCCATATGCATGTTGCACATGTTGGGAAAGAAATGAAGTGATGTGTGCTATGTGATGGTATTTCACTTTACTTAATCTTAAAATATCTTTCTTTTTGAATAGGTTTATTTAGGAAAAATCTAAACTTAGGATTAATTAAAATACATAATAAAAATTCACTAAATAAAAATTAAATATAAATCTACCTTAGAAATGACTTACGGGAAAGAGAAGTTATCTTCTCTTTTCCTCTCTTTACAATACCTAGTAATTAATTGTAGGTTCATTCAAACCAGATCAAAATACAAAATAAAATTAACCAAATCAATTAAATAACTTAAATGAAACCACCTTCTAAGTTGAACATATTCATGCTTAGAAAATCTAAACCTTAAAGCCATAGCTAAGCATACCACACTAACCTTAACTAGCACACACATAAAGATAAAGTCACCATTTCTAGCTTTAGGTTGGGGTGGTGCATAGTTTGATGTTTTCTTTTATTTTGTGCTATTATATTTTAGTCTGGATGTTAGGGTGTATGTGCCTAGATAGAATGGTAGGATGATTTAGTCTAATCATTATCTTCGGTAGAGGATTGTGCTTAAAAGCCATTATAATAAAAATATAAAATTGCTTTTACTGTGCGGTGCTTATATCCCTAAGCATAATCCAAAATAGGCTAGGTGGACTTGGTTACCCATGTGTAGGGTATTAAGCCCAATTTATATATATACATGCTTGGGATTGTATGGTTTGTTTAATTAATCTCTATTTTGCTGGTGTTAGTTAGTTTTATTTTTTTCCCTTTTTCATGAAATTTTATAATTAGGATTTTGGAATGATTGTTATCAGGGATTAGGATAAGCATTGGTTATAATATTACATCTTATGGACCATATGAAGCTTTTGGAGCAACCACATTCCAACCTTCCAAAAGAAGGAACCAAAAGAAGAAAGAAGAAAAAAGAAAGAAGAAATGAAGAATGAAGACCCCCATAATATGAATTTCTTCCTTAATTATAATTAAATCATTTATAATATGGGTTGTATAAGGGTAAAGCTCAGCTACCCAATTTGTTTTCAGGTTTGTGAGGGGGAGCCCGACCATAAATGGCTTCTTATTCTTTTGCGCTAATTTTATAAATTGATTGATGTTTGTTTAACTTATGCATTAAGATGACATTTTTTTCTTACTTTCATCCTTGCTTTGATGTATGGCCTAGATGATGATTAGGCTCTTAGGAAAAATAAACCTTCTACTAAATTAATCAACTCAAAACTAAAAAAAATAAATAACTCATAATCTTACCTAAAGCTTAAGCTATAAATCAAGATAAAAGAATTAGCAACCCCTTAGTTAGATGTTGTCTTACTTTCCTAACATCATGCATAAAAAGTATATTGCTTCACTCTTGATTGGAGGGATTCCACCTTTGCTAGAGAACTTGGCTTGACCTATGAGAGCCATGGTGGAAACGCACCTCCTTATCTTGCTGATTTTGGCCCACAAACTAATTTTTCATGCATTAGGCATAAAGAATCCTATAGTCTATGTCAAATTGATTATCCAAAATAGAAATAAAATATATGAAAAATTTTCAATAGATTTAAGTCATTAAAGCATGCTATATATGATCTAATCTCTTAGGGAGTGTGTTTAAGGACTTAGTCTCTTTCTAAATAAACAACAGCTTAGCTATCTTGCAAAAGCATTTAACTTGCCTATATATTTTAAAATCGTAGGAGGAGTTAGTTGACAACCACCCTCAGGCGATTGTAAGTCTAACAGTCGGGTGGTTTATCCTCTCTTGTGGAGATAAATCAAATACCCATTTTCACCTTAGATTTAGGTTATGCTTTTAGACCCGCCAAAGCTCCTTGGATTTAGGTTCAAAGGTTGCTACTTTCATTTGCGTGCTACGAGCATAAATCCTCACCTCCTAGGAATTTCCATAACCTTGTATTATGGAATTGTAAGCCTTACATTTCAAATAAAAATTAAACTCAAACAAATTAATTCAATTTCAAAAATGTAAAACCCCACCATAAGATAGTTTGGGGTGCTTACTTGGCTTCCTAGTATCTTAAGCACTCCCTACTTATTTTCATTTGGCTTCAATAAGAACTCCCTCCTCTTGATCGATCCCTCTTGACTTTCTAAAAATAAACTAATCGATTGATAGTCCTACCTTTCAAAATCTTTGGCGACAATAATCATTTACCTTAATCGAGAGTATTCCTAAGGAATCTTGTTCCTTTGGATGTAATTAACTATGGGGGCTTGCCCCTATAAGGAACTTAACAAACTTGGTTTAAAATAAACCTTTCTTTACTTTTTCATATAAAGTAGGGGAAGAATCTATGGTACATTCCGAAGACCCATAATCCTTAGGAGTCCTTATTGAAGTGATTAGGTCAATTATAGGTTGGTGACTTCTATCTCTCGAAATAGTACACCTCTCCTTAATATCATACCCGATCACGCTAATAATAACATCTATGGATCTACGTGGTATCCCAAAAAGCATATATTTCAATTTTCATTTATCCTCTTTCTAAAAATAAGGGTAGATGAAGGTAGAGATATAATTTTTCACCACAGCCAGACGTGCATTATCTTCAGTTCCTAAGTTGATTTCTTTAAGCTCGTCAATGGTTAATTTGATCTTCTTTTCAAACTCTAGTGGTGCATCTCTAACTTCAACAGCATCTGGATCATCTAAAGTTTCTAAACAAACCTCCTCATATGAGTTAGCATGATTTGAAAAGAACTATCAAATTTTAAATGATTGGTGATGACTAGGCAATGATTGTCATCATTGACTAGACTCATAGTACCAAATCCTAGTCTTGTTCTTGATTGAGTATGTCTACTTTGGTTATCCCATAACCTTTCAAACTAGTCCAACCTATCTTTAGACCAAGTATGTGGGATTAATCCCTTCTTTGCTAAGTTAAGAACACAAGGAGAGTACCAATCAAAAGATAATTATATTATTTCTTTATATGAATCATCGCCAAGTTCTACATCAACTTCTTGACTTGAGGATGATGCTCCCAAAAAGAACATCTAAGTCCTCCCATTTGTGGATAACTTAGGGGCTTTCTTCACTACCAAACCCTCAACTTTCTAAGATGAAAGTGAGGTTAGAGCTAAGGTTCCCAATTGACTCCTGACTGTTTAATATGTAGACTTGGATACATTTATGCTTTGCTTTGGAGCCTAGTCTTCATCACTATCATGCTCCAATGTCACCATGAAAGGAATCCACTATTGTGAAGAACTGGCTGGTGTGCTAACCACATAAGACTCATCCTCTAAACTAGATTTTAAGTCTATGTGGATAATAGGTACTCAGTGGTGGGACATACCTCCATTCGGGTGGCCAATAGAGGCTTTCCACCGCCTGAACTATCCTCACTGGTGGAGGTTGAGTCATCCTACCCATGTGTTCGAATGGAGTAACGAATTGTGGGTGAAATATAATGTCAGGCTCTATGTGTTCCCCTGAGTCCATATCTCACACTCCTTTATTTTCTTCTTCTATTTATTTTTTACTTTTCTTTTTCAAATTATTTTTCTTTTTTTTTGGGTCCCTCTTAGGGATCTTGACTAGATTCAAGAGAATGGACTTATTGATTTTGGGACTGAAACTAGGTTGCATCCTTATATATCCCGACCTCATGAACTATGAAGGGCTTGAGATCTCCTTTGATGTAGTACTCAATTCCATCTCTTATGAACTTCATGCACTGATGTAGAGATGATGGAACTGTGTTGTTCTAATGTATCCATGATCTCCTAAGCAAATCATTGAAAGATGTACCTAAGTCTATGATATGAAACTTGGCTTCAATCTTCTAATCATCAATCTGTAATGGAAACACTGTGGAGCCTAAGGCCCTCTCTCCTTATTCATTGAATCCTCTCAACATCATCCTTTCCTTTTGTAGTTTAGAGATGTCGATCCTCAAGTAGGAAAGGGTTCTTAAACTCATAGTTTTGACTAATGCACCATAGTCAACTAGAACTCTTGATATCTTGTATCGGTCAACATTCACTGTAATGTAAAGAGGGCGGTTGTGCTTGGTCATTCCTAGAAGCAAGTCTTCATCACTGAATGTAACTCCTAAGATTTTCTTTGAGCTCTGTGCCTCCTCTTTAATAGCGATCAGCTGAGCTAAGCATATTTCTAGGTCAAGAAGAGTCTTGTCTAGAGATTCTCTCATCTCTTTGGATAAGACCAGGGCATCGTAAATGCTTAACTTAGCTGGCAACTTTCTAAGATGTGCTAGAATATTGTAATCAACCTTGACTTGGTCCTCCACAAGCATATCCATAGGTGTAGCATCCTATGGAGAGGCTATCTGCTCATTAAAACCAATGACTTGTTTACCATTATTGAGAGGTGCTACCCTATGAGGTAGAACTTTTCCAGTACATAGGTTGACTTTAGTGACTTCTTGGAATGATAAACTTGTGGAAAGGTTTACCTTCTCATCAAGCATACCTACAACTTCTCCTATGGGATCCTTGGAGTCAGTTGACTCCAAGTCAATCTCAAGAGGTGAACCTAATTGATTTAGAAAAGGAAAGTCCAATTCTGAATGAGAAGAGAATGGATCAAAATGACTATAGCTATCATTATTATTTTCTAGACTTGGAGAGTTTTCAAGAGAAATAAAATCTAAAGTATCAGAAGTGGACAAGATGTAAGTAAAAGCTTTCTTCATTAAATTCTTTTTAGGTGGAGGTACATGATAGAAATTTAACAAAGTAAGCAAGGTAAGGGATTTAATATCCTTGTCCCCTGATACAATGCTCCTGTTGGTAGAACATGAGCTGGCAAAGGAAGAAGTAGAAGCTGCAACTATGGATGGAGTGCAGGACTCAGACGGTGGTTGCGTTAATGAACTATCCCGAGCAAGTAAGGTGGGCAACTGTTGGGCTGTCACCTTCTTCAAGTTGTCTTTGACAACTTGTAAACCTTCCTTGATGTTGGAGGTATGAGCTGCCTCAGACACCTATAGAGAGAGTTTCTTAATTTTAGAAACTACTTTTTTAGAGGTTCAGGATAAAGCAATATCCCAACATTCTTTGGTCTTAAGAGGATCGCAGGTTTCCCCAAGAATTACTTTAATATAACTGGTAGGTTGTTCCACTAATTATTCCTTGGGGATAACTACAATGCTTGACTTATAGCTATACTCAAGCCAGTCCTTGAATGTGATATAATCCTCTAATATATGACTAAACATGTGGTGGTAGGGGCAATAGTTAGGATCATTAATGTTGCCCACATCCTCCAACCTCTTGGGCTTTGGTAGCTGAAAGTCAAGTTTCCTTAAGAGATTCTTAAAGATTTTCCTAACTACCTCCCTCTTGAATGAATATGGCTTATTCAATCTATTAGTAAGAGCAGGTGGGGAATAGCTATTTAGCGAAGGATAGGAAAACTGCTAGTGGGTAAGCTGCGAATGTGGTAGGAATGGCCATTGTGGCGGTTAATATGACGGTCAAGGTGGTGGTAGCGTAGTTGGAAAAGGTGGCTGTTGAGCTTGGGGTCTCTCATACTGGACTCTAGTTGGCTGCTTTCCTCTATCCATTGACACAACTGTCCCTAGCTTCTTCTCGAAAACCTTCTGCGGCTTGGGCTGAGTTGATTGGTCGAGAAAGGGTAACTGTTTGGCTTCCTCTTATAGGCTAGCCACCTTGTAAATTAGTTTTTTAAATGTCTAGATGGTAAAGCCCTTAAGCATGAAGGTGACTCGGCCATGAATATTCTTGAGGAGAATCTCAATGACATACTGCTCAGATAGCTGCGGCTCACATTTCATGCTCAGGTTATGCAACCTAAGAATATAATCAATAAGAGACTGATTGGGAACTTTTGTCGCTACAACAAGATCACCTAAAATTACTCTTTGATGAGCTCCAGCAAATCTCTTGATGAAGAGGTGCTCCAACTCAATAAAAGTCCCTACCGAACCATTAGGCAGTTCAACATACCAATCAAATGCAACCCCTGTTAGGTTGTTGATAAAATGTTTGAACAATAATGTGTCACTTCCATCGGCATTGTAGCAACCAGCCCTGAAATGTGTAATATCGATCGGTTCCCATCAAAGATTTTGAAGGTGGTACAAAACCACATTGAAGCGCATCAAACTTTTCCAAGTATGGTCTACCCTTTGGAATAGATAAGCTTCCCCAGGCTTACACCATCACTTCCTTCACATGCTGCTCTATCATATGTTTGATATCCTTCTCATGCATGGAGGTCCCATCTATAACCTTGCTATGCAAACTACCAGTATCATCATATGCTGGAGTGCACCTAGGATGCTCTAAGGTATGTACCAACTCTGTATGATCGGCTGTCATGAGAGAAGGCTATAAAATTGGGGCTGAGTTCTATAATGCTGTAACTACTGCCATCAACTCCTCAATCTTTTTCTCTATCTTGATAATATGATCATCTCTCTGTCTGAGCCAGTGGAGGAGGTGCAGAGTCGAGTGAGAAGTGTCACCTTCCTCAATTATGGCACCTTCATGGCTAGTATGATCCCGCTGTAAGGATCCCCGAGTGTCAACCATGTGGACCTTAGCTGGATCATCCAACATGATGTCCTCATCATGATCAAAGTTAACTTTATCCTCATCCTGATCTGAGTGGTCACTCCTGAGAATTCTCCTTTTCTTGGCAAAGTAGTCCACTAATATGTCATCTACCAATCAGTCTACTATGCTTGGCTGGACTGGGATGAATACACGCTAACTGCTAGCTATAGGATTGTGCTCCTTTGCCATAATGCAATGGACACTACCTATTATCAATATCTCCTCACTAGGAGGATCAACTATCATGGGGACTGTGTCTATGTCCACTTCCATCTCTATCTCTGTATGCTAGTGTGATGATGATGCTCTTGTGTCACCACTCCTTCCTGACAATAGCTGAGGTAGGGGATCGAGCAGCGGAGATCAATCTCACCTCAACAGGTGGAATGGATGGAGCAGGATCCTTGGGTCATAGTCGGATCACAAGAGGGGAAGGTCTCTTCTTAGATGGGCATTTCTAAACCTTGGTAGGAGTGGTAGATGATACGACCTGAACTAGTGATGGTGGATGGTGAGGGGAGTGGTATGATGGCAACATCGACTACCCCTCAATAGGGGATATCTGTATAATGGCAGACTGCACTGGTAAGAACAATCTTATCTGATTGATTGGCCCTGACTGGGCGACGATCAGGAAAATCCATCAAAGTAGAGGCTACCTACTACCTGGCAAAGCTTTGCTACTCTCTCCTACCTACCTGGGTAGATACTCAAGCCTCCATGGCTCTCTCTCTCTCTATATATGGATCCCCAACACCCCTAGGAATTATAGATCATAAGTCAAATAAGGTATGGACTCCGAGCATCCATAACCTCTATCAACCTGACATAGAACAATCCTAAGTCTGGTGTAGAGCCTCCTATGCTCCCTAGCCGGTGTCTCATGGTATCTTTGGTGTGGAGGCGGCAATCCTGTAATCTCCTCCATGGCAGAGGGGTGAAACCCACTCAAGTGGAGAGTTCTCATGGGGAGAACCCTCCTCAACTATATGGGAAGCAGCTGTGGTGAAATTTTATAATTTCTAAAGAATAATATACTTCCATCTTCACTATATGTGAGATAAAATGAAGACTAAAATATACTTCTTCTTTTTATGCATTCTTTACATCACATAGATCCGCAGATGTTCTTATTGAAGGTAATCGGGTATGACATTGAGGAGAGGTGTACTATCTCGAAAGATAGAAGTCACCACCCTACAATGGACCTAATCACCTCAACAAAGACTCTTAATGACAATGGGTCTACATGTATACCAAAGATTCTTCCCCTACTTTACATGAAAAAGTAAAGTAGGGTTTATTTTAAATTAGGTTCATTAAGTTCCCTATAGGGGTAAGCCGACATAGTTAATTACATCCCAGGGAATAAGATCCCTTAAGAATACTCTCGATTTAGGTAAACGATCATTGTCTCCAAAGATTTTAATAGGTAGGACTATCAATCAATTAGTTTATTTTTGAAGATCAAATGGGATTAATCAAAGAGAGGGAGTTATTATCGAAGCCAAAGGAATACAAGTAGGAGATGCTCATGATGCTAGAAAATCTAGCGAAGATCACAAACTATCCTATAGTTGAGCTTTACATTTTAAAATTTAATTGTTTATTTGAGTTAAACTTTTATTAGAAGTTTAGGGATTATAATTCCATAATACAAGGTTATGGAAATACCTAAAAGGTGAGGATTTATGCTTATGGCACATATAAGGGAGAAGCAACCTTAGAACTGAAATCTAGTGAGCTTTGGTGAGGGCCAAAAGCACGACCTAAATCTAAAGAGAAAAATGGGTATTTGGTTTGCCTCCACAAGAAAGGATAAACCACCCTAATGATCTTAAATTCATGTAGGCAAGTCACATGTTTTATGCAAGATAGATAGGTCATTATTTATTTTGAAAGAGACTAAGTCCTTAAACTCACTCCCTAAGAGACTAGATCATGTAAGGGCATAAAAAATGACCTGAATCTAATGCAAAATATGTTACACATTATTTTTATTTTTGGATAATCATTTGACTCAGGCTTATAGGATTCATATGCTTAATGCATGAGAAGAAAGCTTATTGCTCAAAATTAGTGAGAAGGAGGAGGTGTATTTCTACCATGACTCTCAAAGGTCAAGCCAAGGTTCTCTGGCAAGGTGGAAGCCCTCCAATCAAGAGTGAAACAAGATGCTTTTGTGCATGAATTATAAAAGAAATACTCATCTAGCTAAGGGGTTACTAATTCTTTTATCTTGATTTTAACTTAGGCTTCAAGTGAGTTTATGAGTTGTTTATTTTTAATTTTGAGTTGATTAATTTATTAGAAGATTTATTTTTCCCTAAGAGCCTAATCATCATCCAGGTCATACATCAAGTAAGAAAAAAACTAGGAAAACATGCCATCTTAATGCACAAACTAAACAAAACATCACATATTTTATAAAGCTAACGCAAAAGAATAAAAGGCCATTTGTGATCGGCCACCACCGTACAAACCTGAAAATAAATTGGGTAGTCGAGCTCTACCCTTATACAACCCGGATTACAAATGAATTAATTTACAATTAAGCAAGGAAATTCATATTATGGGGGTCTTCTTTTCTTCTTTCTTCTTTTCTTCTTTCTCCTTTCTTCTTTGGTTTCTTCTTTTGGATGGTTGGAATGTGGATACTCCCAAGGCTTTACATGATGCATAATATGAGGTCTTATGACCAATGGTCATCCTAATCCCCCATAAAATTCATTCCAAAATCCTAATTGCAAAAATTACATGAAAAGGAAAAGTAAATCTAACTAACACCTGCAAAATAGAGATTCGCTAAATAAGCCATACAAATCCCAAGCATGTATCTTGGACTTACGACCCCACACATGTGTAACCAAGTCCACAGCCTGGATTATTATAAACACTTAAAGCACAAAAGCATTTATATTTTTTATTTATTACAATGCCCCTTAAGCACAATCCCCTGCAAAAAATAATGGTTAGACTAAGATTGCCCTACCATTCATTCTACGCACATTCACCCTAACATCTTGACTTGAAATAATACATCACAAAAAAATAAACATCAAGCCATGCACTGCTCTAACCTAAAGCTAGAAGTTGTGACTTAGCCTAATGTGTGTGCTTTAGAAGGTTTGTGTGGTATGCTTAGCTATGGCTTTAAGGTTTAGATTTTCTAAGTGTAAAGATGTTCAACTTAGATGGGTGGTTTCATTTAAGTGTTTAGCTGATTTGGGTTGATTTTATTTTGTATTTTAATTTAGTTTAAATGAATCCTACAATTAATTACTATGTTTTAAAGAGAAAGAAAAGAAAAGAGAACTTCTCTTTCCTTCCCTACCTTAAGTAATTTCTAAAGTGAATGTTTTACTATGTGTTTTAATTAACCCTAAGTTTACATTTTTCCCAAACAAACCTATTCAAAAAGAAAGGCATTTTTAAGATTAAGTAAAGTGAACTAAATTCATAAAACACACATCACTTCATTTTCTTTCCCAACATGTACAACATGCATATGAATGGATCCTAAGCTTATCTATACATACAAATGGGAATGTTTAGCATACTTTATGATGAATGCTAAGTGAGTTAATTAAGAAAATTTGAATGTTTTATTATGCATGATTTTCATTAACTAGAAAAGAGATTTTCTTATCCATTTTTCACATGCACACATGTATGTATGAAAGGCATAACTAAGTACGACTCCATTGTTAACTAGGGGTGTAAGGTACAAGACCTACTTAAGGCTAATTAAAGCCTCACAACCCCGAGTTTGTCCAAACTAATATACCACTTTCCCTAAATACAAGTATATGTACAAAAGAAATGAAGGGAAAGAAAGACGCAAAAGTTTGTACTTATGTTCAGACTTGGTTATGCAATTTATATGTGTAAGTGTAAGGATCTTTCTTAAGTCATAACATGGAAGAGGATAAGAATAGATTTAAGCAACTGTTATGTTCCTTTAAAAGAACTATACACTTTGAAAATCTTATTCAAATCCATATTAAGAGGAAAGAAAGGAAGCAAACATAAGACACTTTTGTATTCAAATGCAAGCTTATAAATAAACTATTAAGTAGCACAATTTCAATTTTAGGTATTTTATTTATAAATTTTGAAAATATTTTTGAATTTAATAGTGATAATAGCCATTCATATATTATTTCAACCAAAATATGCAATTTGACAAAAAGAAAATATTTCAATCTGAATTTGATTTTTGAAAAGCATGAATGTATGAAATTCATATGACAAACACATTTAGCATGTTAAGAAAGAACTAAAGTGATGAAAGCATGTAAACACATCCACCCTAATTAATTCTTAAAGATAATCTTATGAAATAAGAAAGTAAATCAAATTATTTTAAAGAAAGTTTGATTTTGTTTTTTAGTTTGATTTAATTTGAGAAATGTTAGGTTATTTTCTATTCCCATTCCACATATGTTGGTTATTTTAGTTTAATTTTTTAGGTATTAGATGATTTTTTATGTGTTACTTAGGTTAAGGAATGAATTAAGCATGTTAATTACTACTTACCTATACCACGTTAGCATAATAAATCAAATAATTATGAGCCAATGAGATGGCGTAAAACTTCACAAGAAAATTAAATCAGCAATGCACTTAGTAAGAAAAGTGCCTAATGCATTTGGCTCATGATTAAGGATTAATTAAACTAAGGGGTTTAACTTATGTAATTTCATAACCCCCCTCACACATGTGAGTTAGATTTTGATTTCATTAATTGTACTTAGGCTATTGAACACCTAAGCATCTGTCCAAGATAGATTAATTGGGTTCTAGAAAGTTTTAGAATTTTATGAAATGAATTAAGGGGGTAATTACTAAATTAACCCTTAATTAAGGATGGATTAAGAAAGAAAAAAGGGTTTAGGGAATATCATAAGGAAAGTATCCCAAAATAATTCCCTGAACCTTGTATTCACTTAATCAAAACTTAATTGACTCAATCATAGGGTTAAACAACTAATTATACCCTTAATTAAGCCTAATTACATTAAGGGAGTGATTAAGGAATGAACTAGCAATTCCTCTAATTAAGCCACCAATAAATCCTAAGAAAATTAGGAGAGGCAAGTGTCATTCCACTAATTAAGCACAAGAAGTTTGCGATTAATTAGTGGAGTAATTAGAGGGTATTTAGTAAAATAAAAATTCTAATAAAACCAAATTTAGAGAAAAGTACTATTCAAAATTCATTGAAATCATTTTTAGAATATTCTATATTCAATTATCTATCCAATGTAATTTATTTCATATTTTCCTAATTTTTCTAGGCTTGGATATGAATTTTAGAAGTGTCCATAATTAATTAGAACATTTAAAAGCATTTAATCCTTGGTGCCATGGACGTGCGTCATGATAGATTGAATCTTTCACTTGTCACATCATACCGCTATGTTAGTGATGATGCTACGTGCTTTCTCCTCAGCCATCTAATCAAGGATCGGGTGGCTGAGATTAAAGTCGCGGATCAAATGGGTTAAAATGTGGATTCTATGTATCTTAATCACGACCGCCCATCCAAAATGCTCGGATGGATGGCCAAAGATTCATCCTTATATTTTTCATGTAAGAGATGGCTACTATCCACCGTTTAGGGGGAGATCCGAGCTCAAATTGGGCTAAAATTTGGCCCACACCATCATCATGTAATGGAGATCACATCCAACAGCTAGCTTATCATGCAATGAAAATTCCTTTCACAAAGGACCACACCACACCTAATATAAACTCAGTTTAATGGCATACCTCATCGGAGGTGATCACCAGCACTCGATTCCTTGAAGATCTTAAGAAAGAGCTTAGGCAAGTTTGATTGAGCTTCCTAAGAGTGCTTGCAAAGGGAATTAGGCTGATATTGAGTGTAGGCTGAGTTTAATTTTTAGTGGAGCTCCCTTATCTTCAAACTATGAAAATCGAGAAATGGGAATTTTTAAATCACTTGAGAGAGCTTGGGGAGGTTGGGAAATGACTCCTATGGCTTCTAGGTTCAATCAATTGAGGATGATCAAATGAAATCAAATTAGGGGGTGTATATCTCCCCCTTTGGCAATCAGACGGTCGAGCAAATCTTTGCCATTTTGATCCAATTGAGCTCCTTGAGTGGGTTTTTTAGGTTGTTAGATGAGCCATTGCATACAATTTTGGCCAAGGAAGGAGTGGAGGAGGTTTCCATGTGCTTGAAACAAGTGGAGGCATGATTCCCATGTGGCCATTTCAAAGGAGGTGGTCGATTTTGGGTTTGGGTTGGGTTTAACTGACCCAAACCCATTGGGTCATGTGCACTAGGTACATTAATGGCCATTTGTTCCACTAAGAGGATGTCAAAAGTCCATGAAAAGGAATTGACCAAATTCCAAGTGGTTTTGATTTTGGGTTACCCTATGGCCTAAGGGTAAAATAGACATTTGACCTTGATTTTAGTTTGGGCACGTTTGGTATGAAGAGAAAATAGGTTTGGCCAACTTTCATTGAATTTGGAGTTGGTTTGATATGATTTGGCTCATGTTAGCCCATTTAGGTCAAAATGAGTCAACTTGGGTCAAGTTGACCAATTGGTCAAATTGAGTCAAACCAAGGGTTGGCTCAAGTTCATATGACCATTTGAAATGTTTTGGAGGCATTGATTTGATTCAGTTTGGTTTATGTTTGAATTTGGTTCAATTAAGTTCTTTTAGGTCAAATGGATCAAGTTGACCAATTTTACCCATTTGACCTATTTGGGCTAGGTCATAGGTTGGTTTAGGTTTATTTGATCATATGAAATAGATTGGCACCTTTGTTTCCAATCAATTTTGGTTAAGTTTGAATTTGGCTCAATATGACCCTTTAGGTCAAGTTGGGTTCATGGTCAATTGGGCTAGGTTTGGTCTAGTTGGCCAATTAGGGCTTTGGTCAAGTTCAACAATCATTTTGGAATGAACTTGACCCATTGGTTTCAATCAATTTGGCTTAGATCAAGTTTTGACATATTTTGACTTTTTAGGCCAAGTTGGGTCAACTTGAGTCAAGTGGCCAATTGGGCTCGATTAGGCTCAAATGTTGACTTAGTCAAGTTCAAACATTGATCATGAATTAACTTAAATTAATGGTTTCAATCAATTTGTCCTGTGGTGGATTTTGGCTATGTTGGGTTACATTTTGGCAAAGTGTTGACTTGGCCAACCCTAAGGTTTGACTTAGTTTGACCCAATTTGAGTGATTGATCATCTCATGATGATTGTTGATCATGATGAGCGGCTTTGGTGGGCTTAGTTCAATTCAATTTGGTTAGGATTAAAATTTGGCATATAAGGGTACTTTAGGTCACTTTGGGTTTAAGTGCGCCTAAGTGGGTTAAATGGCTTGGTGAAAGCTTGATTTCAATTTGATTGAACTCGCATATGGACTTATGATTAAAATATAAATCCATTTGTAAGTGGTTTGAGGTCAAATGGGTTTTGATTCATTTGACAATTTCAAGTTCAAAGGGGTGAACATGAGTTTCACTTAGGTTTGATTTTTGAATTGAGTTTTGATTTGATGATTGAAGTTTATGTTTATATTTGGTTTCATTATTGAAGAATCAATTGAATCATGAATAAAAATCAATGGTTTGGCTTGATTTGAAATTGATTTGGCTACGTTCAAGATTTTGATTTGAAAGGCTTAGGTTGGATTTTGATTGAATTTGAGTTTGATTTTGGAGTTGGTTTTGGTTGTTTGAATTTATATTTCATTTATATATGTGAATATAAATGAGAATATAAATGAGTTATGGGAAAATTTTAAAGATTTGAAGTGATTTGAACATGATCTAGGCTAAGTCCTTAAGAGAAAATCAAAGTGACTTAGAAAAGATTTGTTATTTGAATTTGAATTTGCAATTTGATTTGATTGATTTGAATTTATATTTTATTTATATATGTGAATATAAATTAGAATATAAATGAGTTGTGAGAAATTTTCATGAGTTTGAATTGACTTGAATATGATTTAGGTTAAGCCCTTAGGAGAGAGTCAAAGGACTTAAGAAATATTTGGAATTTCAAATTTCAACTTGGAATTTGATTAGATTGATTTGAATTTATATTTCATTTATATATGTGAATATAAATGAGAATATAAATTAGTTGTTAGAAGATTTCATGAGTTTGAATTAATTTGAACATGATTTAGGCTAAGTCCGTAAGAGGGGATTAAAGCACTTAGGCAAGATTTGGAATTTCAATCATGGGCTTCAATCAAAAGTTTTAATCATAGGTTTCAATTATTTGGCAAACACCCCTAAGGCATGACCTATTCTTATGGCTAACTCTTCTAAGTCTCTAGGGTTAGGTTGAGTTATCACCTAATCACTAGATGTGCCTTATGACTAAGGAACCCTTAAAATCTAAAAGAAGTCATATGTCTAAGATGGAGGGGGTGAGAGCTCATCTGAAAAATGAGGTCAATAAAGGGCACCCAATAGGTGAGGTGTTACTGACAAAGAACACCGCACATATTGGTGTTGACTGAAATGATCAACGACACCAAATGATCAAAAGCACTAATAGAAATGGCCTACTCTTAACCCGAGGTGTAGAAGGAATCCAGAATTTAGAGCAATGTGGCTCTACTTATGTCAAGGACATAAGAGAGGGAAGGAGGACTCCATTAAGGATAGAGTATATGAACCTTCCACAAGAGAAGTAGGTTCAAGTCATCCACAATGTGATGAGTGGTTTCATTTAGTTTGAGTCTCGTTGGGTAGAAATTTGATTTGTTTAATTAAACTCTAATAGGGAAGAGGGTTGAATTTATTTCTATTTTTATTTGTTTAATTATGTTTGTTTTGACTCCATTGGGGATAGACAAGTGAACTCTCCACTGGGGAAGCAAGTTTAAGTCATCCACCAAGTAATGAAAGGTTGTGAAATCCACTAAGGGACTAGAATTCTAAATCTGCTAGGGAGCTAGAAAGATTTGCATCTCACTGAGGAGAAGCAAAAGATTTTGATTTGGATTGATTGATTGTTTTCATTTTGTTTTGTTTTGTTTGTTTCAGATTTTTAAATGGACCCTATTAGTTTTCGATGGATTGCACTGAGTAGGAGCCATGGAGGCCTAGACCTAACTCAGATTTACCAAGCCAAAGGGGTAGTCTACTAAACACATATGTAGGACTAGCCAACCAAAGGGATGTCTTTCAGTATGCAACAACTATACTAGGAAGAAAGCATAGTAGATTTACATCCTCCAAAGTATGGACCAGTTGTTAGAGTGACCCATTGGCAAGGCAATAGATCAAACCTGACCAAGGACTGACTATTGAGTGAATGTCACTGGGGGACTTAGATCAACTCAAAGATAGCCAAGATTAATTTCATTTTTAATTTTTTTTATGGGTCCCATCAGTTTGCGATGGATTGCACTGAATAGTGGCCATGGAGGCCTAGACCTAACACAAACTTACCAATCCAAAAGGTATAGTTTACCAACCAAAAGGTAAAACTATCCAACCAAAGGGATGCCTTTTGGTGTGCAATGGTCAAGTCTTAAGAAGAAAATATGAGGACTCACATCTTCTAGAAACAAGAAAGCACTGTGGGACTTATCAGCTCAACTTAGGGATGACTATTGAGTGGATGCTGCTGGGGGACTTAAATAAGCTCAAAGATTATCAAATTTAATTTAATTTTTTATTTGTTTTGATTTATTTAGTTGGTTTGTGATGGATCACACTTAGAAGGAGCTTATATCAACTTAGACCTATCTCAGATTTACTAAACCAAAGGGAGTATCTTCCCGGTCGATGGGAGGAGTGCTTATCAATTTGCAATGATCAATTCAAGGTAAGAAAGCTAAGGGACTCACATCTTCCACTATAAAAGACCATTGGGGTGATCGGTTGCTTTGGGTAATAGATTGAACCAGACCTAGGGCTGCCCGTCGGTTTGGGATAGTCATACTAGAAAGAATGTCTCATAGTCTTACATCTTCCAAAGCGGAATGACTGGAGTAACATGTGTAAAAAAGTATATTGGGCACTAAGTGAAATGAGTCGGGGGATTATCTCAACTTAGGTAGTCGTAATTCCTTTAGGTAGTCTCGCAGCCTAAAGATAGGATGCCTATTTAGGAAAAGGGGCCCTTTGGGGGCTTGAATTCCTAATCCACAAGAGAATTAATTTCTTTATTTATTTAGTTTATTTTAACATGGACTATGTTAGTTTGCGAGGGATCAAACTGAGAAGGAGCTAATATCAGCCTAAACATATCTCAAATTTACTAAACCAAGCGAGAATCTGTGTATCCGCTGAACAAATTTTCCAACCACAAGGGTGGCTACTAGGAAAGGGGAATTGTCCAATCCAAGAGTAACCTGGGTAGTGTCTAAATGATGTCGTAAAGGACATGGTCCAAATAGAGTGCTGTAGAGAATGGGTCCCCTAAGGGCTTAATCCAAAACCCTAGAGAAGATGACATGGATAGTCATATATCAAATAGGTATTCAGTGGCCAACTCAGGGAGAAAGTGCGGGGACTCACATCTGCCAAGAGTGGTGAATCCACTGGGTGAGTCATCGACATAGTGACATCAACCAACCTAAGGTGCCATCGGTTTGCAATCAACCTAGGAAGAAAGCTCGGGGACTCACATCCTCTTATATACTTTGGGATAGTCTTTTTCTTGACCATCTGAGGGGTAAGTGAATTCCACTGGGGGACTTATATCAACTCAAATGTAGTCTTGAGAAAAGGAGTCTCTGGGGGACTTATCCTAAACCTCAAATATACTCATCCAAGTTAGATCATGATGATTAGTTCAAGAAGAAAGTGTGGGGACTCACATCTTCTTAAATAAAATCAATAAGAGATAGCTTACTAGCTGGGCAGTAAAGTCTACCATACTAACAGAGTGCTCATTGGTTTGCAATGGTCAGGTTAAGAAGAAAGCGCGGGGACTCACATCTTCCAATAAATGACCACTGGGGTGACATACTAGTGAGGTATCATGTAAACCTGACCTGGTGCATAATGAGTGAGTGTCATAGGGAGCTTGCTCCCACATTAAAGTAGCCCAAGATAAAAGATATGTGTTTATTTTTGTGCATGTGTTAAAGGGAATAGGACGTCTCTTGGGTTCTCTCACACTTATCCTAAACACACTGGGGAATTTGATGAAGTGGTGCCAAGGGTGGCAAATGGGATTCCCACAAAGAAAGGATGTCGTTTGGGCTCTCTTGCACCTAACTCAGTTGTGCTAATCGAAATAAGATGCCTCTTGAGTTCTCTCACACATATTCTAATAGCACCGAGAGATTGTGTTTGTGTCGTGAAAGAGTGATAGGATATCATTGGCAGACTCTTACACCTACCCTAAACATGTCATGGCAGATTCGCAAGATAAGCAAACAACGCTTCAAAAGAAGAGAAGATTTTGATGAAATGGAATCAGATTTTTGTTGATTGATAGAATTATTTTCAAATATGATTTTTATGGATAATATTTCTTTAAATAAATCCATTAATTAGAAGCATCGGGTGTTCCCCTTTCCAATCAATAAGCTGATAAGATCCTCCTTGGTAGGACTTCTTTATGACATAGGGGCCTTCCTAAGTGGGTTCAAACTTGCCTCCCATCTTTCAACAAGAAACAACTAGTCTTCTTAGGACTAACACAAGTTCTCCTACTTGGAAAGACCTAGGGCAGACCAACTTGTTGTGAGCTTGAATCATTTTGTCTAGTATAACTCGAGGTTATGGCACACCCGTAGGCATTTCTCCTCCAAACCTTCAAGCTCTTCTAACCATAATTTCACATTATGCTCTGTACTGATCTTGCTACCCAATGCTCTGTAGTGATCTTGCTCTATAGTTGAACTTCTAAAGGTAGAATTTCTTTGGACCCATACACTATGGAAAATGGGATAGATTGAGTTGGAGTTCGGTATATGGTGTGGTACGCCCACAAAGCTTCAACCAACTGCTCATTCTACTATCACCTGTTATCATCAAGTGTATTCTTTAGTATTTAGATGAGAGTTTTGTTGAATGCTTTTGCTAAACTATTTTTTCTTGGGTAGTAGATGGTGGAGTATCTCCAATCTATGTTGTGTCTTCTGGCGAAGCTATTGATCTTTGTGCTTTTGAATGTAGCAACATTATCAAAAATAATTTATGGAGGCACCCCGAACCTATATACAATATGGTTCCTAAAAAATTGAAGCATGTGCTGAGTTGTGATCTCTCTGAGTAGGATTGCCTCCATCTACTTAAAAAAGTAGTCATTGGTAGCTAAGATGAACCGATGACCCTTGGAAGAAGGAGGATCGATCGGACCTGTTGGTACAACTTTCGAATGGCCAGGCTAATGTAGGGTGTAGAATGTAGTGGTTGGTGGAGAACCACACCGTCGACACATGGCATCTCCTTTTCATGCAATTTGTAATCATCAAAGGCCGAGTATCCTGTCTTGATCTTCATCTTCATCTTCAGACCGAATTGATGTGCTCTGCATAGATCTAAATGTACCTTGGTTACACTGCCATGGGCTTCATGTTTGTCTAAATAACATAACCATATCTAGTCAAAGGATCGGTGGTACAGGGAGCCATCAACGAGAGCTTAGGATAGCTCTCTTTGTTTCACCATATGGGCTTGTGACTTTTCTTGAGGTAGTTTGTCAGTGTTCAAATAATCTATGGATGGCTACCTCCAATCCTGCTCCTTGTCCGTATAGGCAACGACAACCTCTCCTTCAAGAGAAAGTCTCTTAATGAGTTTAGCATCAATAATGGATAGGACTTGTCTATTTTTGACCCTTATTGAAATGGTCTCATCTTCCGGACATGCCAATTTAGTAAGTTTGGCCAAAGCATCTACTACATCATTCTCTACTCAGGGAACCTTATAGATGGTGACTTTAGGGATTTGGGCCAATAGCTTCATGGTATACTCGTGGTAATGATGGAGCTTGGGTTTGAGAACCTTGTAGGACCCGACAATCTGGTTGATGACCAATTGAGAATTCCTAAAGATGTTAATACTCTAACGTGATGGCTAACTAGACCTCAAAGCTCATACTCAACCTTGTTGGTGTTGGGATTGAAAAGATAGTATGAGAATCTCATCACATCGCGATCTAAAGTTAAGAGAACTATTCCTACCCCTGTCTTTCCTAGAAGAGTAGATCGTGGTGCTTCCCCTTTATGAAAAAAACCTACACCAGCAAAATACATCTACCATCGGTGGTTGTCAACCTCCCATAAATTCATGATTTTTTCATCAGGGAGATCATCACTAAGCGGAGAATCGGTAGGAAGTGGGTGTGCTACTAAGAAATTTGCTAGTGCTTGTCCTTTTATCACACGGAGGGGTGTGAATGTTATTTCAAACTGTGAGAGAATCATGGTCCATCATGCCAAACATACAGATAGCATTGGCTATGTCATGAGATACTATAGTGGATTAGTTCTGGAAATGAAGTTCATCTTATGAGAAAGCATATAGTTTGTAGCTTCAAAGGTGCAAAGATCAAAGGTAAGCAATATTTCTCAAAAGATGCATAGTTTGCTTTAGTAGGAATCAGACGATGGCTAAGGTAGTAGAGAGCGTTCTCCTTCCCTTCGACATTGACTTGGGCCAACAGAGCAGCAAGAGAGTCATCTAATGCAGTAATGTAGAGGATGAGTGGTCTTCCTAGGATAGGGGTTGCTAGAACTGATAGCTTCACTAAATATTGCTTGATGTCTTCAAAGGCATGCTGACACTTGTCATCCCACTTGAACTTGGCATCCTTTTTTATAAGTGCTGAGAATGGCTTGCATCTCCCCGATAGGATGGAAATAAAGCATCTTAGATACGCCAGCCGTCCTTGGAAGGATCTGAGTTGAGTTAAACTCTTAAGAGGTGGCATTTCTAAGATAGCTTTAATCTTTTTTGGATTTATTTCTATTCCCAAGGGTCAGATAATAAACCCAAGAAATTTACCTGAAGCTACTTTAAATGTACACTTCAGGGGATTCATTTTGAGATTATATTATCTTAATTATTCAAAAACTACTCTCAAGTCAAAGAGATGGTCTTCCTTTTCTCTACTTTTGACTACTAGATCATCAACATAATACTCAACCTGATGATGGATGAGTTTATTAAAGACCTGATTCATGGCTTGTTGGTATGTAGCACCACCATTTTTAAGGCCGACAGCATGAATTTATAACAATTGATTTTGATCGAAGTTCAAAAATTAATATTTCTTTCATCCTCGGGGGCCATCTTGATTTGGTTGTAGCCAGATGACCCATCCATAAAGGAGAAAACTGCATGAGATGAGGTGATGTCCACTGATAGTGGTCAGTTGAGCTAAGCATATCTCAGGATTAAGGAGAGCCTTGATTAATGATTCCCTGATCTATTTGAATAAGATAAGGTCATCATATATACTTAGCTTAGATGGAAACTTTCTTAGATGAGATAGGACATTGTAGTCCATCTTGGGCTAATCCTCCACAAGCATATCCTAGGGTGGAGCATCATGTGGAGAGGCTTCTCAATCCTCTATACAAATGACTTGTTTCCCTCTATCTTGAGGTGCTGCCCTAGGAGGTAGAACCACTTACTGAGGAGGTTGACTTCGATGATCTCTTGTGGCAGGGTAATGGAAGGTTCTACCTTCACATCAGGCTCCCCTGCAGCCTCTCCTATGGGACCCTTAAAATTTGATTTCCAAGTCTATCTCAAGAGGTGAACACGTAGTATTCATAGTAGGAAAATCCAACTCTGAATCAAAAAGAGGAAGATCAAAATCGTTATAGTTATTATGACTTGGAGAGTTATCATTAAAAATAGAAGTAGACAACCTATCAGCAGTGACACAGATGTAATTCAAGCTAACTTTATTCTTTAATTTCTTGGATTTGATAGGAGGTACAAAGTAGAAATCAAGTAAAGTAAGAGGGGTGAGGAATTTGATGCCCTCATCCGCCAATATAAGATGTCTACTAGCAAAAGAAGAACTATCTGAAGTAATGGTAGCTACAATGGTAGATTGGAAGCTCAACTTGATTGATGGTTGTGCTACTAGGCTATCCCAGGCTGGCACATGCTTCTGCTGCTGAGCTCCCCCTTTCCTTGAGTTGGCTCTGGAAACTTGCAAACCTTCTTTGATGTTGGAGGTTTGAGTTGACTCAGGCACCTACAAAGAAAGTTTCTTGATCTTTTGAACAATATTTTTAGAGATTTTGGATAAGGAGATATCTCAACCTTCTTTGGTTTTAGAAGGATCACAAATCCCAGGATTACCTAATGGGCTGATGGTTGTTCCATAAGGTATTCCCTGAGGATAAGCTACAAGTCTTGAAGCTATGTTCAAGCTGGTCCTTAAATGTGAAGCAATCCTTCAAAACAGCGACCTAGCATATGGTGGTAGGGGCAAAAGTTAGGATCATGGCTTTTGCCCACTTCCCTCAGTCTCTAGGTTGAGTAGTTGAAAATCAAACTTCTTTAAGAGATTCTTAAAGATCTTCTTACGTCTCTTAAATAAATAAAAACTGTTGAGTTTATCTAAGAGTAGGTGGACCAGCTACACGGCATGGTATGTATGATGATGATGTGGTGGAGGAGGTAGGCCATGGAGGTTTGTGTGGTGGTAGGTAGAGTGTGGTAGAGGTGGAAGCAAGGTTTCTTGGTCTCTCGGTCTCCCAGGCTTCCACTACTATTCTGACCAGGGCTTCTTCTCGTATAACTTATATGGCTTTGATTTGGGAAAACTAGTCTTGAAAAAGAAACTGTTTGGCTTCTTCTTGTAAACTATCTGCCTTGTTGATTAACTTCTCGAAAGTTTTGATGGTGAAGCCCTTAAGAGTGAAGGCGGGCCATAGATATTCTTAGAAGAATCTCAATGGCATGCTGCTTAAATAACTGTGGCTCACATTTCATACTCAGGTTATACCATCTGAGAATGTAATCAATAAGGGACTGTGTGTTCTTATGCTTGAGATGCACTGATGACCCTTTGCTGAGCTCTAGCAAAACTCTTTATAAAGAGTTGCTCCAAATTAACAAATGTCTTTTCTTTGGGAAGTTGATACCAATCAAAGCTATCCTTGCTAGACTCTTGGCAAAGTGGAGAATAAAAGCGTTGCTACCCGGCGTTGCAACAAGCTACAGTGTGCAATATCTTTTTCGGGTTTCCACTATCATCAAAATTTTTGAAGGAAGGTGACACAAAACTCTTAGGATATTGGATAGCATCAAATTTCTCTAGGTATGGTCTACCCTTTGAAACTGATGATCCTCCCCAGGAATTGAGCAAACGCTTCCTCCACCTATTGTTCAACCATAGACTTGATATCTTTCTTCTATATGGAGGTACTTTCCACTACATTCTTATACATATTGGTGCTACCTTGCTTTAATGGAGGTAAAGGCTTCGATGGGTCTAAGACATGCACCAACTTTGGATGACTAGTCTCTGATGTCTTATTTCTGAAGTACTGAGACTCCTACTAACAAGTCCTCAAGTTACCTCGCCATCCTATCAATTTGTTTGTCTTTTTGCTTTAATTGATATTGGAGGTGTTGGGTTGATTGGGTTGTGTCCACCTGCTCAACCTCATCACCTTCCATAGCCTACTACTCTTTGAGGAGGGATCCCCTAGTATCTACCATGCAAACCCCAGCTGAATCTCCCAACAAATCATCTTCATTGGGATCAAAGCTAATCTTCTCCTCATCAGACTAGTTGTATCTTAAGATCTCCTTCTTTTTTATGAAATAGTGAGCTACTATGTCATCTAAAGATCGATCTATCAAAACTGGCACAAATGCTTTTGATTGACTGGTGATGGGATCAACATCATGAACTGTGAGGCACCAGACCTCCCCTGCTGCTAGAGAATCAATCCTATGAGACTGTACTCACTAGAAGAAATGCACTCCTGACTGTCACTGACTCTAAAATGGGTGACACTCCTAAGAGGCTCTACTATCATGGGTGCAACTAGGTTATCATCTCCACCCTTTGCAACTGCTGCAACCATCTCTATTTCTTGTTGAACTGATGGCGTTGGATGAAGGGACAACCACTATGCCTCGGGGTCACCATTCCTTCCGCACCATAATTGGGGCGAAAAGAAGGAGAGCTCGGCCTCGCCATAGTAGGTGGTGTATATGGAATGGGATCTTTTGTCCGTAGCTGGATCACCAATGGGGTCCTCTTCTCCCCGGATGTGGCCTTCATGGACTTGGGAGCGGAAATGCTACAACATGAGCGGTGATGGTGGGCCGGAGGGGTTAAGCAGTGTGGTGGAGACACCATCGACTCTCTCGAAAATAGGGACTCTCCTCCTATGGTGAGTAGCCCCTGTAAGTAGAATAATGTCTGTGTAATCGATGCGGGTAGCATCGATTAGGGAAATCAATGAGTGTGACGCTAACCACCCCTTTCCCTTTAGTGATGAGCATAGTATGGCCAGCCCTCTTCTTCCATAGATGTTTCACACTATGGGGATGATCAGAATATCAAGTCAACACCCCAATGGAGGCGACATGACCTCCTAGCTAACAGTGCTTGGACGGTGGGGGTGGTAGGGATCCTCCCAGCATCTCTATCAGACCTAGAGAGAGAATGAAATGGGTTCCACCCTGTCAAGTAATCAAAGTGTATTAAACCTCTGCCTCTCAATGCAAACTTCTAGCCTGTGGAGTTGCTGGAATCTTTGTGAGTGGGTTCTACATTCTTGAGGCGACATGAGTAACGGTGCATTGGCACTGATCTAGCACCCTAGCAGTGTGAAACTATCACTACCATCCTCTTCAATGAGGGGATATCAAAGTCTGATGGCAAGTCAATTTGAATGACCGGCTTCTACCGACCACCGTGGTCCTGCTAACAGTTGTGAGAAATGCCCTCACAGTAATTCTCTCCCCCTCAAAACCTCATTCAAAATGAATGAGGTGGGTGTAATCAGCACGAGGAAGGCTGGCTTGATCCAAGGCCAAGTCCATCTCGTGGGGAAAGGTAAACACATACTTGGGTGTAGCCATCTTTGTCAACTGAAAAACTGAAACAGAACTGTAATTGAAAATCATCGCTGAATGAGAGTCTGCAATGTTGAAAACAAACTTGAATCAGATTTATGTTGACTTTGAATTATGAATTTTTAGAATTTGAACCCATACTCAACATCTTAGAAAAGTGTTAAGTGGTCCTCAAATGATTTAGAACAAATTTCAAAAATTGATTGGAAAGATGAATTGTTTGAATAAATAATCCATTTTCAACAAGTGGATATGTAGAAAATGGGTTCAAATATTTTTTTATTTTAAGGGGTGCTTCCATAGGATCTTATTTGAGTTTTGATTTTGATTTTGAGGACCCTTTACATAACAAATTTAGGTATGTTAAAGTAAAGGGTCAATTTGCTTTTGTTTTGGATTTGATTTTTCTTTTTTTTTTCTTTTGGAATTTACTTACTTAGCAAATTTAGATATGCTAAGTGAGATGTCTGAAATTAATTTCTTCTTTTTATTTCTTTCTTTGCTTTATTTTGTGAATCTTTTTGTCATTCTGAAAAGAGAAATAGAATTTCCCATTTAGCAAATTTGGGTATGCTAATCGAGAAAATCTAAGTGTTTTTGTTTTTTGAAAATTTTTGGAAATAATATTTTTAGCAAATTTAAGTATACTAAGAAAATCCTAATGAGTTTCTCTTGATTTTGATTTTGATTTTTGGTTGAAAGTGGGGACTTCACTTTAGCAAATATGATATGATAAAATGAAGTTTCATTTAATTTTATGAAATGGAAATTTCACTTAGCAAATTTGAGTATGCTAAATAGAATTCCAAACGATGTATTCAAAATTGTTGTGTTTTGATTTTATTTTGAAAATGGAGAAATCACTTTAGTAAATATGGTATGCTAAAGAATGAAGTTCCAAAAGTGTTTCTTGAAAATTTTGTTAAATAAAAATTTCACTTAGCAAATTTGAGTATGCTAAATGAAATTCCAAAAAGGGTGTTTCAAATTGTTGTTTTGGATTTCGAAAAGGGGAGACTTCATTTTAGCAAATGGGGTCTGCTAAATTGAAGTTCCAAATATGTTTTGAAAATTTTATTTTTGGTTGATTTTTTGAAAAGGGAGATTTCCATTTAACAAATTTGGGTATATAAGATGGAAATCAATTTTGTTTTATTTTTCAAAGGTGTATATTTTGTGTGTGATTATTGCTTTTTTTTAAAGAGGAAATCCCAACATAATCATATATGAAATATGTTAAGTAACATTTCAAAATAATGTTACTTTATTTGGAAATGAAATTTCCATTCAATAAATTTGGGTATATTGAATGGAGATATTCATATGTACTTTTTAAAAATTTATTTTTGGTTTTTATTTCAAAATTAAACCTCCACCCAATAAATGTGGTTTTATTGAATGGAGAGGTTTCATATGAGCTTTTTTTTTGAAAGTCCCAAGCTTTTGTTAGTGGAAGTTATGATTTTTTACTTGAAGAGGTAATATCCATTGAACACATTTGGATGTATTTAATGGAAAGGCCCATCTTCAAATTTTGTGCTTTTGAAAATATGATTGTTCGAATTTTATTTTTGAAAATGAGGTCTTCACCAAAAAGAAGTGAGTGAAGAAACTCATTTGTACTTTTAGAAAAATGTAATTGTTGGAATTTTATTTTTGTAAAGATGATCCTACATATAATAATCATGAAGATTGTTAGATAATGGTGATTTAGAAAAACTTTTGTGGAAAATATTTTATTATGTGCATTTTGAAAGAGTGTTTTTTGAAAAGTAACATTTTTTATGAAGGATTTATTTTGTCTTTATTATTTTAGAATGAACCTTTCCTTAACATGAAAATGGTAAGGAGGAAGTCTTTATATAATTCTCTTTGTTTCAATTTTTACTTTTACCCATTGGAGAACCCAACGGACCAACATGGGGTGAGGTCCTAAAACCTAAAGATGTTGGCTAGCTTAACTTAAGGATGAAATAAGCTAAGTGCCAACGAAATGAAAGATAGTCTTGGATTCATACCAAAGTTCAAACCCACTATCTATACTTGGAGACAATGATCATTAACCAAAAAATAGAGAGAGGAACCTTCCCCAGCGGAGTCGCTAGAAAAATCTGTGGTAAAATTTTATATTTTCTAAAGAATAATATACTTCCATCTTCACTTTATGCGGAATAAAATGAAGATAGAAATATACTTCTTCTTCTTATACATTTTGACATAGATCGAGATGTTCTTATTGAGGGTGATGATATTGAGGAGGTGTACTATCTCAAGATAGAAGTCACACCACAATGGACTAATCACCTCAATAAGGACTCTAAGGACAATGGATATGCATGTATACTAAGATTCTTCCCTACTTTACATGAAAAAAAAAGTAGGTTTATTTTAAACCGGGTTCATTAAGTTCCCTCTGAGGCAAGCCCCATAGTTAATTACATCCTAAGGAATGAGATCCTTAGAATACTCTGATTAAGGTAAATGATCATTGTCTCAAAGATTTCAATAGGTAGGACTATCGATTAGTTTATTTTGGAAGATCAAATGAGATTGATCAAGAGAGGGAGTTATTATCGAAGCCAAGAAGAAGATAAGTAGGAGATGCTTGATGCGATGGAAACCTAGTGCATCTCAAACTATCTATGGTTGGGCTTTACATTTTGAAATTAAATTATTTATTTGAGTTGAATTATTAGAAGTTTAGGCTTATAATTCCATAACACAAGGTTATGGAAATTCTAAGGTGAGGATTTATGCTTATGGCCCAAAGAAGGAGAAGCAACCTCATAAATCTAGTGAGCTTTGGCGAGGGCCAAAAGCATGACCTAAATCTAAGAAAATGGGTATTTGGTTTGCCTCCACAGAGAGGACAAACCACCCATTGCTTGGACTTATCAACAGGGTGGCTACCAACTAACTCTCCTACGATTTTAAATTCATGTAGGCAAGTCATATGCTTTTTATGCAAGATAGCTATTATTTATTTAGAAAGAGACTAAGTCCTTAAACTCACTCCCTAAGAGACTAGATCATGTAAGGGCATGAAAAATGACCTAAAACTAATGCAAAACATATTACATGTTATTTTCATTTTTATACAATCATTTGACTCAGGCTGATAGGATTCATATGCTTAATGCATGAGAAGCAAGATTATTGGCCAAAATTAGCGAGAAGGGAGGAGATGTGTTTCCATCATGGCTCTCAAGGTCAAGCCAAGTTTCTGGCAAGGTGGAAGCCCTCAATCAAGAGTGATAAGATGCTTTATGCATGATATTATAAAAGAAATACTCATCTAGCTAAGGGGATACTAACTATCTTATCTTGATTTTAACATAGGCTTTAAGTGAGGTTATGAGTTATTTATTTTTAATTTTTAGTTGACTAATTTTGTAGAAGATTTATTTTCCCCTAAGAGCCTAATTATCATCCAGACCATACATCAAGCAAGGAAGAAACTAGAAAAACATGTCATCTTAATGCACAAGCTAAACAAAATATCATAAAATTTATAAAGCTAATGCAAAAGAATAAAAGGCCATTTTGATGGGCACAAACTCAAAACAAATTGGGTAGTCTACCCTTATACAACCTGGATTACAAATGAATTAATTTATAATTAAGTAAGGAAATTCATGTTATGGGGTCTTCTTTCTTCTTTTCTTCTTTCTTCCTTTCTTCTTTGGTTCCTTCTTTTGGATGGTCGGAATGTGGATACTCCCAAGGCTGCACATGGTGCATAAGATGAGGCTGTATGACCAATGCTCATCCTAATCCTCCATAACAATCATTCCAAAATCCTAATTGCAAAAATTACATGAAAAGGAAAAGTAAATCTAACTAACACCTACAAAATAGAGATTTGCAAAATAAACCATACAAATTTCAGGCATGTATATTGGACTTAGCACACTGGGTAACAGTCCACCTATTGGATTATGCTTAGGGGTATAAACATCTGCATAGTAAAAGCATTTATATTTTTTATTTATTACAGTGCCCCTTAAGCACAATCCCCTACAAAAAAATAATGGTTATACTAAGATCGCCCTACCATTCACTATATACATTCACCCTAACATCGAGACTAGAAATAATACATCACAAAAAAAAGCAAAAATCAAGTCATGCACCGCCCTAACCTAAAGCTCGAAGTGATGACTTAGCCTAATGTGTGTTCTTTAGAAGGTTTGTGTGGTATGCTTAGCTATGGCTTTAAGGATTGGATTTTCTAAGTGTGAAGATGTTCAACTTAGATGGGTTGTTTCATTTAAGTCTTTAGTCGATTTGGGTTGATTTTCTTTTGTATTTTAATTTGATTTAAATGAATCCTACAACTAATTACTAAGTTTTAAAGAGAGGGAAAAGAGAAGAGAACTTCTCTTTCCTTCCCTACCTTAAGTAATTTCTAAAGTAGATTCATGTTTAGTTTTATTTAGTCAATGTTTTATTATGTATTTTAATTAATCATAAGTTTAGATTTTCTCTAAATAAATTGATTCAAAAAGAAAGGCTTTTTTAAGATTAAGTAAAGTGAACTAAATTCACAAAACACATATCATTTCATTTTCTTTCCCAACATGTATAACATGCATATGAATGGATCCTAAGCATATCTACACATACAAATGGGAATGTTTAGCATACTTTATGATGAATGCTAAGTGAGTTAATTAAGAAAATTTGAATGCTTTATGATGCATGATTTTCATTAAGTAGAAAAGAGGTTTTCTTATCCATTTCTCACATGCACACATATATGTATGAAATGCATAAGTGAGTATGATGCCATTGTTAGCAGGGGTAACAAGACCTACTTAAATACTTAAAGCCTCAAACCCAGGGTCTAATATACCACTTTCTTAAATACAAGTATATGTACAAAAGAAATGAATGGAAAGAATGATAAGTTTGTACTTATGTTTGGACTTGTTTATGCAATTTATATGTGTAAAATAAGGATCTTTCTTAAGTCATAACATGGAAAGGATAAGAATAGATTTAAGCAAGTGTTATGTTCTTTTAAATGAACTATACACTTTGCAAATATTATTCAAATCCATATTAAGAGGAAAAAAAGGAAGCAAACATATGACACATTTTTATATTCAGATGCAAGCTTATAAATAAACTATAAGTAGCAAACTTGCAGTTTAAGGTATTTGATTTATAGATTTTGACAATATTTTTGAATTTAATAGTGATAATAGCCATTCATATTTTACTTTAACCAAAACATGCAATTTAACATAAAGAAAATATTTCATTTTGAATTTTATTTTTGAAAAGCATGAATGTATGAAATTTATATGACGTACACAATTAGCATGTTAGGAATGAACTAAAGCCATGAAAGCATGTAAACACATCCACCCTAATTAATTCTTAAAGATGATCTTATGAAATAAGAAAGTTTAAAGTAAATCAAATTATTTTTAAAGAAGGTTTGATTTTGTTTTGAGTTTGATTTAATTTGAGAAATGTGAGGTGAGTTTGCTATTCCTAACCCATTCTCACATATGTTTGTTATTTTAGTTTAATTTTTAGGTGATTAGATGATTTTTTAAATGTTACTTAGGTTAAGCTATGAATTAAGCATGTTGATTACCCCTTACCTATACCACCTTAGCATAGTTAATCAAATAATTATGAGCCAATGAGATGACATAAAATCACAAGAATTTAAATCAGCAATGCACTTAGTAAGAAAAGGGCCTAATGCATTTGGCTCATGATTAATGATTAATTAAACTAAGGGGTTTAACTTAAGTAATTTCATAAACCCCCTCACACATGTGAGTTGGATTTTGATTTCCTTAATTGTACTTAGGCTATTGAACACCTAAGCATATACTCAAGATAGATTAATTGAGTTAGAAAGTTTTTGAATTTTAAATTAATTAAGGGGTAAGTGAATTAACCCTTAATTAAGTGGATTAAGGAAGAAAAGGGGTTTAGGAATATCTTGGGAAAGTATCCCAAAATTATTCCTAAACCATATTCACTTAATCAAAACTTAATTGACTCAATCATAGGTTAAACACTAATTATACCCTTAATTAAGCTTAATTATATTAAGGGAGTGATTAAGGAATGAATTATTCTAATTAAGGCAATAAATCCAAGAAGAAAATTAGGGAGGGGTCATCCATTAAGATAGAAGTTTGGGATTAATTAGTAGAGTAATTAAAGGGTAATTTATAAAATGTCATTCCTAATAAAACTTAAATTTAGAGGAAAAAAACTATCCAAAATTCATTGAAATAGTTTTTAGAATATTCTATATTCAATTATCTATCAATGCAATTTATTTCATATTTTGTTGATTTTTCTAGGCTTAGATATGAATTTTAGAATGTTCCATAATATATTAGATCATTTAATAGCCTAATTAAGCATTTAATCCCGTCACACATGGACGCGGCATGCATGCACATGGCGTGATTGGATCTTTAACTTGTCACATCATAGATGTCGTGATGATGCTGCTTTTCTCCTCGACCATCGTCAATCAGGGCGGTTGAGATTAAAGTCGCGGATCAAATGGGTTATAACATGGATTCTATGCATCTTAATCACGGTCATCCATCCAAAATGTGCGGATGGATAGCCAAAGATTCATCCATGTATTTCCCTATAAGAGACTACCGTCATCTAGGAAATTGAGCTTGAGCTTCAGTTGCTAAAATTTAGCCCACACATCATCGTGGAGATCACATCCTATGGTTAGCATGCAATGAAAATTCCTTTCACAAGGACCACACCACACTTAATAAGCTTCGATTTAATGACATACCAAAGGTGATCACCTAGGCCTTCGATTCAGGAAAGAGCTTAGGCAAGTTCAATCGAGCTTCTTGAGAGCATTTGCAAAGGGAATTAGGCTTATATTGAGTGTAGGCAGAGTTTGAGTTTTAGTGGAGCTTTTTAAACTATGAACACCGAGAAATGAGAATTTGGAAATCACTTGAGAGAGCTTGGAGAGGCTAGGAAATGACTCCTCTAGCTTCCCTAGATTCAATCTAATTGGAGGATGACCAAATGAAATCAAATTAGGGTGAGTATATCTCCCCCTTTGGCAATCGGACAGCCGACCAAAGCTTTGCCATTTTGATCCAATTGATCTCCTTGAGTGGGTCTTTTAGGCTATTAGATGACTCATTGCATTTGATTTTGGAGAGGGAAGGAGTGGAGGAGGTTGCCATGTGCTTGAAGCAAGTGGAGGCATGATTCCCATGTAGTCATTCAAATGAGGTGGTCAGTTTTGGGTTTGGGTTGGGTTTGGCTGACCCAAACCCATTGGGTCATGTGAAGTAGGTCCAGTAGTGACCATTTGGTCTACTATAAGGATGTCAAGTGTCCATGAAAAGGAATTGACCAAATTCTAATTGGTTTTGATTTTGAGTTACCCTATGGCCTAGGGGAATGGTCATTTGACCTTGATTTTAGTTTGGGCATATTTTGTATGATGAGAAAATAGGTTTGGCCAAGTTTCATTGAATTTGGAGTTGGTTTGATATGATTTGGCTCATGTTGACCCATTTATGTCAAAATGGGTCAACTTGGGTCAAGTTGACTAATTGGTCAAATTAGGTCAAACCAAGAATTAGGTCAAGTTCATATGACCATTTGAAATGTTTTGGTGGCTTTGGTTTGATTCAATTTGGTTTATATTTCAATTTTGTTCAATTGGGTTCATTTAGGTCAAATGGGTCAAGTTGACCAATTTGACCCATTTGACCTATTTGGGTTAGGTCATGGGTTGGTTTAGGTTTAGTTGGTCATATGAAATGGACTGGTATCTTGTTTCCAGTCAATTTTGGTTAAGTTTGAATTTGGCTCAATATGACCCTTTAGGTCAAGTTGGGTTCATGGTCAATTAGGCTAGGTTTGGTCTAGTTGGCCAATTGAGGCTTTGGTCAAGTTCAACAATCATTTTGGAATGAACTTGACCCATTGGTTTCAATCAATTTGGCTTAGATCAAGTTTTGGCATATTTTGACTTTTTAGGTCTAGTTGGGTCAACTTGAGTCAAGTGGCCAATTGGGCTTGGCTAGGCTCAAATGTTGACTTGGTCAAGTTCAAATATTGATCAATGGTTTCAATCAATTTGGCCTATGGTGGATTTTGGCTATGTTAGGTTTCATTTTGGCTAAGTGTTGACTTGGTCAACCCTTAGGTTTGACTTGACCAATTTGAGTGATTGATCATCTCATGATGATTGTTGATCATGATGAGAGGCTTAAGTGGGCTTAGTTCAATCCAATTTGGTTAGGATTAGAATTTGGCTCATAATTTAGGTCACTTTGGGTTAAGTGAGCTTAAGTGGGTCAAATGGCTTGTTCAAAGCTTGATTTGAGTTTGATTGAACTCACATATGGACTAATGATTGAAATATAAATCCATTTATAAGTGGTTTGAAGTCAAATCAGTTTTGATACATTTGACAATTTCAAGTTCAAAGGGGTCAACATGAGTAGGTTTGATTTTTGAATTGAGTTTTGATTTGATGATTGAAGTTTATGTTTATATTTGGATTCATGATTGAAGGATTGATGGAATCATGAAGAAAAATCAAAGGTTTGGCTTGATTTGAAATTGATTTGGCTAAGTTCAAGATTTTGACTTGAAAGGCTTAGGTTGGATTTTTATTGAATTTGAGTTTGATTTTTGGAGTTGGTTTTGTTTTTTTGAATTTATATTTCATTTATGTATGTGAATATAAATAAGAATATAAATGGGTTATGGGAAAATTTCAAAGATTTGAAGTGATTTGAACATGATCTAGGCAAAGTCCTTAAGAGAAAATAAAAGTGACTTAGAAAATTTGTGATTTGAATTTGAATTTGGAATTTGATTTGATTGATTTGAATTTATATTTTATTTATATATGTGAATATAAATGAGAATATAAATGAATTGTGAGAAAATTTCATGAGTTTGAATTGACTTAAATATGATTTAGGCTCAACCCAAAGGAGAGAATCAAAGGACTTAAGAAATATTTGGAATTTGGAATTTCAACTTGGAATTTAATTTGATTGATTTGAATTTATATTTCATTTATATATGTGAATATAAATGAGTTGTGGGAAGTTTTCATGAGTTTGAATTGATTTGAATATGATTTAGGCTAAGTCCTTAAGAGGGGATTAAAGGACTTAGGCAAGATTTGGAATTTCAATCATGGCTTCAATCATAAGTTTTAATCATAGGTTTCAATTATGTGGCATTAATTTGAGTTTGGGAAAAATCAATTAAGCTAGAATTGATTTAAGTTTGGTGTTGATTTCATTTGAAGTTTGACTTGAAGGAAGGAAGTTAGGAATGTGGTTCATTCTGAGGGTAGGAAAATTTTCATAACACTCCTAAGGCATGACCTATTCCTATGGCTAACTCTTCTAAGTCTCTAGGGTTAGGTTGAGTGTCCACATAATGACTAGATATATCTTAAGACTAAGGAATCCTTAAAATTAAAGAGAAGTCCTATGTCTAAGATGGAGGGGTTGAGAGCTCATCCTAAAAATGAGGTCAACAAAGGGCGCCCAATAGGTGTGGTGTGACTAACAAGGAACACCACACACATGATGTTGACGAAATGATCAACAACACAGCGATCACAAACAAAAGCATCTACTCAAGGTGTAGAAGGAATCCAGAACTTAGTACAATGTGGCTTTACTTATGTCAAGGACATAAGAGAGGGAAGAAGGAATCCACTAGGGATAGAGTATGTGAACCTTCCACTAGCAAAGTAGGTTCAAGTCATCCTCATGGGGATGAGAGGTTTGATTTAGTTTGAGTCTCGTTGGGGAAAATTTTGATTTGTTTAATTAAATTCTTATGGGGAAGAGAGTTTAATCTATTTCAATTTATTGTTTGTTTAATTGTGTTTGTTTTGACTCCATTGGGGATAGACAAGTGAACTCTCCACTAGGGAAGCAAGTTTAAGTCATCCACCAAGTGACGAAGGTTGTGAAATCCACTGAGGGATTAGAATTCTAGATTTGTTGGGGAGCTAGAAAGATTTGCATCTCACTAAGGAGAAGTGAAATATTTTGATTTGCATTGAATGATTATTTTCATTTTGTTTTGTTTGTTTCAGAATTTTAAATTTAGATTTTGAGATGGACCCTATTAGTTTGCGATGGACTGCACTGAGTAGGAGCCTTGGAGGACTAGACCTAACTCAGATTTATCAATCCAAAGGGGTAGTGTACTAAACACATAGTAGGACTACCCAACTAAAAGGGTGTCTTTCGATATGTATCAGATGTACTAGGAAGAAAGCGTAGTAGATTTACATCCTCCAAAGTAGGGACTAGTTACTGGGGTGATCCATTGGCAAGGCAACGGATCGACCTAAAGCTAACTATTGAGTGAATGCTGCTGGGGGGACTCAAATCAACTCAGAGATAGTCAAGATTAATTTCCTTTTTAATTTGTTTTCATGGGTCACATCAGTTTGTGATGGATTGCACTGAGTAGAGGCAATGGAGGCCTAGACTTAACTCAGACTTACTAATCCAAAGGGAATAGTCTACCAACCACAAGGTAGGACTATCCAACCAAGGTGATACCTTTTGGTGTGCAATGGTCAAGTCTTAAGAAAAAAGTACGGGGACTCACATCTTCTAGAAATAAGAAATCACTATGGTGATCGATTGGCAAGGCAACAGATCGAACCCGATCTAGGGCTGACTATTGAGTGAATTCCACTAGGGGGACTTAAATCGGCTCAAAGATAGTCAAAATTAATTATACTTTTAAATTGTTTTGATGGATTATATTAGTTTGCGATGGATCACACTGAGAAGAGCTTATATAAACCTAGACCTATCTCAGATTTACTGAACCAAAGGGAGTAGCTTCCCGATCGATGGAAGAGCTATCTGACCAAAGGAGTGTCTGTCAGTTTGCAATGATCAATTCAAGGGAAGAAAGCTCGGGGACTCATATTTTCCACTATAAAAAATCACTTGGGTGATCGGTTGCTTTGGGCAACAGATTGAACCCGACCTGGGCTACCCGTCAGTTTGCGGTGGTCATGCTAGAAAGAATGCATCATAGCCTTACATCTTCCAAAGTGAAATGACTATCAGGGTAACCTGCTTATGATAAATAGATTAAACCCAACCTAAGGGCGACTACGGAGTGAGTACAAACCCCAAGGATTTATCTTAATTCAGGTAGTTAGGAAATTCCTATAGAGTGTTCTGCTGACACTGCCCTAAAGATAGGATGCCTGCTTGGGAAAAGGGGCCCTTTGGGAGTTGAATTCCTAAACCATAAGTAAATTAATTTTTTTATTTATTTAGTTTATTTTAACATGGACCATGTTGATTTGCAAGAGATCAAACTGAGAAGGAGCTTATATCAGCCTAGACCTATCTCAGATTTACTGAACTAAGGGAGAATCTGTGCATCCGCTGAATAAATTTTCCAACCACAGGGGTGGCTACTAGGAAAGGGGATTGTCAAAAGTAACGGTAGTGTCTAAAAATTCAAAGGATATGATCCAAATAGAGTATCCATAGGGAATGGGGCCACTAAGGGCTTAATCCAAAACCCTGGAGAAGATGACATAGCTAGTCATATATCAAATAGCTATATGGTGGCCAACTCAAAGAGAAAGTGCTGGGACTCACATCTACCATGAGTGATGTATCCACCAGGTGAGTCGCTGTCAGCATAACGAACATCAACCAACCTAAGGTGGCCATTAGTTTGCAACAATGAGCCTAGCAAGAAAGCTCAGGGACTCACATCCTCTTATAGTGGGCGATTCTGGGATAGTCATCTTGACAGGTGTTGCTCGACCTAGGCGACTCTTGAGTGAATGGAGACTTATCACTCAAATGTAGTCAAGTGGAAAGGACCCTCTAGGGGACTTATCCTAAACCTCAAATATACTCAACCTAGTTAGATCATGATGATTAGTTCAAGAAAAATGCTCGGGGACTCACATCTTAAACAAAATCCATGAGATAGCTTACTGGTTGGGCAGTGAAATCTACCATACTAATAAGGTGCTCATTGGTTTGCAATGGTCAAGTTAAGAAGAAAGCACAAGGACTCACATCTTCCAATAAATGACCACTGGGTGACATACTAGTGAGGAAGCATGTAAACCTGACCTGGAGAAGCTAATGAGTGAGTGCCACTGGGGGGCTTGCTCCCACATCAAAGTAGCCCGAGACAAAAGATATGTGTTTATTTTTTTGCAAGTGTTAAAGGGAATAGGATGCCTCTTGGGTTATTTCACACTTATCCTAGATACACTGGGGGAATTTGATGAAGTGGTGCCAAGAAAGGATGTGGCTCGGGTTCTCTTACACCTAACTCAGTTGTGCTAATCGAAATAGGATGCCTTTTTGGTTCTCTCACACCTATTCTAATAGCGTCAGAAGATTGTATTTATGTCATGAAAGAGGGATAGGATGTCACTAGGGGACTCTTACACTTACCCTAAACACGTCATGGATTATAAGACAAGCAAACAATGATTCAAAAGAGAAGATTTTGATGAAATGGAATCAAATTTTTGTTGATTGATAGAATTATTTTCAAACATGATTTTATGGGTAATATTTCTTCAAATAGAGCCCATTAATTGGAAGCATCTGTTCCCCTTTACAATCAATAAGCTGATAAGATCCTCCTTGGTAGACCTTCTCTATGGCATAGGGGCCTTCCCAAGTGGGTTCAAACTTGCCTACCATCTTTTGAGGGGAAATGATTGGTCCTTAAGACTAACACAAATTCTCATACTTGGAAAGACCTAAGGCAGACCAGCTTATTGTGAGCTTGAATCATTTTAGCCATGTATAACTCGAGGTTCTGGCGCGCCCATAGGCATTTCTCCTCCAAACCTTCAAGCTCTTCTAACCGTAACTTTACATTCTGCTCTGTAGTGATCTTACTATCCAATGTTATCCTCAATGATGGGAGTTGAACTTCTAAAGGTAGAATGGCTTCGGACCCATACACTAAGAAAAATGTGGTAGATTGAGTTGGAGTTCGGTCTATGGTGCGGTAGGCCCATAAGGCTACAACCAACTGCTCATTCCACTATCGCTTATTATCATCAAGTGTCTTCATTAGTATTTGGATGAGAGTTTTATTGAATGCTTTTGCTAAATCATTTTCTCTGGGGTAGTAGATGGTGGAGTATCCCCAATATATGTTGTGTCTTCTGGCGAAGCTATTGATCTTTGTGCTTTTGAATGCAGTACCATTATCGGATATAATTTATCGAGGCACCTGAACCTATATGAATATGGCTCTAAAACTGAAGCACGTGTTGAGTTGTGACCTCTTTGAGTGGGATTTCCTTCGCCAACTTGGAAAAGTAATCGGTGGCAGCTAAGATGAACCGATGACCCTTGAAAGAAGGAGGATCGATCGGACCCACAATATCGGTACCCCAACACTCGAATGGTCATGAGGCTAATGTAGGGTGTAGAATATCGGGTGGTTGGTGAAGGAACACATCATGCACATAATACTGATGGCATCTCCTAGCTACATCCATGCATTCTGTAATCATCGAAGGTCAGTAGTATCCTAGTCTCTTGATCTTCATCTTCATCTTCAGACCGGATTGATGTGCTCTGCATAGACTTGAATGTACCTCAGTTATAATTCCATGGGCTTCATGTTTATCAAAATAATGTAACCACATATGGTCAAAAGAACGATGATACAAGGTGTCATCAACAAGAGCATAGGGGAGAGCTCTCTATTTCACATGATGTGCTTGTGACTTTTCTTGACATAGCTTTTTTATGTCCAAATAGTCTATGAACGACTTCCTCTAATCCAGCTCCTTGTTCTTATAGGCAACAGCAACCTCCCCTTCAAGAGAAAGTCTCTTGTTGAGTTCAGCATCAATAAGGGATAGGATTTGTCTGTTTTAGACCATTATTAAAATAGACTCATCTTTCGGGCATGCCAATTCCTTGGAAAGTTTGGCCAAAGAATTTTCTACTACGTTCTCTGCTCGAGGAACCTTGTAAATGGTGACTTTGGGGATTTGGGCCAAAATCTTCATAGTATACTCATGGTAATGACGGAGCTTGGGTTTGAGAACCTTGTAAGACCTGACAATCTGGTTAATGACCAATTGAGAATCTCTAAAGATGTTGATGCTCTTGACACTGACTATGATGGGTAACTCCATCTGATAATCAAAGCCTCATACTCGTCTTTGTTATTATTGCAGGGATTGAAAATATAGTATGAGAATCTCATCACATCATAGTCTAGAGTTAAGACAACTATTCTTACCCCTGCCTTTCCTAGAAGAGTAGATCGTGGTGCTTCCCCTTTATGAAAAGAAGCTGCACCATCAAAATACATCTCCCATCGGTGGTTGTCAACCTCCCCTAAGTTCATGATTTGTTCATCTGGGAGATCGTCACTAAGCGAGAATCAGCATAAAGTGGGTGTGCTACTAAGAAATCTGTTAATGCTTGTCCTTTTACTGCACAGAGGGGTACGAATGTGATATCAAACTATAAAAGAATCATGGAACATCGTGCCAAAAGTTTGGATAGAGTTGGCCGTGTCATGAGATACTGTAGTGGATTGATTCTGGGAATCAAGTTCACCTTATGAGAAAGCATATAGTGTCATAGCTTCTCAGATGCAGAGATCAAAGCTAGGCAATGTTTCTCAATAGTTGGATAGTTTAGTTCAGTAGGAATCAGATGATGGCTGAGATAGTAGAGAGCATTCTCCTTCCTTTCATCATTGACTTGGGCAAACAGAGCACCGAGAGAGTCATTCATATAGTAGTGTAAAGGATGAGTGGCCTGCCCAGGATAGGAACTGCTAGAACTAGCAGCTTCTCCAAATATTACTTGATGTCTTCAAAGGCATGCTAACACTTACCATCCCACTTGAACTTGGGGTCTTTTTTGACAAGTGATGAGAATGGCTTGCATCACCCTGATAGGTTGGAAATAAAGCATCTTAGATACGCAAACCATCCATGGAAGAATCTGAGTTGAGTTAAACTCTTAGGAGGTGGCATTTCTAAAATAGCTTTAATCTTTTCTGGATCTATTTCTATTCCCCAGTGTCAGACAACAAACCCAAGGAATTTCCCTGAAGCTACTCTGAATGCACACTTCAGAGGATTTATTTTGAGGTTATATTATCTTAACCATTTGAAAACTACTCTCAAGTCAAAGAGATGTTCTTCCTTTTCTTTGTTCTTGACTACTAGATCATCAACATTGCACTCAACCTGATGATGGATGAGTTCATTGAAGATCTGAGTCATGGCCCATTAGTATGTAGCATCAGCATTTTTAAGGCCGAAAGGCATGACTCTATAACAAGAGACTTTGATCGGGGTTTGAAAAACATTATTTCTTTCATCCTCGGGGGCCATCTTGATTTAGTTGTAGCTAGATGACCCATCCTTAAAGGAGAAAATTGCATGAGATAAGTTGATGTCCACCATTAATTCTGGTATAGGAAGAGGAGACTCATCCTTAGGACATGCCTTATTTAAGTCCCAAAAATTGACGCATATGTGAATTTGGTCATTCTTCTTCTTAACTGGTATGACACTAGCTAACCAGGTTTGATATTTTTCTTTTCTGATGAAACCAACATCAATCAATTTCTTGACATCAGAAAAGACCTGTTGTTCAATTTCTAATCGCATGCACTAAGGAGCTTGCTTGATAGAGTTAGCGCTATGATCTATTGCTAGCTTATAGACTGCTATGTCAAGAGATAATCCGGGCATCTCTACATAACCTCATGTAAAGTAGTCCTTAAACTCAGCCAATACCCTAACTAGGTCATTGGTTTCTTCTTCATTCAGCAATGAATTGATGTAAGTCGGGTGTGGATTTTCTTCCATCCCGAGATTAATTTCATTAAGCTTATCAATTATTAAATGGATCTTCTCTTTAGATTCTGGTGGTGCATCTTTGATTTGGAGATCATCCGGATCATCTGAGATCTCTAAACACACATTGTCATAAGAGTTGGTGTTGTGTGAAAAGAACCTATCAGACTCTAAATGATTGGTAAAGTAAGTAGTCATTTGGACCCACTATCAATCCTAGCTTGCTCTTGATTGTGTTTTTTTTGTCATATTGTTCCAGCTTTTTCAAATACTCGACACGTGCAGATCATGTGAAAGAACCTTTTTTTGTATAAGATTATGAACATAAAGCAAAGTCAAATGGTAATTCCATTAATTCTTTAAATGAATCCTCCTCAAGTTCTACATCAACTTCAGTACTTGAGGATGATGATCCCAAAAAGAATCTCTTCTACTTCATATCATTGGAAGACTTACGAGCTTGCTTAACTACCAAACCTTTAACATTTTGGGTGAAAATGAGGTTAGAGCTATGGTTCCCAACTTTTCGATAGTTTTACATGCATCGATTCGAAACTTTGTTGTCAGAGACACGGTCTTCATTGTTGTTCAGTGTCACCTCTAATGAAACCCACTAGGAGGGGTTGGCCGGTATGTTAATCACATTAGACTCATCCTCTGAATTGGATTCTAAGTTTATGTGAATAGTAGGGGTACTCCTATGAACTAAAACATAACCCCTGGTGATGGCATGACCAGGTCTTCTGAACTATCTCTTTACTCTGCCTGGTGGAGGTTGAGTCATCCTTCCCACATGTCCATATATGAAGGAATGAACGTGGGTGGAATGTGATATCTTGGATATTTCTTCTTCAATTCCCCTTTCTTGTTCACTTGGATTTTCCTTTTCTCTTCTTTTTCTTTTATTTTCTTTTCTTCATTTTCTTTTACTTTTTTTGAGTTTTGTCCAAGTTCACGAGAAAGGGTGTTTTGAGGAAGATAGTAGGTTAATCTTCATAAATCAACCTCTAACTAAAATGGCTTTTCATCTCCTTTGACATAGTATTCAATCCCATCCTAAACTTGATGCACTAATGGAGGGAGGATAAAATTATCTTATTCTGATGTATCCAAGGCCTATCGAGCAAAGCAGTAAACAAAGTATTTGAATCAATGATGTAAACTTGGCTTCAGTCTGCTAGTCACCTATCTCCGAAGGTAACACAATAGAACCTAAAGCCTACTCACTTTGTTCATTGAATCCTCTCAACATCATCTGATCTCCTTGGAGTGTGGAGATGTTGATCCTCAAATAAGAAAGTGTATTTAGACTCATAATGTTCACCAAGTACCTGGATCAACGAGAACTCTGGCAAGTCTGAATCTGCCCATGTCAACTATATTGTAAAAGGGGCAGTTGTGCTCCAAGTCTCCCAAAAGAAAGTATTCATCTGTGAAAGTGATCATGCTTTTTGTAATGTGCCTCCTCAATAATTGGTGAGCTAAGCATATCTCAAGATCGAGCCTTGATTAATGATTCCCTCATCTCTTTGGATAAGAGGGGCATCATATACTTAGCTTAGATGGCAACTTTCTTAGATGAGAGAGACATTGTAGTCCACCTTGGTGACCCTCCACAAGTATATCCAGGGTGGAGCATCTGGGAGGGCTTCGATCCTCAAAAGACTTGTTTCCCTCATCTGATGCTACAGGAGGAAGAACCTTACCACTATGAAGGTTGACTTCGATGATCTCTTGTGGCAGTGTAATGGAAGGTTATACCTCCACATCATGCTCACCTATAACCTCTCCTATGGGACCCTCAGAATTGGATGAATCCAAGTCTATCTCAAGAGGTGAACCCATAGCATTCAGAGTAAGAAAATTCAACTCTGAATCAGAAAGAGGAAGATCAGAATCATTATAGTTATTATGACTTGGAGAGTTATCATTAAGAATAGAAGTAGACAACCCATCAAAACTAACACAGATGTAATTCAAGATAGCTTTATTCTTCAATTTCTTGGATTTGATAGGATGTATAAAGTAGAAATCAAATAAATAAAGAGGGGTTAGGGATTTGATGCCCTCATCCACTGATACAAGATGTCTACTAGCAAAAGAAGAACTAGCTTAGTGGTATTTGTTGATGTAGCTGCATGGTAGGCGGACTCGGTGTGTACCCTTGTTGTTGATGATTTGGTTAAGGAGGAAGCTGAGTAGGCTGTGGAGGCTACTGTGGCGATCGGTAGCGCTTCCTTAGTGGTGGTAGAGGAGGTGGAAGTGAAGGTTGTTGAGGTCATTGTATCTCGGACTGATCTCTAGTTGATTGCTTTCCCTTATCTACTGTTGTCACTGCCACGAGCTTCTTCTCGAATACCTTCTGCGGCTTTGATTTTGGAAACAGGTCTTAAAAAATGTAATTGTTTGGCCTCTCCTTGTAGACTAGTCACCTTACTGATTAACTTCTCAAAAGTTTTGATGGTGAAGCCCTCAAGCATGAAGGTGACAGGGCCATGGATATTCTTTAGAAGAATCTCAATGGCATGCTGCTCAGACAGCTGCAGCTTGCATTTCATACCCATGTTATCCCTTCTAAGAATGTAATCAAAAAGAGACTCACCTGGGTGTTGTTGTGCTATAATGAGATCACCCACAGTGACCCTTTGCTGAGCTCCAGCGAACCTCTTGATAAAGAGTTGCTCCAACTTAGCAAATGTCTTTACTAAACTATTGAAAAGTTTAGCATACCAATCAAAAGCTATCCACAGTGACTAAGTTAAGTGGCGAATAGCAGTGTTGCGCCGCAGCATTGCAATAAGCGCTCAAGTGTGCAATATGTTGCCTCGGGTTTCCACTATCATCAAAACTCTTGAAGAAAGGTGGCACGAAACCCTTGGGATATTGGATTTCATCAAATTCCTTTGGGTAGGGTCTACCCTTTGGAAGTGGTGATCCTCTCCAGGCTTGAGCCAACCTACACTTGCTGCTCAACCATATACTTGATATCTTTCTCTAATATGGAGGTATTTTCCACTACCTTCCTGTACATGCTCGTGTTACCTTGCTCTAATGGAGGTAAATTCTTGGCTGGGTCCTAGACATGCACCAACTTTGGCTAACTAGTCTCAACTATAATAGGATGAACTTCTAGGTCTTGTTTCTGAAGTACTGAGACTGCTGCTAGTAAGTCCTCATAATGCCTTGCCATCATATCCAACTATTCATCTTTTTTGCTTTATTGATATCGGAGGTGTTGGGCTAATTCAGTTGGGTCTTCCTGCATAACCTCATCACCTTCCATAGCCTGCTACTCTCTGAGGAGGGATCCCCTGGTATCTACCATGCAAACCCCGTTGAGTTTCTCAATAAATCATCTTTGTTGGGAACAAAGTTGATCTTCTCCTCATCAGACTAGTCATATCCTAGGATCTCCTTCTTTTCTATGAAATAGTGAGCTACTATGTCATCTAAAGATCGATTTGTCAGAATTGGCACAAATGCTTTTGGCTGACCGGTGATGGGATCCATATCGTGAGCTGTGAGGCACCGAACCTCCCCTACTACTGGAGAATCAACCTTGTGAGGGTTGTACTTATTTGAAGATATACACTCTTGGCTGTCACTAACTCTATATGGGGTGGCACTCCTAGGAGGTTTTATGATTATGGGTGCAAATGGGTTGCCCCCTCTCCCTCTTCGACTATTGTAACCATCTCCAAGTCTTACTATGGTGGTGATGGTAAAGGGATGACCACTATGCTTTGGGGTCCACATTCCTTCGGTACCACAATTGGTGCAGAAGGTCATGCAGGAGATCTTGGCCTCACCATAGTAGGCGGTGTAGATGGAATTGGATCCTTTGGTTGTAGCTGGATCACCAACAGAATCCTCTTCTCCCTGGATGTGGCCTTCATGGCCTTGGCGAGCTTGGAGATGATGCGGGCGAGGTGGGTGAAGCGTGTGATGGACACCGACTCTCAGGAAATAGGGGCTCTCCTCCTGTGGTGAGTAGTCCCTATAAGTAGAATACTATCTGTGTGATCACGGGTAGCATGCGTCGGAAATCAATGAGTGCGAGGCCCTACCAAACCTCGCCTCTCTGCTATGATATGAGCTATAGTATGGGCCTCACTGGCCCTCTCCTGCCATAGATGTTTTCCCAAGATGTGGGGGATAATAAATCTTAAGTCAAATTGAGACCAATTTCAGACTCCATGACCAACTGGCTAACTGAATGAAGGCCGCATATGACCTCTGCTACGGGACTACGGTGGAACCAAACTCTTGGTGGAGGTGAAGTAGGGATCCTCAGCATCCTCTCTTGACCCAGAGAGGATGGAATGGGTTGTCATAAGCAGGAAATCAAAATGTAACCTCCCTCCCGTGCGTGTGCCTCCATCTCCCTGGTGATGTGTGTATGGTACCGCTTAATCATGCAATTTTTGTTCCTCCTCTGAGTCTTGGTCGGGCGAGTGGAGTAAGAACTAAACCTGAATTCAAAAGCTGGGGAGATAATCTCTGGGATCATAGGAGCCTTACCCTTTGAGGGTACTGGGTGTTAGCCCTTACTAGGGCAGCACGGGAAACAACCTGGCGCACTGGCACCATCTCAGATATTGGCACTAACAATAGCACTATTGTAGAAACTGTCACTACATTCCTCTTCAATGAGGGGATATCAGAGTTTGATGAAAAGTCAATCTAAATGACTGGCTTCTGCCCGGCCACTATGGTCCTGCTAACAGTTGTGAAGGGAATGCCCTCATAGGTAATCCTCGCCCCCTTAAACCTCATCTGAAATGAATGAGGTGGGTGTAATCAACACGAGGAAGGATGGCCTGATCCTAGGCCATGTCCATCCCATGGGGAAAGGTAAACACATACTTAGGTGCACTATCTATCAACCAAAAAAGCTCGAACTAACTAAAAGCGCGTGAGCGAGTCTACAATGTTGAAAATAAACTTGAATCAGATTTATGTTGACTTTGAATTTTGAATTTTTTGAATTTGAACCCATACTGAACATCTTAGAAAAGTGTTAAGTCAAGCTCAAATGATTTAGATTAGATTTCAATATTTGATTAGAAAGAGGAATTCTTTGAATGTATAATCCATTTTTAACAAGTTCGGATATGTTGAAAATGGGTTCAAATATTTTGTTTGAAGGGATGATTCCATAGGTTCATATTTGAGTTTTAATTTTGAGTTTGAAGACCATTTATTTAACAAATTTAGGTATGTTAAAGTAAAGGGTCAATTTGCTTTTATTTTGGATTTGATTTTTTTGGAATTTACTTAGCAAATTTGGGTATGCTAAGTGAGTTGTTTGAAAACAATTTCTTCTTTTTGTTTCTTTCTTTGCTTTGTTTTTTTGAATCTTTTTGTTATTTTCAAAAGAGAAATGGAATTTCCCATTTAGCAAATTTGGGTATGCTAAATGAGAAAGTCCAAGTGTGTTTTTTTTTTTTTGGAAATTTTTGAAAATAGGATTCTTAGGAAATTTATGTATGCTAAGAAAATCGTAATGTGTTCCTTTTGATTTTGATTTTGATTTTTGGTTGAAAGTGGAGACTTCACTTTAGAAAATATGGTATACTAAGATGAAGTTTCATTTAATCTTGTGAAATGGTAATTTCAGTTAGCAAATTTGAGTATGCTAAATAAAATTTCAAAAGATGTGTTCAAAATTGTTGTATTTTGATTTTATTTTGAAAGAGGAAATCTCAACATAATCATATATGAACTATGTTAAGTGGCATTTCAAAATAATGTTACTTTATTTGGAAATGAAATTTTCATTCAATAAATTTGGGTATATTGAATGGAGATATTCATAAGTGCTTTGTGAAAATTTATTTTTAATTTTTATTTGAAAATTAAACCTCCACCCAATAAATATGGGTATATTGAATGGAGAGGTTACATATGTGATTTTTTTTATAAAAAAAAATGAAAGTAATAACACATGGAATGTGTTAAATTTTGAAGTTATGATTTTGCTTGAAGAGGATCCATTCAAACATTTGCATGTATTGAATGGAAAGGTCATCTTCAAATCTATGCTTTTGAAAATATGATTGTTGGAATTTTATTTTTGAATGAGGTTTTCATGAACGGTAAAAGAAACTCATTTGTACTTTTAGAAAAATGTAATTCTTGGAATTTTATTTTTGTAAAGATGATCCTACATATAATAATTATGAAGATTGTTAGATGAAGGTAATTTAGGAAAACTTTTGTGCAAAATATTTTATTATGTGCATTTTGAAAGAGTGCTTTTTGAAAAGCAAGATTTTTAGGAAGGACTTATTTTGTCTTTATTATTTTAGAATGAACCTTTCCTTAACATGAAAATGGTAAGGAGGGAGTCTTTAATTAATTCTCTTTGTTTCAATTTTTATTTTTACCCATTGGAGAACCCAACGGGGGTTTTAAGACCAACATGGGGTGAGTTTTTAAAACCTAATGATGTTGGCTAGCTTAACTTAAGGATAAAATAAGCTAAGTGCCAATGGAACAAAAGATAGTATTGGATTCATACTAAAGTACAAACCCACTATCGATACTTGGAGACAATGAACATTTACCAAAGATGGAGAGAGGAACCTTCCCCAGAGGAGTCACCAGAAAAATTTGTGATAAAATTTTATAATTTCTAAAGAATAATATACTTCCACCTTCACTTTATGCAGGATAAAATGAAGATAGAAATATACTTCTCCCTTTTTATGCATTTTTTGACACCACATTAGATCATAATGGGGTATGAAATTGAGGAGAGGTGTACTATCTCAAAGATAGAAGTTTTATCTACAATGAACCTAATCACCTCAACAAGGACTCTAAGGAAGTGCATGTATACCAAAGATTCTTCCCCTACTTTAAACTAGGTTTATTAAGTTTCCTACAGGGGTGAGTCCCCATAGTTAATTACATCCTGGGAAATGAGATCCCTTAGGAATACTCTCAATTAAGGTAAATGATCATTGTCTCCAAAGATTTTAATAGGTAGGACTATCAATCAATTAGTTAATTTTGGAAGATCAAATGGGATTGATCAAAGAGAGGGATTTATTATCAAAGCCAAAGGAAGAAAAGTAGGAGATACTCATGATGCTAGGAAACCTAGTGAACATCTCAAACTATCCTATAGTTGGCCTTTAAATTTTTGAAATTGAATTATTTATTTGAGTTGAATTTTTATTAAAAGTTTAGGGCTTATAATTCCAGAATACAAGGTTATAGAAATGCTTAAAGGTGAGGATTTATGCTTATGGCTCATAGAAGGGAGAACCAACCTCAAAACCTAAATCTAGTGAGCTTTGGTGAGGGCCAAAGGCACGACCTAAATCTAAGGAAAAAAATGGGTATTTTGTTTGCCTCCACCAGAGAGGACAAACCACCTGACTGCTTGGACTTACAACTACCTGGGGGTGGCTGCCAACAAATTCCTCTTATGATTTTAAATTCACATAGGCAAGTCATATGCTTTATGCAAGCTAGATAGGTCATTATTTATTTAGAAAGAGAATAAGTCCTTAAACTCGCTTCTTAAGAGACTATATCATGCAAGGGCATAAAAAATGACCTAAATCTAATGCAAATATATTACATGTTATTTCATTTTTGGCCAATCATTTGACTAAGGCTTATAATATTCATATGCCTAATGCATGAGAAGCAATATTATTGGCCAAAATCAGCGAGAAGGGAGGAGGTGTGTTTCCACCATGGCTCTCAAAGGTCTAAACCAAAGTTCTCTAGCAAAGGTGGAAACCCTCCAATCAAGAGTGAAACAAGATGCTTTTATGCATGATATTATAAAATAAATACTCATCCAGCTAAGGGGTTATTAATTCTTTTATCTTGATTTTAACTTAAGCTTTAAGTGAGATTATGAGTTGTTTATTTTTAATTATGAGTTGATTAATTTGGTAGAAGATTTATTTTTTCCTAAAAGCTTAATCATCATCAAGGCCATACATCAAGCAAGAAAGAAACTAGAAAAATATGTCATCTTAATGCACAAGCTAAACAAAATATCACATATTTTATAAACCTAACGCAAAAGAATAAAAGGCCATTTGTGGTCGGACACCACTGCACAAACCCAAAAACAAATTGGGTAGCCGAGCTCTATCCTTATACAACCCAGATTACAAATGAATTAATTTGCAATTAAGCAAGGAAATTCATGTTATGGGAGTCTTCTTTCTTCTTTTCTTCATTCTTCTTTTCTTATTTCTTCTTTCTTCTTTTCTTCTTTCTCTTTTCTTCTTTGGTTCCTTATTTTGGATAGTTGGAATGTGGATACTCCTAAGGCTTCACATGGTGCATAAGATGAGGTCTTATGACCAATGCTCATCCTAATCCCCCATAACATTCATTCCAAAATTCTAATTGCAAAAATTACATGAAAAGAAAAAGTAAATCTAACTAACACCTAGAAAATAGAGATTAGCTAAACAAACCATATAAATCACAAGCATGTATATTGGACTTAGCACCTCACACATTTGTAACCAAGTCCACCTAGCCTATTGGATTATGCTTAGGGGTATAAGCACATGTATAACAAAAGCATTTATATTTTTATTTATTACAACGCCCCTTAAGCATAATCCCATGTAGAAAATAATGGCTAGACTAAGACCCCCCTACCATTCATTCTATGCACATTCACCCTAACATCCAGACTAGAAATAATACATCACAAAATAAAAGCAAAAATCAAGCCATGCACCGCCCTAACCTAAAGCTAGAAGTGGTGACTTAGTCTAATGTGTGTGCTTTAGAAGGTTTGTGTGGTATGCTTAGTTATGGCTTTAAGGTTTGGATTTTCTAAGTGTGAAGATGTTCAACTTAGATGGGTGGTTACATTTAAGTGTTTAGTTGATTTGGATTGATTTTAATTTGTATTTTAATTTGGTTTAAATGAATCCTACAATTAATTACTAAGTTTTAAAGAGACAGAAAAGAGAAGAGAACTTCTCTTTCCTTCCCTTTCTTAAGTAATTTCTAAAGTGGATTCGTGTTTAGTTTATTTAGTGAATATTTTATTATGTGTTTTTATTAATCCTAAGTTTATATTTTTATTTAAATAAGCCTATTCAAAAAGAAAGGCATTTTTAAGATTAAGTAAAGTGAACTAAATTCGCAAAACACACATCACTTCATTTCTTTCACATGTATAACATGCATATGAATGGATCCTAAGCATATCTATACATACAAATGAGAATGTTTCACATACTTTATGATGAATGCTAAGTGAGTTAATTAAGAAAATTTGAATGCTTTATGAGGCATGATTTTCATTAAGTAGAAAAGAGGTTTTCTTATACAATTGTCACATGCACACATGTATGTATGAAAGGCATAAGTGAGTATGACACCATTTTTAACCAGGGGTGTAAGGTACAAGACCTACTTAGAGCTACTAAAAGTCTCACAATCCCAGAGTTATCCAGACTAATATACCACTTTCCTTAAATACAAGTATATGTACAAAAGAAATGAATGGAAAGAAAGATGCAAAAGTTTGTACTTATGTTTGGACTTGGTTATGCAATTTATTTGCATAAGTGTAAGGATCTTTCTTAAGTCATAACATGGAAGATGATAAGAATAGATTTCCTTTAAAAGAACTATACACTTTGCAAATCTTATTCAAATCCATATTAAGAGGAAAAAAGGGAGGCAAACATAAGACACATTTTTATATTCACATGCAAACTTATAAATAAACTATAAGTAGCACACTTTTAGTTTTAGGTATTTGATTTATATATTTTGAAAATAGCTTTGAATTTAATAATAATAATAACAATTTATATTTTACTTTAACCAAAACATGCAATTTGACATAAAGAAAATATTTCATTTTGAATTTGATTTTTGAAAAGCATGAATGTATGAAATTCATATGACATACACATTTAGCATGTTAGGAAAGAACTAAATTGATGAAAGCATGCAAACACATCCACCCTAATTAATTCTTAAAGACAAAGTTATGAAATAAGAAAGCTTGAAGTAAATTAAATTATTTTTAAAGAAGGTTTGATTTTATTTTGAGTTTGATTTAATTTGAGAAATGTGAGGTGAGTTTGTTGTTTCTAACCCATTCCCACATATGTTTGGTATTTTAGTTTAATTTTTAGGTGATTAGATCAATTTTATACTTTGGTTAGGTTAAGGTATGAATTAAGTGTGTTAATTACCCCTTACCTATACCACCTTAGCATACTTAATCAAATAATTATGAGCCAATGAGATGACATAAAATCACACAAGGAATTTAAATTGGTAATGCACCTAGTAAGAAATGGGCCTAATGCATTTGGCCCATGATTAATGATTAATTAAACTAAAGGGTTCAACTTAAGTTATTTCATAACCCCCACACATGTGAGTTGGATTTTGATTTCTTTAATTGTATTTAGTCTATTGAACACCTAAGCATCTACCCAAGATAGATTAATTGATTTCTAGATAGTTTTAGAATTTTATGAAATTAATTAAGGGGGGTAATTAGTGAATTAACCCTTAATTAAGTATGGACTAAGGAAGAAAAAGGGGTTTAGGGAATATCTTAAGGAAAGTATTCCAAAATTATTCCCTAAACCTCATATTCATAAAATCAAAACTTAATTGACTCGATCTGAGGGTTAAACCACTAATTATACCCTTAATTAAACCTAATTACATTAAAGGATTGATTAATGAATGAACTAGCAATTCTTCTAATTAAGCCACCAATAGATCCCAAGAAAATTAAGAGAGGCAGGGGTCATCCCACTAATTAAGCACAAGAAGTTTAGGATTAATCAGTGAAATAATTAGAGGGTAATTAACAAAATAACATTCCCACTAAAACCCAAATTCAAAGAAAAGTAATATTCAAAATTCATTGAAATTATTCTTAGAATATTCTATATTCAATTATCTATCCAATGCAATTTATTTCATATTTTTTAGATTTTTCTAGGCTTATAGATAAATTTTAGAAGTATCCATAATTAATTAGAACATTTAATAGCCTAATTAAGCATTTAATCCCGTGCCATTGGGCGCGATCGACATGCACTTTCACATGTATGATAGGATTTGATCTTTAAAAATTATTACATCATGGCGCATCGGCGATGCTATTCTCTCACCGACCATTCGATCAAGGATCGCACGGCTGAGATTAAAGCAATGGATCAAATGGGTTAAAACATAGATTCTACGCATCTTTATCACGGTCGTACATCCAAAATGCACAGATGGATGACCAGAGATTCATCACTGCATGTTCCTGTAAGATATGGCTACCATCCACCTTTTAGGGAGAGATTCAAGCTCGATTGAGCTCGGATTGGGCTAAAATTTAGCCCACACCACATCATCATGCAATGGAGATCACATCCAATGGCTAGCTTATTATGCAAAAAAAATTCTTCAAAGGACCACACCAAGCTCAATTTAATGGCATACCTCAGGAGGTGATCCACTTCGATTCCCTTGGAAGCTTCGTCTAGGAGAAGCTTTCTTTGAGTTTGAGGCTCGGGTGGGGTAGATGCTTCTAGAGACTCCCCTTGAGCTCGGTCTTGATCAGTGACTCCTTCCTTGCCTTGGAACTTGGAAAGAGCTTAGGCAAGTTTGATCAACTTCACAGTGCTTTAAAGGAATTGATATTGAGTGTAAGTTTGATTTTGAGCTCCCTATTTTCAAAACTGAAAAGAAAGAAATCACTTGAGAGAGCTTGGGAGGCTGCGAAATGACTCCTCTGGCTTCCCTAAGTTCAATCATATTGTAGGATGACCAAATGAAATCAAATTAGAGGGAGTATATCTCCCCATTTGGCAATTGGATAGCCAAGCAAAACTTTATCATTTTGATCCAATTGAGCTCCTTGAGTGGATTTATTAGGTTGTTAGATGAGTCATTGCAATCAGTTTTTTCCAGGGAAGGAGTGGAGGAGGTTGTCATGTGCTTGAAACAAGTGGAGGCATGATTCTCATGTGGCCATTTCAAAGGAGGTGGTTGATTTTGGGTTTGGGTTGGGTTTGGCTGACCTAAACCCATTGGGTCATGTGCACTAGGTCCATTAGTGACCATTTGGTCCACTAAGAAGATGTCAAATATCCATGAAAAGGAATTGACCAAATTCTAATTGGTTTTGATTTTGGGTTACCCTATGGCCTAGGGGTAAAATTGTCATTTAACCTCAATTTCAATTTTGGCATGTTTGGTATGATGAGAAAACAGGTTTGGCCAACTTTCATTGAATTTGGAGTTCGTTTGATATGATTTGGCTCATGTTGACCCATTTAGGTCAAAATGGGTCAACTTAGGTCAAGTTGACCAATTGGTCAAATTGGGTCAAACCAAGGGTGGGGTCAAGTTCATATGACCATTTGAAATGTTTTGGTGGCTTTGTTTTAATTCAATTTGGTTTAGAGTTAAATTTGGTTCAATTGAGTTCATTTAGGTCAAATGGATCAAGTTGACCAATTTGACCCATTTGACCTATTTGGGTTAGGTAAAGGGATGGTTTAGGTTTAGTTGGTCATATGAAATGGATTGGTATCTTTGTTTTCAAACAATTTTAGCTAAGTTTGAATTTGTCTCAATATTAGGTCAAGTTGGGTTCATGGTCAATTGGGCTAGGTTTGGTCTAGTTGGCCAATTGAGGCTTTGGTCAAGTTCAACAATCATTTTGGATTGAACTTGACCTATTGGTTTCAATCAATTTGGCTTAGATCAAGTTTTGACACATTTTGACTTTTTTGGGTCAAGTTGGGTTTTGAGTCAAGTGGTCAATTGCTAGGTTAGCTCAAATGTTGACTTGGTCAAGTTCAAACATTGATCATGAATGAACTTAGATCAATGGTTTCAATCAATTTGGCCTATGGTGGATTTTCGCTATGTTGGGTTTCATATTAGCTTAATGTTGACTTGGTCAACCCTTAGGTTTGACTTGGTTTGACCCAATTTGAGTTATTGATTATCTCATGATGATTGTTGATCATGATGAGAGGCTTATGGGCTTAGTTCAATCTAATTTGGTTAGGATTAAAATTTGGCTCATAAGGGTATTTTACGTCACTTTGGGTTAAGTGAGCCTAAGTGGGTAAAATGGCTTGGTCAAAGCTTGATTTGAGTTTGATTGAACTCACATATGGACTTATGATTGAAATATAAATCCATTTGTGAGTGGTTTGAAGTCAAATGGGTTTTGATTCACTTAATAATTTCAAGTTCAAAGGGGTGAACATGAGTTTGACTTAGGTTTAATTTTTCAATTGATTTTAGATTTGATGATTGAATTTTATATTTATATTTGGATTCATGATTGAAGGATTGATTGAATCATGAAGAAAAATCATGGGTTTGGCTTGATTTGAAATTGATTTGGCTAAGTTCAAGATTTTGACTTGAAAGGCTTAGGTTTTTTGATGGAATTTGAGTTTTAATTTTTTGGAGTTTGTTTTGGTTGTTTGAATTTATATTTCATTTATATATGTGAATATAAATGAGAATATAAATGGGTTATGGAAAATTTCAAAGATTTGAAGTGATTTGGCTAAGTAAGAGAAAATTAAAGTGACTTAGAAAAGATTTATGATTTAAATTTGAATTTGCAGTTTGATTTGATTGATTTGAATTTATATTTCATTTATATATGAGAATATAAATGAGAATATAAATGGGTTGTGAGAGAATTTCATGAATTTAAGGTGGTTTGAATTTGATTAGGCTACGTCCTTAAGAGGGGATTAAAGGACTTAGGCAAGATTTGGAATTTCAATTATGAGCTTCAATTCATAAGTTTCAATCATGGATTTCAATCATCTGACATTGATTTGAGTTTGGTAGAAATCAATTAAGCTAGAGTTGATTTAGTTTGATGTTGATTTGATTTGGAGTTTGACTTGAAGGAAGGCATTGAGGAATGTGGTTCAAGCTGTAGGGTAGACAAATTTTTCTAACACCCCTAAAGTATGACCTATTCCTATAGCTAATTCTTCTAAGTCTCTAGGGTTAGGTTGAGTGTCCACCTAATCACTAGATGTGTCCTAAGACTAAGGAACCCTTAAAATATAAGAGAAGTCCTATGTCTAAGATGGAGGAGTTGAGATATCATCCTAAAAATGAGGTCAACAAAGGGCGGTCAATAGGTGTGGTGTGACTGACAAGAAACACCATGTATATTGTTTAAATGATCACCAACATGAACAATCACAAGCAGATAAAGATCTACTCTAACAGGTAGAAGGAATCCAGAACTTAGTGCAATGTGACTCCACTTATGTCAAGGACATAAGAGAGGGAAGGAGGAATCCACTAGGGATAGAGTATGTGATCCTTTCACTAGGGAAGCATGTTCAAGTCATCCACAAGGAGATGAGAGGTTTGATTTAGTTTAAGTCTTGCTTAGATGAAATTTGATTTGATTAAGTTAAGTTCCACTGGGGAAGAGGTTTGAATTTGTTTCAATTTATTATTTGTTTAATTGTGTTTGTTTTGACTCCATTGGGGATAGATAAGTGAACTCTCCACTAGGGAAGCAAGTTTAAATTATCCACCAAGTGACGAAAGGTTGTGAAATCCACTGAGGGATTAGAATTCTAGATTCGTGAGGGAGCTAGATAGATTTGTATCTCACTGAGGAGAAGAAAAAAAATTTGATTTGGATTGATTGATTGTTTTCGTTTTGTATTATTTGGTTTCAGATTTTTAAATTTGGATTTTGAAATATACCTTATTGGTTTGTGATGGACTGCACTGAGTAGGACCCATGGAGGCCTAGACCTAATTCAGATTTACCAATCCAAAGGGGTAGTCTACTAAACACATAGTAGGACTAGCCAACTAAAGGGATGCCTTTTAGTATGCAGCAGCTGTATTAGGAAGAAAGCATAGTAGATTTACATCCTCCAAAGTATGGACCAGTTGTTAGGGTGACCCATTGGCAAGGCAATGGATCCAACCTGACCTAGGGCTGACTATTGAGTGAATGCCGTTGGGGGGACTTAGATCAACTCAAAGATAGTTAAGATTAATTTCATTTTAAATTTATTTTAATGGGTCCCATCAATTTGCAATAGATTGCATTGAGTTGAGGCCATGGAGGCTTAGACCTAACTCAGACTTACCAATCCAAAGGGAGTAGTCTACCAACCACAAGGTAGGACTATCCAACCAAGGGGATGTATTTTGGTGTGCAAAGGTCAAGTCTTAAGAAGAAAGTGTGGGGACTCACCTCTTCTAGAAACAAGAAACCACTGTGGTGATCGGTTGGCAAGGTAATAGATCAAACCTGGCCTAGGGCTGACTATTGAGTGAATGTTGTTGGGGGACTTAAATCAACTCAAAGATAGTTAAAACTAATTTCATTTTTAATTTGTTTTGATGGATTCTGTTGGTTTGTGATGGATCACCTTGAGAAGGAGCTTATATCAGCCTAGACCTACCTCAGATTTATTGAAATAAAGGGAGTAGCTTTCAGGCCGATGGGAGAGCTATCCGACCAAAGGAGTGCTTGTTGATTTGCAATGATTAATTCAAGGGAAGAAAGCTTGGGGACTCACATCTTCCACTATAAAAGACCACTGGGGTGATATGTTGCTTTGGGCAACAAATTGAACCCACTAGGGGCGGTCGATTCGAGTCATCTAGAAAGAATGTGTCATAATCTTACATCTTCCAAAGGAATGACTCGAGGTAACCTTGTGGAAAAATAGATTGAACCCTAAGCGACTATAGAGTGAGTATGGGGATTTATCTCAACTCGTAGTGACAATTCTATAGGAGTTCTCGATAGTTCCTTAAAGATAGGATAGATGCTTTTAGGGGCCCTTTGGGGGCTTCAATTCTTAATCCACAAGTGAATTAATTTATTTATTTGTTTAGTTTGTTTTAGTGAGGACCATAATGGTTTGTGAGGGATCAAATTATGAAGGAGATTATATCAGCCTAGACCTATCTTAGATTTACTGAACCAAGGGAGAATCTGCGCATCTGCTGAATAAATTTTCCACGGGGTGCTACTAGGAAAGGAGCTGTCCAATCCAGAGTAACTGGGTAGTGTCTAAATGGGGTTTACAAGGACGTGATCCAAATAGTGCCCAGAGTGGTCCACTAAGGGCTTAATCCAAAACCCTAGAGAAGATGACATGGCTAGTCATATATCAAATAGGTATTCGGTGGCCAACTCAAGGAGAAAGTGTGGGGACTCACATCTACCAAGAGTGGTGTATCCACTGGGTGAGTCGCTATCAAACTAGCGAACATCAACCAACTGGTGTCGGTTGGTTTTAAACAATCGACTAGGAAGAAAGCAGGGACTCACATCCTATAGTAGAGGCGATTGGGATAGTCTCTTGACAGTGATATCCAACCTAGGGGTGACTCGAGTGAATGCCCTGGGGACTTACATTCAAATAGTCAAGAGGAAAGGAGCCTGGGACTTATCTAAACCTCAAATATACTCCTAATTAGATCATGATGATTAGTTCAAGAAGAAAGCTCGGGGACTCACATCTTCTTAAATAAAATCAACAAGAGATAGCTTACTGGCTGGGTAGTGAAATCTACCATACTAATAAGGCGTTCATTGGTTTGCAATGGTCAAGTTAAGAAGAAAGCACGGGAACTCACATCTTCCAACAAATGACCAATGGGTGACATACTAGCGAGGTAACATGTAAACTTGACCTAGAGTAGCTAATGAGTTAGTGCCATGGGGGCTTGCTCCCACATCAAGGTAGCCCGGGATAAAAGATATGTGTTTGATTTTGTGCATGTGTTAAAGGGAATAAGATGCCTCTTGGGTTCTCTTACACCTATCCTAAACATGATGGGAGAATTTTATGAAGTGGTGCCAAGGGTGGCAAATGGGATATTCATCAAAAAAGGATGCCACTCAGGTTCTCTTACACCTAACTCAGTTGTGCTAATCGAAATAGGATACCTCTTGAGTTCTCTCACACATATTATAATAGCACTAGGAGATTGTGTTTATTTCGTGAAAGAGGGATAGGATGTCACTGGGGGACTCTTACACCTACCCTAAACACGTCATGGAAAATTCGCAAGATAAGCAAACAATGCTTCGAAAGAAGAGAAGATTTTGATGAAATGGAATCAGATTTTTATTGATTGATATAATTATTTTCAAACATGATTTTTATGGATAATATTTATTCAAATAAAACCCCTTAATTGGAAGCATCGGGTGTTCCCCTTTACAATCAATAAGTTGATAAGATCCTTCTTGGTAGGCCTTCTCCATGACATAGGGGCCTTCCCAAGTGGGTTCAAACTTGCCCCCCCATCTTTCAACAGGCAATAATTGGTCTCCTTAGGACTAGCATAAGTTCTCCTACTTAGAAAGACCTAGAGCGGACCAGTTTATTATGAGCTTGAATCATTTTGGTCTTGTACAACTCAAGGTTCTGGCATGCCCGTAGGCGTTTCTCCTCCAAACCTTCAAGCTCTTCTAACTGCAATTTTGCATTATCCTTTGTAGTGATCTGGCTACCCAATTCTATTCTTAGTGATGGGAGTTAAACTTCTAAAGGTGGAACGGCATTAGATCCATACACTAAGGAAAAATGGGTAGATTGAGTTGGAGTTTGGTATGTGGTGCGGTAGGCCCTCATGGCTTCAACCAACTACTCATTCCACTATCACTTGTTATCATCAAGTGTCTTCTTTAGTATTTGGATGAGAGTTTTGTTGAATGCTTATAAACCATTTCTAGGTAGTAGATGGAGTATCTAATCTATCATATCTTCCGAAGTTATTGATCTTTGTGCTTTTGAATGCGATATTATTGGATATAATTTGGAGGCACCGAACTTATATATGATATGGTTCTAAAAATTGAAGCACGCTTTGAGTTGTGACCTCTCACGAGTGGGATTGCCTCGCCCACTTGGAAAAGTAATGATTGGCGCTAAGATGAACCGATGACCCTTGGTATCCTAGTCTGACCTCATCTTTATCTTCGTGACCGGATTGATGTTCATAGACCTAAATGTACCTCGCCATAATGCCATGGGCTTCATGTTTATCTAAATAACGTAACCACATTTGGTCAAAGGATCGATCAGGTGCCATCAACGAGCATAGAGAGAGCTCTCTTTTCACCCGATGGGCTTGTGATTTCTCGAGGTAGTTTGTCTGTTTCAAATAGTCTATGAATGGCCTCCAATCCAGCTCCTCCTTATAGGCAAACCTCCCTTCAAGAGAAAGTCTCGATGAGTTCAACAATAAGGGATTGGACTTATCTATTTTGGACCCTTATTGAAATGGACTCATATTTTGACATGCCAATTCTTTGGCAAGTTTGGCCAAAGCATCTGCTAGATTCTCGCCGGGGAACCTTGTAGATGGTGACTTGTGGATTTGGGCCAACTTCATGGTATACTCATGGTAATGATGGTGGGTTTGAGAACCTTGTAGACCCATAATGGTTGATGACCAACGAGAATCCCAAAGATGTTGATGCTCTTGACATTGATTATGATGGCTAACTCATCGCAATCAAAGCCTCATACTCGTTTCATGCAGGTTGGAAAGATAGTATGAGAATCTCATACATCACCTGAGTTAAGAGAACTATTCCTACCCCCTTTCTTGGAAGAGTAGATCGTGGTGCTTCCCTTTATGAAAAGAAGCTACACCATCAAAATACATCTCCCATCTGGTTGTCAACCTCCCTAAGTTCATGATTTGTTCATCGTGAGATCACACTAAGTGAGAATCGCCAGGAAGTGGTGTTAAGAAATCTACTCTGCTTGTCCTTTATCTCATGGAGGGTAATGTGATATCAAACTACAAGAGAATCATGGACCATCATGCCAAACATCGGATAGATTAGCCATGTCATGAGATTGTAGTGGATTGGTTCAAGTTCACCTTATGAGAAAGCATAGTGTTGTAGCTTTGAGCAAAAGATCAAAGCTAGGCAATGTTTCTCAATAGGTGGATAGTTCACTTCAGCAGAATCGATGAAGGTAAGATAGTAGAGTGTTCTCCTTCCCTTCATCATTTGGGCCAATAATCAGAGAGTCATCCAATGCAAAGGTAGAATGAGTGGTGCCTGATAGAGAATGGGCTTCACCAAATATTGCTGATGATATTCAAAGGCATGCTAACACTTATCATCCCACTTGAACTTGGCATCCTTTTGACAAGTGAAATGGCTTGCTCCCTCGATAGGTTGGAAATAAAGCATCTTAGATACACCATCCGTCTTTGGAAGGATATGAGTTCAGTTAAACTCTTACTATGTGGCATTTCTAAGATAGCTTTAATCTTTTCTAGATCTACTTCTATTCCCTAGTGTCAGACAATAAATCCAAGGAATTTTCCTGAAGCTACTCTGAATGGACACTTTAGAGGATTCATTTTGAGGTTATATTATCTTAACCATTCAAAAACTACTCTCAAGTCAAAGAGATGGTCTTCCTTTCTCTACTCTGACTACTAGATCATCAACAAAGCACTCAACCATGATGGATGAGTTCATTGAAGATCTGTCATGGCCTGTATGTAGCACCGATTTTAAGGTCGCATGACCCTATAATAAAGATTCTGATTTTGAAAAGCAAGTTTCTTTCATCTGGAGACATCTTGATTTGGTTAGGATGACCCATCCATAAAAGAGAAAATTGCATGAGATGAGGATGTCCACCATTAATTCGGTATAGGAAGAGGAAACTCATCCTTAGGACATGCCTTATTTAAGTCCCAAATATATGTGAATTTGTTCATTCTTCTTCTTAATTGGATGACACTGCTAAGTGAGATATTTTTCTTCCATGATGAAACCAAAGATCGATCAATTTCTTGACTTCAAAATGACCATTGTTCAATTTCTAATCGCATGCCTAGGAGCTTGATTAGTGGGATCTGCTAGCTACTTGGACCGCTATGTCGAGATAATGGCATCTCTTCATAACTCTATGCAAAGCATTCCTTAAACTCAATACAATTCTAACTAAGTCATTGGTTTCTTCTTCATTCAAAGAATGAACTATGTATGGACATGTATTTTCTTCCATCAGGTTGATTTTTTTTAAGCTTATCAATTGGTGAATAGATCTCCTCTTCAAATTCTAGTGATACATCTTTGATTTGTAGATCATCCAGATCATTTGAGGTCTCTAAACACACATTCTTATAAGAGTTGGTGTTGTGTGAAAAGAACCTATCAAACTCCAAATGATTGGTAACAACTAAGTAGTAATCATCATCATCGATTGGACCCACTATACCAAATTCTTATCCTGCTCTTGATTGTGCTTCCATGCTGGTATTGTTCCACAGCTTTTCAAAGTACTCTGACCTGTGCCTGGACCATGTGTGAGGAACCAAACCTTTCTGTATAAGATTATGAACACAAGGCGAGTAAAAGTCAAATGGTAATTCCATTAATTTTTTTAAATGAATCTCCTCAAGTTCTACATCAACTTCGTGACTTGAGGATGATGATCCCAAAAAAGAATCTTTGCTTCATATCAGGAAGACTTGGGGCTTCCTTAACTACTAAACCTTCAACTTTTGGGATGAAAGTGAGGTTAGAGCTAAGGTTCCCAAGCTGCGATAGTTTTACATACATCTGATTGAATACTTTGCTTTATCTGAGGCCATCTTCTTGTCCTATCCAAAAAGTCACCTCAATGGAAACCCAGAGGGTTGGTATACTAATCATTAGACTCATCCTCCAACTGGATTCCAAGTCTATGTGAATAGTAGGTACTCTATGAACTGGAACATAACCCCTATTCGATGGCCAACCGGGGGTCTTCCACCTCTAGAACCGCCTCTATTTTCCTCTGCCTCTCTAGTGGAGTCATCCCACATATGTCCATAGGATGAATGAACTGGGTGGAATGTGATATGCAGATCTATTTCTTCTTCAATTCCTCTTTCTTGTTCACTTGGATTTTCCTTTTTCTTTTCTTTTTCTTTTGCCTTTTCTTTTTCTTCATTTTCTTTTTTCTTTTGAATTTGAGTTTTGTCCAAGTTCATGAGAAAGGGTGTTTTGAGGAAGATAGTAGGTCGCATCCTCATAAATCTCAACCTATCTAACTAAAAATGGCTTTTCATCTCCTTTGACATAGATTCAATCCCATCCCTGAACTTGATGCAATCGATGGAGGGAGGATGGAATTCTTATTCTAATGTATCCAAGGCCCACGAAAAGCAAAGGAATGAAGTATTCAAATTAATGATGTAAAACTTGGCTTCAATCATCCAGTCACCTATCTCTAAAGGTAACACTATGGAACCTGAAGCCCGCTCACCTTGTTCATTGAATCCTCTCAATATCATTTGATCTCCTACGAGTGTTGAGATGTCAATCCTCAAATAGGCAAGGGTCTTTAGACTCATCATTTTATCAATGCACCTGGATCAATGAGAACTCGCAAGTCTAATCACCCATGTCAACTGTAATGTAGGGGATATTGGCTCATCCCCGAAGAAGGTCTTCCGTGAAAGTGATCCCTGAGCTTCTTTTGTAATGTGCCTCACCAATAGTGATCAAGCTAAGCATATCTCGTGATCAAGTAGAGCTTTAATGATTCCCCTCATCTCTTGATAAGACAAGGGCATCATATACTTAGCTTAGATGGCAACTTTCTTAGATGAGAGAGGACATTGTAGTCCACCTTGGGTGATCCTCCACAAGCATATCCAAGGGAGCATCTTGTGGAGGGGCTTTCAATCCTGCACCAATGACTTATTTCTCTATCTTGAGGTGTACCTAGGAGGTAGAACCTTGCCACTACGGAGGTTGACTTCAGGGATCTCTTGAGACAAGGTAATGGAAGGTTCTACCTGCATATTATGCTCACCTACAGCCTCTCCTATGGGACCTTAAGAATTGGATGATTCCAAGTCTATCTCAAGAGGTGAACCCGTAGCATTTAGAGTATGAAAATCTAACTCTGAATCAAAAAGAGGATGATTGAAATCATTATAGTTATTGTGACTTGGAGAGTTATCATTAAGAATAGAAGTAGACAACCCATTAAAAGTGACACAGATGTAATTCAAGCTAGCTTTATTCATCAATTACTTGGATTTGATAAGAGGTACAAAGTAGAAATCAAGTAAAGTAAGAGGGGTGAGGGATTTGACACCCTCATCCACCGATACAAGATGTCTGTAAGAAGAAGAAGTAAGGGGTAAGTGATGGTAGCAACAGACTAAAGGCTGGACTCTGGTTGCACACCGGGCTATCCTGTACATCCGCCATGCCGCCGAGCTCCCCTTTCCTTGAGTTCGTAACTTGCAAACATTCCTTGATGTTGGAGGTTTGAGCTGACTCAGGCACCTACAAGGAAAGTTTCTTGATCTTCTAAAAGAGGTTTTGGATATGGAGATATCTCAACCTTCTTTGATTTTGGAAGGATCACAAGTATCCCCAAGGATCTCTAATGGAACTGGATGGTTGTTCCACAAGGTATTCCTTCGATAACTACAGCACCCTTGAAGCTATGTTCAAGCCAGTCCTTAAATGTGAAGCAATCCTCCAAAACATGACCTAGCATATGAGGTAGGGGTAAAAGTTAGATCATGGCTTTTGCCCACTTCCTCCGCCTAGGTTTAGTAAAATCATAGCTTCTTAAGAGATTCTTAAAGATCTTCGACATTCCCTCTTAAATGAATAAGGCTTTGAGTTTATCCAAAAGAGTAGGTGGACCATACTACTTGTGCATGTATGCCCATGATGTGGGAGGAGAGGAGTATGTTGTGGAGGCTACTGGGGTGGTAGGCTGGTGGTGGAGGAGGTGGAAGTGAAGGTTGTTGAGGGTGGTCTCAACCAATCTCTAGTGGTTGCTTTCCTTATCCATTTGTCACCGCCTCTTCTTTTTCCCTTCATTTTGATTGGAACTGGTCTTGAAAAGGCAACTATTTGGCCTCTCCTTGTAGACTAGCCATCTTGTTGATTAACTTCTTCAAAGTTTTGATGGTGAAGCCCTTAAGCATGAAGGCGGTCGGGCCATGGATATTCTTTAGAAGAATCTCAATGGCATGTTGCTCAGACAGCTGTGGCTCATATTTCATACTCAAGTTATGTCATATGAGAATGTAATCAACAAGGGACTCACCTGGGTGTTATTGTGTTACAATGAGATCACCCACAATGACGCTTTGTTGAGCTCCAGTAAATCTCTTGATAAAGAGTTGCTCCAACTCAGCAAATATCTTTATTGAACTATTAGAAAGTTCAACATACCAATCAAAAGCTATCTTTGCTTGGCTACTAATGAAGAGGTGGAATAGTAAAGCATCACTACCCCGATTGCAACAACTAGCTCAAAATGTATATGTTGCCTGCTTCCACCGCCATCAAAACTCTTGAAGGAAGGTGGCACAAAACCCTTGGGATATTGATTGCATCAAATTCCTGGTAGGTCTACCCTTTGGAACTTATGATCCTCCTGCTTGAGCCAATGCTTCCTTCACTACCGCTCAACCATGACTTGATATCTTTCTCTGTATGGAGGTACTTTCCACTACCTTCCTATACATGCGGGTGCTACCTTGCTCTAATGGAGGTAAAGTCTTGTCGTCCAAGACATGCACCAACTCACTCTAGTCTCAGTAGGATGAACTGCTGGGCTTATTTCTGAAGTACTGAGACTACTACTAATAAGTCCTCAAGCTACCTTGCCATCCTATATATTTGTTCATCTTTCTGCTTTAATTGATATCGGAGGTGTTGTGTTGATTAAGTTGTGTCTTCCTGCTCAACCTCATCACCTTCCATAGCATGTTGCTCTTTGAGGAGGGATCCCCTGGTATCTACCATGCAAACCCTAGCTTAGTCTCCTAACAAATCATTTTCATTGGAATCAAAATTGATCTTCTCCTCATCAGACCAGTCGTATCCTAAGATCTCCTTCTTTTCCATGAAATAGTGAGCTACTATATCATCTAAAGATTGATCTATTATAACCAGCACAAATCCTTTCAGCTGATTGGTGATGGGATCACATGTGAATGAGGCACTGAACTTCCCTCCGAGAATCAATCGGAGGACTGCATCACTAGAATAAATTCACCGCCACTCACTAAATGGGTGACACTCCTAGGAGGCTCTATTATCATAGGTGTAACTGGGCTATCATCTCCTACCTCCACAACTGCTGCTACCATCTCTATGTCCTACTAAACTGGTGGTATTAGTGAAGGGATGACCACTATGCTTTAGGGTCACCATTCCTTCCGCACACACAATAAGGTCGAGGGAGAGCTCCACCATAGTAGGTGTAGATGGAATGGGATCCTTGGTTGTAGCCATCACCAACCCTCTCCCTGATGTGGCCTTCATGGCCTTGGGAACTAGAGATGCCGAACGTGAAACATATGGATGGGGTGGGTGGGTGGAGACATCACCGACTCTCTTGAAATAGGGGCTCTCCTTCTGTGGTGAGTAATCCCTGTAAGTAGAATACTATCTATGTGATTGACACGGGTAGCACGCTGATCAGGGAAATCAATGAGTGCAGAGGCTGTTGACTGCTAACCAAACCTCCACCTCTCTCGGCTAGTGATATGAGCTATAGTATGGGCCTCCCTGGCCCTCTCCCATCATAAATGTTTCCCACGCCAGGGATACATCTCAAGTCAAATTGAGCCTGACTCGTAATCCTAAGCTCCTCCAACCTAGCGTAGAATCAACGGAGGTCGCATACAACCTCCTTAGTCGCTAAGGGTGTCAATCACTGGAGGTGAAGTAGGATCCCCGCATCCTCTCGCCGAAGATGAAATGGGTTCGTTGTAACCAGTGAGAAAATCAGAGTGGGAAACTCCTCCACAACTGACCGTTTAGCAACCTCCATCTCCTTGGCGATGCGTGTATGGTACCACTTAATCATGCAATTTTTATTCCTCTTAGTCTAGGGTGAGTGAAGAACAAGACCAACCTCAAAAGTGGGAGACAATCTCTGGATCGAGGAGCCTTACTTGAGGGTGCTAATGAGTGGGTGCTAACCCAGGCAGCATAGAAATAACCTGCACCGGGCGTGTCATAGATGCTTCGAAGCAATGTTGGGAAACTCACACCTTTCTCTTAGTGAGGGATATCGAGTCGATGGCAAGTCAATCTAATGACCTGCCCGCCACCATGGTCCCAATAATTGTGAGGGGAATGCCTCGTGTAATCCTCAGAAATCCTCATTCAAAATGAATGAGGTGGGCATAATCAGCACGAGGAAGGCTGGCCTGATCCAAGGCCAAGTCCATCTCATGGGGAAAGGTAAACACATACTTGGGTGCATCCATCTTTGTAAACTGAAAAACTAAAACTGAACTGTAACTGAAAACTACCGCTGAACTAGAGTCTGCAATGTTGAAAATAAACCTGAATCATATTTTTTGTTGACTTTGAATTTTGAATTTTTAGAATTTGAACCCATATTCAACATCTTAGAAAAGTGTTAAGTCGAGCTCAAATGATTTAGAACAAATTTTGAAATTTGATTGGAAAGAGAAATTGTTTGAATATAAAAAATCCATTTTCAACAAATTTGGATATGTTGAAAATGGGTTCAAATATTTTTGTTTGAAGATGCTTCAGGTTCATATTTGAGTTTCAATTTTGATTTTGAGGACCCTTTATTTAACAAATTTAGTGTTAAAGTAAAGGGTTAATTTTCTTTTATTTTGGATTTGATATTTTTGGAATTTACTTAGCAAATTTGGGTATGCTAAGTGAGATGTTTGAAAATAATTTCTTCTTTTTGTTTCTTTCTTTATTTTGTTTTGTGAATATTTTTGTGATTTTGAAAAGAGAAATGGAATTTCCCATTTAGCAAATTTGGGTATTCTAAATGAGAAAATTCAAGTGTGTTTTATTTTTTTGGAAATTTTTGAAAATAGGATTCTTAGAAAATTTAAGTATGCTAAGAAAATCCTAATGTGTTTCTTTTGATTTTGATTTTAAATTTTGGTTGAAAGTGGAGACTTCACTTTAGCAAATATGGTATGCTAAAATGAAGTTTCATTTAATTTTGTAAAATGAAATTTTCACTTAGCAAATTTGAGTATGCTAAATGGAATTCCAAAATATGTATTCAAAATTATTGTGTTTTGATTTTATTTTTAAAATGGAGACTTCACTTTAGTAAATATGGTATGCTAATGAATGAAGTTCCAAAAGTGTTTCTTGAAAATTTTATTAAATGAAAATTTCACTTAGCAAATTTGAGTATTCTAAATGAATTTCCAAAAAGGGTGTTTCAAATTTTATTTTGATTTTGAAAGGAGACTTCATTTTAGCAAATGGGTATGCTAAATGAAGTTCAAATTTTTTAAAAAATTTTGTTTTTTTGTCAATTTTTTGAAAAGGGAGATTTCCATTTAACAAATTTGGGTATGTAAGATGGAAATCAATTATGTTTTATTTTTCAAATGTGTATATTTTATGTGTGATAATTGCTTCTTCTTCTTCTTTTTTTTGAAAGAGAAAATCTCAACCTAATCATATATGAAATATGTTAAGTGACATTTCAAAATAATGTTACTTTATTTGGAAATGAAATTTCCATTCAATAAATTTGGGTATATTGAATGGAGATATTCATAAGTGTTTTTTGAAAATTTATTTTTGATTTTTTTTTGAAAATTAAACCTCCACCCAATAAATGTGGGTATATTGAATGGAGAGGTTTCATATGTGCTTTTTCTTTTGGAATTTTATTTTTGTAAAGATGATCCTACATATAATTCTTGGAACTTTATTTTTGTAAAGATGATCCTACATATAACAAATCATGAAGATTGTTAGATGAAGGTGATTTAGGAAAACTTTTGTGCAAAATATTTTATTATGTGCATTTTGAAAGAGTGCTTTTTGAAAAGCAAGATTTTTATGAAGGATTTATTTTATCTTTATTATTTTAGAATGAACCTTTGCATAACATGAAAATGGTAAGGAGGAAGTCTTTAATTAATTCTCTTTGTTTCAATTTTTATTTTACCCATTCAAGAATCCAACGGGGGTTTTAAGACCAACATGGGGTGAGGTCCTAAAACCTAAAGATGTTGGCAAGCTTAACTTAAGGATGAAATAAGCTAAGTGCCAATGGAACAAAAGATAGTCTTGGATTCATACCAAAGTACAAACTCATTATTGATACTTGGAGACAACAATCATTTACCAAAGATAGAGAGAAGAACCTTCCCCAGCGGAGTCACCAGAAAAATCTGTGGTAAAATTTTATAATTTCTAAAGAATAATATACTTCCATCTTCACTTTATGCGGGATAAAATAAAGATAGAAATATACTTATTCTTTTTATCCATACACCATGTAGATCCGTAAATGTTCTTATTGAGGGTAATCGGGTACCACATTGAGGAGAGGTGTACTATCTCGAAAGATAGAAGTCACCACCCTATAATGGACCTAATCACCTTAACAAGGACTCCTAAGGATAATGGGTTTGCAAGTATACCAAAGATTCTTCCCCTACTTTATATGGAAAAGTAAAGTAAAATTTATTTTAAACTGGATTCATTAAGTTTCCTACAGGGGCAAGCCCCCATAGTTAATTATATCCTAGGAAATGAGATCCCTTAGGAATACTCTAGATTAAGATAAATTATCATTGTCTCCAAAGATTTTAATATGTAAGATTATCAATCGATTAGTTTATTTTGGAAGATCAAATGGGATTGATCAAAGAGATGGAGTTATTATCGAAGCTAAAGGAAGATAAGTAAGAGATGCTCGTGATGCTAGAAAACCTAGCGAACATCTCAAATTATCCAATAATTGGGCTTTACATTTTTGAGATTGAATTGTTTACTTGAGTTGAATTTTTATTAGAAAGTTTATTTCATGATACAAGGTTATGGAAATGACTAAGAGGTGAGAATTTATGCTTATGACCCATAGAAGGGAGAAGCAACCTTAGAACCTAAATCTAGTGAGCTTTGGCGAGGGCCAAAAGCACGACCTAAATATAAGGCAAAAATGAGTATTTAGTTTGCCTCCATAAGAGAGGATAAACCACCCTATTGCTTGGACTTACAACTGCCTAGGGGTGGATACCAACTAACTCCTCCTATGATTTTAAATTCTTGTAGGCAAGTCATATGCTTTATGCTAGATAGCTAGGCTGTTATTTATTTAGAAAGAGACTAACTCCTTAAACTCACTCCCTAAGAGACTAGATCATGTAAGGATTTAAAAAATGACCTAGATCTAATGCAATTCATATTACATTTTATTTTTATTTTTGGCCAATTATTTTGACTTTGGCTTATAGGATTCATATGCCTAATGCATGAGAAGTAAGATTATTGACCAAAATCAATGAGAAAGGAGGAGATGTGTTTCCACCATGGCTCTCAAAGGTCAAGCCAAGTTTCTCTAGCAAAGGTGGAAGTCCTCCAATCAAGAGTGTAATAATATACTTTTATGCATGATGTTATAAAAGAAATACTCATTCAGCTAAGGGTTGTTAATTCTTTTATCTAGATTTTTAACTTCAGCTTTAAATGAGGTTATGAGTTATTTATTTTTTAGTTTTGAGTTGATTAACTTGGTAAAAGATTTATTTTTTTCTAAGAGCCTAATCGTCATCCAGGCCATCCATCAAGCATGGAAGAAACCAGGAAAAGGATGTCATCTTAATGCACAAGCTAAACAAAATATCAAATATTTTATAAAGCTAACACAATTTATGATCGGGCACCACCGCACAAACCCAAAAACAAATTGGGTAGCTGAGCTCTACCCTTATACAACCCGTATTACAAATGAATTAATTTACAATAAAGTAGGGGAATTCATATTATGGGGGTCTTCTTTCTTCTTTTCTTCTTTCTTCTTTCTTCTTTCTTCTTTCTCCTTTCTTCTTTGGTTCCTTCTGTTGGATGGTTGGAATGTCGATGCTCCCAAGGCTTCACATGGTGCATAAGATGAGATCTTATGACCAATGCTCATTTTAATCCCCCATAACATTCATTCTAAAGTTTTAATTATAAAAATTATATGAAAAGGAAAAGTAAATCTAACTAACACCTATAAAATAGAGATTAGCTAAACAAACCATACAAATCCCAAGCATGTATATGGACTTAGCACCCCACACATGGGTAACCAAGTCCAGTTGACATATTGGATTATGCTTAGGGGTATAAACACCTACACAGCAAAAGCATTTATATTTTTATTTATTACAGCACCCCTTAAGCATAATCCCCTACATAAAATAATGATTAGACTAAGTCATCCTACCATTCATTCTATGCACATTCACCCTAACATCTAGACTAAAATAATCACAAAATAAAAATAAACATCAAACCATGCACCGTCCTAACCTAAAGCTATAAGTGGTGACTTAGTCTACTGTGTGTGCTTTAAGAGGTTTGTGTGGTATGCTTAGCTATGGCTTTAAGGTTTGGATTCTCTAAGTGTAAAGATGTTCAACTTAGATGAGTGGTTTCATTTAAGTGTTTAGTTGATTTAGGTTGATTTTATTTGATGCTTTGTTTAGGTTTGAATGAATCCTATAATTAATTACTAAGTGTTATAAAGAAAGAGAAAAGAGAAGAAAACTTCTCTTTCCTTCCCTACCCTAAGTAATTTCTAAAGTGGATTCATATTTGGATTTTTGTTTAGTGAATTTTTCATTATGTGTTTTAATTAATCCTAAGTTTAAATTTTTACCTAAACAAACCTATTCAAAAAGAAAGGCATTTTAAGATTAAGTAAAGTGAACTAAATTCATAAAAATACACATCACTTCATTTCTTTCCCAACATGTAATAACATGCATATGGATGCATCCTAAGTATATCTATACATACAAATGAGAATGTTTGGCACATTTTATGATGAATGCTAAGTGAGTTACTTAAGAAAATTTGTATACTCTATGATGCATGATTTTCATTAAGTAGAAAAGATATTTTTTATCCATTTTTCACATGCACACATGTATGTATGAAAGGCATAAGTGAGTACGACGCTATTGTTAACCAGGGGTGTAAGGTACAAGACCTACTTAGGGCTACTTAAAGCCTCACAGCCTCAGAGTTGTCTAGGCTAGTATACCACTTTCCTTAAATACAAGCATATGTACAAAAGAAATGAATAGAAAAGAAAGATGCAAAAGTTTATATTTGTTTATTTCATTTGTTTATGCAATTTATATGTGTAAGTGTGGATGTCCTTCTTTAAGTAATAGCATAGGAATGAATAAGAATGGGGTTAGGCAAGTGTTATGTTCTTTTCAAATGAACTATACACTTTGTCAAATCCTATTCAAAACTATGCTAAAAGAAAAGAAGGAAAAGTATATTATGCACATCTTCATATTTATACCCACATGCAAGCTTATAAATAATTATAAGTAGCACACTTTTAGTTTTAGATGTTTGATTTATAGATCTTGAAGATAATTTTGGATTTAGTAGTGATAATATCCATTCATATTTTACTTTAGCCAAAACATGTAATTTGACATAAAGAAAATATTTCATTTTGAATTTGATATTTGAAAAGCATGAATGTATGAAATTCATATGACATACATATTTAGTATGTTAGAAAAGAACTAAAGTGATGAAAGGATGTAAACACATCCACCCTAAGTAATTCTTAAATACAATCTTATGAAATAAGAAAGTTTAAAGTAAATCAAATTATTTCTCAAGAAGGTTTTATTTAATTTGAAAAATGTAAGGTGAGTTTACTGCTCCTAACCCATCCCCACATATGTTTATTATTTTAGTTTAATTTTTAGGTGATTAGATCAATTTTATGCTTTGGTTAGGTTAAGGTATGAATTAAGTGTGTTAATTACCCCTTACCTATACCACCATAGCATACTTAATCAAATAATTAAGAGCCAATAAGATGACACAAAATCACATAAGAAATTTAAATCAGCAATGCACCTAATAAAAAAAATGGCCTAATGCATTTGGCCCATGATTAATGATTAATTAAACTAAGGGGTTTAACTTAAGTAATTTTATAACCCACACATGTGAGTTGGATTTTGATTTTATTAATTATACTTAGGCTATTGAACACCTAAGCATCTACCCAAGATAGATTAATTGAGCTCTAGAAAGTTTTAGAATTTTATGAAATTAATTAAGGAGATAATTAGTGAATTAATCCTAATTAAGGATAGATTAAGAAAGAAAAGGTGATTTAGGGAATATCTTAAGAAAAGTATCTCAAAAAACCTCACATTCACTTAATCAAAACTTAATTGACTCAATCAGAGCATTAAACCACTAATTATACCATTCATTAAGCCTAATTACATTAAGGGAGTGATTAAGGAATGAACTTGCAATTTCTCTAATTAAGCCACCAATAAATCCCAAGAAAATTAAGATAGATAGGAGTCATCCCACTAATTAAGCACAAGAAGTTTGGGATTAATTAGTGAAGTAATTAGAGGGTAATTAGCAAAATAACATTCTCAATAAAAACCAAATTCTAAAAAAGAGAAAGTACTATTCAAAATTCATTGAAATCATGTTTAGAATATTCTATATTCAATTATTTATCCAATGCAATTTATTTCATATTTTTTTGATTTTTCTAGGCTTAGATATAAATTTTAGAAGTTTCCATAATTAATTAGAACATTTAATAGCCTAATTAAGCATTCAATCCCGTTAGTGCCACGTGGGTCACTGACACGGCATGCACTTTCCACGTAGCATGATGATATTGGATCTTTAACTTCTCACATCATAGCGCCGTGACAGCGGCAGCGCTACGTGCTTTCTCCTCAACCGTCCGATCAAGGATCAGATGGCTGAGATTAAAGCCACGAATCAAATGGGTTAAAATGTGGATTCTATGCATCTTAATCACGGCTGTTCATCCAAAATGTGTGGATGGACGGCCGAGATTCATCCATGTATTTTCCTATAGGAGATGGCTACTATCCACCTTCTAGGGGGAGATCCGAGCTCGATTGAGCTCGGATTAGGCTAAAATTTAGCCCACACCATCATCATGCAATGGAGATTACATCCAACGGCTAGCTTATCATGCAATGAAAATTTCTTTTGCAAAGGACCACACCACACCTAATCTAAGCTCGGTTTAATGACATACTCGCCGGAGGTGATCACTAGCGCTCGATTCCCTTTGAGAAGCTTCCTAGTGGAGACGAAGCTTTGTTGAAGTTTGGAGGCTCTGAGATTGGGTAGATGCTTCTAGAGACCAACTCCCCTTTGCCTTGAGCTCGATCTTGATCAAGGTGACTCCTCCCTTGCCTTAGAAACTTAGGAAAAAGCTTAGGCAAGTTTGATTGAGCTTCCTGAGAGTGCTTGCAAAGAGAATTAGGCTGATATTGAGTGTAAGCTGAGCTTGATTATCAGTGGAGCTCTCTTATTTTCAAACTATGAAAATCAAGAAATGGTAATTTGGAAATGACTTGAGAGAGCTTGAGGAGGCTAGGAAATGACTCCTCTGGCTTCCTTAGGTTCAATCGACTTGGAGGATGATGAAATGAAATCAAATTAGGGGGAGTATATCTCCCCCTTTGGCAATCGGGCAGCCGAGCAAAGCTTTGCCATTTTGATCCAATTGAGATCCTTGAGTGGGTTTGTTAGGCTGCTAGATGATTCATTGCATTCAGTTTTGGCCAGGGAAGGAATTGAGGAGGTTTTCCATGTGCTTGAAACAAGTTGAGGCACAATTCCTATGTGGCCATTTCAAAGGAGGTGGTCGATTTTGTGTTTGGGTTGAGTTTGGCTGACCCAACATTAAGTTATGTGCACTAGGTCATTAGTGACCATTTGATCCACTATGAGGATGCCAAGTGTCCATAAAAAGGAATTGACCAAATTCCAAGTAGTTTTGATTTTGGGTTACCCTATGGCCCAGGGTTAAAATGGTCATTTGACCTTGATTTCAATTTGGGCATTTTTGGTATGATGAGAAAATAGGTTTGGCCAAGTTTCATTGAATTTGGAGTTGGTTTGATATGGCTTGGCTCATGTTGACCCATTTAGGTCAAAATGAGTCAACTTGTGTCAAGTTGACCAATTGGTCAAATTGGGTCAAACCAAGAGTTGGGTCAAGTTCCTACGACCATTTGAAATATTTTGGTCACTTTGGTTTGATTCAATTTGGTTTAGATTTGAATTTGGTTCAATCGAGTTCATTTAGGTCAAATGGGTCAAGTTGACCAATTTGACCCATTTGACCTTGGTTTAGGTTTAGTTGGTCATATGAAATGGATTGGTATCTTTGTTTCCAATCAATTTTGGTTAAGTTTGAATTTGGTTCAATATGACCCTTTAGGTCAAATTGGGTTCATGGTCAATTGGGCTAGGTTTGGTCTAGTTGGCCAATTGGGGTTTTGGTCAAGTTCAACAATCATTTTGGAATGAACTTGACCCATTGGTTTCAATCAATTTGGCTTTGATCAAGTTTTGACATATTTTGACTTTTTAGGTCAAGTTGGGTCAACTTGAGTCAAGTGGTCAATTGGGCTAGGTTAGGCTTAAATGTTAACTTGGTCAAGTTCAAACATTAATCATGAATGAACTTAGATCAATGGTTTCAATCAATTTGGCCTATGGTAGATTTTGGCTATGTTAGGTTTCATTTTGGCTAAGTGTTGACTTGTCAAACCTTAGGTTTGACTTGGTTTGACCCAATTTGAGTGATTGATCATCTCATGATGATTGTTGATCATGATGAGAGACTTAGGTGGGCTTAGTTCAATCCAATTTGGCTAGGATTAGTATTTGGCTCATAAGAGTACTTTAGGTCACTTTGGGTTAAGTGAGCTTAAGTGGGTCAAATGGCTTGGTCAAAGCTTGATTTGAGTTTGATTGAACTAACATATGGACTTATGATTGAAATATAAATCTACTTGCAAGTGGTTTGAAGTTAAATAGGTTTTGATTCATTTGATAATTTCAAGTTCAAAGGGTGAACATGAGTTTGACTTAGGTTTGATCTTTGAATTAAGTTTTGATTTGATGATTGAAGTTTATGTTTATATTTGGATTCATGATTGAGGGATTAATTGAATCATGAAGAAAAATCAAGGGTTTGGCTTGATTTGAAATTGATTTGGCTAAGTTCAAGATTTTAACTTGAAAGGCTTAAGTTGGATTTTGATTGAATTTGAGTTTGATTTTTAGAGTTGGTTTTAGTTGTTTGAATTTATATTTCATTTATATATGTGATTATAAATGAGAATATAAATGGGTTATGGGAAAATTTCAAAGATTTGAAGTGATTTGAACATGATCTAGGCTAAGTCCTTAAGAGAAAATCAAAGTGACTTAGACAAGATTTGTGATTTGAATTTGAATTTGGAATTTGATTTGACTGATTTTAATTTATATTTCATTTATATATGAGAATATAAATGAGAATATAAATGGGTTGTGAGAGAATTTCATGAATTTAAGGTGGTTTGAATTTGATTTAGGCTAAGTCCTTAAGAAGGGATTGAAGGACATAGGCAAGATTTGGAATTTCAATTATGGACTTCAATCATAAGTTTCAATCATGGATTTCAATCATGTGGTATTGATTTGAGTTTGGGAGAAATCAATTAAGCTAGAGTTCATTTAGGTTTGATGTTGATTTGATTTAGAGTTTGACTTGAAGGAAGGAAGTGAGTAATGTGGTTCAAGCTGTAGGGTAGGCACATTTTCCTAACACCCCTAAGGCATGACCTATTCCTATGGCTAACTCTTTTAAGTCTCTAAGGTTAGGTTAAGTGTCCACCTAATCACTAGATGTGTCTTAAGACTAAGGAACCCTTAAAATCTAAGAGAAGTCATATGTCTAAGATGAAAGGATTTAGAGCTCATCCTAAAAATGAGGTCAATACACTTGATTATATTATTTTATCTATTAACTTCAAGTTGTTCCAGCTTTATCTCCATGAGATAAACTGACTCCACTAATCTATGCAACTAGTACAACCTTCTAGTGTCCTTCATCAAATACCTTTAGGTTGCATAGCCTTCACCTTTATGAGGAGGATTGCTAGCAATTTCATTTTGACATCATTGATCATTCAATGTCAATTCATTTCAAGCTTTTAGGTCATTTCACATTTGTCTCCCAAATGAGATTTTTCTTATCTCTATATTTTATTATATTGTTAATATTGAGAATAATGTTATTTTCATTGTCTTAAATTGCCTCCTCCCTATGGTTTGTGAAGGTCAACAATTTTAATTAATATCAACGATTAGTGCAAGTTCTTTTAACCGTGTTAGTCAGGTCATATGGTTTCTCTTATTGAATAATTCATGTAAATTGCTTCATGCCCTCTAACCATTTTGTTTATTTATATAATTATATGTATATGTGCCATTATTAATAGTTAGGGCAATCAAAATCTCTTGAAAAATTATCATGTTAAAAAATAGTTTTGGAAACTCATGCATTTAATAAAATGAAAAAAAATGATATATATAGTGCACTCAAAAAAAAAAAGATTTACATACATACCACACAATTTTTATATATTTACATATTTAATATCTAAATTTTATATATTTTTATATATAGTACACCTAAATCATCAATATCACATCAAAAATATCATTGTCACTAATTTTTTAAAGTGTAATCATATATTTTCAAATTAAGAAAAGTGTTATATAAATAAACAACAAATTTTGGATAATAGATACGTAATACTTAAAAATTGTGTGATAAAATATATATATTTAGAGGATGCAGAAAAAGAAAATACTTACTTGAAACTCAAGTTACAGAATTTAGCAGTTAAAATTCTAGCATAAAATATATGGCTACATGATGGTAACTTAATTTTTTATATAAACATATAAAATTTATACGCCTACATGTGCGTGTGTGTATATATATAAATTTATAGAATTTTATATTATTTACTTTAACAATTTATAAATCATTATTTTTAAATTTAAGCTTAAATTTTTTTCTATTAAATTATAAATTCAATCATAGTCATTAAATATTAAATAACTTATTTAATAGTTAAATAAATATATAAAAAATATCAAATTTAATTTTAAAATGTATTTATTTTTCAATATTCAAAAATTATCAGATAGTTAAGCCTGAGATTCGTTGGGATGTATTGGCACCTCATAAAAAATTAAAATATAAAAATTACTCATTAATTAAATAAAAAAATTACTTGTACAATAAAAAAATAGATAAAAACTAATTTCTACTCAATATTTCTGCTATTTTTATTTCTAATATTATTCATGCTTCTGAATTAAGTCGGATTTTCATTGGATTTAGGTAAAGAGTCTTAAAGAGAAATTTGCAAAGTTCAAATTTGCCAAAGGGATGTTTGGTTGTATAAAGTGAGCATAAGGGCTTTGAAATATTTTGAGAATATATTTAGAATGCACTCTCTAGTTCTAACTAATGTAATTGAAATTCATCAAATTCAATTCAATTCCAAATATATGGCTAGATATAAAAGTGAAACAACCAACACATCCACCACCACTCGTTACGGGTCTTCACCACTGCCATTTATCAACACCACCATTAACTATTACTAATCACCACTCACAACCATCAACAATCATTGCCATCATTGACTATCATTTGATCATCCCTCTTCATCACCGATTTCTTCATGGTTCGACATCATCTTCATCTTTGCTGCTACCTCCACCTCTACTAATGATAATCAGTCACTTATGCCATCTATTACTAGCCCTAATATGTTGTTGGCCGCCACCGGCCACTATCGCAAGTCGTCACCACCTCTGCTATTGTCTCCTCTACCACAACTGACAACCATCATTTCTACTAATAATCCTATTTTACTTTTAATTGAACAAAATAATCTCTTATAATTATTCTTTTTTCTACCAAACAACTTAAAGTATTATAAATATATTTTCAATCAATCAAAAAACTCCTAAATGAACTCAATTTCTCAAGAATGATATCCGAACCAATCAACACGAATAACAATCAATCTTTGGGATAGTCTCCAATGTTCTGATTAACTCAATTGATATTAAGAAATCTACTAAACTCCAATAGGTTATGAAAACTAATAAAATCTATTAAGTCAATTGATTTATGATGCACAAGTCAAATACTTTTATAAAAAAAAACCATCAATGAGTTTACTTCTACCTAATTTTAGAAAGACTATAGAGCTTATGCTCACAACATCATTGAATCATCGCTTCCACCTTTTTTGGATGTTGAAGTCCCAATAATAGTGTTCATCTTACGCCAAACTTCATTTTTTTCAAATAATAAGTAATAAAAAACTCTATCATGTTATAATTGAAGATAGTTCGACCTAAAATATAGCCCTTTAAGGATGACATTAATAAGAACATCATAAGAATAAATCTAATGGCAAACCCCTACTTCATCTCATTTAAAGTCTATAAGCTAACTTCTTTAATTCTCAACCATGCAACATGGATGAACACTAGTTCCCATTAACCTATTATAGTGCCCTAATTTAACATATTAATATAAATAAGGGCATTTATAAACAAATCAGATAGTCTTTATATATTTACATAGTTAACATTTAAACTTTAATATTTGCATGCATAACAATCAATTCTTTAACATCACATAAAAAATATCACAATTTTTTTTTAAAAGTGAATACATTTTTTCTTGCATTGATAAAATATTAGAAATGTAAATATCAAAATTTATATTTTAGATATGTAAGATATCAGAAATTCTTTGATTATTTAACCCATAGCAGCTTTAGGAGTTTATATTGTTAAAGTTTTAGATTTTGTTAAGATAATGCTTACACTTTAAAAAAAAAATTCACTTCTAAATAAATCTCTTAAATAAGTAAATAAAAGAAAATATTATATTAAAAAATATACTTCCAATTATTCAAGAAAAGCCCAAATCATCCCATCAATTCAGAAGCATTGGGGAAAAAAGATTAGCACAATATCAAACTGTCTATTTTCTGGAGGACCACTTTCTCTTTCAATTCACTATCATCATATCTTATCATATGTTCTTTCTTTTTAGTAGGCCCAATCAACAATTAAATTATTATAAGATTGATTATGTCTCCATTTTTACAAAAAATAGGTGTGCCACTCTCTCTCTCTCTCTCTCTCTCCTTTTTTTTTTCGAGTAATTGAGGTTAGGGTTTCAGTGGTGTTGCTATCAACCTAAAGAGGACCACACTCGTGCTTCTTCTATGAATGCTAAGAGGGAGGCCCACCAGCTCAATAAGCATGACTACTTTACTATGGCCCATTAATAAAATGGTGGGCCGGCCTGCCATCAATTGCCGATGCTCAGTACACAGTTACCACGTGTCAAGATCTGACATAAATCTTTACTAAACGTGAGTACATACCCCGTGAAACTTGTGAATCCTAACCGTTATAAGAATAACTCTTACCGAATCAAATACAGGACATTAATGTGCCTTTTAAAATCTTCGCCTATCACATAATTTTAATATATATATATATATAGATAAGAGGAAAAATACTATGTTGTCACTATCGTAAGATCATCAAGATTTTTTTTACTGTAGATTGACAGTGTATCGTTGCTCATATAATAGTGGATGTACCAGAAAAACTCTGATAGGTATACAGACAATGAGAGATCTAATGTGATAATTATGATTATATATTTAGCTGATAAATATATTTTAAAAATATATAATTTGATTATGAATTATTTTAAGGATATCTTAGATGATTATTTAATACTCATTTGGGAATTTTTCTTCTTAGTTTTATTTATTAAAAAAAATTTAAATTTCATAAATTCACAATCTATTAATTAGATGTGAAATTTTAATATATGCGTCAAAGCATTGAAGCATCGTATGACATGGTGGTCAGTAGTTTCCTCTCAATGCTAAGACTCGAGTTTGACAGCATAGATGCTTGCTTTTGCTTTAATTGGCACAATTTCTCAAAAAAATTAATATATTAATAGTCATCCTAACTACTTACTTGCTCATTTGGTATTTACTTTTAATAAAACAATAAAAAGTAGTAATTAAATTGTTATTTGAATATCTATGAATCTCATGACAATTCTAATTGTCAATCTAACATAATTCATTAATATTTCTCAATAATATTCATCCATGGAGAACTAATTCAAATAGATAAATACCTTTAGTTGCAAGAATTCATGATCCACAAAATTTAAGAATAAAATAGTATTTTTAGTTTATCTAGACTTTTTGATTTGCTATAATATAAATATTAAGAAATTAATCTTTTATTTTTTTTATTTAAAAAAAAACACAATCTTTAAGATCTCAAAAAAAAATACAAATAAAAATAAGATAAGAAAATTGTTCTTACATTGGTGATAGTATATAAGCTACAAAGTGGGAAGTATAGTCTACAACAAAGACTAGAGGTTAGAAGCAATATAGAAAATTGAAAAATTAAAGGTTTGAAACGAAGAGATGGAGATCAAAGAGAAACATGAAAAAAAAGTTATAATTGTATTAGTAATTTCTCAATTGGGCAACAATTATAAGAACAATTGTGTAGTCTAAAGCACAAAAGTTAAGTCGACTAAGCAGATAGCCCCCATGATTAAAAGCAAATTAAAATCCTAATAATCATTGATAAGATTCTTAAAGAAGGATGAGAGAATTTACGGAGTACACTCAATAGAACATAAAAGAGGTAATCGCAAGTCTATAATTTACATCATTTGAATAAGATTGACATACACCCAAAATATAATTTTTGATGTGATCGAAATTCCTTACAAAGTACTAAACACTTTACGCAAAATAATTAAAAGATTCAAATTCATATATTCACTTCACTTTTACTTTACAACTAAAAAGTCATGACTCATTAGATCACAAGTGTATGCATCACTAAGTCAAATGAATGCTATGCATTGTAAGAGAACAATAAGCATGAAAATAATAATAATAATCTCAACTTTGAGGATCTCTAAAAGCATGAATGGTCAGTTCTTGGAGGCAACAAATAATAGTGGTTGAAAAAAAGGTGGGATTAAAGGAATTCTTCTTTTAGTAAAGATATCTATGAACTGTTTCTTAGTCAAGATTTTAACTTTTTTTTTTGGCACCAACTGAAAAAAAAAATGCATAATGCATTTTTTTTATTGATTTTCCTCTCTCATTTTAAACCATCAAAGTTTCTCCTCTAATTTGAGGCTCACACACACACAATATAACACACACACAATATATATATATATATATATATATATATATATATATATATATATATATATATGATGTTATGTAATTTTAATATTTATATTTTCTAATAACATAACGTTCTCATTATACAACTATTAGTATTATTAAAGAAAAAATATTATTATTATTATTATTATTATTATTATTATTATTATTATTATTATTATTATTATTATTATATATTTTTTGTGATAAAAGATTATATCAATATTCAACAATAATATGATAAAGATCAATAATATGTTATTGAGTTAATAGAAATACGTATATTCCACACATAATAATCTCTCGTTAGATAAAGCTTAACAATTATTGGTTTTTTAGACAAATAAGATCAAAGAAATTGTTTTTTTTTTTAAACGCAATTCAGATTTAATGCCAACCGGAAAAAAAGTATTATAATGACACTAAAGTCTATAGCAATAATAAAAAATAAAAATAAAAAATAAAAAAAATAAAATAAAATAAAAAGTCTATAGCAATAACGATGGGAGAATTTAATAAAAGAAAGACCATCTTCGTTAGCTGAGTTGTTCACAGACAACAGCAATCACAAGAATCTCGACTATATAATATATTGTCTGGGATACTTTTTATAATTTTAAAAAAGCTAAATTATTATTTTTAATGAAAGTATAGAGAAGATAAAAATGAAATAATAACATTTTTCATCCTAATCTATTGGTAGAGGTCTTGTTTTGTTCTCAAATATCCGAATTTGAATCTTGAGAAATACACAAGTATATTAATTTGCCATAAAATTGACTAGAATATTAAAATAAAAATAATAATAAAATATATTTTTCTCAACAATTTTTATGGACCACAGTCCCATAAAAAAATTTGTGAAGTAGATCTCACTTATTCAATAACAGTGGACAATAAAAGAGAATGCATCAGAAGTTCCTTATAAGATTTTATATAAGATCAAGTGCAAGACATATAATTTTTTTTTAAAAAAAAAGAAATTTTAATTAAATATAATTTTAATGAAACATAGTTCAAAAAAATTCGGACAAATTGAGTCTCAAAATTATTAAATTTATTTTGAAATAAATGAAAAAATCACGTAGGAATTACAATGAAAAAAAAAAATTAAAATTATCTTTGAAACTAAATTTATAAATAGCAATAATCTAATCAAAAGAAATCTAAGAGTGATCTCTTTTTTCCACCAAATGAACCTATCACATCATAGACATATTTCATGAAAATAAATTAGCATAAGTGGAGTCTAAAAAAAGGGTCTAATATAATGATCGGAAGATTCTCTTTCTCCGTCACGACCTACTGTTGAGCACACTGATGCATAAATATGTCTTAATTAACTCAATGGGATACTTTTTTTTATAATTTTAAAAAAAGCTAAATTATTATTTTTAATGAAAGTATAGAGAAGATAAAATGAAATAATAACATTTTTCATCCTAATCTATTGGTAGAGGTCTTGTTTTGTTCTCAAATATCCGAATTTGAATCTTGAGAAATACACAAGTATATTAATTTGCCATAAAATTGACTAGAATATTAAAATAAAAATAATAATAAAATATATTTTTCTCAACAATTTTTATGGACCACAGTCCCATAAAAAATTTGTGAAGTAGATAAAATGGCTCACTTATTCAATAACAGTAGACAATAAAAGAGAATGCATCAGAAGCTCCTTATAAGATTTTATATAAGATCAAGTGCAAGACATATAATTTTTTTTTTAAAAAAAAAGAAAATTTAATTAAAATATAATTTTAATGCAACATAGTTCAAAAAAATTCGGTCAAATTGAGTCTCAAAATTATTGAATTTATTTTGAAATAAATGAAAAAATCACGTAGGGAATTACAATGAAAAAAAATAAAATTATCTTTGAAACTAAATTTATAAATAGCAATAATCTAATCAAAAGAAATCTAAGAGTGATCTCTTTTTTCCACCAAATGAACCTATCACATCATAGACATATTTCATGAAAATAAATTAGCATAAGTGGAGTAAAAAAAAAGAGTCTAATATAATGATCGGAAGATTCTCTTTCTCCGTCACGACCTACTGTTGAGCGCACTGATGCATAAATATGTCTTAATTAACTCAAATTCTCCCAAATTATGATAAATCTAGTGAATAATTATGCTAAATTTCTGCAAATTCACATAAATCAATAAATTTATGCCCATCTTATATATATAATTGATCATATATTAATCATCTTATATTTATAATTAATCTTATAAACATTTTTAATTATTTAATTTACTTCAAGTAAAAAAAAATAGAAAGCTTTGTCACTTTGTGTTCATATTTCTCAGAAGTCTACATTGTGAGTTCATGATGTCTTTTTTTTATATTTAAGTCCATTATAAAAAGAAAAATGTCAGCTTCAAAAAAGTACCTTTCTCACGAGCCCTATGGTCTATATACGGTCCATGTATCTAAGCTCTATATATAGATGTTACAGCGACTCATCACTTGTGTAGGTTTGGCTCCTTCTTATCATTTCGTAATAGTGAAAGCCAATTCGTCCACTCTCGTGTGGGCCTCACTAGAAATCCTCGGTATCACGCAAACTTTATTTTAGCTTTATTATTTTATTTTAATTTTTATTTTTGATAATGCAATATAAAAAGGCTTAGCTTACAATTATATGAAATTATGAGTTGAGGAGTAAAAGATTTTGAGTATTGTAAATGATCTTCAATTTTATTGTGTTTTATGATTTTGTGATTAACGTTATAAAAATATGAGAATAATTATTAGATATTTTTTTGAATTTAATGATAGTTTGATTATTTTTTTAATGAATTTATGAAATTATGATGATAAATTATATTGTGTTAAATATCGGTAAAAAGTGTGTATATATATATATATATATATATCATTTTTTTAATATAAATCATAACATCTCATTATTAATATTTAAAAGAATAATTTATGCACTTTTTTAAAATTTTATTTTGCACATATATATATATATATATAATCATATATGAATATAGACTAAATTATGAAATAGCTTATATTCTACAGAATAACTTGAAAAATAAGCGCAACAGCAAAACTTGATAAAACAAAAGTCAATAAATTTATATGAGGATATTCTGATTTGAGTTATGTTGAAATATGATGAATAAAATGTTCAATATCATAGAATAAATACTCAAAATTAGAAATTTGTTATATTCTTTATTACGATAAAAGTAATTTATGATGTTATTTTATTTTTTTTAATTTATTTATGGCTTTGAATATTAATTTTATAATTTTAAATATTTATATAATTTTTAAGACAAAATTATATCGCTATGTTCTAATAAAAATTATTCCCAAATTCAAACACCCTTTTTTAGGAGCGTATCATCACTGCTGAAATTAAACAATTGTGTAAGCAATAAGGTTAAATAAAGTGGAATATATATATATATATATATATATATATATATATATATATATATATATATATATATATATATATATATATAATTTTTTATAATTAAAAAAATTAATGATATAATATTTTTATATGATACATATTTTTTTCTTGATTTTGTTTTTTATGAAACTAAAGGATATTACATGATTTATCGATTAGTTAGAGTAATCTATTTTAATATATTGATTGAGAGTTTAGTCTTTTAATTAAGAGTCTTAAAGCTCATAATGTGTGTAAATTTATGATTAATTCATTTGAAATCCTTAAAAAAAATCATTTCTTTATAATAAGATAGGTAAAAGGGACAATTCTTCCAACTATTTGAATTGAGAAAATCTGTATTTACTAAAAATATCAAAATTTTATATCATTTTATTATTTAATTATGTGAGCCAATAAAAAAAATCCTCAAATCTAAATGTATAGGCATTCCTTTTTTAATTTTAATTGAATTGCTTAAGAAATCACCTAAATAATTTTATTTTTATGTTTAAATCCTAAATAATGCAGCCCCTAAATATAAAACAATATAAACTATAAAATATAAAACAGTCCCTAAATAATTTATTTATTTATTCATATTTGTATATGCTATGTTTAAATCCTAAATAATGCAATACAAAAGGCTTAGGTTTCATTAAATTAGGATTTGAATCGTAAAAGATATCGCATTTTAAATAATCATTTAATTTTATTTTGTTTTATGATTTAATCATCATCATTTTTAAAAAATATATCAGAATAATATTATATTTTTAAATTTAATAAAAATTTGATTATTTACTATGAAAATGTGCCAACGAATGATCAATGATTTAATTTCAATGAAATGTGAATCAAACGATATTTTCGTTGTTTTATTAGTTGTACTGTATTTTAATTTATAAGAGATAGTTACGATGATATTTTTTATGATTATATATTTAATAGCATCAGTAATATATAATTACTTTGTACTATTTTATAAAAGTTAGATAAAAAATATAAATTAGAATAAAAGAAGATAAATTTTAGTGTTTTATCGAATTATAATCATATTTATTCTCTCACGAAGCCATAAAAAATACATTAAAAAGTAAAGATTTTTTAATCATATTTTTAATATAAATCAAAATGTTTTTTAAAATAATAATTTATATTAAAATATGCCTTTGAAAATTATATTTTGTTCACATCTTTATTATTTCATATGAATGTAAACTAAATTATGAAATGACAAATATCTGATGTAAATTAAGGTGTCATTTTCTTAATTAGATGAAGAAAAATTCACTATTTGAAACAGACTTTGACAGTGGAAAAGACTAAAAAGGAATAGCTGAGAGTGAAGGCTTTTGACCAAAATGAAGTTTCATGATGTCATTAGTCTATTTAAGTATTATTTAGCATATATATATAATAAATTTAAGTTAGTTATATTTGTATACTTAGGGATGCAAATGAGCCCGAGTCGAGTATGGGCTTGTTTGAGTTTAAGCTCGTTTATCGTTATTGAGCTCGAGCTTGGCTCAAGTACGATTTGAGTTTTAGGATTTGCTCTCATTTTAAAAAAAAACTAATTAGCTCAATTGATTGGAGCTCGATTTTAATTAACAAATTATAATAAAATAAAGTCGTAATTGTTCAGAATGAGCTTGTTCGCGAGCTTTAAAAGATATTGTTCATGAACATAAATGAACTGAACAAGTTGTTCAAGATTGTTCATATAACAACCGAGTATTTATAGAAGTGTTCAAGCTCATTTGATTAGTTAATTGAACGGGTATGAACCGACATGAACGAGATCTAATCGAGCTGAGTCACGAGTGGCTTGTTGAACGCTCGGTTCATTTGCAACCCTATGTATACTATATTTGAATTCCACTAATTCCTCTCAAAGCGAGCCAAGTCACGAGTAGCTTATTGAATGCTCGGTTCATTGTGTTCTCGAAGCTAAGCCAAGAATAGTTGTTAATGGACCCCTATCATTCTCATTGGTGAGAGTGGCCTTCTTTAAGACTTCCAGAAAAGGCCTTTGCAAATATACAGCTCTTATCGCTTACCGTAGGAATGAGGGGATAGCGAAATAAAAATGTTGACTCTGCGAGGACATATGGAGTGATGGACGACCGTGCCTCGCTTCAAGTCGATGTCACACACTGATCCGAGATGATGATTAAAAATATTTAAATAAAAATTATTCTTATTCAAATGATATATAAAATTTGATCAAAATTTAACTAATCATATAAGTAGGGACTCAAACAAATCGTGCTAAGCTGAGCACTAGGTGGTTCAAGCTTGAGCTCATTTCATCTCAAGCTCTGGTCATTTAAATTTCTTTTTGATGGGGTTTGATTTAAGCTCAACTCTAACTTAATTCATTTAATGATTATCGATGCTTAAACGAATAGCTTGTTTAGTCTTATCGAGAGTTTATTAAGCTTCTAATGAGCAACTTAATTTGAGCTATAATTATCCAATTAACAGGCATTATCAAGTTTATAAACGAACCTGTTAATGACCAAACCAATTTAGCAGCAATTTAACTCACAAAATGATCTTTTTAAAGCTTATAAACGAGTGCTTCGATGAGCCTTAAAATATAAATTATTATTTTATTTTAATAATTATTAATTAATGATTTATTGCAGTAAACATTAATGAGCTTCATATTGAGTATTAATCAAGTCTTATTGAAACATCTTAATGAGCTTATTTAGAGCTTCAACTGATATTTTTCATGAACATAAATGATTCAGCAATAAATTATTTAAGCTCGTTTATTTAATATTGGAGTATTTACAAAGAAGTTCAAATTTATTTATTTATTTAGTAAAAAATATGAAGGTTGAACGCTTATTTCATTGACAGCCCTACTTATATATAATATTTTTATGTGATTTAAAGATTTAAATGTTATGTAAGTAAAATTTTCCAATTATTTATTTAGTAATTAATTAATTATATCATTTTTACAAAATTTATATAGAATATATATTTTAAAATTTTTTACAAATTTATAGATAATTATATATTAAATCTTTAAAATTATTTGTATATAAATAATATAAAAAAAAAAATCTAATAATGTAATAATATTTTTAAATAAAAAAAAAATTAAAATTAAAAATAATCGCAGGCAAAAATCAAATATTAATTTCCGTCTATAATAATAAATTAATAAATATATTGAATTCAATTCTCAAAAAGGAAAATAAATTACGACCAAAAAAAGGAGAATATTCAATGGTGGATTCACACTAACGCCTAAAGATGACGGCGTTATGTAAGAAAACGAACAAGTGCCGATTTAGATTGAAGCTGATCGTGAAAATGGTCGCCGTTAACCTGGAAGGATATTCAGATAGGTCGCTAAATTTGAGATTGGCAAGCGTTAAAACGGTTTTCATATTTACCAGAGGAGGCGTTGACAGGGGTGGAGGTTAACCTTGGCGAGGACAGGACGACTTAGCAATGACGCAGAGGTATCGAGCCTGGCCCAGCATTGCGACGAGGATTGACGTTAAGATGCCGAAGCTGGCCCCCACACCGATCAAATTCGAGACCCATCCCCAGCCTTCCAATCCCTTGAATGCTGAAGAGAACGGTGATTCAACGTCGATCTGCGCCGCCAAAGAAAGTCATTTATCTTTTCATATTTTTTTTTGTTATTTTTATGACAGATATTGGTCGTATATTGATATAAGAATAAGATAACGATTCAAATACTAAGCAATAAAATGATTATTTTTTGTTACGACTAGGTGTAAAATAATGCTTTAAAATTTTCCAGTTAAAAATATTTATCTTCGAATATATTTTTTTAATATCTTTATTAAATATATATTGATGTCAAATATATTTATTATTGAATAAATAAATATTTATTTTAATATAAATATCTGTTTATATATTATATATATATATATATATATATATATATATATAGAAAAGCTATGTGAAAGTTCAGCGCTTGAACGATAGCGCATTTAATTAAAGGACAGGAGAAAGCTAAAAAAACTCGAAAGGGAAAAAGAGAGCAGTAAAACTTTAGTGTATCGTTTTAGTCTGAGTCTTCGATAAGGATTATAAAATTGCATATAGAGAATACATATGTAGATGATCGGTTGTAATTATTACGATGGTGGAGATCGACTTACGGTGGGAATAGTCTAGTGACGGCGGTGGGGTGGCGGGAATGAGAGGAATCTCGAATTGATCTGGATCTTCAATTGAGCTCTCTCTTCCTCACTTGGCTTTTCTTCTTTCGACTCTTGATTGCCGTTCTTCTTTTCTTTGGACTTTCCTTTCAGCTCCTTCTCTTTCTTTACTTGCTTGATATCCTTCTTCACTTTCATATTTTCTTACCGAGTGAGAGTTATTTTAGGAGGGCGTTGAATTCAAGTAAAGCTGATTCCACTCGATGGACTCAGGATGATTCCTTGATCATTTGATGTATTTGAGCATTTGGATGCCCAAATTAATTATGATCTTAGACTCGTTAGATGAGCTGTTAATTTGACTATAAACACTCCATAGACTATTTTGAGATTTAATTGATGTCCCAAAGATTCGATGATATTTTGAGCCTTGATCTCGATCGGTTTTGACTCAAAATCATTATATCAATGATTTGTGCTTTTAGTGGTATTTTGAGAGTATATATATATATATATATATATATATATATATATATATATATATATCATGAGTTTGATCAAGAGAAAAATAAGCAAATAAAAGGATTTTGAGAGAGATGAGATTCAGTCTATTATAAAATAAGAGATTTTGTATTATGCTTAACTTTCTTTTATTAGTGAAATTTTCACTCCGGCTCTCCCATGATTTTCCCGTTTATGAGTTTTCACATAAATCTTGTATTCTTTTGAGTTTTCTAGATCTTATTTGGTGATGATCAATGTTTTCTTTAACAAGTGGTATGAGAGCATACAGTTTCATCTTCGCTTCCGCTACGATCAACCCTGAAAAATCGATCTTGATCATCATCGATTATGTTTGTAAAATTGATTGCAGCATTATTTCTCTTCTTCTTTTTTTACCGATGGCCACAATAATACACAACATTGAGAAGCCAGAATGGTCTACCATTTTGCTTTGTGACAAATCATGATGAGAGATATATTAGTTCAGTTAGATTTAGAAGACACCTTGCTCAACAATGATCACATGCCGAAAAATTTATCAACTAAACAAAAAAATTCAGATGGATAAGAAGGCAAGATCTCAGATTCGTTACATCTATCAAATAAGATCTCACAGGAGTGTTTGAAGGAGAGTACCGCCGCTGATCTATGGCGGAAGCTGGAATTTATATGCATTGGGAAGAGTCTGACAACAAAGTTGTACATGAAGCAGAAATTATACTCTTAACGCATGGCAAAAGGATCAGACTTACCTCATTGAGTTCGAAAGCAACATCACTAACCTAAAGATGATCAAGGTGAAGTACGACAATGAAAACTTAGCTTTATTATTGTTATAGTATTTTCTACATTCTTATCAGAACTTTTGTAACTCCATGTTGCATTGTAAAGAGTCAATTTGTCTAAGGGATGTCAGCAAATTCTTGTTATCCAAGGATCTTTTCAAGAAGGATCAGCCTTCTACATCCACTAGTAGTGGGGATTTCTTGCTTGCCAGAGGAAGATCTAAAAAGAAATCACATCGTTCGAAGTCTTCTGCTATGTCAAAATCAGAGGGAAAGATTCTACTTACTTTTATTGCAAGAAGAATGGGCATTGAAAAGTTGATTGTCCAAAGTTGAAAACAAAGTATCTTAAGAGAAACGTGATCATAAGAAGCTAGAACATCAAGGCTAGGCAAGCATTGCAATAGAAGATGATGAAGGTAGCATCTTCTAAGTGTCTGAGGACCAGCAAAGATCTTCATTTGAATGGATCATAGACTCTACTTGCACATTTTATATGACTCTCAATAGGGAGTATTTCTCCACATATCAGTCTATTGAAGGTGGAGTTGTGTTGATATAGAATGATTCCTAATATCCTATAATTGATATTGACTCAGTGAAAATTTGGATGTACAATGACACTATCATGACATTCATCAAGGTCAGGCATGTCCCAAAGCTAAAGAGAAGCCTGATCTCCCTCAATACATTTGATAATAAGGGTTTTTGTACACTGGTGAAGGTTGAGCCATAAAAGTTTCCAAAGGAGCACTTGTGGTGATGAGAGTTCTAATGACCAAAGGAAACCTATATGCTTTGAAAGGTTCTATTGTTGCAGGTTCAGTAGTTGTTTTAACCTCCATGTCTGATGCTGTTGTTAATAGATTGTGGCATTTAAGATAATATCATATGAGTGAAAAAAGTCTTAATATATTAAAGAAGCAAGACCTATCATAAGGCCTTAATATGTGGTCAACACACTAGCACTTTAAAAATTTTCCAGCATTGTGTTTTGGGAAAGCAAAAAAAAAAAGGTCTCATTCACCAGTGCAGTCCATAAAACTAAAAGACAACTTGACTATATTCACTCCGATCTGCGAGGACCATCGAGAGAGTCATCTGACATTTATTAATGATTAGTCTAGAGAGGCTTAACCATTCTTTATCAAAGAAAAAATCAATGTATTTGGAGTCTTTAAGCAGTGAAAGACCATGATCAAAAAGCAGACTGTACGACAAATCAAGCACCTCGGGACAGATAATGGATTAGAGTTTTACTCGTGACAGTTTGATATTTATTTTTGTCGTTCAGAAGGCACTCGCCACCACATATGTGCTATAATATCACGATAAAATGGTGATGTTGAGAGGTACAATCGTACCATTCTGAAAAAGAACCCATTGTATTCTTTTTTCAACCAATTTAGATAAAAAAATTTTGTTTGAAGCTTATAAATACCGATCAATTGTTTTGTCTTTGATTGTTTGAAGTGCCAAGCAGAGATATGGTCTGGAAGCCCTCATGATTATTCTAACTTAAAAATTTTTGATTGTACAAGTTATGCACATGTCAGGGATGAAAAGTTAAATCTCATATCAAAGAAATGTATATTCTTGAGATGTGATACACAGAATGACATAAAAGAGTTATAGACTCTGGAGTCTTAAAGAATCTAAAATCTCTGTAAGTAGAGACATTGTGTTTGATTAAAAATCTCTACTACATCGAGTGGCGTCACCACCATTTAATTCTGATCGAGATGAGCTAGTTATGTCAAAGAGCACTCAAATTGAGGTGAAACATTCTATTTCTACAACATCACCTCAGCAAACAAGTATTGGGAAAGAGACTAATGTTGTTAGACCTTATTATTCTTTGGTTAGAGATAGAGAAAGAAGAGTGATTATCCTCCTAAGTGATATAGTGAAGCTAATCTGGTTGCATATGCACTAACTATTATAAAGGAGACTTTCAGGTCTTGATATGATGAGTCTCAATTGATTCTACTGCCATAATTATCAAAAGGAGATATCATTATAAGAAAGACTTTGGATTTACTCCCAAAAAAAGGCAATTCATTGATTAAAAGAGTGTACAAGAAAAAAGATGATGCATCAAAAAATAAAGAACCAACATACAAAGCTCGATTAGTGGCAAAAGGGATTCAATATTATTTCAGGTATTGACTTCATTGATATCTTCTCTCTAGTTATGAAACACATATCTATTCATGTGCTTCTTGGGTTCGTTGCATCTCATGATTTGAAGCTTGAGCAGTAAAATGTGAAGAAAGTCTTTCTGCATGATGAGTTAGAAGAGGATATATGCATGATCTAATAAGAATGAAGGCTTTATTGTGGAAGAAAAAGAGGATTATGTCTGTAGATTGAAGAAGTCTTTGTATGGGCTAAAGTAGTCCCCACATCAGTGGTATAAGAGGTTTGATAAATTCATGATTATTATTCATGTGCTGCTCAAGTTTGTTGCATCTCATGATTTGGAGCTTGAGCAATTAAATGTGAAGACTGTCTTTCTGCATGATGAGTTGGAAGAAGAAATATGCATGATCTAGTAAGAATGACGATTTTATTGTGGAAGAAAAAGAAGATTATATCTCTAGATTGAAGAAGTCTTTGTATCGGCTAAAGTAGTCCCCACGTCAGTGGTATAAGAGGTTTGATAAATTCATGATTAGTATTGATTTTACTAGAAATAGCTTTGAAAGTTATGTGTATTTGAGGAAATTATCAAATACATCATTTGTGTATCCTGTATTATATATGGATGACATATTGATTGCAACTATGAAGAAATTTAAAATTCAAAAGTTGAAAGATATTCTCATATATGAATTTAATATTAAAAGACTTGGGTGCACTAATGAAGATACTTGGGATGGAAATTTATTGATCGAGAACAAAATATTCAAAATGAAAGTTGCAAAAGCTATCTCCCCTCCGTTGGCTGCATAATTTAGATTATCATCAGAAATGTCTCCAACTAGAGATGTTGAATAGGAATACATAGAGCGTAATCCATATGCTAGTGCTATCGAAAGCTTACGTTATTGTCTGCACTCGTTTAGACTTAGGTCAAGAAGTGACCGTTGTGAATAAATACATAGCAAATCCAAGAAAGCAACATTTGGATGTTGTTAAGTGGATTCTAAGATATCTATACGGCACCATAGATACATGTTTCACATTTGGCACCTTCAAATCAGAGGCTGTCGGATTTGTAAACTCCGGTTATGCTGGTGACTTAGATTAAAGAAGATCTACTACAAGATTTGTATTCACTCTATGAGGTTGTGCAATCAGTTTGAGGTCATCTTTATATCACATTGTGGCTCTATTTTCGACTGCGGCAGATATATGGTCATTTTCATCTCTATAAAAGAAGTCATTTGGTTGAGAGGCCTATATGGAGAGCTCAATAGAAAGTCTATGAAGATGATTGTCTTTTGTGATAGTCAAAGTGCTATTTATCTAACCAAAGATTAAATGTATCATGAGCAGACCAAGCACATCAACATCGAGTTTCACTTCATTCGAGATGTCATCGCTCAGAATAATATTATAGTAGAAAAAATCAGCACATTAGATAATCTCGCCAACATGTTGACAAAACCTCTTCCAGTAACTAAGTTCAAATATTGCTTGGACTTGTTCGATATTCAGATGAAGCTTAAGGGGCTTTAAAGACCAGAGTGCAACTTGGAGCTTTATATTTATGATAATTTCAAGGCAATGTGGAGATTTGTAAAATAATGCCTTGAAATTTTTCTATTTTCAAATATATTTGTTTTTTTAATATATTTGTTGTCAAATATGCTTGCTATCAATTATAATTATTATCATATATATTTGATGCAATATACTATTTGTAACTCTATAAATAACTTATATATGTCATGAATTTGGTCAAGAGAAAAGTAAGCAAACAAAAAAATCTTGAGAGAGGTGAGATATTTAAGAAAGTTTGTATTGTGAGGTTTTGTATTCAGCATTGCTGCCGGCCAATTTCTTTTGTTAGTGAAATTTTTGCTACAACCATCTCGTGATTTTTCCTGTTCATAAGTTTTCCATGTAAATCTTTTGTTCTTTTGACGATCAATATTTTCTTTAAGACTTAGGTGTAAATAAATTTATTCAAATACACATGAAAACAAAATAGATTTTACATTTTATCATTTTTTTATCAAAATATTATATATATATATATATATATATATATATATAAATATTTAACATGCTACTTCACAACACATCAAAGCTCTTATATTTATTTTGAGGTCAAATAAATAATTATGCTAAAAATTCATGATAATAAATTAAAATTGAATTTCGATGAGAACATGCCAATTATATATATAATGATTTTCAAATTTCAATAAAAAATAATCTTAAAACACTACATTTGCCGGTCCAAAGTCTGGATGTGAAAAGTGAAGGGATGCGATAAGTAGTCGACAGCCAACGTAAAATTTGTCGAAATAATCATGGCATGAATCCTTTAAATCTTTGTGTTAATGCTTGGCATCCCAGAAGCGGCAATAGAATATAATTGAAAAATGTACAGGCTTGTATCGATGCGGTATGCTAAATAAGCGATTCCCACATTTACGGATTTGCGCAAAAAAAGTTAATCCATGAAACTAGAATTATTTTAGGATCTTGAAATATAGGTACTCTTACAGGTAAATTAATGGAATTAATAGATATTATGGTTCATAGAAAGATAAATATTTTATGTGTTCAAGAAACTAAATGGGTTGGGGAGAAGGCTAAAGAGATTGATAGTTTATGTTTTAAACTTTAGTATTCAGGTAGAAGTCGAACTAGAAATATTATAGGTGTGATTACAGATAAAAGTTTGAAAGATAATGTTATAAATATTAATAGATGTGAAAATAGAATTATAGCTTTAAAGATTATTATTGATACTAAGATTATCAATATTATAAGTGTTTATGCTCAAGTAGGTTTGGATGTCAAAAGAAAAATTTTGGAATGAATTAGAGGATTAATACAAAAAATATCTCTTGAAAAAAGTATTTATTGAGGAGATTTAAATGGAAATGTTGGTAGAGCGGTAGAAGATTTTAAAGTATTCATGGTGGTTATGGATTTGACTAATGAAGAAGGTAGGATTATATTTTTATTTTTTGTAGTTCTTACATTATTTAAGAAAAGAGATGAACATATTATTATTTATAAAATGGATCTAGTAAAACAGATTGATTATTTTGATAAGAAAAATAGATCGTTTAGATTGTAAAGATTGTAAGGTCATTCCAAGTGAAATTTTAAGTATCCAAGATTCGATAGTTTTAGATTTTAAGATGAAAAATTATGAAAATAAATCAAATTATCCTAGGATTAAATGGACACTTAAAGAAAAAAATAAAATATTTTTAAGAGCAAAGAGCTTAATATTTGGGATGATGTAGGAAGGTAATGTTATAAAAAAAGTAGCAAGAGAATTAAAGCAGTTCTAAAATGCTTGGAGAATCAAAAGGAAAAATAAAAATAGTTGGTGGTGGAATTAGAGTGCCCAAAAAAGATAAGAAATAAGAAGATTGTTATAAAACTTGATTTAAATGTAAAACTTGAGAATTGGGAAAGATATAAAGTGGCTAGAGATTAAGAAAGCATATATGATAAAACTTTAATTTTAGTGATTTATATAATAGATTAGATACCAAAGAAGGTGAAAGATGTATGTATAAGTTAACCAACCAAAGAGATAGGAGAAATAAAGACCTAGTTCAAGTGAAATGTATTAAGGATGAAAATAATAAAATATTTTTCTTAAAAAAAGATATTGAAAATAGGTGGATGAGATTTTTGATAAACTTTTCAATGAAGGATCTAAATGTACAATTGATTTTAGCAACTTTAATACCTTAAACAAAAATAGAGAATTTTATTTTTTATCATCGTATTTAAATTAGAGAAGAAGAAAATGAAATATGAAAAAAGATGATCGATGATATTCCAATAAAAGTGTGGAAATGTTTAGGAGATCAAGGAATTTCTTACAAATCTTTTAATATTATTTTAAAGACTAAAAGATATCGAGATGAGTGGAGAAAGAATTTGTTGGTTCCTATATTTAAGAATAAAGGTGATGTGTGCAAATTATAGAGGAAATAAGTTAATGTGTCATACATTAAACTTATGGGAGAGAAATGAGCATAGATTACGATGTGATACAAAAAATTTCTCACAATCGCTTTGGTTTCATGCGTAGATATACTATGGATGCGATACATTTGTTAAGAGGTTTGATGGAGAAGTATAGAGAAAGTAAGGAGGATCTACATATGATATTTATTGATTTAGAGAAAACTTATGATAAAATTTCAAGAGATGTTCTTTGGAGAGTTTTAGAACAGAAAGGAGTTAATATTGGTTATATTCAAGTAATTAAGGATATGTATATTAGAGCTATTACTTGTGTCCAAACAAAGTGATGATTGACAAAATATTTTCTTATTTCAGTTGGATTACATCAAGGATCAACTTTAAGCCCTTATCTTTTTTGCTTTAGTTATGGATATTCTTACTAGACATTTACAGGAAGATGTACCTTAGTGTATGCTTTTTGCTGATAACATTCTTCTTGTAGATACGACTAGAGAGGAAGTCCAAGAGAAACTTGAATTATGGAGGTCAACATTAGAGTCTAAAGGTTTTTGTTTAAGTAGATCTAAAATTGAATATATGGAGTGTAATTTTAGTTGTAGAAGTTCTAGCGGTAGTATTGTGACATTAGGTGAACAAGTCATTAATAAGAGTGAGCAATTTAGATATTTAGGTTCTATTATTCAAAATGATGGTGAAATAGATGAAGATGCTATTAGTAGAATTCAGGTTGGATGGTTGAAGTGGAGGAATGCATCTGGCCTGTTGTGTGATAGTGGTAAGACCTGCAATGACTTATGGTGCAGAATGTTGGCCAATAAAAGAGAAGCATAAGACTTAGTTAAGTGTTACAGAGATGAGGATGCTCAGGTGGATGAGTGGCTTTACTCTTAGAGATAAAATGCGAAATGAGTATGTTCGGGAAAAAGTTGGAGTAGCTTTAGTGACAGATAAGATTAGAGAGAGTCGCCTTAGATGGTTTGGCCACATAAAGCGTCCACTGTTTGATGATCCCGTTAAGAGAGTAGATGCATTAGATTTATCTTATATTAAGAAAGGTAGAGGTAGATCTAAAAAGACTTGGTTAAGATGTATAAAAAATGACCTAAATATACTTGAATTAAATGAGAATTTGACACATAATAGGACACAATGAAGATGAAAGATTCATGTAGCCAACCCACTTAGTGAGATAAAAGCTTGTTGTTATTGTAATAAAAAATAATCTTAAATAGCAAATATTAATCACACTCTGACAAATCTAAGCAAATTTGAATAATTTTTAATAATTGCAAATGTATATTTTATAAAAAAAATAATCAAACGTTTATATTTTGATCAAAAATAAAAATATCAATCACTAATAAAAGCTCTGCAGCCCCGCCGCAGTAAATGAGTGTGGGACAACAAACTCATCTAATCATAAATAGACACGTGACCGTCAAACACGGAGCCCAACACGTACTAGTCAATGATTTGACCGCAAAAGAGCACATCGATAAGACAAATCGGATTCGGGAAAATCATAAAATGGGTCCGAAAAATCGACAGTCGAGACAGATAAAGCCGTAAACTTTCCCGCGTGTTAGCATGCTACAAAAATTAATTAAATATCCGTACAAGCTTGTGGCAACTTAATTAATAATTTCAATCAATTTATTTATAAAATAATTTGGATTTAAAAAAGAATGTTTATAGTTATCCAAATTTATAAATGACCAGTCAGTATTTAATTAATTTCGAGTACATTTCTGTATTGAAATAATCGAAAATGAATGGGGATTAACATGTGAGCTCACGGCGAACGTCAACTGCCTACAAACCATTTTAAAATAAAAATAAAATAAAATAAAATGTATTTTTGTTTACTTAATTTAGATAGTAAAATGATCATTAAATTTATTTATATAATAAATAGAATATTAGATATATATTATTGTTTGAACGAGGACTTCATAAATTTAATTTTTATTTATATTATAAACCTAATAATTATATCTAAATAACTTTACATAAAAAAATTAATTATTATAGACCACAGTATATATATATATATATATAATTTTTTTTAATTATTTAAAAATGTAAAGCTACACTAGCAAAAATTATAAATAAATGGAATTATGGTCCCTTTGATTAGGTTGAAAATGAAAAAAAAAAAAAAAGTAAAAAACTTACTATAAAATATATAATATAACAATCAAAATAAAATGAATTTTAAATTAAACTTGTATATAAATCTATTCTTGGAATGAAACTTTAATGAAAAATGTTAAGATCACACTCCTATAATAGGAGGATCCCAAACCTTTAGTGATGTGCTATATAGGCCAAATATTCCAAAAAAAAAAAAAAGGAAACTGGTCAAATTAGATCCCACGTGCTATGTGGCCAGTTATTAGAGTTTATCACAATCAATTTTTTTTTTAATTGAGTGTGCACCGCACAATATTTATCAAATAAATATAGTAATTTTTTTATTACATTAATCAAAACAATTTTCAACAACTGTGAACTCATCTTAATCTTTTCTTTCAATATTTATTATAGTAAATAATATTATCGTACAAAGGTCTATTTGAAATAATTATGATTATATGAAAAAATTTGAAAAAATGATGATGAAATGCTAAAAAAAACTGAATTTAAAGAAATTATGATGGATATAAAATAAAATTAAAATATAATGTCTCAAATAATACTAGGGTGTGATGCAGATCTCAAATAAGAACTAAATTTATTCCTGAAAAATTATAAGAAATTCATATTAAAAGGAATAAAACAGCATAACTTAGTCCCTCCCTTCCCAATTAAAATAATTTACGTTTATCTCAAAATAATAAATAAAACGGAAGTTGAGGTGGAAAAAATTACATGGATAAAATTAAATTCATAAATATTTAATATTTTATATCTATGTAGTTAATATTCAATTATTTAAATGACATGTGGAGTCATAATTTTAATAACATTTTATATAAATTAAAAAAACAAGCAAAGAGAAATCTCACGGGCGTATCAGCGGACTCATCGTGTAGAAAAGCTTGACAAAGTGTGCTGAGATGGAAAGGAAAAAAAAGGCAAATTCAGATCGAGGAAGAAGAACTTACAGCATCATAAGGCACGAGTATGGCCATGGACGCCGCCATCAGACAATACAGAAGCGTGACGATCGCAACAGAGCCAGAGACTCCTATGGGGATATCCCTCGCCGGACTCTTCACCTCCTCCGCCATAGTCGACACCGCATCATACCCGATATAGCTCATGTAAACCGCCGCAGCGCCGTTGAAGATACCGCCGACGCCATACGGAAAGAAACCTCCGGCGTGCTTCTCTGGCCACGCCGGCCGAGTTAAGTTCTTCCACTCCCCTCGCCAAAACCCAATCGCGATGATGAAAATAATGAAGAAAAGGTGTGTCGCCGTCAACGCCAAGTTAAGCTTCGAGCTGTCCTTTGTGCTGAAATCCATACATTTGTTCCAAGGAAAAAAAAAAAAAAAAAAGTGATTTTGGAGAAGATTAGAACTTTTTCAGATTTTCGCCATCATTTTACCTATAGCAGATGCAGAGGGTTAGGACAAGTATGAGGCAGACAGCGAGGGGGTCCAGCTTGTTGAAGCCATTGGGTAGACCGGAGATGGTAATCCTCCATTTTTCCTCTGCGTCGACTCCAATGGCGGTTCCTAAATATGCGGTGAAGCTTCTCGCCACCGCTGCGTTTGAGAATACGTACTCCATTACCAGATTTGCTCCGGTTAAAAAAGCAGCGAACTCCCCTGCATTTATCCGCTATAAGTCACTCTAGCTATCCATACTTGTTTTTTTAATCTCATTTCACAAATCAATGTCACAACTATGATCTTTTCGCCGCTGCTAAGCTTTTGATTTCGGATACAGTAAAAGAAATGGAAAGAGGGGATTATTAAAATTAATCAAGAAATAATTAAAATAGGATCTTCAAAACAGAGCGTTTATCTAAAATTGTGAGGACGAAGAAAATGAAAATTATATATATATAATTTGAAATGAAAATAGGAAGAAAAAAAAAAGAGGAGCACAAAAAATCGTCATAACTCACCGAATGTAACCCTTAGATAGCTGAAAGCGCCACCGGCAATGGGTAGCTCGACGGCAAATTCGGTGTAACAAAAGGCAGAAAGAAGGGCGCAAAGGCCGGCAATGGCGTAGGAGACGATTATAGCCGGGCCGGCAAAATCACGGGCGGCGCGGCCGGTGCTTACGAACACGCCGGCTCCGACCATTCCACCAATTCCGAGGCCGACGAGATCAGCCCAACGAAGCGTGCGCGCCATGTCCGGCCCCGAACGCGCTCGCACTCGGCTCATCTCTTCGTATGTTGTCGTCACCGACCCGGCACGCCGTATGAATCGCCGGTGAGTTTCGGCCACCGCGCGGCCGTAAGCCCGCAGGCTAGCGAAGGACTGCGCCGGTAACTTACTCCTCATAGCAGACACCCGTGTTACCGCCGCTGTCGCCGCCGAACCCTGCCGCTGCTCCATATATATGCTTACCTCGACGGTAGCTGTGAATCGAGGGAGTTATATAACGAGACAGTGGGAGGGAATCGCCCGCGCGAAGATTGCGAAGCGGGGAGGGGGAGCTAGCAGGGTTGCTCCGAAATTCTCGCAAAGATGAAAAGTTCTTGTTACTGAAGCTTTATAAGCTACCGATCGATCGAGGCCACACATATAAGGATCTGCACAAGTTTTGTTGCGCCGTTCTCCGTGTGGCTGCTTGTGTAACATGAAGATTAGACCGTCCGCGTGATAATTTCCTTTTTGTACTTTCGACTTGTGAAGGCTACACTTGGGCTACAACGAGCGATCGTTACCGGTTTTACAGTTTTTAATAAGTCGAAAAATAGTCATATATGCCCAAATCAAAAATTAATATTCAAAAATTATTATTCAAAAATTATTATTTTTTATTTTTAAATTGCCCTGAAAATGAGTGTCCAACACCGAATCAACTATTTTTTATTTTCTTAAAAAAATAAGCATTCACGGAAAATATATTAATTGCAAGAAAAGACAAAATCATTGCAAAATACTCCACCTTCATAGAAACAAATAATATATATATATATACACAAGTTGAACCCTCATGAGAAAAAGGAAAAATATAAAATTTAATTATTACAATATCAGGCAAATACAGAAAATAATAAAATTCAGATATAATGATAATAAAGCTGAAAATAAAAATATATGCAATGAATATGAATAATAGATTATTAGGTTGATAGACGTTGATTAAGAAAGGCAACAGAGGAGCGAATAAATGTCTTAATATTAAATAATTAATTATTTTATTGTTATTAATGAATGAAATAAATTAATATCGCAATTATAAGAATAAAGTTATAAAAATATCTCTAAATAAACAATATATTATTGATATTTCTTAGCAACCATGAGTTTAATTTCTATTTTTTTTATTATGTGAAGCTTAATTGTGTAGATCAATCTAAAAAATATTGTCGATTCAGAACACTCAATTTTATCGATTGAGTTTAGTGATGAGCTTGTTGGGCTGCGCATCCCTTGATTAGGGCTCAGGTGCAAATTTTTTTTTTTAAGAGTATAGTGTCTCTAAGGTGAAACATGAAGGTCTTAGTTTTAAAAATAGAGAAAATAATATCTTGGTGCTATGACAAGAAGGTTTTGATTTTAGAGACGACAAAAACCTATAATTTTTCTGCAATCTTTCGTAAAATTTTTCACTACTCTACAGCGTAAGTAACTGAAGAATCTATATTCTAGAGTGACTAAAATATAAAAAGATTTGAGTAAAGTATAGTTTTTATAATTCTTCTCAATTTTTTTCATGATGAATCTCTTGATGTAGTGTGGCTCAGTATTTTTTACTGTTTTAAATTTTTCTCAAATTTATTATGATTTTTGTATATTTTTCTCAAATGTTGTGATTATCTCGCAACATTTTTCTCAAATTTATTATGATTTTTGTATATTTTTTAAGTAACAGATAATCAAATACATTGTATGAATCTTGGAGAGATTTTTATTTAGCAGATTATTATTAGTGGAAGAATAGAGCAATTGATAACGACAAAAAGTTGAACAATTGATTATTATATAGCTGATAATTAGTGGAAGGAGAGAGGAAATAAAACACGTATCTTAATTACTAGGCTTTATTTGTCAAGAAAAGATTTGGGAATTAGTTTAAAGATTATTAAATTTATTTAGAGAGTGATATAATATATATATATATATATATATATATATATATATATATATATATATATATATATATATATATATATATATATATATAAAATATAAATTTATGTTATATTTATTTTAAAGTAAATTTAATGATTTTAATTTTACATTTATGTAAAAGTTAGGGGCATTTATATTCATACAACAATCTTTATATATTTACAATTTTTATACTTAAATTTTGATATTTATATACATATCATTATAATTTTAATATCACATTTAAAATATTGTCATTATTATTCTTTTAAAAATAAATATATTTTTTATATAGATAAAGCATTAGAAAAATAAATGTAAATGAACAATCTAAAAAAATATTTTATACGAGTTTCTTAAATAGGAAGAGTAAAAATTGTCATGTAAGATGTTTTCGCATTCATTTTTTTTTTTAAATTTTGCAAATCAAAATAATTACATAAACTCTTAAGCCCAATATCCTGAAATAAACAATTTTCATAAATTAATTAAAAGAGACAAATAATATACTAATTTCAAATTCATATATATATATATATATATATATATATATATATATATATATATATATATATATATATATATATATATATATATATATCTATATATATATATATATATATATATATATATGAATCTGTGAAATTCTTTCTCCTAAACATTCTTCTTGCGCAAATGTTTTTTTAATGGAGAGAAAACTATTACTTAATGGGGGTAGAAAGAAGACTAATAATTACAAAGATGATCATTTGGTCAAACAGTCTTACCTTCACTCATGTTTGTATACAGATCTCCACCTCTTCTCCTCTCCTTGACTCCATTTCGATCTCCCTCAACGGTAGAGCCTTAACGCAACATGTCATCTATGAATGGAAACCTTCCCCCTGTACTCATTATAATATTTTTGGTCATAGCCCTCCGAACTGTCTGCCTTCACCCAATTATAAACGTCCAACAGCTGCCACCTTCTCCAGGTTGAGGTCTCTTCTTCGCTCTGCACCCCATCCCCCCTAGGCCCAGGAACTCTAGCACTCCTCGTACTGTGTTGCCTACCTCTAACACCCCTTCCTCTACTACCTCTGCTCCAAACCTCAACTTGCCGATTCATAACACTTCTACTAGCACTGGATCCTTAGATGTGGATTCTGATTCTAGTGTAGATGAGAACCCATCTGAGGATAACCCCACTCAAAATGAGCAACCACCTTTCACCAACTCTCCTGGCATTGTCCAAAACCTTTTTGCAACACTCACAAACCAAAGCTCTGAATCAATGACTGACCATTTGAAGACTTCCTCCTCTAAGTTCATTACTCCTATGTCTAATAGCAAGGGCAGAAAAGGCAGACCGAAAGGAGGCACCTCCTCCCAAGGTCAAAAATAATTATGAGTCCCATTAAGGCTGCCTCTTGGAATGTAAGAGGTCTTCACAGTGACTCTCGGGTCGCCGACTGTAGAAAGTTGGTGAACGACAATCAAATTGACGTCATGTGTCTGTTGGAGACTAAGATCCCCTCATTTTCCTGCTCCAACAACCTTGCTTCCAAAAAATTCTAAATTTTTAAGGCTGAAAATAGTTTACATAACATCAATGAAGCTCGTAATGGTCGTATATGGGTCAAATGGAATGCGACTATGGCTAGTTTTTTGATTTTTCTTTCTCATTCTCAACTCATTCATGGTAGACTCTTTACCAACTCTGCTAACATCTTTCTTGTTGCATTTGTATGTGCTAAAAACAACAATCATGAGAGGAAAGATCTATGGTAATCATTAATCTCACTTGCCACATCTATCTTTGAACCATGGATTATATTGGGAGATTTCAACTGCGTCAGGAATCTTATGGAGAAAATTGGAGGTCGGACTCTCATCCCTAGTAAACTCAAAGATTTCAATGATTGCATTATTGACTCTGGCCTCATTGAGATGCAGAATAAGGGTCTTTCTTTCAGTTGGTTTAATCAACAAATCTCCAACCCCATCAGGTGTTTACTTGACAGAGTGCTTTGCAATAGTAAATGGATTTCTACTTACCCTCTTTCCTTCTGGAAAGTCATGACCCCTCTTACTTCTGATCACTCCCCCATTTTATTTACTTCTGGATCTAGTCCTAAATTGAAGCATCATTTTGTGTACAAAAATTATTGGAATTCTATTCCTGAATTTCATACTATTGTCAAGCAGTCTTGGGGGACAGATGTGGGGGTGGTGACCCAGTTTTTAATTTATGCAATTGACTTCATAGGGTGAAAGTTGCATTGAAAGCTATTGAATGGAATTCCTTTAACTTCATTTCCTCTAAAATCTCTTATTTAAAGAGACAACTTGATGAGATTTACAGTTCACTTGAACATTCTCCTACTTCTCATGACCTCCTCTATCAAGCCCTCTCTTTACAAACCAGTCTTAATGAGATAATCTCTTGTGAGAATATCTCGATAACTCAACATGCTAAATGCGCTTGGCTTTCTAAAGGGGAGGATGATATTAAGTTCCTATATCAAAGAACTAAAATTAGAAAAGATAGAAACTCTATTAATTCTTTGAAGGCTAATAATAACTTTCTCACCAATCAAGATGACATAGCTAGGGAGACTTTATCTTACTACTCCCTCCTGCTGAATAGCCCTACAACTTCACTTATTCTAACTGGTTGGACATTCCTGTTGGCCCTCACTTACCTCAGCAAGAAAGAGATTCTCTTATTGCTCCATTCTCACCTAAAGAAATTAAAATAATCCATTTTTGCTATTGGTCCCAATAAGGCTCCTAGTCTTGATGGGTTTACTTCTAAGTTTTTTATGGATACTTGGGATATTACTGGTCCCTCATTGGTGAATGTTGTTATATATTTTTTTCTCCTCCTCAAAACTTCCTCTTAGAGTCAAACACTCTACCATCACTCTCATTTCTAAGGGACCTCATGCTGAAGATTTTGGTGATTACAGACCCCTATCTCTTTGTAACATTCTTTATAAGGTCATTGCTAAGCTTCTTGTAGATAGAATGAAGGTGCTTCTCCCTCCTCTTATCCATCCGATTCAAGCTACTTTTCTCAAAGGTCGTGATATAGCTCATAACATTATTCTTGCCAATGAAATCCTTCATGGATTTAATCAAAAATGTTTCCCTAAAAACTTTTGTGCCAAAATTGATTTGAAAAAGGCTTTTGACAACGTCAATTGACATTTTATACTCCACATATTACGTCTCCTTAACTTCCTCCCAACTTACATCAATTGGATAAAAGCTTGTATTGAGTCGGTTCCCTTCTCTATTATCCTTAATGCTGAGCTTCGGGGTTACTTCCCCTCCTCTTTTGGGCTGAGACACGGTTGCCCCTTATCTCCCTTTCTATTCTCAATTACTATGGATGCTTTCTCCAGGATTTTGGATAAACTTACTGAGGACAAGTACTTTAAGCCTATTCTGAAAAATAACTGCTCTACCTCTCATCTTATTTATGTTGACGATTTACTGATCTTTGGCAAGATTGATTTGAATAACATAAATTGTCTTTCTACTACTCTCCATCTATTCTTTAGAATCAAACTTGGCTTACAACACCAATAAATCTATTATCTATTTCTCTAAATCAGTAGCTGACTTGAAAATGAATATTTTTAGCAATACTCTGGGTATCTCTTACAAATATTTACCTTGGGATTACCTTGGGGTTATCATCTCTTTATCCAAATGTAGGTTCTCTGATTGCTCCAAACTCCTGGTCAAGCTCCCTCACTGGTTCAATGGCTAGAAACGGAATCTTCTTTCTTTTGCTAGTAGAATGCAATTTGTGCGATATACTTGTTGAGATTACTTTCACTATTGATGCAGATCTATTTCTTTACTCAAAGGCATAAGAAAGAAAATTACCAGTTTGGTTAGTGCTTCCCTTCATAATAATGGCAACGAGAATAAGCTCATTCCCATATCCTGGACTAGAATTGCTAAGCCAACCCTGTATGGAGGCCTAGGCCTTCCTTCTTTGGACAGCTTGAATTTCATGAGTAAAGCTGAAATGATATGGAGGATTCTCAACTCTAATTCGCTTCTTTCCTCTTGGTTTCTTGGAAGGAACTTCTCCTTTTGGGATAATCACACAATTACTACCTCTTTATTTTATAAGGATCTGCAAGTGACTGCTAGGAGGCTCAAAGACTGGTTGTCTTTTCAGGTGACTCCCAACATTCCTCTCTACTTCTTCTTTGACCTATGGCTTGGGGTTTCATCTCTTTATCACATCTTTAGTGGTGTTCTATTTCACTGGTTTGATTGCCCTATACACACTAAAGTTGCGGATGTTATTTGTAATAATAATTGGAATCTACCTTACAACTCATCTACCCCTATTAGTTGCATCAACATGATTTCCTATTGTTGACAAAACTCAAAACTGCTATTGGCTCTCTAATGAATACTACAATCATAAATCCACTCACCTATACCTTTTTAATTACCTCCCTAAACCAAGTTGGGTGAAGCTTTTATGGTTTAAAGGGCACTCTTATAAATTTGCCATATTTGGTTGGAAAATCACCATGAATGGCTTTAAAACTAAGGATTGGTTAACTCAAAGAGGTATTTATGTTGATCCTTTATGTGTTCTCTGTAATTTTGAACAAGAGAAGCTTTCCCATCTCCTTTTTTTTGCATTTATTCTATGGTTGTCCTAAAAGCTTACATCCCTATGGGAAACTTCTTCCTCATGGCCTGCACTTTTGAGCAATTCTTAGTGCCTGGTGATATTTTGAGCTGTAAAATTACTAAAAAGTCCTTTCTCCTTGCTGTTTCTGTTATGGCTCATTGCATTTGGTTGGAATGGAACTCCCATATTTTTCAGGCTAAAGCTGCTTCCACTAACATTACCATTTCTAAGATTTGTTTTGCCATTAAGCAGAAAAGCATTAAATGGAGAATTTGGGAAAATTCCGCCAAACTGTATCCAATCATTATATCACTTCTAATTTGCTATTACCTACTCACTGCTGCTTGGCTGGTGCATTTTTTTACTATCTTTCTCGAGGTTGTAAGTGCAAATTTATTGAAAAATTATGAAGGGGGACGAATTAGGAATTCAGTAAATTTGGATTGTGCTGTTGGATGGGGCATCAGTGTTGTATTGGATAAAGCTAATATCATGTATCAAGCCGGTTCTTTTGTGATTTATGGTTTTATATTTTGGGGCAATGATGCGCTACCAACTTATATTATGCTCAACCGGCTCCTATGTTACCTCAGCTTGGATTAGGTGTCGATTATGCTCTCTTATCGTTTATATTGGCTTTTGTTGTTTGCTGTTTTGCCGATGGATACTAAGTTTTCGATTGAATATCGATATAGATCATCTATCATTTATTCTGGCTATTTTGATCTTGTATCTTGCTTGCTTTCTCAACATTTCCGGTCTTCTGGCATGATCGGTGATGTTGGTAGCATTGGATGGAGCTGATGAACATATTTCTCTGCTGGTTTTCTGAGCCCAAGCAATATATTTCACCTTCTTTTCTGCTTTTGTTTTCTTTGGGATAGGATATAATATTATCACAGATTTTTCTGTTTCCTTTTGGAGGAGTTTGTGCCCATTTTTGCATAGTCTAATGCCTTTTTTGTGTTTCTAAAATGTAATTGCTTTGTAATTGTCTTTCATCTTTTGTAATTCATTTTCTGGAAATGAAGCTGGGCTTGGCCCTCATTTTTCTCGAAAAAAATATTTGATGAATTATTCTCATTATTAATAAAATTTGATTGCATAAATAATTATTAAATTATAAAATGATAAATATTTAATGTGGAACATGATATATAATTGATGCCATCGAAAAATTCATTTGTTCGAGCATGAATCTCTATATATGTGTAATTGGATAGCTTTCAATATTAAATTTTTTGCCATCCAAACTTTAATTTTGGTAAATATATAGTTAGGTTAATCCTCTTAATGAAATAAACTCAATTATATCAAAAGTGATTTAATTCAAGTTGAGAGAAGCTAAGATCAAGCAATGAAAGTACTGTTGAAAACTTGGGGGATTAATTGGTCCTCATATGACCCCCCGAAAATTATCATACTTATAAATTAAATTAAGTATATAGACGAGACGAATTTAACGAGCATAAGATCTCTTAATTTCAACTTTATTTGAATACTCAAATAATTATAATACATTTTATGATCAAGAAAATTATTCTAAAATATCTAATGAGATTATTCAAATTTTGTCATACATACCAAAAATGACACTCCGAGAATTTATAAATATTAAATAAGCTCTCATTGAGATGAGAGAAGATATAAGTTAGAGATTAAAAAGAGCTTTGAAGATTCAAGAATCTCAAAGCAACACCGCATGAATGCTTGACCAACATCACTAGTTCACCTAATGACTAATATCATTGGATCACCATGCAACCATTGTTGTTGAACTGTTGTTCGACCGCCACCACAATTGTCGTCTAGTCAAGGTTGTTGAATCATCATATGATCTCTATCATCAAATAGTCAATTAGTCACAATCGTTAAACTATCGTCCCCTATAATCGTAGATCCATTACCTAACCACCATTGTCGAATCATTATTCGATCATCATTATCAGGCTACTGCCCAACCACCTTTAGCAAACCACCTCCCAACTACCATTGTTAAAACACCATCCGACTACAAGCATTGGACTGATGTCCAACCACCTTCATTGGACTGTTGTTCACCTTCGTGGATTGTTACCTAACCACTGTCATTGGATCATTGTTCGACCATCATTATTGAATTAACACTCGATCACCTTGCAAAATCATTGTGCAACGACCTTTGCCAAATCATCGCTTTGCCATTATTGTCGATCTACTTGCCGACCATCATCATCAGCCCACCATCTAGGTACCACCATTTGATCGTCACTTGATTATCATTGATAACCTAGCCACCATCGCCAAATCGATGTTTAAATGTTATCATCAAAATATTGCTGAGCCATCGTCGTCAGTCTGATACTCATATGACTATCATCACCAGTCTATCGTCCAACCATCATTAATGGTCTGTCACCTCGCTATTATCGTTGAGTTGTCATCTGACAACCATCGCTAGACTACTACTTTACAGTCATTGTTGGACTACCATCTTAGATCGACAACCTCTTATGACTTTATGATATTTGTCACTAGAGACATATGTAAGTTTGTCTTCTTTAATTTTGAAAACTCGAAAATATTTATAACAAATACTCATCTAATAAAAATTATTTCAACGAGGCTAGGTCCAATGATTTTTCTCTCTAAGATTCTCCACATAAATACTCTTATGTCATTCGTGCTCCTTTATACTATTTTTGAATATTCATATAAACTTAGGACATCAAAATTTTTACTCTGTACTATATATATAGAAGTGCATTTTTATTTACTTAATAAAAAAATTTAAATCTTCATAGTTTTTAAATCATATTTTCTCTATGTAAGAAGCTAAGTAGACCTAAGTAAAATAATATTTTAGAGTCTTAGTAGAGTCATTTTGAACTAAAAATCATGTATAAAATTAGTTAAAATAATTGGTCTTCAGATTAATCATAGGTTAATAATTTTTTATTTTCATATTAGGGCATGCAAGTGATGAAATTGAATGGTTTGATTTACAAATTAATTAAATTAAATAACTTCTATTATAACATTAAGAAATTGAATCAATCAATTTATTTTTTAAAACAAATTAAATTAATTAAATTTAATTTAATTTTAAGTAAGCCAAATTATAATTAATTTTTATTATATTAAGTTTTAATTATATTTATCATAAAGAGTACCAAATAATTTATAATAAAATTAATAATTTGAAGATTTATCAAGTAATGTTATTGATGAGCCCTCAAGAAATGTTATTGATGAGAGTTTTATTAAGAATGAGACTAATTACATTACTTTTCATGTTGTTGATTGATGATGATTTATCATATTTTTTTTCATAGGCATATTGGTGTTGATAGGTCAATCATAATGGTTAATAATCTTACGATTTGATTTATTGATATTGTTGATCCTTTTACTAATGTTTATCTCTCTATCAAGTTTAATAATGATACTGAGATCTTAAATAATATGGATGATTTTTATCGCTCAATTCGTTATTATAAACATATTGAATGAATAGCACCACTATTTTTTCTTCTATTAATGTCGATGTTCCATCAAATGCTTTGCAATCGATTAGGTAATTACTATGTTTATTTGCCTCATGTTTTGGGGTGCCAATTTTAGTTGATAGTTTAATGTTAATATGACCTAAAAATACTTGATTCGAACTTAACTTATTTATGATATGACATATTTAACCTAATAATATGGTCTAACCTACTTTGTCAGAATCACAATAGTAATCAATTTAATATCAATTTGAATTCAAATAAAATAATTATAATATAAAGTATTTTTGAGGTTATGGGCGGCAGCGACGACCAGGGACTGGCGGCGGAGGGTGGTGGCTAGCGACAGTAAAAAAACTTTATACTGATCGATGTGTTTGGAATTCGCCCAAATCGGATGAATTCTAATTACACACAAAATGGTCAATCTAATGCATTTCAAATACACTAAGAATGCATTGCAATTTTACTTTGCACCATACAAAAAACTCAAAAAGTTAGATTCCTTGTATTTGGTTTACTTTACACTCTAAATACAGGCAACCAAACAACCCCTTAAATGGATATATCTTTTTCAAAGAAAAATAATTTATGCATGTTTAAAAATCTCATTTATAATAATAAAATTTTTTTAGGGGCTGTTTGGTTGCTTGTATTAGTGTACTGTAAACGAAATACCAGAATTTTAATTTTTTTGATGTTTGGAGTGATTTACTGTTTTACCATAATGTATTAGGATAAATTTTTAAATTAGGCCTAATTAAAACATTAATTAGCTAATTAGGCATGAAATTTTTTTTAAAAATATGCATAGTCACCCGTTCAACGGGCGACTGGCATCAGCATAATTTTTTTTTAAATAAAAATTTTGGATAGTTGCAGTATTTTGCCTGTATCAGACTTATCCGATGTCGGAATCGAGCAAGCTTGGCATCGTTGGAATGTAACAAAATTATCCACGATTTTCATGTTGACAAAAAACTATGATTGTGGCCCAGTACGGAGCAATTTTTGTAAATGTGTACAAAAATTGTGGTGTCGACTTCAAATATTGGATCAGTCATAGTATTTAGCCCATATTGGACTCATTCGTTATCAGAATCATGCGAACTTGGTATTGTTAGAATCATAACAAAATTTTTCACGACTTTCATGTTGATCAAAATTTACGATTATGACCTGGTACACATCAGTTTTTGCAAATGCTCGCAAAAAATGATGTGCTGACCTGAAATATTGGACCATCCATCGTATTTTGCCCGTATCAGACTCATCCGATGTCGGAATCGTACTAGCTTAGTATCGTTAGAATTGTAATGAAATTTTCCACGACTTTCATGTTGACCAAAAATTACGATTGTGGCCCGATACGCAACAGTTTTTGCAAAGACACGCAAAAACTGTGGTGCAACTTCAAATATTGGATCAACCACAATATTTAGCCCGTATCAGACTCATCCGGTATCGGAATCGCCCGAGCTAGGTATCATTGGAATCATAACGAATTTCTCACGACTTTCATTTTGACCAAAATTGTTATTCTGGCCCGATACCCAGAAGTTTTTGCAAATAGGCGCAAAAACTGTAACGCCGACTTTAAATATTGGATCAACCACAGTATTTAGCCCGTAACGAACTCATACGGAGTTAGAATCGTGCAAACTTGGTATCATTGGAATCGTAACGAAATTCTCCATGACTTCCATGTTGACTAAAAATTGTGATTGTGGCCCGTTACACAGCAATATTTACTGTGATCTTAATTTAAAATTTTATTTTTGATCTCTCAAATTGGTTTATGTGATCTATCTCACAACAATTTTCTCAAATTCATTATGATTTTTGTATATTTTTTAAGTAACACATAATCAAATACATTGTATAAATCTTGGAGAGATTTTTATTTAGCAGATTATTATTAGTGGAAGAATAGAGCAATTGATAATGACAAAAAGTTGAACAGTTGATTATTATATAGCTGATAATTAGTGGAAGGAGAGAGGAAATAAAACACGTATCTTAATTACAAGGCTTTATTTGATAAGCAAAAATTTTGATATTAGTTTTAAAATTATTAAGTTTTTTAGAGAGTGATATAATATATTAAATTTAATATAATTTTTTTTATATTTATTTTAAAGTAAATTTAATTATTTTAATTTTACATTTATGAAAAAATTAGGAGGATTTATATTCATTATTATCTTTTAAAAATAAATATATATTTATATATAGATAAAATAGTAGAAAAATAAATGTAAAAGAACAATCTAAAAAATATTTTATACGAGTTTCTTAAATAAGAAGAGTAAAGACTGTCATGTAAGATGTTTTCGCATTCATATTTTTTTTAATTATGCAAATTAAAATAATTACATAAACTCTTAAGCCTGATATCCTGAAAAAAAAACAATTTTCATAAATTAATTAAAAGAGACACATAATTTGATTCATGGTTTAATTTTGGTAAATATATAATTAGGTTAATCCTCTTAATGAAATAAATTCAATTATATTAAAGGTGATTCAATTTAAGTCGAGAGAAGCTAAGATCGAGCAATGAAAGTACTGTTGAAAATTTGGGGCATTAATTTGTCCTCATATGACTCTCCGAAAATTAGCATGCTTAGAAATTAAATTGAGCATCTCGATTAGATAAATTTAACTAATCTAAGATTTTTTTAATTTCAATTTTATTTGGACACTCAAATACTTATAATATATTTTATGATCAAGAAAATTATTCTAAAATATCCGATGAGATTAATCAGATTTTGCTTCTACTTATAAAAAATGACACTCATAGAATTTATAAATATTAAATAGGCTCTCATTCAAATGAGAGAAGATATAGGTTAGAGACTAAAATAAGCTTTGACATTTGAAGAATCTCAAAGCAACACTGTACAACTGCTTGATCATCATCGTTGGTTCAACTAATGACCACTATCATTGAATCACCATGCAACCATTGTTCTAGAACCGTCGTTCGACCACCACCACAATTGTCATCTAGTCAAAGTTGTTGAATCATCATCTGGTCTCCAACATCAAATAGTCACTTGGGCACAATCGTTAAAATATCATTCCACCACAATCGTCAATCCATTTCCTAACACCATTGTCCAATCATTATTCAATCATTATTATCAAGCTACCGCCCAACCACCTTTATCAAACCACCTCCCAGCTACCATTGTTAAAACACAATCCGACTACAAGCATTGAATTGTTGTCCAACCACCTTCATTGGACTGTTGTTCTCCTTTGTCGGATTGTTACCTAACCACTGTTATTGGAGAAGACACAAAGAGAGAGATAGAGTGATAAGCTTCCTGTGTCTGGAGGAGACGCTATACTCATGTGAGTTGAGGATGAAGACAGACTAGGAAAGTATAGTAAGAGGAATAAAGATGGAAGGCGTGATCCATACGTTTCATTACATGCATAGAGATCACGAATACAAAGCTATAAAAGAAGATTGAATTTATAGAGCTTCTGACGTTCTGTGTGGATGGCTCAGGAATCGATCGGACGATGCGTAGAGGTTGGTTATGGATGGAGGCGAGGTGAGATGCGTGCAGAGAAAACCGTCATGGCGTGTGGCGTAGGCGAGCTTTGGTGGAGCACGCGGATTGAGTAGAGAGGTCGTTATGGATTTGTTATGATGGCCCCAAACCGAATGGTCTAATTCTTGGACTGTGAGGCTGGAGCGTAGTAGGATAAATCGACGGATGGGCAAGGCTTTGGTGAGGATGTCGGCGACTTGATCGTCGATAGAGATGTGACGCACCTGGATTTCGTTGGCGGCTATGTGTTCGCTATGAAATGATAGTCGATTTCAATGTGCTTTGTTCTTGCGTGGAAGATGGGGTTGTTGGCGATGGCCATGGTCAAGTGTTGTCGCAGCGAAGGGGAGTGGGTTTTGTAGGGGACCCCAAATTTGTGCTAACCTGAGCCAAATGATGTGTATGCCAAGGAGAGCTCTCAGACTGGCTTGCTTGAGGAACGGGCCACATTTTTTTGTTTCGACTTTCCGGAGATTAGTGTGGAGCCAAGGAATGTGCCGGAGCAACGATCATCTTAATTTCCGCCTAATCGGAGTAGAGTGAAGTTGAGATCACTGGGTACGACATTGGTAGTCCGCGGATTTTGTGTTCAAGATAGCAGAAGCACTCGCTTTAGAGCTTGAAAGTGGAGGTTGAGCGGATGATGCATATGTTGAGATAGGTGGTTTACCGCCAAGGCTATGTCCGGCTTGTGAGTGAGGAATTAAGTGAGCCTACCAAATGTCTATTCTCGAGGGCTGCAAGGGTGCCGAGAGGATTGGTGAGATGTTGGTTGGAGATAGTGTAGGTGCAGTTTGCAAGAGTCCATTCCTGATCGATGAAGGAGTTGATGAGTGTATTTTGATTGTGTCAAGAGGAGTTTGTTATCTGTTTGCTGGATTTGGATGCTTAGAAAAGTTGAGATATTGCCTATGTCCTTCATATTAAATGCTGCTTGAAGTTTTTGAAGAATTGAGGAGATCACTTGTGTTTTGTCGCCTGTAATGAGGATATCGTCGACATAGATAAGTAGGTAGATCCGGGCTCCCTGAAGTGTGTAGCGAAAGAGGGTCGGATCGACCGCCGATGGTAAATCCTCACGGAGTTTCTGAAGTGGAAGGTGGAGTACCATTGCTGAGGGGATTGTTTGAGTCCATAGATGGCTTTGCGAAGGAGACAAACATGATGTGGGTGTTGAGTGTCTAGGAAGCCCGGAGGTTGAGACATGTATATAGTGCCTTGTAGGAGCGTGAAGAAATGCATTGGAGACGCCGAGTTGACCCATTGGTTATGGAGGGCAATTGTAAGTAAGAGGCGGATAGTTGGCATTTTAGCGACCGGGCTGAATGTTTCTAGGTAGTGAGTTCATATTCCTGTTTGAAGCCTTGAGCAACGAGGCGAGCCTTATGACGAGCTATAGTGCCGTCAGAATGCGTTTTAGTCTTGAAGGTCCACTTGCAGCCGATGATGGTTTGATTTGGAGATGGAGGTACGAGAGTCCATGTCGCTTGTTGTTGTAGTGCAAGAAATTCCTCGGACATGGCTTTGTGCCATTCGACGCTTTTGATAGCTTGGGTGTATCATGTGAGTTCGGTTTGTTTGTGAAGGTGTAGAAGATCGAGGATCTTTGGTTTCTGGACCGTTTGTAATCCGGTTTCATTGGGTGTAAGCGTGGGCGAGGGTTGAGAGGGTGTAGAGGAGGATGGTTTAGTGAGGTTGTCTGGTTGGAGCTGAGTTCTTGGGTGTTTTGGTTTGGAGGTCGATTTAAGAGAGAGAGAATGAGGTAGGAGTCAGGAGAAGTGGTGGTAGCATGGGTGGGGGGTTGTGTTTTGTCGGGAGTGAGAAAATTTGAAAAAGAAATGTCGTGAGATTATGGTTTTGCCGTTAGTAGGGTTGTAGCATTTGTAGCCTTTGTGGTTGTGAGTAGCCGAGGAAAATGCACACATGGGTGCTTTAGGAGAGAGTTGTTTGTGATTGCAGGAAAACAGGTAGAGCCAAGAAAGGTGATTATAGACGGTATTTTTTTTGTAGAGAATTTGGTGTTTTAGGAGAGGTTTTGGTGGGTAATCTATTTATGAGATAGGTGGGCATGATCGACTTAAATGTTGGGGTATATTTGCTGTGTAAAGGAGTGTTCTGGTCATCTCAATGATGTGTCGATGTTTCCTTTCCACGTTTTTTTGTTCTGAGTATATGGACTTGCGTGAGTTATGCCATGGGAATTAAGATACATTTGGAAAGCATTGGATGTGTATTCGCCTCCGCCGTCAGAGAGAGTTTTGATGGACTTAGAGAAATGAGTCCTTATCATATTGTGTAGTATTTGAAATTTTGAGAAGACTTCAGATTTGTATATTAAAGGAATCAACCAAGTGAATCTTGAGTAGTCGTCGATGAAAATGACATAGTATTTGTGTCCATTTAGTGAGGGAATTGGGGAGGGACCCCATACATCTGAATGGATTAAGTCAAACGGTTGTTTTGTTTGTGTTACAGATTTTGAGAAAGGTAGTTTGTGACTTTTTGATTGAGCGCATGCGGTGCAGAAAGAGTTAATGTCCTTGATGCGAAGGTATTTGTGCTGGAGTGCAAAGGTTCGGAGGATGTCCTTGTGCGGATGGCCGAGCCGCTGATGCCAAAGGTTGGAGGAGACAGGAACAGTGAGAAGAGCGTGGGCTGTAGTGGTGTGAGGAACCGAGTACAGTCCGTTATGGCAGTGACCGCTTAGAAGAGGTTGATGGGATATCCAGTCCTTTGTGATGAAATCCGTCGGCGTCAAATGTGATCGAGCAGTTATTGTCGGAGGCAAGGTTAGAGACAGAGAGGAGTGTATGAGATAATTTAGGTGCATGAAAGAGGTGTTTGAGTAAGTGCTTACTATTTAGAGTTGGAAGGATGCCTTGGCCGTGGTGATGGATGGGGTTGTTGTGACCGTTGCCGACTGTGACAAGTTGCTGGCCATCGTATTCTGTAGGATCTTGAAGTGTCTCTAGGTTATTGGTGAGGTGAGACGAAGCACCGGAGTCGAGAATTCATTCCGTGGGGTGGTTGGTGATTTCGGCTGTGAGTGCTTGGGTGTATTTCGTGGGATAGGAGTTGGTGTCCTTGTGATACCAGCAGGAGCGGGCCGAGTGACCAGGTTTGCTGCATATTTGGCAACAGATGACATCTTGTTGTTGATTGTTGGTTCGGCTAGTAGTACATGTGGTAGCTTGGCGGTTGTTAGCATTATGATAGGGTCTTCCTCGTCCGCGATTGTGGAATCTCCCTGGTTTGCTGCGAGAGATTTGGAGAGCGGTGATGGAGGGAGTGAGTTCTTTCACGTGGTCATTGTATATGTTTATTTCCTCGTTGCATAGGAGGGAATAGAGGTCGTCGATGTTGATGGGGTCGGCTCTTGTGCGGATGGCTGTTTTGAAGGCATGATAGGTTGGCGGGAGACCATTTAGAGTATGCAAGATGATGTCCTCGAGGTTGAGGAGGGAGCCAGCTGTAGAAATTTGATCTACTAGATGTTTGATGTCGGCAAGGTATTATGTCATGGATTTGTCACGAAGAGAGATGTGGTATAGTTCGTTCTTGAGTTGGATAACTCTGGAGCGATTTGGTGACTGCAATCTTTTGGCTAAGGTGTTCCAAATGTCGGCGCAACTGTCTAGGTTGAGTACATAGGGAAGTATTGTGTGTGAGATGGTGGAGTAGAGGGCTGCAAATAGATTTTGGTCGATCAGTTGCCATGTGTGATAGTTGGAGTTGGGTTGAGGTTGTCCGTTGGTGTCAACGTAGTATTTTGTGGGACAAGGGGTGGTGCCGTCGAGAAAGCTATCGAAACCGTTGGCTCTGAAGAGCTTTTGGATTTGTGAGCTCCAGATGGGATAGTTGTTCGCGGTAAGGGTGGTATTGGCTACTAATTTCATGTTTCCCATGAGAAATTTTAAGGGAGCAGGGATGGTTAGCGTGGAGAGATTGGCTTGCTGTGTATCCATAGTTGGAGAGGAGGATTCTGACATGGTTCAGCAGAAAACCTTGCTCTGATACCAAGAAGACATAGAGAGAGAGAGAGATAGAGCGAAAAGCTTCCTATGTCTGGAGGAGACGCTATACTCATGTGAGCTGAGGATGAAGACAGACTAGGAAAGTATAGTAAGAGGAATAAAGATGGAAGGCGCGATCCATACGTTTCATTACATGCATAGAGATCACGAATACAAAGCTATAAAGGAAGACTGAATTTATAGAGCTTCCACGCTCGCGTGTGGATGGCTCAGAATCGACGACGAGTGAGAGGTTGGTTATGGATGGAGGGCTGAGGTGAGATGCGCGTGGTAAGAAAACCGTCATGGTAGGCTGTGGCAGAAAGGAGCGATGCCTGGTGGAGCACGGTGGACTGAGCACAGCAGGAGGTCGTTATGGATTTGTTATGAATTGAATTATTGTTCGGCAATCATTATTGAATGAACACTTAATCACCTTGCCAGATCGTTGCGCAATGACCTTCGCCAAATCCCCGCTTAGCCATTATTGTCGATCTACTTCCTGGCCACCATCGACGGCCCATCACTTAGCTACCATCATCTCATCATCACTCGATCATCATTGATAACCTAGCCACTATTGCCAAATCGACGTTTAAATGTTGTCATCAAAATGTTGCTTAGCCATCATTATCAGTCTAATACTCCCCTTGACTATCATCACTACTCTATCGTCCAACTATCATCACTACTCTATCGTCCACCTATCATCATTGGCCTGTCACCCTGCTACCATCGATGAATTGTCATCTGACAGCCATCGCTAGACCGTCACTCTATAGTCAAGATTGGACTACCATCTTGGATTGACAACTTCTTATAGCTCTCTGATATTTGTCATTAGATACTGGTGTAAGTTTGTCTTCTTTAATTTTGAAAACGGCGAAAATTTTTATAATAAATACTCATCTAATAAAAAATATTTCAACTAGGCTGGGCCCAATAATTTTTCTCTCTAAGATTCTCCACATAAATACTCTTATGTCATTCGTGCTCCTTTATACTATAATATAAACTTAGGACATCAAAATTTTTACTCTGTGCATACAGATTTCTCTTTCAAAATATATTATAGAATTATTAACAACGAAGTGTACAAGGAGAATGTACTGTATATATCTAAGTGCATTTTTTATATTAAGCTTAAATTATATTTATCATATAGAGTACCAAATAATTTTAATTATATTAAGCTCAAATTATATTTATCATAAAGAGTACCAAATAATTTATAATAAAATTAATAATTTGAATATAAAAAATAAATTATATTTATATTAATCTTTCTTTTATTCATTTACTCATAATTATTATGTATCATTGATTTAATATTTAAGAAAATAATATAATTCAATTTTTAATTTGATCAAATTTAACTCATAATTATTATGTGTCATTGATTTAATATTTAAGAAAAGAATATAATTTAATATTTAATTTGATCAAATTTCTGAAAGTAAATATTTAATTAATGATTTAAAATTAAAATAAAATCAAATTATAATCAATAACTATATTGATATTTAGTAATTAAATAAATTTAATTAATATGAAATTCAATTTTTTATTTTATCAAGATAATGTATAATTTAAGATTAAGATTTACTAGTCGTTGATTACATTTATTATTTCTATTTTACGAGTGTCTGTAGTTGAGAAAACTTTCAGCTTATTACTAAATAATACGGTAATAAATGAACCTGGTCTTATTCGTGTTTATCGGGTAATGGGCCCATAAAAATTATGGCCTGCCAATTATGACGCTTAAAAGAACTTATGGGCATTAATTGTTTAGAAAATCGTGCCATTGGGGCCCATCAAATTAGGGGTGTCAATTCGAGTTTGCGGGTCGGGTCAGAGTCTGACCCAAACTTGACTTGACCCAAAAATATTCAACCCGACTCGACCCAAATTTAAAAACGAGTTCAAAATTTTAACTGCACCGACCGACCAACCAAAACCAAACCCAGGCTGTTCGAATTTGTCACCCGAACTTCAACCCACGAATATTAAACGGGTTCAAAATTCTAACCCGAACCCGACTCGAACCCGAACTTCATCGCATATGTTAAACACTAACATGTTCATTCATATGTGTAATACAAACAAATAACCGGATAAACAATCACCAATCATGCATGACAAAGAACAACTAAAACAGCATGGTCATCGACTCATCCATACAATTACAAAGAAACGATCACCAAACATGAATGACAGAGAAATATTGATTTAGATCTAGCATGACTCTCCAAAGATAAAGGAATGAAGGATTACAGATTACCTCAGATGCGAAATTAGAGAAAGATTCGAAAGAAGAAGGGTGATGGAGAGTCGAGAGAAAGAAGATGACGAGATGGCAACGTTGGGAGGGATTCGACTTTTGGCCTTTGCAGTTCATAGAGGCCACACCGTCAAAGCCATGGAAATCGGAATCGAGAAGAGGTAGAGTCGCTGGCCGCAAGCGCAAAGGAAAGGAAGTCCGACTATGAAGTATGAGAAGAGAAATTAGGGCTTGCCGCTTTCGGCTTTCCCTTTTCTTTCGGGTCAATTCGGGTCGGTTTTGGGTTTTTTGGGTCAACCCGACCCACAAATTAATTCGTGTCATATATTGCGACACTAACCCGACTTGAAAATCTATTTTACTGACTCAAACCTAGATTTTTCGAGTCGGGTTCATGTCGAGTTGTCGAGTCAGGTCAATTTTTGACACCCCTACATCAAATGATTTAAGCTAGGCTTAACAAATTTTAATATTTTATATAAGAAAATTTATTCTAAAATATCATGATATAAATTAAATCAGGATAAATTATAAAATTATTAATTTTTTTAATATTAGTATTGATATATCTCTTTAAAATTTATAAATGAAACATAAATCTCAAATTAAAGAATATATATAATCAAATTAAATGACTCAATGAGACAAGTTCAACAACACTAAAATCGGATCAAATCGAGCCCAAATAACTTAAATCAAGCTCAAAAGTTATATATGAAACTTCGAGACACTGACTACATGATCAAATGATTTCAAAATTTGATGTGCTTATAGTCGAATCGAGCGGCTCGACAAGGCAAATCCAACGAGCCTAAGATCACTCAAATCGAAGATCGTTTGGGTAGTCAAATCACCAAAAAATTATCTATGATTAAATGAATCAATATACACCGTCTGATAGAGTGTTTTGGGATTTTGGCTACAATGACCAAAATGCCTCTTTCAGAATCCTATAAATAAGACTTCATTCTTATCATGAAGGGGAGGAGAAGGAGTTGAAAGAAAACTTGGGAGAAAGCTGAGAGAGAGCTAGGAGTTCGAAGTTCGTCATCACCACCATTGTCGTCGATTGCCGCCTATTTCCATCGCCGACTGTCACCAATAACCGTTACATCCCAACTATTGCTGCATAGCTGTTGTAACCTGATTCTCGAATTCCCATTATCAGAATTTCTCACATGAAACCTTGTAATCCTGTTATCGGAAAGATTCAAACTTTGTATTCCAAAACAGATATATAGTGGAGCAATTTTACTAGCTAGGTCCCGTGACTTTTTTCCCCTCTTTCTGGGGTTTTTCTACATAAAAATTTTAGAGTTCCTTATTCTTCTTTCAACTATTTACGTGCGTGCTGGATTTCCCAATGAAGCTAAGGTGTGAAATTTTATTGTACTACTACAAGTTTTCTTACACGCAACAATTTGGCATCGTCTGTGAGAAAGAGAATTTAATTACTTCATCATGTTAGACAATCAAGTTTTCCAACAAGACCGAAGTTACCAGCTAGGTGGAGCACTTCATACTTTTTAGGAGCGCATGCAAAGAATGAAGATTCATTAAACTCTGATCAATAAGCTTTTGTTAAAAACTAGGAGGCAACTCTTAATCTCAGAAGATCGCCCATGTTAATATGCTAAGCATCTAATTAATTACCTGCTCAAGAAACAAGTCAAAGTTAGAGGATATTTCAACATTGAGAAGAAGATAGCGTGACAAACTGTTATCTTTATATTATAAGGAAAAGATCAATGAGCAATTTTGGCTATAACCTCATGTTGGTGTTTTGATTTGACCTCTTCTACATAGGTTAATGTCATCGAGTAATACTCTGACAAATAATCTCAGAAGAATCAAAATGTTTAACTTATTCCACACAGGTTAACGTCATACTTTGGCAAAATAACCTCAGATGAGAGTTAAAACTATTGACTTTTTTCACACATGTTAAATGTCACCGAGTAACACTCTAACAAATAACCTCGGATAGGTCATAACTTTGTACCTACTCTACATTGGTTAACATCATATTTTGAAAAACAACCTCGGATAAGTCAAAATTTCGTACCTACTTCACATAGGTTAACGTCATACTTTGACAAAGAACCTCGGATAGGTTAAAACTTTGCACATACTCAACATAGGTTAACGTCATTAAGAGAAACTCTGACAAACAACCTCGAATATGTTAAAACATCGCACCCACTCGACACAGGTTAACTTCATCGAATAATACTCTGACAAATATCTCAGAAGAAAAAAATGTTTAACCTCTTCCACATAGGTTAAAGTCATACTTTGATAAAACAACATTAAATGAGAGTTAAAACTATTGACTTCTTCCACACAGGTTAAATGTCACCGAGTAACACTCTGATAAACAACCTCAGATAGGTCAAAATTTCGCACCCACTCCACACAGGTTAACGTCATTGAGCGAAAACTATGATAAATAACCTCGAATAGGTCAAAACGTTGTACCTACTCCACACAAGTTAATGTCATCGAGCGAAAACTTAGACAAACAACCTCGGATAGGTCAAAACTTCGCACCTACTCCACACATGTTAACATCATCGAGCAAAAACTTTGATAAACAACCTCAGATAGGTCATAACTTTGTATCTACTCTCACAGGTTTACGTCATCGAGTAACTCTCTGACAAATAATCTCGGAAGAATCAAAATGTTTAACTTAATGTCATACTTTGACAAAATAAAGGATAAGAGTTAAAACTATTAACTTCTTTCACACAGATTAAAAGTCACCAAGTAACACTCTAACAAACAACCTCGGATAGGTCAAAAATCCTTTATGAATTCCTCCCATCGAAGGCACGCCCTTGAGGAAGCCTCGATGGGAAGCTAGTAGTGGACAAGGTCCTCATTAGAAAGACTCCAAAAGAGCAAGTGACTGGCAAAGTCTCTACTCATCAAAAATCTCAGAAGGCAAAAGCCTCAAAAGATATAGGTACATCAAAAATCTTAGAAGGTAAAAGCCTTAGAAGGTACAAGTACATCAAAAATCTCAGTAGGCAAAAGCCTCAGAAAATATAAGTACTTCAAAAATCTTAGTAGGCGAAAGCTTTGGAAGGTACAAGTACATTAAAAATCTCATAGGACAAAAGTCTTAGAAGGTATATGTACATTAAAAATCTCAAAGAGAAAAAGCCTCAGAAGGTACAGGTACATCAAAAATCTTAGTAGGTAAAAGCCTCAGAAGGTACAAGTATATTAGAAATCTCAATAGTCGAAAGCCTTAGAAGGTACAGGTACATCAAAAATCTCATTAGGCAAAAGCCTCAGAAGGTACAGGTATATCAGAAATCTCAAAAGGCAAAAACCTTAGAAGGTACAGGTACATCAAAAATCTCAGAAGGCAAAAGCCTCAGAAAGTACAAGTACTTTGACGGAGAAAAATAAGCTCGTTGCGATCTTTATGAGGAATAGTCACCAAATCATTTGGAAAATGAAACTTATTCCAAAAGATTATCAAAGTATCAATGTTGATAGTTAGTGTTACATCATCAGATCTCATCAACCCATCATCTTGTGTAATATTTACTTGAGAATCTTTAGATATTGGGATATCTATGGAAGGATGCTTGCCCATGAAGATACTCTCTATTTTTCAAGTTTGGAATCACACTGAAGACTGAATTCAGGATGCGCGCCGCCTAACTAGGTCAGTTGGAAACCACGAGATTGGAGATAACTGGAGCCTGCGAGGGGGTCGGCACAGTTATATAGGTCAGTGGAAGCCACCAAAGAGAAAAAAAAATGAAAACACACTCGTGCCTGAATTCAGGATGTGCGCCGCCTAACCAGGTCAGTTGAAAATCTCGAGATCGAGGAGAATTGAAGCTTGTGAGGATGGTCGGCATCGTTATGCAAGTTAGCGAAGGCCACCAAAGAGAAGAAAGCGGAAGCACACTAGAGCCTAAATTCGGGATGCGCGACGCCTAACCATGTTAGTTGGAAATTTTGAGATCGGGGAGAATTGGAACCTGTGAGGGGTCCAGACATACGTGGAAGCCACCAAGAAGAAATAAAGCACACCTGAATTCAGGCGACGCACCCGTGTCAGAAATCCCAAGATTGGGGAGAACTGGAGTGTGCGAGGGGGGTTGATACTATTATACAGGTCAGTGGAGACCACCAAAGAGAAGAAAGCAGAAGCACACCTGAGTCCACTGGGATGCACGCTAACCAAGTCGGTTAAATCCCGAGATCGGAAGAACCGGACTCATAGGAGGCACACATTATACAGTCGTGGAGGCTACTAAATAGAAAAAGCAAAGCACATTGGAGCAATTCGGATACGCCAGATAATCAGTCAAACCAGATCGGGAGAACTGAGTCCGCGAGAGGAGTCGACCGCATGGCGTGGAGGCTAAGAGAAAAGAAAGCAAGTTTTCTCTTATCTTTTTGGGGGTATTTATAATAAAAAAATAACTTTTTAAATTCTTTTAAAAAATAAAAAAAATAAAAAAATAAAGAAAACTTTTCATATACCTCATTAAAAAAACTTTTCAAAAAAAAAAGAGAAAATAAAGTTATTCATATTTTAAATAAAAAACTCTTGACATTCCTCATTAAAAAAAAATTTCATCTTCTTAAAGAGAGAGAGAAGAGAAAATTATTGATATTTTAAATTAAAAAAACTCTTCGTATTTCTCATTAAAAAAAAATCACTTCATATCCTCATTAAAAAAAAGAGAAGAGAAAATTATTCATATTTATAAAAATTTTTTTTATATTCTTCATTAAAAAAAAACTTATCGTCTTCTTAGAAAATAAATTAAACAAAAAAAAATATTTTTCCATCCACGTCTCTCTCTCTCTATCTTCCTCCTATTCTCACACATTAAAAAAAACATGAGGCCCATTGCCTTTCCTCTTTCAATCTCTCTCTTTTCATATCGAGGGCTAGTCGACCCAAAATATATATATAATAATAAAAAATGATAAAATAATTTATATATTTATAAAAATATTACTTTATATATATAAAAAAATAACTAATTAGTAAATTAATAAATAAATTTAATACACATTATATATATATATATATATATATATATATATATAATAATAATAATAATAATAATAATAATAATAATAATATGTAATATATGTAATATAATAATATAATTTTTTTTTTTACAAGGAGTGGTTCTATATTTTTAGATGAAATAAGTTTTATGTTCCGAAAATAGGGAGGCAAATGATATATCTATACAAAATTTATAAATAAAACCATGCTCGAATTTAAGTATGCATACAATCAAATTAAATGTAGTGAGACAAGTTAAATACTTCTAAAATGGGATCAATTGGGCGAATGAGGTAGTATTTCAAATATTTATAAAATTTGAGATAGTATTTAGATGATCAAATGACAATTTGGCGTCTTTATAATTAGTCGGCATTTCGATGGCGAATCTAACGAGCCTAAGATCACTCAAATCAAAGATTGTTTGGATGATTAAATCACCAAAAAACTATCTATGATCAAATGAATCAATATACACTGTATGATAGAGTGTTTTGGGATTTTGACTACAATAATCAAAATGCCTCTCTCAGAATTCTATAAATAGGACCCCATTCTTGTCATAAAGGGGAGGAGAAAGAGCTGGAAGTGAACTTGGAAGAAAACTAAGAGAGAGCTAGAAGTTCGAAGTTCGTCATCAACACCATTGTTGTCGATCGTCGCCTATTGCTATCGCCGACTGTCACCAACAACCGTTACATCAAAACTACTGCTGCATAGCTGTTGTAACATGATTTTGGAATTCTCATTATCAGGATTTCTCACATGTAACATTGTAATCATGTTATCGGAAAGATTCAAACTCTGTACTCCAAAACAGATATATAGTGGAGTATTTTTACTAGGCTAGGCCCCGTGAATTTTTCTCCATATTTTGGGATTTTTTTACATAAAAATTATGGAGTTCCTTATTCTCCTTTCAATTATAATATAAAATTTGTATTTATAATATTAATTTTAAAAAAATTAATAATATTTAAGTTCACTTTGATATGCTTTGTATCAGAACTTTCATTTCATATGGGATCAAAGAATATATTTCAACATTTTATTTTATAAGAATGTTTATTGAGTATGAATTCCAATGTTGCCGCCATTAGAATTTTAAACAAATAGTCAAAATTATTTAAAATAAATAAATGACTGCATGATAATATATAGAATAGAATTTGAATCAAGATAGTATAATTAAAATTTTATAATGATAAACTTTAATATTATTAAATTTGTTATGAAAGAGTATATAATATATAAAAAATTAAATTTTTTTATTATTTTGATCTCAAAATAAATTCAACTTTGAAACATATCATGAATACTTTTTTGTTGAAATATTCTAACCAAAATTTCTCATGATTTTGCATTCATATTTACCTAAAATAATGGCAAATATGAATAATTTATGTCGCATTTTGAACTTTGGTTGATTTTGGGGCAACTTTTTATTTATGGTACGGTCTAAATCTTAATACAAATGGTGTTTGAAGAATCATATTTTGGCTATATTTTGAAGAAGCTCTGATGGGAAAGCTAAATTTTCAAATCTAAACTCACAGAGTGTGGTGTCCGCTAGAAGCTATTGTTTACCTATTTTTTAAATAATAATAAAATTATAATATATACCATAACTTTCTAGATAATAACTTTCTCTGCAATAGTTTCACTACTATTTTTTCAAACAACTACAGCTAATCTTAACGTTGCATTCTTTTGCAAAAATGTCAAAGTTCTTATAAACTATAATTAAGAAATGATTTTTTTAATGACAAGTATATTTAGTCATAAATATTACCCACAATTTGAGGTAAAAAAGGCTGAAGTTACAAATATGCATTTGATTTTAAACATGCTTATGCGTTTATATTTAATCATGCAAATTAAAAATATATGATCATAAAATAAACTTTTAATAGTATGATCCATATATAGTAAAAAGTGAATATTTTTTTGGAAAATTTTGAGGGCGATTGCCCAATTTAATTCCAAATGTAAAATAAGGTTACAAGCATAGATGACATCATTTGACAATGAAACAACTATACCCAAGAACTACATTCAATGTAATGAGAGGACTGTTAAGAAAGTCTATACCACCAAACCAAAATAAAACGAATAAACCGAAAGAAAACAAAGCTACAACAATAGCATGAAAGGACTCAGATCAACCAAAAATTAAATCTGTAAGATTGCTTTTCTGGTAAATAGAGCCAGCAAAAGAGGATCCTGCGGTTTCCTTCGCAGCCTTCCATTGTTTAATAAGGAAAGCTTGATCGAACATCTTGCATAAAGGTTCTTTGTGAAGGCCGTCCAAACAGGATCCCTCCAAAACATGAGCAATCTGATCATCATCGTCCTTTTCCTTCAAAACACCCACATAATTCTCGAAAAAACGGGGGGAGCAGAGGAGGGGGATAAAGTAGCCTTCCAATTTATGAAACGAGTAAGACAACAGCCCAGATTTTTGATTTTCCTCCCAGCTAAATCTGGAAAGCAAACTAATCATATTCCTGCACAATAAAACACGACCCCCAACCGTCAAGCCAAAGGAAAGTATCACATTAAGTAGCAATTTTCCTCCAATTCGATAAAATACGAAACACATGTTCAGGCCATGAATCCTTCATTTTCCATCTAACCACTTTGAAAGCAATCCTTTCCTTAATTTGGTCAATTAAAATAGTAATTTGAGATGCAATATGAGACATAATTCTTTTGTTTCTTTCTCTCCAAATACAGTAAACAATAGCAGCAGTAGATAGGTAATGAATTCTTCTAACAATCTTATTGTCACTAGGTTCCATACTATTTAAGACCTGTTTCAAAGTGGATTGCAATAAAAAGAATTTTCCATTTGGTAGAATACACCTAATCAAGTGCATTGAGAATGGGCATTCAAAAAAGAGGTGAGCATGTGATTCAATGTCTCCAAAACAAAAACAGCAATCTGTATTAACACCCAGCCCTCTCTTTGCAAGAGAATCGGTAGTTTTTAACCCACCAAGATAAGCCATCCAGCAGTATAAAGATAAATTAACAGCCCCTCCTTTGAACCAAATAAAATTATGCCAATTAGTAGAAGGTAAATTCTCAAAAAGAACCTTTTTAAAATCTCGAGAAGAAGGGTTTCTGTTTGAGTCCCATGTAATCCAGTCATCTCCCTTAGCTATAGAAATGGATTTGATTGCCGCAGTAAGCATTGGGTGATGAATTTCAAACCAGTTTGGTATTTGCCATTTTCCTTCCAACATGAAAACATTCAGCTTGGCATTGTTAGAAAAAAGCAGCAAATTTATGTCATTTGTACTCAAGGATTCAATGCTATTTTTTCACACCAAGGATCAAGAAGAAAATTTGTTACCATTTCCTATGTGGTAAGATATGTTATCGAATAACGTTTAGCATAAAGTTTCAGATCCTTCCACATAGGAGATATATTACGAATCGATTGTTTCCAAATCGATCCATATTTCTGGTCACACCATTTTGCAAACAATGAATCCTGAGTAAGAGTCTTCCACAAAATTTTGATCTTGCATAAAGCATTAAGTGAGAAGGTAGAAAGCACTCCTATTCCCCCTTTTTCCTTAGGTCTAGTTGTTTTCTCCCAGGAAATTATGGATAATTTATTTGCTTCCCCATTGTGATAAAAAAAAATTGGCGTAGAGAGGATATGCTTTAATACACCTTTGGGAATTATCATTGATCGAACCGGTATGAAATAAGATTATTGACCGAAAATTTAATTAATTGCGCCTTCCTCCCAATGACAAAAATTTACATTTCCATCCGCAAACCATTTACGGATCTTTTCAATAAGACTTGAAAAATTTATCAACTTAGGAGACCCCAAAGTTAAGGGAAGACCTAAGTATTTAATAGGAAAAGTGCTTTGAGATATATTGAGGATACTACAAAGATTCTCCACCTCCTTAGATTCTTTAGAGAAGCATTTAAAAGATTTATCCAGATTAACAGTTAACCCAGTATATCTTTTTAAGCTTTCAAGGCAGAATTTCAAAGAGCCCACAGAATTAATATTTGCTGCTCTAGTCACTAGAAGGTCATCTGCAAATAATAAGTGAGAGATATGGCAAGAGCCGGCTGAAAAAGGCATATATCTAAATAGATTTACTTCTCTGTCGATCAAACAAGAAAATGTATCAATGACCAGAGTAAAAAGGAAAGGAGATAGTGGACATCCTTGCCTTAGTCCATATTTTGAGAAAAAGTAGCCTTTGATTTCCCCATTCAGATTAACTGAAAAAGGAATCTCAGTAATGCAAGCTTTTATCCACTTTATAAATCTAGATGGGAGTCCAATTGAATGGAGGTGATGCAAAAGAGCCTCTCTATTAATAGAGTCAAATGCCTTTCTGAGATCAAGTTTAGCAAGAAAGCTTCCTTGTGTACGATTTTGGAACAACTCATAACAAATTTCATGTGCCATAATAATATTATCTGAGATATCCCTCCCTTTTATGAATGCTGATTGGGCTGGATGAATCAAATGAGGTAGAACTCTTTTAAGTCTAATGGCTAAAACTTTAGTTATCACTTTGTAAAAAGTATTGCAAAGTGAGATAGGTCGATATTCTGAAATTAGATTTGAGTGCTTGACCTTAGGAATTAATGTAATCAAAGAATGTTTCAATCGCTTTGGGAGCTTCTGTGTTTTAAAAAAAATGATGAGCTGCATTTAAAAAAGTACCACCAGTAACCTCCCAAGTGGTGGAAAAAAATTTGGAATTGAATCCACCCGGTCCAGGAGCTTTGTTCTCATTGATACTTTTAAGAGCTTCTCTAATTTCCATATCACTTATGTCTGCCTCCATAGCCTTTCTTCAACCGAGAGTATTCCCGATTGGAACATCCTGCACAATGAAAGAATCTGAGGAGTTATTATTGAACAAAACTGAGTAGTACCTGCATATTTCCTCAGCAATGGGGTCCTGCTCCTTCAAAATTCCCTTATCGGAAAGTAATTCCCTAATACAATTGGTGCTTCTCCTTTCTTTAATTGAAAAATATAGAATTTAAGATCATCCTCGATGAAGTCAACCAATGAGCCTTTGCTCTCACCTTAAGCACTCTCCATTTGTAATAAGTTTATATAAGAGTCTTTAATTTCCTTAGCCATGCCTATAAGATTTAAATCATTTGGATTCTCTTCAAGCATTTCAAATATTTCCTTTTGATCTCCTTTAGCCTTTTCGATTTGTAATTGCAAAGAAGAAGAGCTCCTCATAGATGCTTTAAGCACCTTTTTGACATTGGATAGTTTGTTAGCAAGAACAAAGATGGGATCCCCTACAACATAACCTTTCCAAGTATCTTCAGTTATCTTCATAAAATCAGGTTCAAGAGTCCAGTAATTCCGAAACATAAAACGATGAACTGTAGGACATGATTGTTGAATGTGAGTAATGAGGGAATGAATGGATGAGAGGAGGAGGCACTTTGTAGAAAGAGGAGGAAAATTTCTCCAACCATACCGCATTGAAAACTCTATCTAATTTAGAAAAATGGGATTTTTTATCTGCTGATTAGACCATGTATAATATAGGCCAGTATAGGGAAGGTCCAACAACTCACAATCATTAATGCAATTAGAGAAGGCTTGAGAGTTTGTTAGAGACAGGGGGTTACCTCCCATCTTTTTCTTACTGGATAGACATCAATTAAAATCTCCCATCATCACCCAAGGGTCTGATAGCCCAACGGCAAGATCCCGAATTGAATTCAAAAGGGAGTTTCGAGCTTGGGCATCATTCTCAGCATACACACATGTTAAAAAAATAGATAAGGTGCCATTAATGATAACTAACCCATGTATCAACTGATTAGTAATTACCAATGGTTTAAAGTCAATTTTATCCGAGCTCCATTTGATCCAGATATGGCCTCCAGTTGCAGTCTCAAAGTTCGAACAGCTTGATTCGAAAGGGAACAAAGAGTACTTACGCATACGCAAAGGATTTATGGAATCTTCAATATTAATCTTGGTTTCAAGAAGACAAAGAAGCTCCAATCTAAAATCCTTAATGAGTCTCGAGTAGTCAAGCATACGGCCCTCAACAGCTAGGCCCCGAACATTCCATATGCCAATGTTGGGAAAGATCATTGAGAAGAAGATGTGGAGGGTTTTTTACCCTTTTTATGTTTCCCTTTCTGATTCGAGGGTGTCGCATTTGCATTAATTTTCAATCCTTCTCCATCGAGATGAGATTTGATAGGCATATTTGGTTGCTTTTCTATATCTTTTCCTTTAGAATGCTCTGAATGCTTTGGAGAATTCAAGATCAGTTACACCACTCTGGTTCACCCAAAGAGAGTAAATGATTGCCCTCTGTAATAGGATCCACCAGGAGAACTTGATTTCCTGTATGCTCAATTTGGTCTTCCGATTGAGGAGACAAAATAGGTGACTAATTTAGGTCTGTTGATAGAACATTTTGGGGGTGCGTATCGTTCGTCTCCACTTCTCCCATCTCCGGTTCCTCTCCTATTATTTCCCCTGCCTGCAGTTATTAACTGCAGCCTTTGTTCCGCTCTACTCTTCCTCTATTAGATTACGCATTTGTACTCTGCATGACTTGAGACCCAGGACATGTTTTATCATCATGGGAAAAGGTATTACACTTAGAACATATCATAGGTTTCCAATCATATATAACTGGCTGATTGAACTTCTTCCCGTTCATATTAATTGGAATCAATCGTGTCAAGACGTAATCGCACGAGCGAGCAAAGGTGATTCACGCTTTAGATGCAGTAAGGTTATCTACTGCTAGGGGCATGCCTATCATACTTCCTATCTTCGAAAACCCTTTTTCGTTCCAACAACATAAAGGGAAATTGGGCAATTTGATCCAAATAGGAATTTCGGTCACTTGATCCTTAGTTGGCCGGAAGTCCCATGTCCACCTTTGAAAAATAAATGGCCTGCCATTGAGGAAGCAAGGGCCATCGTTCCACACTGCTTGGTAATCTTCCAAACAAGAAAACTTGAATAAAAAGAAGTCTCCTTCAAGAGAAAGCAACTCCAGGTTACCTTTGAACCGCCACTTCCTTTTAACCGCAGCCAAAAGAGAACCGTAAAACGGTCGCTTGCCTATGGCGTGTCCAACTAAAGATAGGTTCCACTCCTGTTGTCCTTCTAAGAGATCCTCCTCAGTGAAGGATACTTCTGCAGAATCCGATGGAATGTAAGCTAACGAGAATTCCTTGCTTTTTCATTCGTTAACAACAGCTCCTTCCAATTGCATTGGCTCCGAGAACTCATAGTGGATTCTCCTTGACGCAAATTAGGCGGAGTGAAGGCTGAAAGAGGTGGGAAAGAGCTATTGTGATCACCCATGTGAATCAGTCAAAGGGTGAACAAACAGGATCCGTAGAAGAAACTCCTGACCCCCGGCTAAGAGCCAGAGGCTAGAAGGGAGTAGGGTGTAAGGCTTGAAGGGAGAAAGGTGGAGAGATTTGGATGTTAGGGAGGGGAGAAGGGGAGGAATACGACGCCGACTGAGAGCAGCAAAGAAGCCCTAGCCGCATTCGGGAGCAGGTTTCTTTTAGGATGGGTGTTTTCACTTCTTCATTGATATCATGACCTAGTCGTTAAGGATTTCAATATATTTTGGACGGGCACATAGTCAAAGTTATTAATTCTAGCTTGATTTTTCCTCAACATAAAAAAAAAACCTTATTTTTAAGCATGTAATATTTGAATATATAAAATAATTAAAACTTAGAACTAATTAAACTAAGTTTTTAACAAAATTAATCATGAAAAAGGTTCTAAATTACTATGACTAAGAAAGGTTAACAAAATCTTTTGCTATTCATGCAACAAAAAATATCATAATTATGATAAAAATTATATGTTCAAGTGTGTTTGAATCTCTCATAAATTAAACAAATTTTTTTTTTATATTTTGTAATATGACCTTTCAGTGATTAATAATAAACAAAATAGTGAAAATTAAAAACCTATATATTAATGATATGCCACTGAAAACTTTATTAGTTGAAGTACGAATCTTGATATCAAAAGCAATTTGATTCTGAGTCGAGATTAGCTTAAATCAAACACTTAAAATATAATTAAATACTTTGAGATATCAGTCGAATCCATAAATAGTTCATAAATATGAAGTGTTTATAGTCAAATCGAGCGTCTTCACGAGTTTGATCTAATAAATCTAAGATCTTTTAATTCTGACTTTATGTGAGCATTCAAATACTTAAAATACATAAGATGATTGAAGGAATCATTTTGAGCCGTCTGATGGAGTGGTTTGGATTTTGCTTGTATTTACAGAAATGTCAGTCCCATAATCTATAAATAGCTACCCATTCTTCACATGAGGGGGACCCAAGCTAAAGAAAGGAGAGAGCTCTGAGACTCGAAGAATCTCAAAGCATAATCGGGCCACCGGCCGACCATCACCGATCACCGCCAGTCGCCGTTGTTGGTCACCACCACCGGTCATCGCCACCGCCATCAGTCACCATCATCGACCACCTCTCATTGGGGGCATCAGCCACCACCGCCGGTCATCGTTGCAGTCGACCGCCACTGCTGGTCACCGCCGCTCGACCACCAGATCATCGGCCGGTTACCACGGCTCTCACCGCCGCTGCCACTACCACCGCCTCACAAGCCACGGATCACGGTTGCCATCGCCACTGCCACCACCGCTGGTCACTACCGCCACCGGCCACCACCACCTATCACCATGACCACCGCTGACCGTGCCGTTTCACTATCACCAGTTACTACCAACCATCACTCTATCATCTTTTGATAGTTTTCATCAGATCATCAAACTACCACCTTAAGCAAGGCCTTCATCGCCAATCTAGTGAAGCTTATCACAAAACTTACTCTTGTAAGCTATCTTTCTCCAGCTTGGGAGAAAGGATAATAATTGTAACAAAAACTAATATAGTGAAATTATTTCTTAGTGGGCTAGGCCCTGTGTTTTCCCATCTTGGGTTTTTCACATAAAAATCCTGAGATCTCTCAAGCTCTTTGATATGTGTGCGAAACTTTTGTGCAACGCTAAGACATCAAATTCTTCTACTCTACCGACCTGAATATTCTTGCACGCAACAATTTGGCACCGTTTGTGAGAAATCAGAATCTCACAATCGCAATCTCTATGAACATTTGCACTATCTCCAACAAGCGTAATAATCGCAACAACAGAGTCTCCCGCTCCAACTCACATCATTCTCAAAACTAATCTTTAAACTAAAGATGTCAAGCTTTTTCCTCATTTCCATCACTTGCGACTCAACCGATCCCTAAACCATCAATTATTGTTGAAGGCTTGGCACATTCTTTCTTTGTTGATTCCACCCATCATGTTATACGTGCAAAATTATAATGTTTAATGCGAAAAGAATTTCAACTTAAAGATATAAATCATATTCCCTCTAATCGTGGCTATTAGGAGTCTTCACCTTTAGCTGAAGCAATCCTTCAACATCATATTCTAGTAGGTTTCAAGCTTCCAAGCATCGGCTCCTATCATGGGGCGCCATATAAACACATCGACCATTATAGAACCATCATGCACATCCAACGAGCTCCTGACACACTGCTTTGTCAGGTCTTTCCACTCACCCTTAAGGGTAAGGCTCGCACTTGGTTCTACTCCCTTCTAAAGAGATCTATCCATACCTTTGATGAACTCACTAAGAATTTTGTAGAATAGTTTATTGCGAACTAGAGGATCATTAAAGATTCCTCTCATCTCTCAGGAATTCATCAAAATGAAGGTGAATCACTTAAGGAGTACTTCCAGAGGTTCTCCTTAGAAGCTCTCCAAATACCAGGGCTGGACCCTGAATTACTAAGAGGAGATTTTCTTGGAGGGCTCTGTCCTGGGCATTTCTACTCATCACTAATGCATGATGCGATCTGCTCGTATGCCGACTTGGTTTATCATGTTGAAGCACAAATTTCTATTGATGAGGCTATTAATGCCCATCGAAAATAATTTGGACAATCCATAAAAAAATGTAAGAGTACCCCAGGGAACACCAATCAATAATCTCATCAAAAGAAGCAACAAGATAGTTTTGATCTCCCTCCATGGCCCCCACACCAATGACATGAACCACGACCAGAAAAAGAATACACACCATTGAATACATCTCATGTTAATGTCTTGATGACCATTCGAGATGAAGAAAACATTAAGTGGCACATACACTGAAACCAAATTTAGAAAATCAGGAGCAATATTGTCACTTCCATCGAAGTTGTGGACATACTACAAAAGCATGTAAACAACTCAAAGAAGAGATCGCAAGGCTCATTTGGTAAGGATATCTAGATCGATTTGTGCAAAACCAATTAACTTTTAAACAAATATAACTTCAAGGGGAGGGGGGCAACATAGATAATTATTGCGAAATAATAAAATAGTCACCAAATAGTTGGAGAACTTGAAATAATTATAGGAGGACCACTACTATCTAATCAAGTATTCATTGCCACCTCCAAAGAGCTGGAGTTAAAGAAATCTCATATTAATCATTCAATCACTTTTAATGACTCAGACTTAGAAGGAGTCCAAGTTCTGCATCAATATCCACTTGTCATTGGTGTAGGGATTGGTGACCCATGTTATAATGTTAAGAGAATTTTGATTGATAACAAGAGTTCTGTTGATACTTTATTTTACTCCCTTTCTTAGCATGGACCTAGTTAGGAAAAAGCTCTAACCTACTACAGGATCATTATATGGGTTTGATAATTGCCCTATGCGATTGGAGGGAGTAATCACCCTTCAGGTTATTTTAGGAGAATTTTCTCGATAAGTGATTCATTCAATTCGATTCATAGTGGTCAAGTCAGATTCATCATACAACACTATCTTCAGAAGGCCCCTCCAGTCAATCTTCAGTGCTGTTACTTCGGTACCTCATCTTAAGATGAAATTTCTAACCCAGTTGGGGTTGGAGTGGTCTGTAGAAATTAATAAATAACATAATCATGTTAGCTCACACAAGCTCAACCACGCCCTTTGATGACCTTCAACATCAAAATTTTAACTTTTGAGATGAAGAAGTACCTCAGAGGGCTTTGCTTATAGAAGACTTACTCCTTGTTTCATTCTCAGATGACCAACCTCTACGAACAATGCAAGTTGGATCTCTACTCTTAGATGAATAGAGGATAAAATATATAGACTTCTTGTGCAAGAATTATGACATCTTTGCTTGGAGTCCCATAGATATGCCTGGGGTTGACCCTAATGTAATCACACACTCCCTCAAGATTGATCCAACATTCAAGCTGATTATCCAAAAGAAGTAGAGTTTTACACCTGATCGCCTCCAAGCTATTGAACAAGAAGTTAATAAGCTCTTAGAAGCAGGATTTATACGAGAAGTACATTTCCCTACATGCTTAGCAAATGTTCTCATGGTTAAGAAAGCAAATGGAACTTGGAGAATGTGTGTTGATTACACTTATCTCAATAAAGCTTGCTTGAAAGATAATTTTTTCCTCTCACGAATTGATCAATTGGGTGATGCTACGTCTGGCATAAAATGCTCAATTTTTTAGATGCTTACTGAGGTTACAACCAATTAAAAATGGACCCAACGGATGAGGAAGTCATATCTTTTCAAACAGATAAATGTTTATATTATTACCAAGTTATGCTATTCGGGTTAAAATGCTGGTGCTACCTATCAATGCCTCATTAATAAGATTTTTAAAGACCTCTTAGGACACAATGGAGGTATATGTGGATGATATGTTAGTGAAAAGCTTGAAAAAACTATAACCTATTTATGACTTAGAAATATGCTTTAACCTTCTTTGACATTATAACATGTGACTCAACCCAACCAAGTGTGTCTTTGGGGTTATGTCAAAAAAATTTCTTTGGTTCATGGTCACCCAACATGGGATTGAAACTAATCCCAAGAAAGTTGGAGTGCTCAGAGATATGGCTCCTATAAAAAATATCAAGGAAGTTCAATGCTTGAATGGACAAAATGCTGCCTTATTCCGCTTATTAGCTCATTCTAGAGATAAATACTTGCCATTCTTTAAGATATTGAAGGTAGCTAAAAATAATAATTTTTGGTGGACTGATGAGTGTCAAGCTGCTTTTGAGCAAATAAAGGAATATTTAGTATCTCTACCCTTACTATCCAAACTTATCCAAGGAGATATATTATACTTATATCTCGTAGCCTCCTCCCACGTAATAAGCTTAATTCTAGTGCGAGAGGAAAATGCGATACAATGACCAATCTATTATGTTAGCAAAATTTTCTTTGATATAGAAAATCTTTATCCACTAGCAAAAAAGGTGGCCTTGGCTTTAGTTTTTTCAGCACAAAAATTGCGTCCATACTTCCAAGCTCACACCATCGGTGTTTATACCCATTTATCGCTGAGGGCCATTCTATAGAAACTGGAGGTATCTGGAAGGTTAATCAAGTGATCCATAGAATTGTGAGAGTTTGATATTCATTTTCTACCCATGCCAGATATAAAGTCTCAAGTACTCGTAGACTTTATAGTTGAGTGTAATATCTCTACTTCAAACGAGCTATCTACTGCACCCCTTTCATCTCCTCAATAGACCCTCTATGTTGATGGAGCTTGTGGTGTTTGTTTTTGATTTGTGTGTATGGAAGACACCACACAGATCTGAGAGTGTACTTATTGAGGTGATCGGGTATGACATCAAGGAAAAGTGTACTATCTCGAAAGATAGAAATCACTTTCCTATAATGGACCTAATCACCTAAGAAGGACTCCTAAGGCATGATGGGTTGTGATGTTTATTTTCATATTCCAATCGTGTGTGTATATGTGAGGGGACATCACATAGATCTGAGGATATACTTATTGAGATGATCGGGTATGAAATTATTGAATAGTGTACTATCTCGAGAGATAGAATTCACTACCCTACGATGGACCTAATCACCTAATAAGGACCCCTAAGGCATGATGGGTCTTCAAATATACCAACTATTTTTCCCCAACTTTATATGAAAAAATAAAGCAGGGTTTATTTAAACCAAGTTCATTAAGTTTCCTATGGAGGCAAGCATCTATAGTTAATTACATCTTAAGGAAAGTGAATCTCTTAAAAATACTTTCAATTAAAGTAGACAATTATTATCTCCAAAAAATTCAAATATAAGACTATCAAAAGATTAATTATACTTTAGAAAATCAAGTGGGATGGATCAAAAGAGAGAGTTATTATCGAAACCAAAGGAGATAAGTAAGGAGTGCTCCTGATAATAGGAAACCTGGTGAGCACTCTAATCTATCCTATGATTGAGCTTTATGTATTTGAAATTGAGGAGATTTATTTATTTGAGTTGAAATTTTATTAGAAATTTAGGACTTATAATTATGCAATACAAGATTGTGGAAATGCCTAAGAGATAAGGATTTATGCTTGTAGCCCGTAAAGGGAAACTTCAACCTCGGATCCTAAATTTAGGGAGCTTTGGAGAGGGCCAATGCATGACCTAAATCTAAGGAAAAAATGGGTATATAGTTTACCTCCACAAGAGAGAGTAAACCACCCGACTTCTAGACTTATAACCGCCTGGAGTGGCGGCCATCTAACTCCTCCTACGCTTTAAATCCATGTAGGTAAGTTATATACTTTTGCAAGATGGCTAGGTTGTTATTATTTAGAAAAAAGATTAAGTCCTTAAACCCACTCTATAAGAGACTAGAGCATGAGGGGGTATGAATAATGACTTAAATATGATGCAAATTTTTATCAAATTTCATTTAATTTGGGACTCCTTATTTTGACATAGGCTATGAGATTTTGTATGCCTAAATTCATGAGAAATTGATTATGGGCCAAATCAAAAGGGAAAGATGTGCTCTTCCATCATAGGCTCTTAAAGGTGAAGCCCATTCTATCAGATAAAGATGGAAGCCCTCTCTTAACAAGAGTGAAACAAGATGGTTATGCATGATATAAAACATAAACATCTAGCTAAAGAGGTTGCTAATTTTTTTTATTATCTTGATTTAATACATAGGATTTTATGTGAGATTAGGAGTTATTTTTAAAGTTTAGTTATGACTTGTTAATGGGATAGAAATTTTATTTTTATCCTAAGAGCCTAATCACTTCCAGGCCATACAATAATCACCAATCATAAATAAACTATGAAAATATATACTTTTTCTAATGCACAAGCTAAACAAATCATCAAAAAATTTTATAAATCTATCATAAAAAGAATAAAAAGGTTGATGCGGTCGGGTACCACCATACAACCTGATAAGAAATGTGGGTAGCCGAGCTCTATTCTTATACAACCCAGATTACAAGAAAATAATTATAATTAAGAATGATGAATGTTACAGGGGGTCTTCATTCTTCATTCTTCCTTCTTCATTTCTTTACTTGGTTTGCTCCATTTGTTTCTTCCTTTTGACTTGATTTGGATGTGGTTTCTCCAAAGGCATCACATAGTCATAAGACTTGGTCTTATAACCAATGCTCATCCTAATCTCCCATAACATTCATCCTAATCCTAATGAAAAAATATATTAAAAGAAGGAAAATAAATCTAGCTACTGCTGTAAAATAAATGTTAGCTAAACATGCCATACAACCCAAGTAATTATATGAATAATTTGGACTTAGCACCACACACATGGGAAACCAAGCCCACTTGTCCTAACTTGGGTTATGTTTAGGGGCTAAACAACCTGCACAACAAGAATCATTTATATTTTTATTATAGTGGCCCCTTAAGCACAACCCGCTGTAGAAAATATGATTAGACTAATATCAGCAGACTACACACATGCATCCTAACATCCAGTCTAAAATAAAACATCATAAAACCAAACATAAATCAATCCATGCACTGTCCTAACATAAAGCTAGAAATGTGACTTAGTCTAATGTGTGTGAATTAAAGCTTGTGTGACATGTCCTAACTAGGCTTTAGAGTTATAATTTGCTAAGTGTGAGGGATTTAATTTATAAAGGGGTTGGTTTTTCTTTAAGTGATTTAATTGATTTGAATATTTTATGTAGTATTTTTTTTATTTCATATGGGTTACACTTAACAACTATGTGTTATAAAGAGAAGAAAGAGAGAGAATCTCTCTTCCATCCCTACCTTAAGTCACTTATAAAGCAAGTTAATTAGTGAATTTCCTTTAGTGAATGACTTATTATATGTTTTTGATTAGTCCTAAGTTTAGGCTTAGTTTAAATAAACTTATTCAATAAGAAAGACATCTTAAGATCAATTGGGATGAATTACTATCACATACACATATTCATTCATTTCTTTCCCTCATGTATATCATGCATATGAACAAATGCTAAGCATATCTATACATGCAATTTAGATTTCTAACATACTTGAATGATAAATACAAGGAAGTGTATTTAGAGTTTAAATATTTTATTTAATTGAATTATTGTAGTGGAAGATGTGAGTCCCTAAGATTTTTCCCTTATATTGATCATTGCAAACCAAAAGTCACTCCTTTGGTCGGATAGCTCTTCCATCAGCCGGGAAGCTACTCACTTTAGTTCAGTAAATCTGAGATAGGTCTAGGCTATTATCAGCTCCTTCTCAGTTTGACCCATCATAAACCAATGAAATCCATCAAAATAAACAAACTAAAAAAATGAAATTAATCTTCAACTACCTTTGAGCTGATTTAAGTCCCCTAGTAGAATTCACTCAAATAGTTAGCCCTAGGTCGGGTTCAATTTGTTGCCCAAAGTAATAATCACCCCAGTGGTTTCTTGTCTCTAGAGGATGTGAGTCCCCGTGCTTTCTTCTTAAGACTTGACCATTGCAAACCGAAAGGCATCCCCTTGGTTGGATAGTCCTATCTTGTGGTTGGTAGACTACTCCCTTTGGATTGGTAAATTTGAATTAGGTCTAGGCCTCCATGACTCCTACTCAGTATGATCCATCGCAAATCGATGGGACCCATCAAAATAATCTAAAAATGAAATTACTCTTGACTATCCTTGAGATGTTCAAAGTCCCCCAGTGCCATTCACTCAATAGTCAGCCCTAGGTTGGGTTCAATCCGTTGCCTCCCCAATGGATCACCCTAGCAACTGGTCCCTACTTTGGGAGATGTAAGTATACTCTGCTTTCTTCCTAAGTACAGCTGCTGCACACTAAAAGGCATCCCCTTTGGTTGGCTAATCCTACTATGTTTTTGGTAGACTACCCCTTTGGATTGATAAATCTGAGTTAGGTCAAGGCCTCCGTGGCTCCTACTTAGTGTGATCCATCACAAATCAACAAGGTTCATTCAAAATCCAAAATCTAAAAAATCTTAAATAAAATCCAACAAAGAAATAAAATAATCAATCAATATAAATCAAATCTTTTGCTTCTCCTCAATGAGATGCAAATCTTTCTAATCCCCTAGGCAGATCTAGAATTCTAATCCCTCAACAAATTTCAAAATCCCTCTCTTATGGATGACTTAAACTTGCATCCCTAGTGGAGAGTTCACTTTTCTATCCTCTGTGGGGTCAAAACAAAAACAAACTAAACAAACAACAAATTCAAACAAAGTCAACCCTCTTGCCCAATGAAAATTTCTCCTCACTAAGACTCAAATCAAATTAAAATCTCTCATCCCCTCGTGGATGATTTGAACTTGCTTCTCTAGTGGAAGGTTCACCTACTCTATCCCTCATTGGATTCCTCCCTCTCTCTTATACCTTAGACATAGGTAGAGCCACATTACACTAAGCTCTGGATTCCTTCTACACCTTGGGTTAGGGGTAGATTATTTTTATTAGTGCTTGTTATCTTTTGGTGTTGTTGATCATTTCGGTCAACATCAATACGTATGGTGTTACTTGTTAGTCACACCACACCTATTGGATGCCTTTGTTGACCTCATTTTTAGGATGAGCTCTCAACACCTCCATCTTAGACATAGGACTCCTCTCAGACATTAAGAGATCCTAAGTCTTAAGATGCATCTAGTGATTAGGTGGACACTCAGCCTAGCCCTAGAGACTTAGAAGGGTTAGCCATAGGAATATGTCATGCTTTAGGGGTGTTAGGAAAATTTGCCTACCCTTAGGTTGAACCATTCCTTACCTTCCTTCCTTCAAGTCAAATTTCAAATCAATCATAATTGATTTTCTCAAACTCGAAATCAATCTTATTTGACTACTCCAAACTCAAATCAATTCCATATGATTGAAATCTATGATTGAAACCCATGATTGAAATTCCAAGTCCCAAGTCTTTCCTAAGTCCTTAATTTCCCTCTTAAGGACTTAGTCTAAATTATATTCAAATCAATTCAAATTCTTGAAATTTTGTAACAACTAATTTATATTCACATATATAAATGAAATATAAATTCAAATCAATCAAACTAAATTCAAAAATCAAATCCAAAATTCTAAATCCTTCTTAAATCATTAATTCCTTCTTAAGAATTTAGCTTTTGTCAAGTTCAAATCACTTCAAATTCATGAAATTTTCTCATAACCCATTTATATTATCACTTATATTCACATATATAAATGAAATATAAATTCAAACATTCAAAACCACTTCCAAAAATTAAACTCAAACTCATTGAAAATCCAACCTAAGCCTTTCAAGTCAAAATCTTGAACTTAGCCAAATCAATTTCAAATCAGGCCAAACTATTGATTTTACTTCATGATTCAATCAATCCTTCAATCATGAATCCAAATATAAATACAAAATCCAATCACTCAACCAAAACTCAATTCAAAAATCAAGCCAAAATCAAATTCATGTTCACCCTTTGAACTTAAAATTGTCAAATGAATCAAAACCCATTTGACTTCAAACCACTTGCAAATGGATTTATATTCAATCATAAGTCCATATACAAGTTCAATCAAACTCAAATCAAGCTTTGACAAAGCAAATTTGACAACTTGACCCAAAGTGACCTAAAGTACCTTTTATGAGCCAAATTCTAATCCTAACCAAATTGAATTGAATCAAACTCACCTAAGCCTCTCATTATGATCAACAATCATCATGATGATCAATCAATCAAATTAGGTCAAATCAAGTCAAACCTAAGGGTTTATAAAGTCAGCACTTAGCCAAAATGAAATCCAACATAGCCAAAATCCACGATAAGCCAAATTGATTGAAACCAATGATCTAAGTTTATTGTTGACCTCATTTTTAGGATGAGCTCTCAACCCCTCCATCTTAGACATAGGATGTCCTCTTAGACTTTAAGAGTTACTTAGTCTTAAGACACATCTAGTAATTAGGTGGACACTCCAACCAAGCCCCAGAAAACTTAGAAGAGTTAGCCATAGGAATATGTCATGCCTTAGGGGTGTTAGGAAAACTTTCCTACCCTTTAGCTTAAACCATTCCTCATTTTCCTTCTTTCAAGTCAAACTCCAAATAAATTCCATTTTTGATTTTCTTTAAATTGAAATAAACTCCATATAATTGAAATCCATGATTGAAATATATGATTGAAATCCATGACCTAAATCAATCAGAAATTTCTAAGTCCAAATTTTGCCTAAGTCCTTAAGCTTCCCTTAAGGACTTAACCAAAATTATGATTCAACCTATTCAAACTTTTGAGATTTTTCATATCTCATTTATATTCTCATTTATATTCACATATATAAATAAAATATAAATTCAAATCAATCCAACTAAACTCAAAATTACAAATCAATTCTGAAAATTTTCTTAAGTCCCTTTAATTTTCCATTAAAGGACTTAGCCAAAATCAATCCTAAACCTTGATCAAACCATTTTAAATTCATGGGATTTTCTCAAAAATTATTTATATTCTCATATATAAATGAAATATAAATATAAATCAATCCAATCAAAGGCAAAAAATTAAATTCCAATTTAAAATTCTCTTAAATCCTTTAAATTTCCTTTAATGGATTTAACCTAAATCATGATCAAACCATTTCAAACTCATGAGATTTTCTCAAAACTTATTTATATCCTCATTTTTATTCTCATATATAAATGAAATATAAATATAAATCAATCAAATTCAATCCAAAAATTAAATTTCAACTTAAAAATTGCTTTAAATCCTTTAAATTCCCTTTAATGAATTTAACCTAAATCATGATTAAACTCTTTAAAATCCTTGAAATTTTCTCATGATTCATTTATATTCTCATTTATATTCACATATATAAATGAAATATAAATTCAAACAATCAAAACCAATTCCAAAAATCAAACTCAAATCAACTCAATATCAAATCTAAGCCTTTCAAGCCAAAATATTGAACTTAGCCAAATCTTTTTTAAAACAAGCCAAACTCTTGATTTTCTCTCATGGTTCAATCAATCCTATAATCATGAGCTCATATATAAATCTAAACTCCAATCACTCCATCAAAACCCAATTCAAAAATCAAACCTAAAACCCCTTCATATTCTTCCTTTGAATATGAAATTTTCAAATGGATCAAAACCCATTTGACTACAAACCACTTGTAAATGGATTTATATTTCACTCATATGTCCATATACAAGATCAATCAACTTCAAATCAAGCTTTGACCAAGCCATTTGACCCACTTATGCTCACTTGACCCAAAGTGACCTAAAGTACCCTCATGAGCCAAATTTTGATCCTAACCAAATTGGATTGAACCAAACTCATATTTGCCTCTCATCATGATCAACAATTATCATGGGATGATCAATCAATCAAATTGGGTCAAACCAAGTCAAATTTAAGGGTTGACCAGGTCAACACTTAACCTAAAATGAAACCTTACATAACCAAATTCCACCATAGACCAAATTGATTGAAATCATTGATCTAAGTTCACTCATGACCTATGTTTGAACTTGGCCAAGCTAACATTTGAGCCTAACCTAGCCCAATTGGTCCACTTGACCCAAGTTGATCCATTTTGACCTAAAGGGTCAAAATGTGTCAAAACTTGATCTAAGCCGAATTGATTGAAACCAATGGGTCAAGGCCATCCCAAATCACTTGTTGAACTTGACCAAAGCCTCAATTGGCCAACTAGACCCAACCAAGCTCAATTGACCTTAGATCCAACATGACCTAAAGGGGTCATGTTGAGCCAAAATTGAACCTAACCCAAATTGATTGGAAACAAAGATACCAATCCACTCCATATGACTAACCAAACCTAAACCTACCCTTGAACTACCTTAAATAGGTCAAATGGGTCAAATAGGTCAACTTGACCTATTTGACCTAGGTAAAGTCATATGAGCCATATTCAAAACTAAACTAAATTGAATCAAACCAAAGTCACCAAAATATTTCAAATGGTCATATGAACTTGACCCAACCCTTGGTTCGACCAAATTTGACCAATTGGTCAACTTGACCCAAGTGGACCCATTTTGACCTAAGTGGGTCAACATGAGCCAAACCCTATCAAATGGATTCCAAATCCAACGAAACTTGGCCAAACCTAGTTTCTCGACATACCCAACATGTCCAAAGTGAAAAAGAAAAATAGCAAAATGACCATTCTACCCCAAGGCCATAAAACAAATTTTAGCCTAACCCATGGGTAATTTGGTCATACCCTTCTCACAATCACTTGAGGCTTTCCTAAAAGCTCAAGGGGACTTAGTGATGAATGGTGCACCCAACCCAATGGGTTTGGGTTAGCCCATTTGGCCCCTTGACCAAACTCGACCCACTTACTTAAAATTGAACTTTCAAACTCCCTCCTAAGCTCAATTCAAGCACATGAGAAGTAGGCAATCCATTCCTTGGATCAAACCGACCATGTGCACACTGAAAATAGATCAAACAACCCTTCTAATCTCCTCAATTGGATCAAAATGGCAAGATCATTTCCGACCGTCCGATCCTTCAAGGGGGAGATATACTCCCCCCAATTCAATTCAAAAATCACTTGCCCTCTGTCGATTAAAGCCTAGGAACTCAGAGCAATCATCAGAGAGCACTCCCAAGCTTCTTAGAGAGGATTTGAATTCCCTATTTCTCAATTTTGCATAGTGCAAAAATAAGGGAGCTCAATTCCTTAGCCAATTTCTTCCACACTTAATTTCTTCCCAATTGCTCTTACACACTTCATCTAGGAGCTAAGTCGAGCTTTCCTAAGCTTCTATTGGAGTTCTCACAACAAGGAAGGATCAAATTGAATTAAAGCTGAAGCCCAAGCAAGGAGGAGTTGGTCCACCCATTGATCCACTCAATCCAAGGCCTAAAAATTTTAATAGGGCTTCGTTTCCACCAGGCGAAGCTACCTCATCGATCTCGATCATCGGTGATCACCTCCGGTGAGGTATGAAATTTTTTGATCACTAAACTTAATGTGGTGTGGAGCTTTGTGAATGAAATTTTTACCTCATTGAATTTTGACCGTTGGATATGCCGCTCTATGTATCTAGATGGTGTGGGTTAAATTTTGTGTGATTCCATGCTAGATCAAGCTTGGATCTTCCCCTTGATCATGGACGGTCTCTGTTGATCAAGGGGAAAAACTTGGCTCATCTCAGTCGTCCATCCGCACATTTTAGATGGACGATTAAGATTATTTAACATGTTTAGATAACATTTTATCCTTTGTAAACCGAGGGGGAATCCTTAGCTGTCCAATCTTTGATTAGACGACCAAGAATACAAACGCGTGCTCCGCCACCGCCTTTGTGAAGTGACAACTTAAGTTGTCCCCTCACGGTGCGACGCATGTAAAGTACGCTGACCGCCGCCGCCACGCATCGCACCGTGGGCTAGGGATTAGTTGGGGGTTATTTAAAACATGTAATTAATTCCTAATTAATCTATGGACCTTCAAAAATATATAACTCTTCATAGAAAAACAAAAAAAATACGAAATAAAATCCTATGGATAGATAATTAAACCTAGAACATTTTAAAATTAATTTGGATGAGTTTTAAGTTATGGTTTTATCTGAATTTTGATTTTATTAGAAATTATATTTTGGTAATTACTCTTTTGATTAGGCCTCTGATTAATCCCAAATTTCTTAGGTATGTTTTAGGGGATGACCTCGCTCTCTTTTAATTTTCTTGGGATTTATTAAAATCTTGATTAGAGTAATTGCATATGGTTTCCTTAATTACCCTTCTCATGTAATTAAGCATAATTAGGGTATGATTAGTAGTTTTACCCTATGATTAGGGCTGATTAAGGTCAGATCCAATAAGTTGGAGGTTTATGAAATAATTTTGGGATATTTCCCCTAAGCTATTCCCTAAACCCCCTCTTCTCTCCTTACTTCTCCTCTTAATTAAGGGTTAATTTATTAATTATCCCTTAATTAATTTCTAAAAATTCTAAAGAGTTCCAGAACTTAATTAATCTACCTTGGGTAGATACTTAGGTGTTTAATAGCCTAAGTTCAATTAAGGAAATCAAAACCAAACTCACATGTGTGAAATGGTGTTTTGAAAGTACTTAAGCTAAACCCCTTAGCTTAATTAACTTTTAATTATGAGCCAAATTGCATTAGGCCTTTTCATTATTAGGTGCAATATAAAATTTAAATTCCTTGTGGGTTTTATGTCATCTCATTGGCTCATAATTACTTAGTTAATTATTATAAGGTGGTGTAGGTAAAAGGTTAATTAAGCCACTTAATTCATACCTTAACCTAATCAATACATAAAAATGGATCTAATTGTCTAAAAAGTAAACAAAAATATAAAACACATGTGGGAATGGGTTAGTAATAGCAAACTCATCTCACCTTTTTAAAATTAAATCAAACTTCAAACTAAACAAAAATTATTTTGACATTCACTTTGATTTATTCTAAATTTTCTTATTCTATAAGAATGTCTTTAGGATTTAAGTGAAGTGAGTTTGTTTACATGATTTCATTGCTTTGAATCTTTCCCAACATGTTAGGTTGTATGCCATATGATTTCATGCATTCATAATTTCATGTTTCAAAATTTAAAATGAATTTGTTTACTTTATGTCAAATGTGTATGTGTTGGCTAAAGTAAAATATGAATGGCTATTATCACTACTAAATCCAAATTATTTTCAAAATACATAAATCAAATACCAAATCTGAAAGTGTGCTACTTATACTTTAATATAATCTTACATGTGATAGTTTATGAATGTATGCTTAGCATAGGTTCTCTTTCTTCCTTATGTTAGTATAGTTTTGAATAGAAGTTAGTAAGATGTAGGGTTCATTTGAAAAAACCCAATATTTACTTAATTTCATACCCTATTCATCTCTATGCTATCACTTAAGAAAGCTTACCTATACTTTCATTCATAAATTGCACAAACAGAAATGAATCCATTAAACAATTTTTGCATTTTCCTTTTTTATTTCATTTCTTTTATATACATGTTTGTATTTAAGGAAAGTGGCATATTAGTCTAGACAACCCCGAGATTGTGAGGATTTAAGTATCCTTAAGTAGGTCTTATTCCTTACACCTCTAGTTAATAATGGGGCTATACTCACTTATGCCTTTCTTACTTTCATGTATGTATGTGAAATTTTGGATAAGAAAAACCTTTTCTACTTAAGAAAAATCGTGCACATTCAACTTCTAAATTTTCTTTAATGGATTACTTAGCATGCATCATAAAGTGTGTTAACTACTCTTATTTGCATGTATAGATATGCTTAGGGTCCATCCACATGCAAGTTATATATGTTGGGAAAGAAATGAAGTAATGTGTGTTATGTGAATTTTGATTCATTTCATTTAATCTTAAAATGCCTTTCTTTTTGAATAGGTTTGTTTAGAGTTTATCTGAACTTAGGATTGATTAAAAGTTGTAATCAAAACATTCACCTAAATGAAACTAAAATGTGAATCTACTTTAGGAATTACTTAGGTTAGGGAAGGAAAGAGAAGTTCTCTTCTCTTCTCCTCTCTTCATAACTTAGTAATTAATTGTAAGTTTCACTTAAACCAAATTAAAACATGAAATAAAATTAACCCAAAACACTTAAACAACTTAAATGAACCCCTCGTCTAAGTTGAACATATCCTTCACACTTAGAAAATTTGAACCTAAAGCCATAACTAAGCATGCCACACAAGCCTTCAAAGCACACATATTAGCCTTAGTCAAGACTTCTAGTCTTAGGTTAGGTCGGTGCATGGTTTGACATTATGTTTAGTTTTGTGATATATGTTTTAGACTGGATGTTAGGGTGTAATCTTGTAGAATGAAGTCTAACTATTCCTTTATGCAGGAGATTGTGTTAAAGGGGCGCTATCATAAATAAAAATATAAATGCTTTAACTTGCAGGTGCTTTATACCCCTAAGCATAATCCATAGGCTAGGTGGACTTAGTCACCTATGTGTGGGGTGATAAGTCCAATATACATGCTTAGGATTTGTGTGGTGTGATTTAACTAACCTTTGTTTTGCAAGTGTCAGTTAGATTTATACTTTTCATTTTCTTGTAAAAATTTATATAATTAGGATTTTAGAATAATTGATATGGGGATTAGGATGAGAGTCATAAGATCCCATCTTATGCACCATATGAAGCCTTGGAGCATCTACCATCCAACCATCCAAAAGGAGGAACCAAAGAAAGAAAAGAAGAAGAAAGAAGAATAAAGCTTGAAGATCCCCATAACAAGGAATTCCTTTACTGAATTGTAATTTAATTCATTTGTAATTCGGGTTGTATAAGAGTAGAGCTTGGCTACCCAGATTTGATATTTTTGGGTTTGTACGGTGGTGCCCGACCACAACAACCATTTATTCTTTTTATGATTAGCTTTATAAATTGATTGATGATTTGTTTAGCTTTTGCATTAAGTGACATGATTTTTCTAGTTTCTTTCTTGCTTTATGTATGACCTAGATGTGGATTAGGCTCTTCAGGGAAAAATAAATCTTTTAGCCAACTTAACAACTCAAATTAAAATTAAATAACTCATAACTTCACCTAAAGCTTAGGTTTAAAATCAAGATAAAAGAATTAGCAACCCCTTAGCTGGATGAATATTTCTTTATAATATCATGCACAAATGCATCTTATTTCACTATTGATTGGGGGGCTTCCACCTTTGTGAGAGAATCTGACTTGACCTTTGAGAGCTGTGGTGGAAACTCACCTCCTCCCTTCTTGGTGATTTTGGCCAATAATCTTATTTCTCATGCATTAGTCATAAAACTCCTATTAGCCTAAGTCAAAAATGAAAATAAAATGAAATTTAAATTGCATTAGATTTAGGTCATTTGAAGCATGTTACTTTACATGATCAAATCTCTTTAGGGAGTGAGTTTAAGGAATTAGTCTCTTTCTAAATAATAACAGCCTAGCTATCTTGCATAAGCATAAAGACTTGCCTACATATATTTAAAATCGTAGGAGGAGTTAGTTGGCGGCCACCCCTAGGCGGTTGTAAGTCCAAGTTGTTGGGTGATTTTTCTTTTCTTATGGAGCCAAACCAGTTACCCATTTTCGACTTAGATTTAGGTTGTGCTTCTGGCTCTCGCTGAAGCTCCCGAGATTTAGGTTCTGAGGTTGCTTCTTGCCTTTATGGGCCACAAGTATAATTCCTCACCTCTCAGGCATTTCTTAATCTTGTGTTAAGGAATCCTAAGTCCTAAATTTCTAATGAGAAATATAACTAAAATAAACTAAATCAATTTTTAAAGTATAAAGTCCAACTATAGGATAGTTTAAGATGCTCACTAGGTTTCCTAGCATCATGAGTATCTCTTACTCATCTTCCATTTCAGCTTCGATAATAACTCCCTCTTTTGATCAATCCCATTTGATCTTGCAAAAATAAACTAATTGATTGATAATTCTTCCTATTGAAATCATCAAAGACAACGATCATTTACCTTAATCACAAGTTTTTCTAAGGGATCCCATCCCTTAGGATGTAATTAACTATAGGGGCTTGCCCCTGTAAGGAACTTAACGAACCTAGTTTAAAATAAATCCTACTTTACTTTTTCATGTAAAGTAGAAGAAGAATCTCTGGTACATATGCAGACCCATCATCCTTAGGAGTCTTTATTAAGGTGATTGATTCCATTAAAGGGTAGTGATTTCTATCTCTCGAGATAGTACACTATTTCCTTGATGACGTATCCGATCACCTGAATAAGTACATATGTGGATCTGCATGGCATCTTACCAAGATGAATTTCTAAAAGGTTTCTTCTTTCTTTTCTTTCGTTTCAGTTACGTATTGCTCAAGTCAACATTTATTCTCCTAACTTCATTCATCGCGACCAATTGTTTGAAACCAATGATCGATATTTATTTAACTTGAACTACTGAAACCTTAAAAGTTAAAATGTGTCAAAACTTGATTTAAGCCAAATTGATTGAAACCAATGGGTCAAGTTCATTCCAAATCACTTGTTGAACTTGACCAAAGCCTCAATTGGAAACCTAGACCCCCTTGTTGACCTTGAACTGACTTGACTAAAAGGGTCATGAGCCAAATTCAAACTTAACCAAAATTGATTAAAAATAAAGATACAAATCCACTTCGTATGACTAACCAAACCTAAACCTACCCATGACTTAGCTCAAATAGGTCAAATGGGTCAAATTGGTCAACTTGACCACCCATTTGATCTAAATGAAGTCATATGAACCAAATTCAAACTTAAACTAAAATGAATGAAACCAAAGGCACCAAAATATTTCAAATGGTCATATGAACTTGTCCCAACCCTTGGTTTAATCCAATTTGACCACTTGGTCAACTTGACCCAAGTTGACCCATTTTGATCTAAATGGGTCAACATAAGCCAAACCATACCAAATGAACTCCAAATTTAATGAAACTTGCCAAACCTATTTTCTCAACATACCAAACATATCCAAATTCAAAAATCAATCAAATGACCATTTTACCCCTAAGCCATAGGGTAAAGTTTGGCCAATTCCACTTGGAATTTGTTTAAATCCTCTTCATACCTAATTGATACTCTCTTAATAGATCAAGTGAACACTAGGGAGGGTGGTACACCCAACCCAATGGGTTTGGGTCAGCCTAACTTGACCCAATGGCCAAACTGACCATGTGCATGGAAATGGCCACATGGGAATCTTCCTTACCCTTAAATGGAGCATATGGGGAGTTCAACATTCCACTCCCTAACCTAAAATGAACTCAAGGACAGTCCTAATAGCTAAAACAACCAACTAAATCAAGGCAATTAGATCAAAATGGCAAGCTTATGCTAGACCGTTCGATTGCTAGAGGGGGAGATATACTTCCCCTAATTCATTTGAATCTTCACAGAGCCATAGTTGATTGAGTAAGAGGGAGTCATAAGAGACATTTGCAAGTGATCCTAAGCTTCCTAGAGAGGATTTGAAAACTTCATTTTCTCAATTTTTAGAGTTTGAAAATAGCGAAAGTCTATTGAATAGCCAATTCACTCCATACTCAAAATCAGTGCAATTCTTTTTGTACACTCCATCAGTGAGCCTAATCGAGCTTGCCCAAGCTCTCTTCCAAGTTCTTGAAGCAATGGGAGATCCAATTCGATCAAATCTGAGCTCAAGCTAAGGAGAGGTGACCCATAGAAGGATCCACTCAACCTCAGCCCCTCAAATTTTTAGCAAAGCTTTGTCTCAACCAGAGGAAGCTTCTCTAAGGGAATCGAGCATTGGTGATCACCTCCGATGAGGTTAGCTATTTTTTGAGCATTAAACGCAATGTGGTGTGGAGCTTTGTGAAAGAAATATTAATCTCATAGGATCTTGATCATTGGATGTAATCTTCTATGCATGTTGATGGTGTGGGTAAAATTTGGGATCAATCCAAGCTCACTCAAGCTCGAATCATTCCCTAGAATATGGATGACCTCCATTATTCACAGGGGAGATCAGGGAAGGATCTCTGGCCATCCATCCACGTGTTTTAGATGGACAGCCGAGATTAAAACATGTTATATTCATTTTTTATCCTCTGATCTATGGCTTTAATCTCAACCATCTGATCCTTGATCAGACGGCTGAGGGAAAAGTGTGTAGCGCCACCATCATGCGGCGCTATGATGTGTCATTTTAAAGAACCAATCAGAGCATGCCGCATGTAAAGTGCATGCTGTGTCAGCTGTATGTGTGGCACCCGTAAGGATTTAATTAGGGATTTAAATAATTATAATTAATTTCCTAAACTTCTAAAATTCATATCTCAATATAGAAAAATCAAAAAAATATGAAATAAATTGCATTGGATATATAATTTGATATGGAATTTTAAAAAATTAATTTTAATTGATTTTAAATAGTGTATTTTTCTGATTTTAGGTTTTATTGGGAATATTAATTTACTAATTATCCTTTAATTAATCTACTAATTATTCCCAAACTTCTTGAGTACATTTTGGGGTATGACTTCTATCCGCCCTAATTTTCTTGAGATTTATTGGTGGCTTAATTAGAGAAATTGCTAATTCATTTCCTAATTACCACCTTATTATAATTAAGGTTAATTAAGGGTTTGATTATTGGTTTAATCCTTTGTTGAAGTTGATTAAGGTCTATTTTAGTGAATAGGAGATTTAGGAAATAATTTTGGGGCATTTCCCCTAAGCTATTCCTTAAACCCCCTTTTCTTCCTTAATCCTCTCTTAATTAAAGGGTTAATTCACTAATTACCCTCTTGATTAATTTCTTCAAATTCTAAAACTTTCCATAACTCAATTAATCTATCTGGGGTAGATGCTTAGGTGTTCAAGAGACTAAGTATAATTAAGAAAATTAAAATTCAACTCATATGTGTGATGGGTATTTTTAAATTACTTAAGTTAAACCTCTTAGCTTAATTAATCATTAATCATGAGCCAAATTACATTAGGAACTTTTCTTCCTAAGTGCATTGAAAATTTAAATTCATTGTGAGGTTTTATGTCATCTCATTGGCTCATAATTATTTGATTAACTATGCTAAGGTGGTGCAGGCAAGGGGTAATTAATATGCCTAATTCATACCTTAACTTAATCAAAATATAAAATGAAACTAATCACCTAAAAATTAAACAAAAATGTCAAACACATGTGGGAATGGGTTTGGAACAACAAACTCACCTTACATTTTTGAAATTAAATCAAATTCAAAATCAAACAAAAATCACATTAAATAAACTTTGATTTGCTTTATGCTTTCTTATTTCATAAGATTATCTTTAGGAATTAATTAAGGTGAATGTGTTTACATTCTTTCATTACTTTAGTTCTTTCCCAACATGCTAAATGTGTGTGTCATATGATTTCATGCATTCATGCTTTTCGAAAATCAAATTTTTTTAAAATGTTTCCTTTATGTCAAATTGTATATTTTGGCTAAAGTAAGAATATGAGTGGCTATTATCACTATTAAATCTAAATTATTTTCAAAATATATGAATCAATTATCATAACTAAAAGTATGTTATTTATATCTTTCTTATTAGCTTGCATGTGAGTAAAACATAAGGATGTACTTAGTGTAGTTTTCCTTCTCTTCTCTTTTGGTATAGTTTTGAATAAGATTTGGCAAAGTGTATAGTTCATTTAAAAAGAACACAACACTTGCCAAATTCTATTACCTATTCATTCCTATGCTATGACTTAAGAAGGAGAACTACACTTTCACATATAAATTGCATAAACAAACCAGAATAAAATAAATATAAATTTTTGCATCTTTCTTTTGCATTCATTTCTTTTATACACATGCTTATATTTAAGGAAAGTAGTATATTAGTCTGGAAAACCCCAGGATTATGAGGCTTTAAGTAGCCATAATTAGGTTTTGTACCTTACACTTCCTGGTGCTAATAATGGTACTGTACTCACTTATGCCTTTCATACATTCATGTGTGTATGTGAAAAATTGGATAAGAAATCCCTTTTCTACTTAATGAAAATTATGCATCATAAACATTCAAATTTTCTTCAGTAACTTACTTAGCATGCTTCATAAAGTGTGCTAAATATTATCATTTGGTAGGTATAGATATGATTAGGATTCATTCATATGCATGTTATAGATGTTGGGAAAGAAATGAAATGATGTATGTTTTGTGAATTTAGTTCACTTTATTTAATCTTAAAATACCTTTCTTTTTTGAATAGGTTTGTTTAGAGTTCATATAAACTTAGGATTAATTAAAATACATAATAAACATTCACTAAACAAAGCTAAAACATGAATCCACTTTAAAAATTACTTAGGTTAGGGAAGGGAAGAGAAGTTCTCTTCTCTTTCCCTCTCTTTACAACCTAGTAATTAATTGTACCGTTCACTTGAATCCAATCAAAATACAAAAATAAAATCTTCTCAAAATAACTAAGCTATTTAAATGAAACCCTCCTCTAACTTGAACAATCTTTATACTAATAAAATGCTAACTTAATGCCATAGCTAAGCACACCACACAAACCTCTAAACACACACATTAGGCTAAGTCACCACTTATAGTTTTAGGTTTGGACGATGCATAGTTTGATGTTTGATTTTTTATTTTGTGATGTTATGTTTTAGTTTGGATGTTAGGGTGAATGTGCGTAGAATGAATAATAAGATGATTTAGTCTAATCATTATCTTTTGTAGGGGATTGTGCTTAAAGGGCGCTGTAATAAATAAAAATATAAATACTTTTTACTGTGCAGGTGCTTATACCCCTAAGCATAATCCAATAGGCCAGGTGGACTTAGTCACCCAAGTGTGGGTGATAAGTCCAATATACATGCTTGGGATTTGTGTGGTTTATTTTGGTAATCTCTATTTTGCATGTATTAGGTAGATTTACTTTTTTTTTCATGTTACAATTAAGATTTTGGAATGATTGTTATGAGGATTAGGATGAGCATTGGTCATAAGATCTCATCTTATGTACCATCTAAAGCCTATGGAGCAACCACCTTTCAACCATCCAAAAGAAGGAACCAAAGAAGAAAGAAGAAAAGAAGAAGAAGAAAGAAGAAAAGAAGAATGATGAAATGAAGCTTGAAGACCCCCCATAACAATGAGTTACTTGTTTAAATTATACTCAATTCAGTTGTAATCCGGGTTGTATAAGGGTAGAGCTCGACTACCTAGTTTGTTTTCGGGTTTGTGTGGTGGTACCCAACCATAAATGACCTCTTATTATTTTGTAATTAGCTTTATAAATGGATTGATGATTTGTTTAGCTTGTGCATTAAGAAGGCATGTTTTTCTAGTTTCTTCCTTAATTTATGTATGGCCTTGATGTGGATTAGGGTCTTAGGAAAAAATAAATCTTCTGTCAAATTTAACAATTCAAAAATTAAAAATAAAGAACTTATAACCTCACCTAAAACTTAGGCTAAAAATTAAGATAAAAGAATTAGCAACCCCTTAGCTAGATGTATATTTCTTTTGTAATATCATGCACAAATGCATATTATTTTCTCTCTTGATTGGAGGGCTTCCACCTTTTGCCAAAGAAATTTGGCTTGACCTTTGAGTGTCATGGTAGAAACACACCTCCCCCTCTCTCGCTAATTTTGGCCAATAATCTCATTTCTCATGCATTGTGCATATGAATCCTATTAGCCTGAGTCAAAATGACTGTCCAAAAATGAAAATAAATTATAATATGAATTGCATTAGAATTAGGTCATTTGAAGCATACCCTTACATGATCTAGTCTCTTTAGGGAGTGATTTAAGGACTTAGTCTCTTTCTAAATAAATAACAACCTAACTATCTTGTATAAAGCATATGAATTGTCTACATGAATTTAAAATTATAAGAGGACTTAGTTGACGACCACCCCCAGGCAGTTCCAAGTCTAAGCAGTCGGGCGATTTACTCTCTATTGTGGAAGTAAACCATATACTCATTTTCTCCTTAGATTTAGGTTGTGCTTTTGGCCCTCACCAAAGCCCCCTAGATTTTGGTTGTGAGGTTGCTTCTCCCCTTTATGGGCTATAAAGCATAAATCCTCACCTCTTAGGCATTTCCATAATCTTTTCTTGTGGAATTATAAGCCCTAAATTTCTAATAGAAAATTCAATTCAAACAAATTAAATCAATTTCAAAAATGTAAAGCCCAATAATAGGATAGTTTGAGATGCTCGCTAAGTTTCCTAGCATCATGAGCATCTCCTATTTATCTTCATTTGGCTTCGATAATAACTCTCTCTTTGATCAATCCCATTTGATCTTCTGAAATAAATTAATCGATTGATAGTCCTACTTTATTGAAATCCTTAGAGACAATAATCATTTACCTTTATCGAGAGTATTCCTAAGGGATCTCATTCCTTGAGATGTAATTAACTTTGGGGGCTTGCCCCTATAGGAAACTTAATGAACCTAGTTTAAAATAAACCCTACTTTACTTTTCCATGTAAAGTAGGGGAAGAATCTTTGGTACACATGCAGACCCATTATCCTTAGGAGTCCTTATTGAGGTGATTAGGTCCATTGTAGGGTGGTGACTTCTATCTTTAGGGATAGTACATCTCTTTTTAATGTCATACCCGATCACCCTCAATAAGAATATATGCAGATCTATGTGGTGTCAAAATTGCATACAAAGAAAAAGATGTATATTTCCATCCTCATTTTATCCCGCATAGAGTGAAGATGGAAGTATATATTTTATTCTTTAGAAATTTCAAATCATATTAAAAATTTCACCACAGATTTTTCTTGTGACTCCACTGGGGATGGTTCCTCTCTCCATCTTTGATAAATGATCATTGTCTCTAAGTATTGATAGTGGGTTTGTACTTTTGTATGAATCCAAGACTACCTTTCTTTCCGTTGGCACTTAACTTATTTCATTCTTAAGTTAAGCTAGCCAACATTTTTAGGTTTTAGGACCTCACGCCATGTTGGTCCTAAAACCTTCGTTGGGATTCTCCAATGGGTAAAAATACAAATCTAATAAAAGAAAATATTTAAATACTTCCTCCTTATCATAAGGAATGATTCATTCTAAAATAATAAAGATAAAATAATTTTTTCATAAAAATCTTTCTTTTCAAAAAGCACTCTTTCAAAAATGCACATAATAAAATGTTTGCCACAAAATTTTCTTAAATCACCCTTATCTAACAATTCTCATAATTGTTACATGTAGGAATCCTCAAAAATGAAATTAACAATCTTTTCCAAAAGCACATATGAACATCTCCATTCAATATACCCAAATTTATTGAATGAAGATTTCATTCCCAAATAAAAATAACATCATTTGGAAATCCCACTTAAACATATTCCATATATGATTAAGTTGAAAATATCTCTTAAAAAACTATAATCCCACACAAAATAAATTTTCACATTTGAAAAATAAGATTGACTTTCATTCTTACATATCCAAATTTGTTGGATGGAAGTCTTCTTTTCAAAAATCAAAACTTAACAATCATATTTTCAAAATTTAAAACACATTTGGAACTTCATTTAACACACTCAAATTTGCTAACTGAAATCTCTAGATTCAAAAAAAAATAAAAATAAATAAATAAATAAAGCACATTTGGAACTTCATTTTAGCATGTCCCATTTGTTAAAATGAAGTCTCCACTTTCCAAAAACAAAAATTTGAAAAACATTTGTAACTTCATTCTAGCATACCCCATTTTCTAAAATGATGTCTCTATTTTTCAAAATCTAAAACAAAAATTTGAAACACCTTTGGAATTTCATTTACCATACTCAAATTTGCTAAATGAAATTTTCACTTCACAAAAATTTTCGAAAAGTACTTTTGGGACTTCACTCTTTAGCATACCAAATTTGCTAAAGAGAAGCCCCTATTTTCAAAATAAAACCAAAACACAAAAATTTTAAACAAAAATTTTAGAATTTCATTTAGCATACTCAAATTTAGTTAAATTTCCATTTCACAAAATTAGTTGGAACTTCATTTTTAGCATACCATATTTGCTAAAGTGAAGTCTCCACTTTCAATCAAAAATAAATCAAAACTAAATGAAACATGTTAGGATTTACTTAGCATACGTATATTTGCTAAGGATCCTATTTTTCAAAAATCAAAACATTCAAAATGAATGAAATACTTTAGGGTTTTCTTAGCATACTCAAATTTGCTAAGAATCCTATTTTAAAAATTTTCCAAACAAATACTTGGATTCTTCATTTAGCATACCCAAATTTGCTAAGTGGGAATTTCAAATTTCAAAATCACCAAAGATTCACAAGATAAGGTTCTTTGCAAAAGCAAATCATGCCATGTTGATTCCACTTAACATATCCAAATTTGTTAAGTAAGGATCCTATTTGAATTAAACATAAATTTGGCCTTCACTTAACAATTTTAATTTGTTAAGTGAGGATCCCTATTTGAATCAAACATAAAATTTGACCTTTACTTAACCAATTCAATTTGTTAAGTGGGGGTCTTTCTTTCAAAATATAAAATTTGATTCACTTAACAATTTCAATTTGTTAAGTGGGGGTCTTATTTTCAAAACATAAAATTTGACATTTACTTAACAATTTGAATTTGTTAATTGGGGATCTTATTTTCAAAACATGAATTTGATCTTCACTTAACAATTTCAATTTGTTAAGTGAGTTTCTCATTCTCAAATATGAATTGGATCTTCACTTAACAATTCCAATTTGTTAAGTGGGGGGTCTCACTTTCAAAACATTAAATTTGACTTTCACTTAACAATTTCAATTTGTTAAGTGGGGGTCTCATTTTCAAAACTTGAATTTGATCTTCACTTAACAATTTCAATTTGTTAAGTGAGGGTCTCATTCTCAAATATGAAATGGAACTTCACTTAATAATTCCAAGTTGTTAAGTGAGGGTCTCACTTTCAAAACATAAAATCTGACTTTCACTTAACAATCTCAATTTGTTAAGTGAGAGTCTCATTTCCAAAACATAAAATTTGACTTTCACTTAACAAGTCCAATTTGTTAAGAGAGGGTCTCATTTTCAAAGAAAAATACATTTAAGCTTTCACTTAGCATATCCAATATTTCTAAGCAAGAATCTCATTTTTGAAGCATATGTTTGGTTCTATCTAACACATCAAAATTGTTAAGTAAGAACCACACAACCATGCCATATTGGATTTCCACTTAACATACCAAATTTGTTAAGTGAGAATCCCATTCTCAAGTCATATCATACTTTGATTTCCAGTTAACACACCAAATTGTTAAGTGGGAATCCCATTCAGAAAAAAAAATATCAAACACATTTAGGCTTTCACTTAACATACCAAATTTGTTAAGTGAGGGTCTCCTGTCAACACACATTTGATCCCTATTTTAACATACCAAATTTGTTAAATGAGAGTCTCATTTTCAAAAGAAAAATAAACATATCTCAAACACATTTAGGGTTTTCACTTAACATATCCAAATTTATTAAGTGGGACCCCCATCTTCAAAGAAAAAACAAATCTCACAAATCAAACACATGTGGCCTTTACTTAACATACCAAATTTGTTATGTAGGAAGTCCCATTTTCAAATCAAAATATCACACAATCAAATCTTCATAAGCAAAAAAAATATTTCAAACACATAATCACAACCTCTTTTTAGCATACCCAAATTTTCTAAGTAGAGGTTCTTTCAAACTATCCATATTTTCAAACAAGAAACATAAAATGCAAATAATCTCTAAAAAGAAATAAATCTCTCCTCAAAATTTTGAACCCCATCCAACCTACCTAAATTAGTTGAGAATGTGTTCTAAAATAATAATAAAAAAATAATCAAATGGTAAAATACTCTCCTCCAAAACATCTAAATCGCTCTAGTGAACACCACTTAACATATTTGAATTGTTGAATGTGGGTTTAAAACTCCAAACTTCTGTTACTTGTAATGAACAAATATCAAGGAAGAAATCTGATACAAGTTATGCTTCAATAAATGCAGACATATAGCTCAGAGCAGTCTGTACAATCTTTGTAGTCTTTGCACAAGGCCTTTTAGAAGTTTGTGTTCACTTTTCTGTTTGGGATGGATTTGGCCCTAGATCATGCCAGCCTCGCTTAGACTAACTAGACCCATATATTATTTTTTACCTGAGGATTTGAGGGAGCCCACATCACTTGCTAGGGGGTGACCCTCACCACTATTAGCCGGGATGAGGTGGCTGGGCAGAAGCCAGTCATCCGCATCGACTTACCTTTTGACACCGAGTATCCTTCCCTAAAAAGGAAGGCAGTTGAGGTTCCGTTAGTCTGTCTAGTTCTTACTCAGTTAGTTGTTCCTACTGTCGCTCAGGTGCATGCCAGCACCTCTTCGTTGGTCCCCTCTAAGGGGAAGGCTAGACATACACAGTGCCACACACAGTGATGCAATAGGAGCTGCAAGATTAAGCAGCACCTCGAGTGTGCCACTCAGGAGATGGATGCTGCATCCCATATTGCAGAAGAGGGTTCTCCTTGTGAGGTTTCCCCATTATTGATTAGCAACTAGTTCCACCCCCTCTTGGCATCTACCAAAGAGGAGGACTATCATAGAATAATTGCATTGCCTCCACCTCCTACATATAATTAGATTCTGGCTAGGGATAGAAAAAAGTTCTATGCTGGTTTAGAATGGTATTACGGCAGGTGGACAAAGTCCACGGATGTTCAGAGTTTGGTACATTATTTGACTTGAGTTCAATCATCTCTAGGAGTGCTACCAGGGACATTCATAATAGAGCATCGAGCTGAGTAGCGGCTAGTTAAGAGTGATGGAGGTTTGTCGTCAGTCGCCTAGTTTATTTTCCTAGTCACTGGGCCATCAGGGCCGCCAGGACTAATAACATAGTGCTGACAGGTACGACCAGTCGTAGGGGGAAAGCCCTATCGAGAGTAGAGCCAGTGTTTTTTCCACCACACCAATCCACTCCTCACCCACCATCATTAGTTCAGGTTCCACCATGCACCGTGCCTGGAAAGGCATAGAAAATAGTACCCAGGGAGAAGAAAGCCCCTTGGTGATCCGGCTGTGGCCAAAGGATCCCACTTCATCTACTCCACCAACTGAGGCGAGGAAGAGTTCACCTACTCGACCTCTTACTTCAGCCTTGGTGAAGAAGGAGTGGCGACCCTCCAGCATCGTGGTCACACCACCACCACCACCACCAGAGCCAGATAGACAGTGGCAGTTGTAGAAGGGGAAGGGGATACTTCTGCAGTCCCCATGGTAGTGGATTTTCCTAAGGATACTACTCCACCCATGAGCAGTCACGAGCATATTTTTTCCAATAGTCATGACCCTCTTAGAGCCAGCACTCTAGTTACATGTAGTGTTAGGTGCATCTCTGTCAGTGAGCGCAACCCCTTTACAGGTTAGTAGCACATATTCATACCAACATGATTAGATCGTTCCCTATATGAGATCCTAGTATATTACTTTACAGAGAAGAGGGAGCTTCTAGGGAGTGACCGATTAGATTGTGAGGAGGGAAAGGTCAGCTTTGATCTAGATGAGGATGATCTCCTTGAGGATTCAACCAAAATTCACATGGTCGATACTAAGGGATCCCTTCAGAGAGACCAACATAGTCAGGAAGGTATTGTAGTTGAAGAGGACGATACCATCCATTCAACTCAGCACCTCCTCCACCAGCTTAAGCAGAGGGATGATCATATTGATCAAATGGGAAAGAAGATCGAAGAGTTGATGGTAGTAGTGCCAGTATCACAGACTTCAGCTCCGATTTCACAGCCTTCTCTCATAGTGGTCGATAGAGAAGAGTTGGTATACACTCTAGATCATCCTAGATGCATTCCTATAGGGGGAGACAGTGGCAGCTTGCACAGAAAGGTGGTGGATAGCACCTCCATGCATAAAAAAGATATTAAACATATGGTGGAGCAACAAGTGAGGGATTCATTGGCCCAAGCTCAGGGTGGCTCATCTATTCCCAAGGGTAGACCCTACCTAAAGAAACTTATTAGTGTCCACTACCCTAAGGGCTTCAAGCCTCCATGTTTGAAAATTTTTAATGTCAGCACACATAACACATTTTAGAGTCAGATGTTACAATATTGGTGGCAGTGATGCGCTCTTATTTCGCCTCTTCATCAGTAGCTTGACATACATCACATTTGATTGGTATGCTAAACTATCCAATAGTTCAGTGAAGACATTTGTTGAGTTGGGTCAGCTCTTTATTAAGAGATTTGCTGGAGCTTAGTAAAGGGTAACTATGTGTGATCTCGTTGTAGCTCAACAATGCCCGGTGAGTCCCTTATTGATTATATTCTTAGATGACACAATTTAAGTATGAAATGCAAACCACAGCTATCTGAATAGAATGCCTTTGAAATTCTGCTAAGAATATTCATGGCCCGATTGCCTTCATGCTTAAAGGGTTCGCCATTAAGACATTTGAGATATTAATCAATAAGGTGGCTAGTCTATAAGGAGAGGCCAAATAGTATCTTTCCAAGATCAGTCAGCCAAGCTAAGACTGCAGAAGGCATTTGAGAAAAAGCCAGAGGCAGTCAGAGTAGTTGATAAGTGGAAGCAGCCAGCCAGGGTTTAATTAGACAGACCTCGGGCTCACATCCTCCTCTACCACCTCCTTTGCCACCACCTCGACCATCATATCGGCCACCTCAGTTGCCACAATGGCCTCCACCACTGCCCGCTAAGTCGTATCCCCATCCACAACATCAACAATAACATTCTTATCCACCACTAGGTAACTATCACTTACCTACTTTTGCTGACAAAATGAATAAACCATATTCATTTAAAAGAGAGGTAGTCAAGAAGATCTTTAAGAACCTCTTAAAGAAGCCTAATTTTTTGTTACTAAAGCCTAGGATGCCAGAGGATGTGGGCAAGAGTCATGATCCAAACTATTTCCCTTACCATCGCATGCTAGGACATGTCTTGGAAGATTTCTTTACCTTTATGGACTGCCTTGAGCGTAGTTACAAGTCAGGTGCCATTATTATCCCTAAGAAATACCTATTAAAATAACCCTCTAGTTTTGTTAGGACAATCCTTGGGGATACATGCGATCTTGTCAAGATAGAGGAAGGTTGGGATATCTCCTTATCCCAAACATCTAATAAAATAATTTTTAAGATTAGAAAGTTATCCTTGCACGTGCTTGAAGCACCTTGAACCTCCAACTATAAAGAAGATTTGCAAGTTGCTAAGAACAACTTGATGGAGGTAGAAGCCCAGTAGCACAACAAACTTCTACTTGCCCGGGATAGCATATTAGCGCAACCACCGACCAAGTCCAGCACTCCTTCCACAGTTGTAGCCACATCTCCTTTAGCCAGTTATTCTTCTAGTTATCATACTGTATCAGTGGATGAGGGGGGGTGGGGGTGCCAAATCCCTCGCTCTGCTCAGTTTACTTGATTTCTACTTTGTACCTTCATCAAAATCTAAGAAATCAATGAAGAAGAAGATTGATTCGCTTACATTCTCTCTACTTTTGACTATATTGATGATTTTATTCCTATATAAAGCTCTCCAAGTAGTAATAATTATAACAATTCTGATCCACTCCTTTTTGATTTTGAAATGGATTACCCATTTCTAAAGCACTTGGGTTCACCCATTGAGATAGACTTGGAGTCATCTGGCTCTGATGATCCTATAAGAGAAGCTATAGGTGTACCTGATGAGCAGGTAGAACTTTCCACTAAACCATCTCATGAAGTCATTGAAGTCAACCTTCATAGTGGCAAAGTTCTACCTCCTAAGATAGCACCTCAGGATAAGGCTAAACAAGTCATGGATTCTAGCAATCAAGAAACCCCTCCACAGGATGCTCCACCTATGGATATGCTTGGGGACTCATATCTTCCTAAGAAAGTTGACAGCTAAATTAAGCATAGATGATGCCATTGTCTTATCCAAAGCGATGAGGGAGTCATTGATCAAAGCCCTTCTTGATCTAGAAATATCATTAGCTCAGTTGATCCCTGTTGGAGAGGAGGCATGTTTTTCAAGAGAAGCCTAGGGAGTTATATTCACCAATAAAGACCTTCTTTTGGGGACAATGGAGCATAACTGTCCCCTCTACATGATAGTAGATATGGGCAGATTCAAACTCTCAAGGATGTTATTTAATGTTGAATTCATCGATGTTGAACTCATTGAGAGACTCTCTCATGAAGGGGAGGTTGCCGTTGTCAAAGAGGACAATGAGTCAGATTATAGGCGACCATTCATGGATTACGTAAACACATGCAAACTTCAAAATAAGTCATTAGCCCATCAGTGAAATAGAGAGCTCTCTCCTATGCTCTTATGTATGGCCCCTTGTATTGGTGATCTTTTGATCATATGTGGTTATGTTGTTTATCCAAACACAAAGCCCATAAGATTATGACCATGGTACATTCAGGTTTCTGTGGAGCTCATCATTTTGGTCCAAAGATGAAAGCGAAGATCAAAAGACTTACTATTGGCCTGGGATGATTATAGACTACATGGATATAGCTGGGAGATGCCACCAATGTCTGGTGCATGGTGTGGTCCTGCATCACCCACCCAACATTCTACATCCTACTTTGGCCTCGTGGCCATTTGAGTGTTGGGGCACTAACATAGTGGGTCCGATCGATCCTCCTTCTTCTAAGGGTCACTAGTTCATTCTAACTGCCATCTACTACTTTTTCAAGTGGCAAAAAATAATCTCACTTAGAGAGGTCACAACTCAGCATGTGCTCCAATTTTTTAGAAATCATATCATATATAGATTTGGGGTGCCTTGATGAATTATATCTGATAATGGTACTGCATTCAAGAGCACCAAGATCAACAACTTTGCCCAGAGACTTAATATAGATTAGAGATATTCTACCATCTACTACCCAAGGGAAAGCAGTCTAGCAGAAGCATTCAATAAAACTTTTATCCAAATACTAAAGAAGACACTCGATGATAATAAAAGATAGTGGCATGAGTAGTTGGTTGAAGCCTTATGGGCCTACCGCTCCATATACAGAACTCTAACTTAATCTATCTCATTTTCCTTAGTGTATGGGTTTGAAGTCATTCTACCACTAGAAGTCTAACTCCCATCACTAAGGATAACTGTGGGTAGTAAGATTACTATCGAGCAGAATGCCAAGTTGCGGTTAGAAGAGCTCGAAGGTTTAGAGGAGGGATGCCTCATGGTAAGATAGAACCTCGAGTTGTACAAAGCCAAAATGATTCAAGCTCACAACAAGTTGGTATGTCCTAGAGCTTTTCAAGTAAGAGAGCTTATTTTAGTTCTAGGGAGACCAATCGTTGCGTCGAAAGATGGGAGGCAAGTTTGAACCCACTTGAGAAGGCCCTTTTATCATAGAAAAGGCCTACCAAGGAGGATCTTATCAACTTATAAATTGTAAGGGAGAGTGTCCTATGCTTCCAATAAATGAGCCCTACCTAAAGAAATACTATCCATAAATCTTATTTGAAAATAATCATCAATAAAACTTTTTTTCACATCAAATTCCACCTCTTATGTGTTAGAAATATCTTTTGCTTGTGAATTCACCACGATGTATTTAGGGTTGGTGTAAGAGAACCCAAGCAGTATCCTATCCCTCCACAACACAAACAAAAACCACATTTAATCCTCCAGTGCTACTAGAATAGATGTAAGAGAACCCAAGAGGCATCCTATTTCAACTAGTACAACTAAGTTAGGTGTAAGAGAACCAAAGCGACATACTTTCTTAGTTGAGTGACATTCCTATGTGTTTAGGATAGGTGTAAGAGAACCCAAGCGACATCGTATTCCTTCTCTTATAACACAAAAAAACATATATCTTTTATCTTAAGCTACGTTGATTTGGGAGCTAGCCCCCTGTGGTACTCACTCATTAGCTACTCTAGGTTGGGCTGATACACTACATCGCTAGTATGTCACCCCAGTGATCATTTGTGTGATGGATGTGAGTTCCCATGTTTTCTTCCTGACTTGACCATTGTAAACCAATGAGCGCCTTGTTAGTTTGGTAGGTTTGACTGCATAATCAGTAAGCTATCCCATGTTGGCTTCATTTAAGAGGATGTAAGCCTACATATTTTCTTCTTGAACTAGACATCATGCACTAACTAGGTCGAGTATATTTAAGGTTTAAGGCAAGTCCCCCACTAGCTCCTTTCCTCTTAACTACTTTAAGCTTGGGTTTAGTCGTTGTACATGACTCCCCACTTAATAGTCGCCTTAGGTTGGATATCCCCTGTCGAGCTGAAGACAGACTATTTCAGTGATTAGTTCTACTTTGGAGAGATGTAAGTCTACATGCCTTCTTTTTAGACTGATCATCACAAATCGATGGACATCTTTTGTTTGTTGGTTATTTCCATGCTGATGGCGGCCCACCCGGTGGATACACCACTCTTGGCAGATGTCAGTCCCCGCACTTTCTCCTTGAGTTGGCCACCAAATACCTATAGGCTTTCTTTTACAGGATTTTGGATAACACCCCCAGTGGCACCTCCCCTAAGGACACTCTATTTGGATCACATCCTTAGTGACCCCATTTAGACACTACCTTAGTTATTCTTGGACTGCATAGTCCCTCTTTTCTAGTAGCCACCCCTATGGTTAGAGAATTTGTTCAGTGGATGCGGAGATTCTCCCTTGGTCCAGTAAAGTCTAAGATAGGACTAAGCTCATATAAGCTCAATATTAGTGTGGTCCCTCATAAACCAATAGGGTCCACACAAACATAAAATAAATAAAATATATCTTCACTTATGGAACAAGAATTCAAGTGGCCCCTTTCCCAAGCAGGCATCCTATCTTTAGGGCAGTGTGAGCAAAACTCCTTATAGGAATTACCTGACTATTTTGAGTTGAGGTAAGTCCCCGGGTCGGCACTCTCTCAGTAGTCGCCCTTAGGTTGGGTTCAACTTATTATGCCACAGACAAGTTACCCCGGTGGTCGTCTTTGCTTTGAAAGATAAAAGTCTATTACCCATTCTTTCCAGTACGATCGTTGCAAAATGACGGGCAACCCTAGGTCGGGTCTGATGTGTTTTGAAAGCAAGAGATCACCCCAGTAGTTTCTTGTTTACGAAGATGTGCGTCCTTGTGCTTTCTTCCTAACTTGACCATTGCAAACTGAAAGACACCCCATTGGTTAGTTAGTTCTACCCCATAGACGGTAGACTATCCCTTTGGATTTGTAAATCCAAGATAGGTCTAGGCTGATATTAGTCCCTTCTTAGTGGATCCATCATAAATGGAGGGGATCCATCAGATTAAAATAAATGAAATTAATACAAATTCAATCAAATGACATTATCTTGACTACTTCTGAATTGATATAAGTCCCCCATAGGCATTCTGTCAGTAGTCGCTTTAGGTTGGGTCGATTTGTTACATCCAACAGATCACTTTAGCAGTTGTCCCTTACTTTTGGAGATGTAAGCCTATGTGGTGAAATTTTCATATGTTGTAATTTCTAAAAAAGTTAAAATATATACTTCCATCTTCACTCTATGCAAGATAAAATGAAGATGAAAATATACATCTTCTTTTTATGCATTTTTGACACTACGTAGATATGCAATATTCTTAAGAGTGATCGAGTATGACATTGAGGTGAGGTGCACTATCTCGAAAGATAAAAATCACCACCCTACAATGGACCTAATCACCTCAACAAGGACTCCTAAGGACAATAGGTCTGCATGTGTACTAAAGATTCTTCCCCTACTTTACATGGGAAAGTAAGGTAGGTTTTTTTTTAAATTAGACTCGATTAAGGTAAATGATATTATCTCCAAATATTTCAATAGATAAGAGTATTAATCGATTAGTTTATTTTGGAAGATCAAATATGATTGATTAAAGATAGGGAGTTATTATCGAAGCCAAAAGAAGATAAGTAGGAGATGCTCACATTGCTAGGAAATCTAGTGAGCATATTAAACTATCCTATGACTGAGCTTTATATTTTTGAAATTAAATTATTCATTTGAGTTGACTTTTTATTAGAAGTTTAGGGCTTATGATTCCATAACACAAGGTTATGGAAATGCCTAAGAGGTGAGGATTTATGCTTATGACCCATGGAAGGGAGAAGAAACCTCATAACCTAAATCTAGGGAGCTTTGGCGAGGTCTAAAAGCACGCCCTAAATCTAAGGTGACAATGAGTATTTGGTTTGCCTCCATAAGAGAGGACAAATCACCCGACTGCTTGGACTTACAATAGCCTAAGGGTGGCCGCCAACTAACTCATCCTATGATTTTAAGTTCATGTAAGCAAGTTATATGCTTTATGCAAGATAGCTAGACTGTTATTTATTTAGAAAGAGAATAAGTCCTTAAACTCACTCCCTAAAGAGACTAGATCATGTAAGGGCATGCTTGAAATGACCTAAATCTAATGCAAATCATATTACATATTATTTTCATTTTTGGACAATCATTTGACTCACGCTTATAGGATTTATATGCCTAATGTATGAGAAGTAAGATTATTGGCCAAAATCAACGAGAAGGGAGGAGGTGTGTTTCCACCATGGCTTTCAAAGGTCAAGCCAAGTTTCTCTGACAAAGGTGGAAGCCATCCAACCAGGAGTCAAAATAATACGCATTTGTGCATAATGTTATATAAGAAATGCTCATCCAACTAAGGGGTTGGTAATTCTTTTATGTTGATTTTTAACCTAAGCTTTAGGTGAGGTTATGAGTTCTTTATTTTAATTTTTGAATTATTAAATTTGGTAGAAGATTTATTTTTTTTGCTAAGAGCCTAATCCACATCCAGGACATACATCAAGCAAGGAAGAAACTTGGAAGAAGATGCTATCTTAATGTACAAGCTAAACAAATCATCAATCAAGTTATAAAGCCAATGCAAAAGAATAAGAGGCCATTTATGGTCGGGCACCACCGCACAAGCCCGAAAAATAAATTGTGTAGCCGAGCTCTACTCTTATACAACCCATATTACAAATGAATTAAGTATAATTAAGCAAGGAATTCATTATTATTGGGGGTCTTCAAGCTTCATTTCTTCATTCTTCTTTTCATCTTTCTTCTTTGGTTCCTTCTTTTAGATGGTTGGAAGGTTATTGCTTCAAAGGCTTCACTTGGTGCATAAGATGAGATCTTATGACCAATGCTCATCCAAATCCCCCATAACAATCATTCTAAAATCCTAATTACAAAAATACATAAAAAGGAAAAGTAAATCTAAATAACACGTGCAAAATAGTGATCAGCTAAACAAACCATATAAATCCCAAGCATGTATATTGGACTTAGCACCCCATACATGGGTAACCAAGTCCACTTGGCCTATTGGATTATGCTTAGGGGTATGAGCACCTGCATAGTAAAAGTAGTTATATTTTTATTACAACACCGCTTAAGCACAATCCCCTGTAGAAAATAATGATTAAGTTAAATCATCCTACCATTCATTCTACGCACATTCATCCTAACATCCAGACTAAAATAGAACATCTCAAAATAAAAGCAAAATATCAAGCAATGCACCGCCCTAACCTAAAGCTAGAAATGGAGACTTAGTCTAATGTGTGTGCTTTAGAAGGTTTGCGTGGTATGCTTAGCTATGGTTTTAAGCTTTGGATTTTCTAAGTGTGAAGATGTTCAACTTAGATGGGTGGTTTTATTTAAATGTTTAATTTATTTTGGTTGATTTTATTTTGTATTTTTTTTGGTTTAAATGAATCCTAGAATTTAAAGAGATTTTTATTAAGTAGAAAAGGAATTTCTTATCCAATTTTCACATGCACACATGAATATATGAAAGGCATAAGTGAGTACGATGCCATTGTTAACCAAGGGTGTAAGGTACAAGACCTACTTAGGGTTACTTAAAGCCTCACAACTTCGGGGTTGTTCAGACTAATATACCACTTTCCTTAAATACAAGCATATATACCAATGAAATGAATGGAAAAAGAAAGGATACAAAAATTTGTACTTGGTTGTTTATTTTGTTTATGCAATTTATATGTACAAGTGTAGATATCCTTCTTAAGTAATAGCATAGGAATGAGTAGAAAATGGAATTAGGCAAGTGTTAGGTTCTTTTCAAATGAACTAAACACCTTACCAATTCCTACTCAAAACTATACTAAAAGAGGGGAGAAGGAAAACTACACTAAGCACATCCTTATATTTTACTCACATGCAAGCTTATAAATAAAATATAAGTAACATACTTTCAATTTTGGTAATAGATTCATATATTTTTAAAAATAATTTGGATTTAATAGTGATAATAGCCATTCATATTTTTTACTTTTAGCCAAAACATATAATTTGACATAAAGAAAATATTTCATTTTGATGTTTGAAAGTAATGAATGCATGAAATTCATACAACATACACATTTATCATGCTAAGAAGGAACTAAAATGATGAAAGTGTGTAAACACATTCACCCTAATTAATTCTTAAAGATAATCTTATGAAAGAAGAAAGCTAAAAGCAAAGCAAATTATTTTTAAAGAAGGTTTGGTTTTGTTTAGAGTTTGGTTTAATTTGAAAAATGTGAGGTGAGTTTATTGTTCTTAACCTATTCCCACATGCGTATGATATTTAAGTTTAATTTTTAGATGATTAGATCCATTTTATATTTTCATTAGGTTAAGGTATGAATTAAGTGTATGAATTACCCTTTACCTATACCACCTTAGAATATTTAATCAAATAATTATGAGCCAGTAAGATGACATAAAACCTCACAAGAAATTTAAATTTGCAATGCACCTAGGAAGAAAGAGGCCTAATGCAATTTGGCTCATGATTAATGATTAATTAAACTAAGGGGTTTAAGTTAAGTAATTTCATAACCCCTCTCACACATGTGAGTTGGATTTTGATTTCTTCAATGTACTTCAGCTCTTAAACACTAAGCATCTATCCAAGATAGATTAATTAAGTTCTAGAAGGTTTTAGAATTTTATGAAATTAATTAAGGGGGTAATTAGTGAATTTCCCTTAATTAAAGGTGGTTTAAGGAAGAAAAGGGGGTTTAGGGAATATCTTAAAGGAAGTACCCCAAAAGTATTCTCCAAACCTTACACTCACTTAATCAAAATTTAATTGACTCAATCAAAGGGTTAAACCACTAATTATGCCCTTAATTAAGCTTAATTATATTAAGAGAGTAATTAAGGAATGAACTAGAAATTTTCCTAATTAAGCTATCAATAAATCCCAAGAAAATTAGAGGAGGCAGGGGTCATCCCACTAATTAAGCACAAAAAGTTTGGAATTAATCAGTGGATAATAAAGGATAATTATCAAATTAACATTCCCAATAAAACCCAAATTCACAGAATAGAAATATTAAAAATCAATTAAAATTAATTTTAAAATATTCTATGTTCAATTATCTTTTATATGCAATTTATTTCATGTTTTTTTTGATATTTCTAAGCTTAGATATGAAATTTAGATGATTTGGTAATTAATTAGAAATTAAATAATAACTAATTATATTATTAATCTCATCAGCACCACGTGTGCCGCTGACGCAGCATGCGCTTTACACGTGGTGCGATGGGATTGGGTACTTATCTCATCACATCATAGCACCACGTGGCAGCGACGCTACGTGCTTTCTCCTCAGCCGTTCGATCAAGGATCGAATGATTGAGATTAAAATTGCGGATCTGAGAGAGGAAATTATGTATGCTACACGTTCTAATCTCTATCTTCTATCCAAAATGTGCAGATGGATGGCTAGAGATTCATCCCTACTGTTCTCTATGGGCCATGGAGACTGTCCATGTTTGAGGCCATGATTTGAGCTCGATTGAGCTCGGATTGGAATGAAAAAAAACCCACACCATCTAAGCATGAGTACAAGAATATCTAATGGATAGATCAACCTAAGATTAAATTTTCTTTCCCAAAGCTTCACACCACATTGAATTTAAGCTCAGAATAATGGATAACCTCAACGGAGGTGATCACCAGTGCTCGATTCCCTTGGAGAAGCTTCATCTTATTGATACGAAGCTTTGCTGAAGTTTGGAGGCTTTGAAATTGAGTGGATGCTTCTATGGGTCAACTCCTCCTTGCTTTGAGCTCGGCCTTGGTCGAATTGGATCCTCCCTTGCCTTTGGATCTTGGGCAAGTTTGACTTGGTCATTTGATGTAGCTCGAAGAAGGAATTGGGTTGATGTTAAGTGTGGAGTAAATTTAAATTTTAGTGGATCTCCCCTATTTTCAAGTGATAAAAATTGAGAAAATCAAGTTTCAAACACTCTCTAGGAAGCTTGGGAAGACTCTCTAAGGCTTGCTTTGAGTTCTTATGCTTCAATCGACTAAGGGAGTGAAGATTGAATTGAATTAGGGGGATAATATCTCCCCCTTGAAGGATCAAATGACACAAGACTCCTTGCCAATTTGATCCTATACAACTCATGTAATGAGTTAGTTAAGCTATTTTGAATTGCACGTGGTTCAATTTTGGCCAGAGAAGGAGTGGGTGAGGTGGCCTTGTGCTTGAATTGAGTGGAAGGATGATTTACATGTGGCCATTTCAATGGGAGTGGTCAGTTTGACAATTGGGCTAAGTTGGGCTAACACAAACCCATTGGGTTGGGTGCACCACACTCCCTAGTGTTCACTTGATTCACTAAGATGGTGCTAAGTGGTTATGGAGAGGATTTGACCCAATTCTAAATAGATTTGGCCAAAATTTACCCTATGTCCTAGGAGTAAAATGGTTAGTTGACCTTGATTTTAGTTTGGTATGCTTAGCATGATGAGAAAATAGGTTTGGCCAAGTTTCATTGAATTTGGAGTTGGTTTGATATGATTTGGCTCATGTTGACCCATTTAGGTCAAAATGGGTCAACTTGGGTCAAGTTGACCAAATGGTCAAATTGGGTCAAGTTGACCAAATGGTCAAATTAGGTCAAACCAAGGATTGGGTCAAGTTCATATGACCATTTGAAATTTTTTGTTGGTTTTAGTTTGATTCAATTAGGTTTAGGTTTGAATTTGGTTCATTTGATTTCATTTTGGTCAAATTAGGTTCAAGGTCAATTGGGCTAGGTTAGGTCATGTTGGCCAATTGAGGTTTTGGTCAGGTTCAATAATCATTTTAGAATTCACTTGACTGAGTGGTTCAAATCAATTTGGCTTAGATCAAGTTTTGACACATTTTGACTTTTTAGGTCAAGTTGGGTCAACTTGGGTCAAGTGGCCAATTGGGAAAGGTTAGTCTCAAATGTTGACTTGGTCAAGTTCAAACATTGATTATGAATGAACTTAGATCATTGGTTTCAATCAATTTGGCCTATGGTGGATTTTGGCTATGTTGGGTTTCATTTTGGCTATGTTGGGTTTCATTTTGGCTAAGTGTTTACTTGGTCAACCCTTAGGTTTGACTTAGTTTGACCCATTTTGAATGATTGATCATCTCATGATAATTGTTGATCATGAAGAGAGGCTTAGGTGGGCTTAATTCAATCCAATTTGGTTAGGATTAGAATTTGGCTCATAAGTGTACTTTAGATCACTTTGGGTCAAGTGAGCCTAAGTGGGTCAAATGGCTTGGTCAAAGCTTGATTTGAGTTTTATTGAACTCATATGGACTTATGGTTGAAATCTAAATCCATTTGCAAGAGGTTTGAAGTCAAATGGGTTTTGATTCATTTGATAATTTCAAGTTCAAAGGGTGATCATGAAATGGATTTTGGCTTCTATTTTGAATTGAGTTTTGGTTAAGTGATTGAAGTTTGTATTTATATTTGGATTCATGATTGTAGGATTGATTGAATCATAAAGGAAAATCAATGGTTTGGCTTGATTTGAAATTTATTTGGCTAAGTTCAAGAATTTGACTTGAAAGGCTTAGGTGGGATTTTAATTGAATTTGGGTTTGATTTTTGGAGTTGCTTTTGATTGTTTGAGTTGATATTTCATTTATATATGTGAATATAAATGAGAATATAAATGGGTTATGAGAAAATTTTATGAATTTGAATTGATTTAAAGATGATTTAGGCCAAATCCATAAGAAAAAAATTAGAGTGACTTAGGAAAGATTTGTGAATTTGGATTTGACTTTTGGGTCTAGTTTGATTGATTTAAATTTATATTTCATTTATATATGTGAATATGAATGAGAATATAAATGAGTTATGAGAAAAATTGATGAATTTGAATTGATTTAAAGATGATTTAGGCTAAGTCCTTAAGAGGGGATTAAAGGACTTAAGAATGATTGTGAATTTGAAATTTGGAATTTTGGATTTAGTTTGATTGATTTGAATTTATATTTCATTTATATATGTGAATATAAATGAGAATCTAAATGAGTTGTAAGAAAATTTTATGGGTTTGAGTTGATTTGAAGATGATTTAGGCTAAGTCTTTGAGAGGGAATTAAGGACTTAGGAAATATTTGGAATTTGGAATTTCAACTTGGAATTTGATTTTATTGATTTGAATCTATATTTCATTTATATATGTGAATGTAAATGAAAATATAAATGGGTCATGGGAAAAATTCATGAATTTGAATTGATTTGAAGATGATTTAGGCTAAGTCCATGAAGGGAAATCAAATGACTTTTGCAAGATTTGGAATTTGGAATTTGAATTTTGGATTTCGATCATGGATTTCAATCATGGGTTTCGATCGTGCGGCATTAATTTTTGTTTGGAGAAAATCAATTAGGCTGGATTTGATTTAGGTTTGATGTTGATTTGATTTGGAGTTTGACTTGAAGGAAGGAAGTGAGGAATGTGGTTCAAGCTATAGGGAAAACAAATTTTCCTAACGCTCTTAAAGCATGACTTATTTCTATGGCTAATCCTTTTGAGTCTCTAGGGCTAGGTTGAGTGTCCACCTAATCACTAGATGTGTCTTAAGGCTAAGGATCTCTTAAAGTCTAAGAGCAGTCCTATGTCTAAGATAAAGGAGTTGAGAGCTCATTCTAAAAATGAGGTCAACAGTCTACTACGCTTTCTCCCTAGCACAACCGTTGTACAGCGTAAGGTAACCTCTTAGGTCGATAGTTCTACCATGTGGCCAATGGACTACTCCTTTGGACTGGTAAATCTGAGAGAGGCCTAGGTAGGCATTGCCCCTTCTCAGTACGATCCATCATAAAGCAACAAGGTTCATCTTAAAATGCAAAATTTAAATAAATAATCAACTGATTTCTCCCAAGTGAGACATCAATCATCTCGACTTCCCCAGTGGTGTTAATCGAACCCAATTAAAACTTGCATTCCCAGTGAGTGCACTCTCAAAAAAAATCCAAACCCTCCTTATCTCAAGTGGATAAACTGAACTTGCTTTCCTAGTGGAAGGTTCATGCATCTATCCGTGGTGGGTTATACATCCTAATCCCTAGCAGATACTCTACCCAAATCATACCTTGCATCCAAATCCAACTTCTTATTCCTAGTGGATAACTTGAACCTGCTTCTTTAGGGAAAGGTTCATATGCCTAATCCCTTGGCAGATCCCTTCTTCCTCCCTTATACCCTTGGCATGAGTGGAGTTGCATTGCACTAAGATCTTGATTCCTTTTGCACCTTGAGTTTAGGAGTAGATTGTTTCTATTAGTGCTTGTGATCCTTTAGACGTTGTTGATCATTTTAATCAACACCAATACATGAGGTGTGCCTTGTCAGTCACACCATACCTATTGAGCGCCCTTTATTGATCTCATTTTTGGAGTGAGTTCTCAACTTCCTCATCATAGGTCTAGAACTCTTATAGACATTAAGAATTCCTAGTCTTAAGACACTTCTAGTGATTAGGTGAACACTTAATCTAATCTTAGAGACTTAGAAGAGTTAGCCATAGGGATAGGTTGTGCCATTGAGATTTAAGAGAGACTTTCCTACCCTATAGCCCAAACCCAATCCTTGCTTCCTTATTTCAAACCAAATTGCCCAAACCCAATCCTTGCTTCCTTATTTCAAACCAAATCTCAATTTCAAATTCAAATCAAAAAATCAAATCCAACTATCCAATGACTGAAATCCATCACCAAATTCAAACTTCAAATTCCTCCCTAGGCCCTTTGATTTTATCTTATGGAATTAGCCTTAACCAAATTCAATTCAACCCCAATACAATTGATTTTTCTCAATTATCAACTTCAATCTCAAATCAAATTTTAAATCATAAATCAATTCCAAAATTTTAAATTGATTGAAACCTATGAGTAACTCCAAATACCAAATCAAAACCCAAGTAATCAAATTTGCTTAATCAAATTTGCTTCCAAATCACTCCAAACTCAAGTAATTTTCTCATGACCCATTTATATCTTCATTTATATTCACAAATATAAATAAAATATAAATTCAAATGAATAAAAATAAACTCAAATCAAAGCAAATTCCTAATTTTAACCCTTTTAGCTAAACTTTTGAACTTGGCTAAATGAAACCCAAATCAACTCAAAACATGGATTTCTTTATAAGTCAATCATTACTTCAATCATGGATCCAAATATAAACATAAACCTCCATTATCAAACCAAAAATAAGTCAACCCAAATCAAGCCCAAGTTAACGCTTATGACTTGAAATTGTTGTTGACCTGATTTTTGGAAGAGGTCATTGTTGCAATGAAAAGATCTCAAGTTCAAATAAGGATTTCCTAATTCACTATTCAAGTAACTATGCTTAGTAACTTAGGAAATGCATTTTGAGCTAAATCCAATATACTTGGTTTGATGAAAAATTAAGTAAAATATCTGACATAAATTAAATCAAGTAAATCAATGAAAATTAAATGAAAATTCAAAGTCAAACCTAATGTCAACTCTAATTAACCTAGGATTGACTTAAGTGGGCCCACTTGGTCAAAAAGTTAATCCACCAAAATTAGACTAAATTAAATCACCAAAAATATTTTAAATTATCAAATGAATATGTGTGATCACAATGACAAGGAAATTTGAGTTCATGGATGCCGTAAGTTTAATTGCTTAAATCAAAATAACCTAAATAAGCTATATTGAACTCAAACCCAAGAAAAATCAAAATAAATCTAAATTGACTATCCTAAATCATATGGGGATGGTGATGGGACATAACCCAATTTCCTATTGGGTGTAATTGGGTTCAATTGGCCATTTGACCCATAAGAAATTATGCTTAATTCACTTAACCCAATTTGGGTTAAGAGAGTTAAGCAAGAAAAAATAAATAAGGAAATTTCAAACCACTTCCAACCAAATCACATAGGATGGGGGTGAGACTTCCTTAAACCTTTCTAATGAAGGTTTACATGCCTAATCAAGCCATTTAAACTTTTCTTGCATTATTGCATAAAATCCAAATGGAGAGAAAAAATTGCAAGCAAAGTAAATGAAGAAGCCAAATTCCTTCTTCCTTCTTCCCTCCTCTTCACCTTGGATAGGAGTGGGATAGAAAAGGAGGGCATTAGCTAACTTCCAAGGGCCTCCATCATCACCGACCAAGGAATAGACAAGGAGGAGCAATATAACTCTCGGTCATATAGGAAAACACAAACATACACTTCCCCAAGGAGATTTGAACTTTCACACACCTTCACTCATCAAAATTGAAGCTAAAAGAAATTCCCCCTCCAAGTGTCCTTAACCACTACAAACCATCAAAGCCAAAAAAAGAGCATTCAAGGGTTGGTCTAGGGATCAAACTACAAAGAATTGGCTCAATTCCTCTGGCCCAAAGCTTTCTCCTGAAGAAACGAAGTTATTGGATTTGATTTCAACCTTTGAAACTCCCTAAATCAAGGTACGCCATTGTTGACCTCCCTTTTCTTCTCTAAGCTTTCGACCTTGGTCATTTTCATATAAAGCTTGATCACAAGTGAGATTAAGCCATATGGATTAAAAGAAGAGCTTTCAATGATCATGTGGCAATTGAAATCAAGTGATTTCATTGCCTATATGAAACGTTATTAGAAAAACACCTTGGACAGTCCTCGACTCCTGCAGAAGTTGGGTGAGATGAAATAAGGACTGTCCATTTCTTTTAAAAGAAATGAACGGTCCAGATCTAGGTGCACTGCTGATTAAAGTACCTTAAGGAACCGTGAGAGTAACCTAGACCGTTCGATCTTTGATTGGATGGCTCGTAGGAGATCCTGCATTTTGATCTGTGATGACGCGGATGTCAGGTGGCTCCACGTGGACCAACCCACACGTGCCATGCCATGGGACGTTGTACACAGTGCGTACCAGACGATCTCGATGGGGCGCCACTTAAAACCGTTAAAATTTGTTATTTAACAGATTACATAATTAAGAAAAATAAAAAAAAAATTCAAAAAGTCATACAAAATCAAATATAAATAAAAAATTACAATAAAATTTCTATGGATTCATCTTGATGAGAGGAATCCATAGAAATTAAAATCCCTAATTTTTACTGGGTATTTTAACCTTAATTTAGGTTTAATTGAAAAAAATTAAACCCTAATTACTCTCAAATTAATAATCCAATTAATTTGAAACTTTGGAGAAATGAAATTAAGCATAAAAGACACCTTAGATAAATTTTTGGGGATTTAGTTCTTTGAATTCAAAGGAAATTTAAATTTCACATGCTTAAGCAATAAATTAATTAAATTAATTAATCCTGAATGAAATAATTAGGGAATTTTAATCTAACAACCTTAAATCTCTCTAATAAACTTTAGTGAATAGTAAAATATCACTTAGACAAAATTAAACCTATCTGAACCTAAAAATCATTAAATTGACCTAATTAAATAATTCAATGAATTGAATAATTCAATTAAATAACCTAAATTTAATTAAATCATAATAAATCAACTAGTTAACAAAAAATTATGAATAAACCTCATTGGAAAGGCATTTCAGTGAAGAATAAGTGAAAAAGAAAATCCCTTAATGAATTTGCTTAATTTAGGTTTTAATGAAATAATTAAAACCTTAATTACACCCTAATTACATATCTAATCAAGCTAAAATTTTAGGGGTATAAAATTGGCATATAACCCTACTTGCCAGAAATATTTCAAGTCTAATTGATCTCTGGATTAGAAGTTATTAAATTTCCAAAAACTTAGGTCATTGTTAATCAAATATTAGGTTAAGGAAATTAATTAATCCATTAAATTAAATGATAGTTCAAATTAATTTCAACCAAACATCAAAAAATTATTAAGGAACTTCTCTAAATTTCTTAAGTCAATTAAAGTGATCAAATTCAATCTTAGGTTAATTAAGTAAAATCTTAGGTTAATAAAATTATTAATTAACTTAAACCTTATCTTTGAATTAATAAAATTTAATAAAACCACTCATCTCTGATGAATTTAAAGAATGAATCTAAAACTTTGGTTAATTAAATCAGATCAAATAATTAACTCAAGTGCTTTAGGTTAAGCATAATCCATGAACAAACCTAAGGTACTAATTCATATTAATGGACTTAAACCTTAAGCTTACAAATCTATAATTTAATAACTTAAGTTAAATTGAATAAAATCAATTCCGTTAAATTAACATTAGCCAAATCAAATGAAATGAATTGAAACATATTAAAAGAACAAATTAAATGAACCAAATCGAACTTAATCCAAACATAACATAAAAAAGAGCAATTAAGATACTTAAGGATCTTAGTTATACTTTTGGAAATTTCATTAGGAATTAGGATATTGAATGAAAGAGCTCCATACAAAAATGGAATCATTCCATTCTTCATTCTTGAAAACCTATATAGCTTTAACCAAAGAAAATGAACATAAAAATGAGAATTAAATCACTAAACCATTTGAACTAAAACCACCCAAAGGTAAAATATTAAACAAATTCAAACTTCAAACTTAAACTTGAACTTAAAGGAGCCTAGCAAAGCCTTACTACACAAACACCACTTCTACACACACTAGATTACTTAGGTCACATATTCTAGATCCAAGTTAGATCATTCTATGATTTTTTTTAAACTCCAGTGATATGTTGTGCTGTGCTTCACATGTCTGTGTGGTGTATTGATTTAGATTAGATTCCTAGGCTTATTTGCTCATTAGACTGGATGTTAGGACGTTCTTTCTAGAATTAACACTTTTTTTACAGGGGACTGTGTTAAAGGGATTTCTATAATAAATAAATCATAAAATTATTGTTTGCTTGTAGGAGCTAAAAATCCCTTAACATAATCCATAGGATAGGTGGGCTTGGCAAGCAACTAATGCTAAGCCCGTATATTTGTGAAATATAAATTGCTTTATGTGCTGTGTGTATTTCCTAACATCTATTTTGCAGGGCTTAGGATCTCTTGTTAACTTTTAAAATGTCAATTTGAGCTTAGAATTAGGTTAAAATCTATAGGGTCTAGGATTAGCAAGAGCTGACCCAACCAGGAGATGGTGCGATGGTCCCTTATGGAGCCCGATGGATGTCATTGAAGAAGGAGACTTTCCTGGAAAAAAGACCCATAGATCTAAACTTATAATTTTAGGCCGGGTTGTATAAGGACAGAACTCAACTGCCCATTTTCTTTCTTCTGGAGTGTACAGTAGTACCCGGTTGCATTGGCATTTTTCTTATATAATTTAATTTAGCTTGATTTATTTTAGGTGCACAATAGAAACATCATGATTTTTCTAGGTTTTTTTTTTGTGTGCTGTGTTTGTATTATGATGAATGCCTAAACGTAGGCTCATAGGATAAGCTAAATTTTCTACCAAACTAAATCAATCAAAATATAAAAATAAATATAACTCATAATCTTCATATGAAAGCCTAGGTATTAAAGCAAGATAAAATATGAAGCAACCCCTTAGTTGGATGTTTTAACATCATGCATAAATCATATTATTTCACTCTTGATTAATGAAAGACTTCCATCCTTGTCAGAGAACTTGGGCTTGACCTTTGAGAGCCTATAATGAAAGTACACCTTCTTCTATTCTGATTTGGTCCATATCCTTTTTCTAATTGCATGCATTAGGCATAAATTGTATTCCCATGGCCTAAATGAATCCCTAGTCAAACTTTTTTAAAATCTAAAAAATATGCATTAGTTAGATGCATCTTCATACCCTACATGATCTTAGGGATCAAGGAGTGAGTCTAGGTTCAGAGATTCCTTTCCTAAGAATACAACAACCCAACCATCTTGCATTCATATGACTTAGTCTCATGGTTTTAAAATGTGCATAGGTGATGTTAGCTGGCAGCCTTCTCTAAGCTGGTTGTAAGTCTAGAAGAGTCAAGGATAGGTTAGTTTCCTTAAGTGAGGAGGATGGCTAATGATTCCTAAGAATAAAACTAGATCAAACATCTGACATGTTTCAGAAGCACATGTAGATTAGGTTTTAAAGCATCCTTTTAGGCATTTCTACAATCTTGTGCTGCTAGAATCTAAGCCCTAGATTTCTAAGAACATGACAATTCAAAATCTAAAATTAAAATCCCAAATTTGAAGCCCAATCATAGGATAGTTGAAATGTCTACTGGGTATCTCAGTATCAATAGACATTTCCTACTCTTTCCCACTCTTGAAAATAACTCTTTCCAATTTGAACTTCTCCTAATTGAATTTCCAAAAATCAATCCTTTGAAAGCTATCTTAGTAGTCTTTAGGGATAACCACTTATTTCTTTAATCGAGAGTATTCTTAAGAAGAGACCCTTCCTAAGATGTAATTAACTATAGAGGCTTGTCTTTAGAGGGAACCATGATCCAAGGATAAAATAAACCCTATTATACTTTTTTATGTAGTTCAGGGGAAAATACTCTGGTACACGAAAGACCCATTAGCATTAGGAGTCTTTTATTGAAATGATCTAATCCATTACTGGAGAGCATGTTTATCTTTCATGATAATATGTTTATTCTTTAATGTCGTATTTGGTCATCTAAATAAAATATTCCTAAACTCTATGTGGTGTCATTTCTTCTCTCTATTCCAGAGAAAACACCAACATATTTTATAGCGACGCCACTGGGGACTAGTTCCTCTCTCCATCTTTAGAAATAGATGATTATTTCTATATATCGATAGTGTCATAGTGTGAATCACTGGTCATGACTGCCTTTCTTTCCATTGGATACTTCTCCATTTCATCCTTGGTTGAAATTATCCAACATTTAGAAGTAAAATTTGAAAAGAAATAAAGAGAGAGAGAGAGAGAATCTTGACCATATTATTGGCTAAAATATTCCTGATAGGTCAAAAACCTATTTTGACCATATTCTAGTTATTTTACATTTTTTATAAAATTAATTTTTGTTTCTAAAGATATAAAAATGGTTGGCCAGTTGATCTTTGCTGTCACTTCTAGCATTATCTTTTCTATTGATAGTAGCCGCTTACCTGATGGCTCCATCATCAAATTTGAGGCCGAATTTGAAAATCTCAACATTACTGCCAATGGAGTGACTTTTGCTCATGTTGCTGAGGCAACACTAAAAAATAAGCAACCTATTATGGAATTTTCTAGTGTTTCTTCTCCTGATCCTGTTGAGGATATGATGCTTATTAGCCAGACTGTTGAAAGGGTCTAGCAGGGACCTGTTCAAAAGAAATCAAAGCTGCCCACTTTAGAGGCATTTTTTTTTCTCTAGTTTCCTTTAACACCTTTGAAGTAGGTTCCACCTCTAGAACATCTAAAATGACCAAAAGTCAGAAGAAAAATAGAGGGAGGATAGCTCTTAGGTAGAGGAAGCAGAGAGATATGCTAGAGATGGAGCTAGTTATGGAGAGGGATGGATATACTCTTCTTGACACATCCATAATCTTAAGTGGAAGTAGATTCTACCCTTTGTTTGCTGCCCTAGAGGAGGAGGACATGATGAGGATTGCTAGTTGTCCACCCCGTCCTTTCATCCATCCTGAAAAGAGAAGCTTTAAGCAAGCAAATAGGGAATCCCAGGGTCAACTTCACCACACCTAGGATTCCCAGATCTTCTTCCTACACTAAAGAAGATGTACTGAGAGCCGTGAAGCATCAGGCTTCTCAAAATCTAGCTAGAGAACTATCAAGAAGACCTGCCACCTTCCATCATCAAAGGGAAGGGAGGGCGGTCATGTCTGATAGGAGGAAACCTTACCTTGCACATAGTATAGTGATATTCTCATTCTGTACACTCACTTATATGGAATAGAGATCAATCTACTAGGTTAGAAAATGATAGGACTTTTCCTAAGAAAAAGAATAAAAGGGTTTATATTAGGAAAGTCCCTTCTACTTCTGAGCATAGGATTCCTTCACCACCCTTACCTTCTTCACTTTTAGAGAGATCTTTTGTTAGTCCCAGTTTAGATGTGCCTCTATTTTCATCACCAAGGCCTCAGGCTGAGGTACATTCATTAGATGTTCCCAATAAAGGAATGTATTCTTCTCATCCATCTCCTAATGTCAGGGATATTACTGATGACAGGAACTTAGGCCTAGGAACCTTCCTCGAGAGTATCCCTACATCTCAGGGGAATGTGAATGAATCATCTTAATTAAGGCCAATGTAAATTGGTGAACCAACGAATGACATCTTAGAGAGTAATGGTATTTGACTCTTTTTATCCAAAGAGTAGATGAAAAACATTATTAAAGAAGATGAAGAAAAAGAAAAAATGAAACAAGTTTTGAATATTTTGATCATGAGCAAGATGACCTGTTGGATGATGATTTAGGGTTGCCAGTAGCACATATCTATATGGTTGACACTAGATCATTTAAAAAGGACCAGGAAGAGATAGAAGAAGTCCTTACTTTAGCTTCAACTCAATAGTTTATCCTTCAGCTTCAAAAGAAGGATGAGTATATTGATTATGAGTAAGAAAATGGAAGAGATGATTGCTACCATGTAATCACTCCAAAGTTTGATTCCATCTCCTTCTCTCAGTTGAGCCTTTAGATTCACTTCATCCTACCGATGATTTGAGGTCCATTTTGGAAGAGAGTTGGCAGGAATCAAAACCTACACTTGTAGTACCTTCCAGGACTGAACTAAAGATGTTGGAAGAACAACAAGTGAAAGAAGAATTAACATAAACACGCGACTCCAAAGGGTAGGCCATACCATGGGGAGTTTAATTCCATTCCTTATCCAAAAGGGTTTATGTCACCATCTTTCAAAGTATTTGATGGGATCAGAAATCCTAAGAAGCATTTGGCTCACTTCCGCATAAGTCTTTGTAATCTAGAGGAGCGATGCTCTCTTATTATTTAGACAGTTAGTTAGCGACTTGTGAGTTGCTTTCAACCGGTATGTTGATTTACCAAATGATTCAATGCACTTTCACCAAATTAGAAGAGATGTTTGTGAAGAGATTCGAAGTGTTCATCATCATGTTACCAAGAGACCTAGTGAATGAAGCTTGGAGAGTCTCTGGTAGATTATATCTTTAGATGGAGTATCCTCAACTTAAAATGCGAGCCTCAGTTATAAGAGCAACATGCTATAGAGATCCTCCTCAGGAACATACATGGCCCTATAGCCTTCCTACTCAAAGGCTTTACAATCAAAACCTTGAAAAGCTTAGAATAAAGCCTTTGGTTTACAAGTGGAAGCTTCTAGGATGTCATTCTTAAAAGACCAATCTTAGTTATCTAAGCTTAGGAAGCCTTTAGAAAAAGTGCAGACAATGTCTCTACAGTGGATAGAGGGAAAACTCCTATGCAAGTTCAACCAAAGCGAGCTTCATCTTATGAACCACTGCAATAGCAGAAGACATCATTCCTTAGAAATTTTCCAACTAGCTCTTTCTCAAAAGGATGAGACTTATTCCTTTAAGAAAGAGGCGTGAGAAAATTTTCAAAATTTATTGCAGAAGCCAGACTTCAAACTTAAGAACTGGCTTGAAAGAAATTTTAAGTTGGGATTGGTGACTATTCCAAAGGAGTACCTTGTGGACCCTGGACAAGGGTCCATTAAAGTTATAACAGGTAGTTCTTCTTCCAGTTCTTCATTTCAAAATGAATGGGATATAGCTTTATCCCGTTCTATAAAGAAACATATGATGAAAAATTTAAAACTTGCCATTTAGAATCAGAGTCAGACCCCGGAGGTGATCACTTAGGTTGATCCACTGGAGTCTAGAGTATGAGTTCCACCTCAGCCCAGTTCAGCATTTTTAGCTACACATAAGATCAAAAAGTGTGGTGAGGGAGGGACATTTGTATTTAGTGATAGAACTCTATATGATAAAGATGGAAAGGCGATATAAGCCTTAATCTTCACATACTTATTTCAAAAGAAAGAACAAAAGTTTGTCTCGATGTCATTTCTTACATTCATGCTATTTCGATGAAAATGAGAATGAAAAATCTTGAAAAATTAAATATAAAAAATAAGAATCTCATGATGTTTTACATGATTGGTCTACATAGAAGATTTGCATGGTGACCCACATATCATTGATATAGAAGTGTCGAACTGATTATTCAAAAAGGATGGTCAAAATGAGAAACAGTTGATTCAAACCTTGAGATATTGTGAAATAAATCTTAGTAGTGAGAGACTTACTCATTTACCTCCTACTCCTCAAGAAAAAGGGAATCAATTCATGGATGAAAACACAAGTTTAGATTCCTTACTTAAAGAAATACAAATAAAGGTTCCCAAAGTAGATTATAATGTTCTAGCATCTTAGGATGCTCTGCTAGATTAAGCATTTATGATGCTCTCATTCTTTCAAGAGAAATGAGATAGAGTCATTTAGCATTACTTGATCTATAGGTATGCTCACTACTAGGTATTTCCTCAGAATAGGCATGTTACTTTAAGGAAATCCTAGGGGTTAGTTTCTCCGATGATGATCTACTTTGGGAACTAGTGACCATAATCGTCCTCTCTATATTACTATAAAAATTGAAAATACAAGATTGTCAAGAGTTCTAGTATATCTTGGCACATTTGTTAACATCATGAACTATAGAACATTAGCATTCTTAAAAATTGATAGTAGAAGACTTAGTTTTGATAAGATGTTGTTAAGGGGTTTTAACAAAATAAGTGAAAATGCTTTAGGTTCAATCACTCTATTTTTAGAAATAGAAGGATTAAAAACTGAAGCAAAATTTCACATTTTAAATTCAGAAACATCCTTTAATGCTCTCTAAGTCTTGGATCCATGAGTATAAAACGGTTCCATCTTCACTCCACCAGTGTATTAAGTACACTAGGGATGGAGTGGAATATGTGATAAAAGGAGATATACAACCATTCTCTATTGATGAGAATGAGTTCTATGAAGATGCTGTTTACTACATGCCTTAGAAACCTAAATTTGATTCTATGAAATCCATCATTGTTGAAGCACAAAGTACAATAATCAAGAAAGATGAAAAGAAAGAAAAGGAGGAAAAAGAAAAAGAAAAAAATAACCTCCAATAATTCATATTGATTTGGAATCCAGCTCAGATGAAGAATCCCATCGTAGAAATGCCTCAATAAAGTTTGAGATTTCCTTAGAATCAGATACCGATGAGGAAGAAATCAAAACATTAAAGGAAGAGTCAGCTATCCACATGAGAAATTGAAAAATTATGTGGATACTTTAACTTTGACTCCTCTAAATCAAAATAAAATATCTCAATTAGAGGTCAAAGTAGCCCCTAACTTATCAGGAGAAGTACGAAGGCTAGAAAAATTTTATTCTGTACCCAACCCTTCAAGCTCAGAAGGAGATGTAAAGGTTGAAGAACCATCTTTCATTGAAATAATAGAACTTCCTTTTGATTAATATTCGACTTGTGTAAAGAATTTTGTGAAACATGGTTTTACCATAAATGTTTGGCCCAAAGATAAAGCCCAATGCATGAACCCTAAACAAAGCCCATCTAAACCTCAATCATGATCAAATCATCATGGGGTGATCAACCACCTTGAATTGGGTCAAACCAAGTCAAACTAAACCTTTGACCAAGTCAACACTTAGCCCAAATGAAACTCAAACTAGCCAAAATCTATTATATGCTAAATTAATTGAAACCATTGACCCAAACCCGTTCATAATAAATGATTGAACATGATAGAGTCATCAATTGAGCCAAACCAAGTCAAATTGGCCACTTGACCTAGGTTGACCCAAATTGCCCTAAAAGGCCAAAATGAGTCAAATCATGATTTAATCTAAATTGATTTAATGACTCAAGTTCATTCCAAATTACTTGTTGAACTTGACCAAAGCCATGATTGAGCCCAAGTTGACCAATTAGTCAACTTGACCCAACCTAGTCCAATTGACCTAAAATGTCTAATTGACCAAAATTCAAATTAATTCCAAATTAAACCAAACCAAAGCATATAATCATTTTTAATTAACTAATTGAACTTGACTTAACACCTAACCTAACCTAATTTGGTCAAATTGGTCAAATTGGTCAACTTGACCAATTTGACCCTTTTGAATCCAAATGAGTCAAATTCAAACCTAGTCCAAAAAATCTAATTTAATTGAACCAAAACATCCCAAATCATCATATGAACCTAACCTAACCTTTAGTTTGACCCAATTTGACCCATTGGTCAACCCAACCCAACCTAACCCAAATGAACCCATTTTGACTGAATGAAGCCAAATCCCTCCAAACCAGCTTATGAGAACTTAGGGCTTAGTCAAACCTCACCTAAGCATTCCCTACGCAACTCCAAAATTAGCCTAAAAGCTAGGTGGACACCAGCAAGGGAGTTAGCCATCAAACCATGGGATTTGAACCTTAAACCCAATGGATCCAGGCTCAAGTCAACTTACCCATCCTCGTAGAAGCTCCTTTACACTACATGGAACCTTCCCTTAACCCACCTAGTGCACCTAACCCACTCTAGGTTAGCTAAGAACCTTCAGTAGGTGAGTTGACTCACCTCCAAGCCAAACCGAGCACCCCATGGACAAAGGAAGAAGAAGCTTTGCACATCAGCCCTTGAGACTCCTCCCATGACTCCCCCCATCCCTAGTGTGCAGCCTAACTTTGATGGAGACAACTCCGATAGCTGGACCATGGTGAGCCAGGGCAAAGCATGCAAATAATCTCGTCTATCAATGATGATAAATTGAGGGGTATACCCCATCAATTGGAAGCCAATTTCACACACAATTAGCTCGTGTGAGTCCCTAAGCACATTCTAAACTCCCTCTAAGAAATTCCAATGATCTCCAAGACCTCTCCATTCGACCATTGCCATTCCTATGTGTAAGCCAAAATAGGACACCCTTCCCTCAAGCAATACTCCCTCTTCATTAAACCAAATCCAAATTGCTTTCTCCTACACCATCCTTAGACCCAATCGAAACCAAACCATTTCCAAGCCTTCCAAAGCACGGGAGGTGGGACTTTGATCAAAGCTGAGTCATGCACATGCATGGATAGGTCAACCGAGCACCCTAGGACAAATTGATCTTGAACTTCTTCAACAGAGCCTCGTCTCAACTAAGAAAAACTACCTTCGACGCTGCACCATTGGACATTAGCTCCGATGAGATAATTCTTCAAAACTATAGCTCTAGGTCTTTGTGTGTTGCTCTTTTGTGAAAGGAATCTCCATGTCGAGGGATTTTAGCTGTTGGATGTGATTGTGAGCTCCCTTAGATGGTGTAGGATCCATTTGATCCTAATCCGAGCTCGGGTGAGCTTGAATTAGATGGAGAAAGATGGATGGTGCTCATCTTTCATTGCTCATGAATGGGATAGATAATGAGCCATCCATCTCGCATGATCAAGATGAATGTCTCTGATCAAATCCTGTGGTAGATGCTTTGATTTCCCACTTAACCCGTGGATTAAATTTGGCCGTCAGATGTTAGATCAGATGGCCCATAGAAAGCGTCACCATAGAGTTAGAGCATGGATGTGACTACTTAAATAACTAATCTCATTGCGCTACATGGAAAGCACACCGCATCTGCAGCCACGTGGCCTGATGGGATTAAGGGTTTGATTAGGGTTAACTAATTAGTTTTTAAAAATTTCAAAAATCATAACTAATTGTAGGAAAATACAAAAAAAAAAACTTAGGCTCATTTTGATGATATTTTAGAGAAAAATCTAGGAAAATTATAATTAGTTGATTTTGAAGAGTGATTTTGGCTTAATTAAGATTTTATGAAAAATCTAATTAGCTTAATTACACCTTAATTAAGCAGTCAATTAATCTCAAATTTTTTGTGGATGTTTATGGGGATGACTTCTACCTCCCCTATTATTTGGGATTTTATTGATTTCTTAATTAGGGAAATCATTTGAGTAAGCCCTAGTTACTCTTTTAATGCAATTAATCATAATATGAGATGACAGTAACTTGATTAATCATTTGAGCATAATTATCCCCGTTAAACAGTAAGACCACTTAGGGAATGTGATTGGGGATATTTTTCCTAATTTATTTCCTAAGTCTTCTTTATCTTAAAAAAAATAAAATTAATTAATGGGTTAATGGAATGATTAATTGATTAATTAAGTGATTAAATCTTAAAAATAAGCAAATCAAAATCTAATTGAATGTCTAAATAATTTAGGGATTAGGATTGAGGTCTTGATCCTGATCCTTTCCCCTAAGTTAATCTCATCATTCAAATTAAAACATAATGAAAACATTTAATCTATTCATTAAAAGCCAAATGAAATTAAAAATAAAAATTAATTCATCTAACCTAAGCAACCTTTAATTGATCTTGGGTAGCTCCTACGGTGTTCAATAACCCAAGGTGAGAGATAATGAAATTATGATTGGCTCACATGTGTGAGAAAATCATAAGAGTAATAAGTGAGATCCCTTAAGCTTAATTAACTATTAATCATATGCCAATTGCATTAGGCCCCTTTCATTTCTTAGGAGCATTGCAAATTTACTTTTCATGTGGTTGCATATTATATTGGCTTATTATTAATTAGTTAATTAACTTAAGGCTGATATAGGTAAGGGATAATTAATTCATTTAATTTATACCACTTTAAAATAAACTTAAATATTTCTCTTTAAATCAAACTAATTCACACAAGGGAAATCGGTTAGGATTAGGAAACCCTTCCATATTTCTTAACTCAAATCAAATTCAAAGACAAAATTGTCCTTAAAGAATTTTGATTCATTTTAAATAATGTTATTTGATATGATTGTCCTTAGGAATTAATTGGGGTGAATGAAATCATGTGTTTACATTCCTTTATTTCATTCCAATCATGCTAAATATTATTTGCCATATGAAATCATGCATTCATTTCTTTTAAAACTTAATTAAATAAAATATTTCCTTTTATGTAAAATTACATGTGTTGGCTAAAATTAAGAATATGAGTTGCTATTATAACTATTAAACCAAAAAACTATTTTCAAAACCTATATATCAATTATTACAAATGAAGTAATGCTTATTACAAATACTTATAATGTGATGATAGTATAAGATGTGTGATATGAAGCTCTTTCCTTCTCTAACATGGATTCACATAGAATTTGCAAGTGCATAGTTCATTTGAAAAGAGCACAATAGTTTCCTATGTCTATTCTTATGCATCTCTATGTTAACACTTAGGAAGGGTTTTCATATTACACATCATACAACCAAATTAAACACAATTTCTTGCATGATTCCTTATCGATTTGGTTTATTTTATACATTCATATGTATTTAAGAAAAGTGGTATATTAGTTTAGACATTCTGGGATTGCGAGGCTTTAAGTAGACCTAAGTAGGTCATGTACCTTACGCCCTTGGTGTAGAAAATAATGACACCGTACTCACTTAAAGCTCTTATTCATATGCATGTGTGATGTGGACAATGAATAAAGAATTATAAATCAAGTAAATGAAACATAACTTTTGCGTGGATTCTTCTATCCTTATAATTATTCATACTTTTACATGTTTCTAAGAAAAGTGGTATATTAGTCGACATCCATGAGGCTTTAAGTAACTAAGCGGGTCTTGTACCTTACGCCCTTAGTGTAGAAAATAATAGCACCATACTCACTTATAAATTTTTTACATGTGAATGTGTATTTAGCTAATGGTTGAAAGCCTCTTTCCTACATAACAAAGACATGCATTCATAATTCAATTAATAAATTAATATTTGAACTTCTAAACATTTCTTTGCATTCATCATCAAAGTATGCTAAGATTTGCATTACATGTATAGGTATGCTTAGGATTATTCACTTGTATGGTATACATGATGGAAAGAAATGGATAGGTGTGTGTTAGTGATAGTAATCCACCATAATTAATCCCAAGATGCCTTTCTTATTGAATAGGGCTATTTAGAATGAATCTAAACTTAGGGTTAATTAAAACACATAATAAATCATTCATTAAAGGAAATTCATTAATCAACTTTCCTTAGAAATTACTTAAGGTAGGGATAAAAGAGAGATTCTCCCTCTCTCTTTTTTTTTATAACACTTAGTTACTAAGTGTAGGCTATATAAAATAAAAGAAAAATACTAAGTAAAATCTCCAAATCAACTAAACCACTTAAAGAGAAATCAACCCTTCATAAATTAAATTCCCCACAAAGCAATCATAACTCTAAAGCCTAGTTAGGATATATCACAAAAGCTCTTCATATGAACATTAAAGGCTAGTCACTATTTCTCGCTTTATATTAGGGGAGGTGCATGGTTTGATGAATGTTTAGTTTTGTGATATATTATTTAGACTGGATGTTAGGGTGTACATGTGTAGCGTGAAGGTTAGGACGATATTAGCCTAATCATGTTTTATGGAGGGGACCATGCTTAAGGGGTTGCTATAATAATAAAAATATAAATGTTTTTTGCTGTGTAGGTTGCTTAGCCCCTAAGCATAGCCCAAGTTAGGATAGGTGGACTTGGTTACCCATGTGTGGGGTGCTAAGTCCAAATTATTCCTATAACTACTTGGGTTGTATGGTGTGTTTAGCTAACATTTGTTTGTTTTGTATGTGTAGTTAGATTTAGTTTCCTTTTTTTAATGTAACTTCACATTCAGATTAGGTTAAGTGTTATGGAGATTGAGGATGAGCTTTGGTTAGAAGACAATTTCTTATATACCAAGTGATGCATTTGGAGCAAGCTACATCCCACTCAAGCCAAAAGAAAGAAAGAATTGAAGCAAATCAAAAAATGAAAAAAATGAAAGATGAAGAGTGAAGAATGGAGGATGAATAATGAAGACCCCCCATAACACTAATCATTTCATAATTGTAATTATTCTTTCATTATACTAGGATGTATAAGAGTAGAGCTTCGCTATGTACATTTATTTTTGAGTTGCGGTGGTACCCGATCGTTTTATTCTTTTATGATAGATTTATAAAATTGTTTGATATTTTGTTTAACATGTGCATTAGAAATATCATGCCTTTAGTAGTTTCTTTATGATTGGTGATTGCTATATGGCCTGGATGCGATTAGGCTCCTATGATAAAATTAAATTTTCTAATCCATTAACAACTCACAACTAAAATTTTAAAATAATTCATAACCTCACATAAAAGCCTAGGAATTAAAACAAGATAATAAAATTTTTGGTAACCCCTTAGCTTGATGAATGAATGTATATTATCATGCATATCATATTCTTCCACTCTTTCTAAGAGAGGGCTTCCATCTGTGCCAGATAATAAAGGCTTAACCTATAAGTGCCTTTGATGGAACGACAACTCTTTCTCTCCTGATTTAGCCCACATCCAATTTCTCATGCATTTAGGCATACAAAATTCTATAGCCTGTGTCAAAATTAAAAGCCCAAAAATTAAATAAAACTTGTCAAAATTCACATTAGATTTAAGTCATGATTGGTGCCCTTCATGATCTAGTCTCTTAGAGAGTGAGTTTAAGGACTTAGTTTCTATTTTAAGTAAATAACAATCTTGCAATGCATATGACTTTCCTACATGGATTTAATGCATAGGAGGAGTTAGCTGGCTACCACTCAGTGATAATAAGCATAGTAATCAAGTGGTTGATCCTCTCTTGTGGAGGTAAACCATAAACCCATTTTCACCTTAAATTTAAGTCATGCTTTTGTCCAAAGCCAGTAGATTAGGATATGAGGTCGATTTTTCTTTGCGGCTACAAGAATAAATCCTGACCTCTTAGGAATTTCCACAATATTGTATGATGGAATTATAAGTCTTAGATTTCTAATAAAAGTTTAACTCAAATAAATAAATCTTCTCAGATTCAAATGTATAAAGCCCAGCCATAGGATAGATTGAAGTGTTCACTAGGCTTCCTAGTGTCATGAGCACTCCTTCTCATCTCCCCTTGGTTTTGATAAGAACTCTTCCCTTTGATCTTCCCCATGATTTTTAAAAATACAACTAATCCTTTAATAGTCCTATCTTTGAATTCTTTGAAAATAATAATTGCCTACTTTAATTAAAGTATTCTTAAGGATTCATTTTTCTTACAATGTAATTAACTATGGAGGCTTACCTCCATAGGGAACTTAACAAACCCAGTTTAAATAAACCTACTTTAATTTCTCATGTAAAGTAGGGGACAAATCTCTGGTTTATCCGAAGACCCATCATATCTTTGGAGTCCTCATTATGTGATTAGGTCCATTATAGGGTAGTGACTCCTATCTCTCGAGATAGTAATGTTGTATGTTGTGATCACTCTAATGAGTACATCTATGGATCATGGTGTCCCCTCACATAAACACACCCAAACATAAAAAATAAACACCAGTTTTTACGGTGAGGTAAGGTTGCTCATAAAATTTAAAGGGAATAATTTCTTTCACAAAATGACACTTTCAAAATGCACCTTTCAAGAAGCTCAAAAAATCACAAAATCAAAACCCCTCCATGATTGCTACATGGAGGTTCTTCTCAAAAGAAAATCATGCCATGTTGATTCCCACTTAACATATCTAAATTTTTTAAGTGAGAATTCTTATTTGAATCAAACAAAAATTCGGCCTTTACTTAACAATTTTAATTTGTTAAGTGAGGATCCCTATTTGAATCAAACATAAAATTTGACCTTTACTTAATAAAATTAATTTGTTAAGTGGGGGTCTCACTTTCAAAACATAAAATTTCATTTTCACTTAAGAATTTTAATTTGTTATGTGAGGGTCTTATTTTCAAAACATAAAATTTGACTTTCACTTAACAATTTTAATTTGTTAAGTGGGGTTCTCATTTTCAAAATATGAATTTGATCTTCACTTAAAATTTTAATTTGTTAAGAGAGGTCTCATTCTCAAATATGATCTTCACTTAACAATTCAAATTTGTTAAGTGGGGTCTCACTTTCAAAACATAAAATTTGACTTTCACTTAACAATTTCAATTTGTTAAGTGGGGTATCATTTTCAAAACATGAATTTGTTCTTCACTTAACAATTTCAATTTAAGTGAGGGTCTCATTCTATATGAATTGGATCTTCACTTAATAATTCCAAGTTGTTAAGTGAGGGTCTCACTTTCTAAACATAAAATTTGGCTTTCACTTAACAATCTCAATTTGTTAAGTGAGAGTCTCATTTCCAAAACATAAAATTTGACTTTCACTTAACAATTCCAATTTGTTAAGAGAGGGTCTCATTTTCAAAGACAAATATATTTAGGCTTTCACTTAGCATATCCAATATTGCTAAGCAAGAGTCTCATTTTCAAAGCATATGTTTGGTTATATCTAACACATCAAAATTGTTAAGTAAGAACCACACAACCATGCCATATTGGACTCCCACTTAACATACCAAATTTGTTAAGTGAGATTCCCATTCTCAAGTCATATCATACTTTGATTTCCACTTAACACACCAAATTGTTAAGTGGGAATCTCATTCTCAAAAAATATATCAAACACATTTAGGCTTTCACTTAATATACCAAATTTATTAAGTGAGGGTCTCTTTTCAACACACATTTGATCCCTATTTTAACATACTGTGGTGTTTATTTTTTTGTATTTGTTTGGAGGGGACACCACATAGATCTTAGGGGGTACTTATTAAGGTGATCGGGTATGACATTGAGGAATGATGTACTATCTCGAGAGATAGAAGTCACCATCATACAATGGACCTGATCACCTGATAAGGACTCTTAAGGCCAATGAGTCTTCAAATGTACCAGAGATCTTTCCCCTACTTTACATGGAAAAGTAATGTAGAGTTTATTTTAAGCAGAGCTCGTTAAGTTTCCTATGAAGGCAAGCCCCCATAGTTAATTACATCCTAAGGAATGAGGTTCCTTAGGAATACTCTCGATTAAAGTAAATGACCATTGTCTCTAAAGATTTTAAAGATAGTACTATCAATCAATTGGTTATTTTTAGAAAATTAAGTGGGGTTGATCAAAAGGAGAGAGTTATTATTGAAACTAAAGGGAGATGAGTAGAGGATGCTCATGATACTAGTAAACCTAATGAGCATCCCAAACTATCCTGTGGTTGGGCTTTACATTTTTGAAATTGAGGAGAATTATATGTTTGAGTTGAATTTTTATTAAAAAATCTAGGACTTGCAATTCCAGAATACAAGATTATGACTAAGAGGTGAGGATTTATGCTTATAGCCTAAAGGGAAGCAACAACCTTAGATCCTAAATCTAGGGAGCTTTGAGGGCCAAAGCATGACCTAAATCTAATGTGAAAATGGGTATATAGTTTACCTCACAAGAGAGAATAAATCACCCATTGGACTTATAACCTCTTGAGTGAAAGCCTAACTCCTTCTATGCTTTAAATTCATGTAGGAAAGTCTTATGCTTTGCAAGATGGCTAGGCTATTGTTTATTTAGAAAGGAGACTAAGTCCTTAAACTCACTCCCTAAGAGATAAGATCATGAAGGGAAAAAATCATGACTTTATCTAATGCAAATTTTATCAAACTTTTTGGACATTTTTATTTGACACAAGCTATGGGATTTTATATGCCAAATGCATGAGAAAATTACTTATAGGCCAAAATCTGAAAGAAGGAGGTGTATTTCTACAATGACTCTCAAAGGTCAAGCAATTTTTCCTAGCAAAGGTGGAAGCCCTCTATTGGCAAGAATGAGATAGTATAATTTATGCATGATATGTAACATATAACATCTAGCTAAGGGGTTGCTAAATATTTTATTATCTTGATTTATGTCCTAGGCTTTAGGTGAGTTATGAATTATTTAATTTAATTTTGAATTAATTAATTGGATAGAAAATTTATTTTTTTCCTAGGAGCCTAATTGCATCCAGACCATTCAACAATCATCAAATAATTAAGAAACTAGGAAAATCAAGCCATCCTAATTGCGCAATCATAAATATAACATTGACCAATTTATAAAACTAGAGCAAAAGAATAAGAGGTCGATGTGGATGGGTTCCACCACACAACCCGAAAAAAAGGGTAGTCAAGCTCTACCCTTATACAACCCGGATTACAAATGAATAATCATAATTATGAAGTGACAAGTGTTATGGGGGTCTTCATTCTTCTTCCTCCATTCTTCACTCCTTATCCTTCATTTCTTCATCTTAACTTGCTCCATTTCTTTCTTTCTTTTAGTTTGACTTGGGATGTAGTTTGCTCCAAGGCCTCACATGGTATATGAGACATAGTCTTTTAACCAATGTTCACCTTAGTCCCCATAACCTATCCTAATCCTAATGTAAAAATTACATTAAATGCAAGGAAAGTAAATCTAGCTACTCCTGTAAGATAAATGTTAGCTAAACACATCATATAACCTAAGCAGTTATAGGAATAATTTGGACTTAGTACCCCACACATGGATAACCAAGTCCACTTATCCTAATTTGGACTGTGCTTAGGGGCTAAGAAACTTGCACAATAAAAGCATTTATATTATTTTTATTTTTATTACAATGTCCCCTTAAGCACAATCTCCTGCAGAAGACATGAATAGGCTTAGATTGCCCTATCATCTAATCTACGCACATATATCCTAACATCCAGTCTAAAATATTACATCATAAAAAAATCATGCGTCAAACCATACACCACCCTAACATAGAGTTAGAAGTGGTGACTTAGCCTAATATGTGTGCCATTCAAGGCTTGTATGGCTTGTCTTAGCTAAGCTTTAAGATTAGAATTTTCAAAGTATGAAAGATTTAATTTAGATGGTGGTTTCATTTTAAGTGATTTAGTTGATTTGTCAATTTTTTAGTTAGTGATTTGATTTGGTTTGAATGAACCTACACTTAGTGACTAAATGCTGTGAAGAAAAGAAAAGAAGACAGAGAAGAGCTCTCTTTCATCCCAACCTTAAAGCATTTCTAAGGTAGATTCATTAATGAATTTTATTTTATGAATGATTTATTATGTGTTTTAATTAACTCTAAGTTTAGATTCACTCAAAATAGTCCTATTCAATAAGAAAGGCATCTTAGGATTAATTAGGGTGGATTACTATCACATAACACACACCCATTCATTTCTTTTCACCATGTATACCATGCATAAGAATAATCCTCATACTATACATGCAATGCAAATCTTAGCACACTTTGATGATGAATGCAAAGAGATGTGATTTCAAAATTTGGATATTCCATTTGTTAATTGGATCAATGATGCATGCCTTTATTTTGTATAAAAGAAGGATTTTTCATCCATTAGCCAAATGCACATCCACATGTATAAAAGTTATAAGTTAGATGCGATGATGCCAAGGTACAAGACCTACTTAGAGCTAGTTAAAGCCACTTTTCTTTGATACATCTATACATGTACAAAAAGAACTAAATGTATAAGGAATCATGCAAGAGATTTTGTTTGATTTGGTTGTTAGCATTTGTGTGGTGTGTGTTAATGTACAGTTAAGAAAATCCTTATAAGTCACTACATTTATAATCTTTATTTATTTAAAATAATTTTGGTTTAGCAGTAATAACCACTCATATTCTTAATTTTAACCAATGCAATTTGACATAAAAAAATTTTATTTAATTAATTTTTAAAAGAAATGAATGAAAACAATATTTAGTATAATTAAAGAAAAAGAAAAGCAACATGATTTTATTCTAATTAATTCTAAGGACAATCATATAAAATAAGATCATTTAAAATGAATAAAATTCTTTAAGGATATTTTTATCTTAGGAAATGAGATGATTTGCTAGTCTAACCCATTCCCCATGTGAATTGGTTTGGTTTAATTTAGAATAATTAGGTTGATTTTAAGTTTTGATTAGGTTAAGGTATAAATTAACTTATTATCCCTTACCCACTTTAACAAAATTATCCAAGTAATTATGAGCCAACATATGATATGCAACCACATGGAAATTAAATCAGTAATGCACCTAAGAAATGAAGGGGCCTAATGAATTTGGCTCATAATTATGAGTTAATTAGACTAAAGGGTTTGATTAAGTACTTTTATAAGCCTCCTACACATGTAGTTTGATTATAATTTCCTTTAAAATTCTCTTAGGTTATTGAACACCTAAGAATCTACCCAAGAAATGAGTGATTGATAATGAAATAATTTGGTTTTGAATTTGATTAATTAAATAATTTAATGAAGTGCTTAAGGCATTAATTAGTTGCTAATTGCTTAAGTATTATCCAAATGAAATAAACTTAGGGAAAAGATTAGAAAATAGGTCATAATCTCATTCTATGTCCATTCCTTTGTTTCATAATGATTAGCAAGTTTAATTAATGGATTCATTACTATTTAACATGCAAATTAATCATTTAATTAATTAAGAGAGGGATTAATAATGAAATAAGAAATTATCTTAATTAATTAAGCAATAAATTTCAAGAAAATCATGGGAGGTAGAGGTCATCCCACTAATCAATCTCAGAAAGTTTGGAATTAATTGCTGGAGTAATTAGCTTTATTATATTTTTCAAAATATCCTAAATTGATGCTCAAAATTAATTGATTTTAATTTTCTATTATTCTTCTCTGAAGTATCTTTAAAATGAGTATTTATTTATATTTTTTGGATTTTTCTACAATTAGTTATTATAAGTTTTACCATTAAAATTAGATTAATTAAGCCTAATTAAACTCCTAATCCCGTCGGACGCGTGGTGGCTTTCCATGTGGCATGATAGGATTGGTTATTTAAGTTATCATATATGTCAGCTGAGTCAGCTGACAGGGAACACACTTTCTCTGCAGGCCGTCCAATCTAAGATCGGACAGCCGAGATTAATCTCGTAGTTTAGGTGGAAATCAGAGGGATCTAAAGTGTAATTTGATCAGGACCGTCCAATCCCATCATGCAAAATGGACGGTTTATGATCCATCTCCTCCTGAACGGTGAGAGATGGATGCTATCCGTCGATCATCACCCGATCCAAGCTCACCTGAGCTGGAATGGAGCTCAAATTCATCCCACACCCTCGAGGAAGCACAAGCAACATATCTAATGATGGAGATCGCATGACATAACAATTTCCTTCACAAAAGACCAAGCAAAATTTTCTCCAAGGTCAGTTTCAATGGCATACCTCACCGAAGCTTGTGGCATTTTAACGATTGAGGAAGCTTAGTTTGGATGAAATGAAGCCATGTTGAGCCACATGAGCTTTGATTTATGTATTAGCTTGAAGACCATCCCACGACCGTAAGTGATCAGCGATTGAACTCTAGCGGTCATGGGATGCTCGAGATTTGATTCTTTCGACTTGCCTTGGTCCAAGGATGGTGTGTACAATATTAATTTTTATTTGGTTGAGAATTGAGTGAGTTGAACTCGGGATTGATCTCGCCTATTTTGGCTTTGAGTAAAATCAAGAAATGGGAATCAAAGAAGCTTGAGAATGGCTGGGCAAAGCCCTAGGATCCTTTTGACTCCTAGAGCTCGAGGAATAAATGCCTTCGCTTGAGTGAGAATGAGAGGGGTATATCTTCTCCTTGGATTGGATAGTGGATGACTGATTATTTTTAGCTCAATGGCTTGGATTGGTTGATTAGTTTGAGTTGGAAAACTTCCACATGGGTCATTTTGGGTAGAGGAGTGAGGGAGAGTGGTTGCCCATGTGATTGGTGAGTGGATTTGGTGAGCCAAGTGTCCAAGACTGATTGGGGAGGTCATTTTGGTCACCCCTTGGGTCCTGGCCAACCCAAGCTCATTGGGTCATGTTCTCCACCCTCCTTGGTGCCCATGTGGACTAGTAAAGGATGCCAAGTGGTCTTGGGATAGAAATGACCAAATTCCAAGTGTATTTGGTCAGCGATACCCTTGACCCAAGGGTAAAGTGGTTAATTGGCTATGAGTTTGATTTGCATAGATTTGAAATGATTTAAAAATGGGTTGGGCCAAATTTCAAGTGATTTGGAGTTCATTTGATTTGATTTATCTCAATTTGACCCATTTGGGTCAAACCATGGGTTAGGTCAAGTTGAAATGATAATTTGGAGCCTATGGGTATCATTGGTTTGGTTTAATTTGGTTTGGATTTGGTTTTGGTTCATTTAGGTTCATTTGGGTCAAATGGGTCAAGTTGACCAATTTGACTCATTTGACCCAATTGGGTTAGGTCATGGGTTGGTTTAGGCTTGGTTGATCATTTTATAGGTATTGCAAGCTTTTGTTTCAATCAATTCTGATTTGGATTGATTTCAAGTTGGGTTCATGGTAAATTGGGCTAGGTTTGGTCTAATTCATCAATGGAAGCTTTGGTCAAGTTCAACAATCAATTTGGAATGAATTTGATCTAGTGGTTAGAATCAATTTAGCTTAGATTAAGATTTGACCCATTTTGACTTTTAGGTCAATTTGGGTCAACTTGGGCTAGAGGGACAATTGAGTTTGGTCTAGCTCAAGTGAGGGCTTGGTCATGTTTAATAATTGATTATGGATTGGTTTAGATCAATAGTTTCAATCAATTTGGCTCATAGTGAATTTTGGCTTGTTTAGGTCTCATTTGGGCTAAGTGTTGACTTGATCAAAAGCTAGGTTTGACTTGGTTTGGCCCAATTTGAGTAATTGATCATTCTAGGATGATTATTGATCACATTGTGAGTATATGGCTTAGTTCAAAACAATTTAGGTTGGATTAGAATTTGGCTCAAAAATGTCCTGTAGGTTACTTTAGGTCAAGTGAGCCTAAATGGGTCAAACTTGATTATGGCTTGATTCAAGTTTGTTTGAACCCATATATGGACTTATGATGGAAATATAAATCCAATTGCAAGTGGTTTGGAGTCAAATGGGTTTGGTTCATTTGAAAATTTAAAGTTAAAAGAATGAACATGGATTTGACTTAAGTTAGTGGGATTTTGGATTAGTGATTGTAGTTTATGTTTATATTTGAGCATGTAATTGAAGGAGTGATTGTTTGAAGAGAAAATCCAAGGGTTTGGATTGATTTGAGAATGATTTGGCTAAATCCAAAAAATTGGCTTAAAGGATATAAATTGGATTTTGGTTTAATTTTGGGTTTAGTTTTGGCTATTTTAACTTATACTTCATTTATATTTGTGAATATAAATGAAGATATAAATGGGTTATGAGAAAGTCATTTGAGTTTGGAGTGATTTGGATTTAGTTTGGGCTAAGTCCATAAGATGAAATCAAAAGAGCTTAGGAAAGATTTTAGGATTTGAATTCAATCGAGGCTTCAATCATTTGATTTTGAAGTAGATTTGGAATTGATTGTGGATTTGAATCATTTGGAATTGGATTTGATTTGGAATTGATTTTGGATTTGAGAAACTCAATTGAGTTGGAATTGATATGAGATTTGATTTGGTTTGGTTAAGTAATTTCCAAATCAAATTTCAAATCAATTCCAACTTAATTGATTTCATCAAACCAATTTGGAAATTCCAAATCAAATTTCAAATCAATTCCAACTTAATTGATATTCTCAAATCTTAAATTAACCTAATGGATTTTCTCAAATCATGAATCAATTCCAAATGATTGAAACGTATGATTGAATTCCAAATAAAAAATAAAAAATAAAAAAATCCTTTCAATGTCTCTTCAATTTCATCTAATGGTCTTAGCTCAAATCCAAATCACTTCAAACTCAAAAGATTTTCTCACAACCCATTTATGTTCTCATTTATATTCACAGATATAAATGAAATACAAATTTAAATAACCAAAACTAAATTCAAAACTCAATTCCAAATTTAAAAATTCTTCCTAAGTCACTTTGATTTCATCTTATGGACTTAGCTCAAATCAAACTCAAATCAACTCAAAGTCAAAATATTTTCTTATAACCCATTTATATTCTCATTTATAATCACAAATATAAATGAAATATAAATTCAAATTCTAAAACCAATTCAAAACTCAAACTCAAACCTAAATCCAACCTAAACCCTTTCAAGTCAAATTCTTGAACTTGCTAAGTCAATTCAAATCAATCCAAACCTTTGGGTTTTCTTTCATGATTCAATCCTTCAATCATGAATTCGAATATAAACACAAAATTCAATCATCAAACCAAAACTAAATTCAAAATTCAATCCGAAATCAAACCCATGTTCATTCTTTAAATTTAAAATTATCAAATGAATCAAAACTCTTTTGACTCCAAATCACTTGCAAATGGATTTATATTTCAATCATAAGTCTATATGTGAATTCAACCAAACTTGAATCAAGCCTTGATCAAGTCAATTGACCCACTTAGGCTCACTTGACCCAAAGTGACCTAAAGTACCATTTCAAGCCAAATTCTAATATTACCTAAATTGGATTGAACTAAGCCCACCTAAGCCTCACATTGTGAGCAACAATCATCATGACATGATCAATCACTCAAATTGTGTCAAACCAAGTCAAACCTAAGTGTTGACCAAGTTAACACTTAGCCAAAATGAAATCCAAATTAGCCAAAATCTGCCATAGGCCAAATTGATTGAAACCATTGACCTAAACTAGTTCATGATCAATGTTTGAACTTAAACAACTCATCATTTGAGCGAAACCTAACGTAATTGGCCACTTGACCTAAAATGTCAAAATATGTCAAATCTTGTTCTAAGCCAAATCAATTGTAACCAATGGGACAAATTCATTCTAACTCACTTGTTGAACTTGACCAAAGCCTCAATTGGCCAACTAGACCTGACTGAGCACAATTGAACATAAACCCAACTTGACCCAAAAGGTCAAATCAAATCAAAATCAAATCAAACCAAAATTTATTGAAACTAAAGCTTGCAAAATATTTCGAATGACCAACCAAACCTAAACCAACATATGACCTAACCCAATTGGCTCAAATGAGTCAAATTGGTCAACTTGACCCATTTGATCTTAAGTGAACTCAAATAAACCAAAACCAAATACAAATCAAATTGAACCAAACCAATGATACAAAAATATTTCAAATGGTCATATGAACTTGACCCAACCCTTGGTTTGACCCAATTTGACTAATTGGTCAACTTGACCCAAGTTGACCCATTTTGACCTAAATTAGTTAACATGAGCCAAATGATATCAAATCTACTCCAAATTCCTTAAAATTTGGCCAATCCCAATTTCAAAGTTTTCCAAATCTGCTCAATTTGAAATCAAAGCCAACTGACCATTTACCTCTAGGTCAAGGGGTTACCCGTTACCAATTCCACTTAGAATTTCGTCAAATCCTTTTCATGGCCACTTGGCACTCTCTTAGTGTACCAAGTGGACACTAATGAGTGTATTGCACATGACCCAATGGGTTTGGGTCAGCCAAACCCAACCCAAGGCCAAAATCAACCACCCAATGGAAAATTCTCCAAATGGGATCCCTCATTCTCTCATTTAACACATGGGAAACTCCTTCATTGCTCCTCTATGCCAAAACTAAATCACATGCCACCCCTAACAGCCTAACAAACTAATTCCATCTCATCAATTGATCCAAAATGAAAGGATAGCTCACGACCGTCCAATTAAGTAGGGGAGATATGCTCCCCTTAATTTCATTCTAATTGAGATCACTTGCTATCGATTGATCCTTAAGAACTTAGAGGAAGCATTGCCAAGCTGTCCCAAAGTCTCCCAAGCTCTTTCAAATTCTCCATTTTCGAATTTCTTCAAAGCCGAAACAGAAGAGCTCATCGAAATTCCGCTTTGCTCAATTCAACACCAAACTCCAATTCCTCTTGCGAGCACCTTCAAGGCATCAACTCGAGTTCATCCAAGTCAAATCCTAAGCATCCAAGCCACGAGAAGGAGGAGCTAGACCAAAGCTGCAAGCCATTGAAGGGAGCTTTGGCCAATGGGAAGATACACTTCACCTCAAAGCTTCAAACCTTCAACATGGCTTCATCTCCATTAGACGAAGCTACCTCAATGTTTGGGAGATCCAGTGATAGCCTATGGTGAGGTATGAATCAAAACCAAGCATAGGGAGAATTTTCTTTGGTCCTTGTGAAGGGAAGTGTCATCCCAATTGAAATTGATCGTTGGATCTGCTTCTTCTTACTTCTTGATGGTGTGGGTTCAATATTAGCTCAGTCTGAGCTCAAGTGAGTTTGGATCAAGCCTTAAGGGATGGACGGTCATCGTCTCCCACAAGCAAGGGAAGGGATGAATCATGGACTATCCATCCCATGTGTTTTGGATGGACGGACCTGATTAATCCACATTAGATCCGCTGATTAACCTCTTAAAAACACGTAGTGCCTATTTGACAACTTAAATAATCAACTCCATCGTGCAATGTGGAAAGCAATCACCATGTTAGCGGTGCACATGACGCTGATGGGATTAGTTATATAATTAGGGTTATTTAATTATCCTTAATTAGTGAAACTTCAAAAATACATAACTAAATGTAAGAAAATCATAAAAATATGAATGAGGGCTCATTTTAAAGAAAATTAAAAGGGCAATAATATAAAATTAATTTGAATTGATTTTAAATAGTAAGTTTTCTTTAATTTAGGTTTATTTAAAATCTTAATAACCATAATTACTCCCTAATCATTTCATTAATTAATTTCAAACTTCTTAGAAATGTTTAGGGGGATGAGTTCTACCTCCCCTAATTTTCTTGGAATTTATTAATGAGTTAATTAGGTAAATCAATTAATGACTCCCTAATCACTCTCTTAATATAATTAAGGATAATTAAGCATGTGAACAGAGATTTAATCACTTAATTAAGATAATAAAACATGGTTTAAGTTATTAGGAGGTCTATCTAATAATTTTGGGATATTATCCTTAATCTATTCTCTAAACACCCTTTCTTCCTAAATCCAAACTAAATTAAGGATTAATCCACTAATAATCTTTTTAATTAACCTAATCACATTTTTTTAAAAATCAATCTGAACCTAATTAATCCTTAGGTTTTCAATGACCTAAATAAGCTTAAAGAAATTATTTAAAACCCACATGTGTGGGAAGGTTATGAAAGTACTTAATTAAATCGATTTAGATTAATTAATCAATAATTGTGAGCTAGTTGCATTAGGCCCTTTATTCCCTAGGGTGCATTGGTGATTTAAATTTAATGTGGTTGCATATCATATGTTGGCTCATAATTGTTAGGTTAATTATGCTAAAAAGGTGTAGGTAAGAGATAATTAGTGAACTTAATGAACACCTTAACCTAAAAAAAATATAAAATAAATCAAATGGTTCTAAAAGTCAAACTGAAACAACAGACACATGTGAGAGATGGGTTAGGACCAACAAACCTTTTCACATTTTCTAAAATCAAATCAAACTCAAAATTAAAATAAAATTTATTTAAATAACTTTGATTCACTTTAAATGATTTTATTTCATAGGATTGTCTTTAGGAATTAATTAGGGTGAATGAAGTTACATGCTTGCATCACTTTATTTATTTACTAGCATGTTAAATGATGTATGTCATATGAAATCATGCATTCATGTCTTTTCAAAAAAATAAAAATAAAATGAAGTGTTTCCTTTATGTCGAATTGCATGTTTCAGCTAAAGTAAGAATATGAATGGCTATTATCACTATTAAATCTGAAATTAATTTTGAAAACTATAAATCAAAGATGACAAATGAAAGGTATGCTAGTTATAATTACTTATAAGCTTGCATGTGAATACAACATAAGATGTGCATTATGTGACTTTTCCTTCTTTTCTCTCTTAACATAGTTTTGAATAGGATTTGTAAAGTGTATAGTTCATTTAAAAGAATACAACACTTGCTTAAATCCATCCCTATTCATTCCTATGTTAACCGTTAAGAAGAATCTTCACATTTACACATGAAAATTGCATAACCAAATCAAACTTAAAAATCATTTGCATGACTCTTTCTCCATTCATTTCCTTTTGTACATGCACATTTATTTAAGAAAAGTGGTATATTAGTCTGGACACTCCGGGATTGCGAGGCTTTAAGTAGCCCCAAGTAGGTCTTGTACCTTACACCCCTGGCGTAGAAAATAATGGCACCATACTCACTTAAGTCTTTCATACATGTAATGTGCATTTGATTAATGTATAAAAGAATCCCTCTCTTTTCTACTTAGCAAAAAAACATGCATACATGAAACATTCCAAAATTTTCCTAAACAACATCTCTTAGCATTTCATCATCAAGGAGTGTTAACACTTCCATTTGTATGTATAGATATGCTTAGGATTCCTCCATATGCATGTTACAGATGTTGGAAATAAATAAACGGTTGAATGTTATGTGATAGTAATTCACTTTAATTAATCCAAAAATGCCTTTCTTATTTGAATAGGTTGAGTTAGAGTAAATATAAATATAGGATTAATTAAAATACATAATAAAACATTCACTAAATAAAAATTACTAATGAATCTATCTTAGAAATTACTTAAGGCAGAGAGGAAAGAGAAGTTCTCTTCTCTTGTCCTCTCTTTACAACTTAATAATTAAGTGTAGGTCCATTCAAACTAATCAAATCATCAAATAAAAATTAACAAATCAACTAAATCACTTAAATAAAATCATCCTCTAAGTTGAACCCTTTCACACTTGGAAATCCTTAACCTTAAATCCTAGCTAAGACATACCACACAAGCCTTAAATGGCATACACATTAGGCTAAGTCATAATTTCTAGTCCTATGTTAGGGAGGTGCATGGTTTGATGCTTGATTTAATTTTGTGATGTAATATTTTAGTTTTGATGTTAGGATGTATGTGCGTAGACTGAATAGTGGGGCGATCTTAGTCTAACCATTATCTTTTGTAGGGGATTGTGCTTATTGGTCGTTGTAGTAAAAAAATATAAATGCTTTTTCTATGTAGGTTACTTATACCCCTAAGCATAATCCAAAAATAGATAAGGTAGGCTTGGTTACCTATGTGTGGGGTGCTAAGTCCAAATTATTCATATACATGCTTGGGATTGTGTGGTGTGTTTAGGTAAATTCTATTTTGCAAATTTTAGTTAGATTTACTTTTTTCCATTTTCATATAATTTCACAATTAAGATTTGGAATGAAAGTTATGGGGGATTAGGATGAACATTGGTCATAAGTCTATGTCTTATGTACCATGTGAAGCCTTTGGAGCATCCACATTCCATCCAACTAAAAGAAAGAAGAAAGATGAAAGAAGAAAGAAGAAATGAAGAATGAAGATTGAAGACCCCGATAACATGAATTCTTTTTTGATTGTAATTAATTCATTTGTGATTTGGGTTGTATAAGGGTAGAGCTCGACTACCCAATTTTCTTCCAGGTTTGTGCGGTGGAGCCCGACCATAAAAGGCCTCTTATTCTTTTGTGTTAGCTTTATAAATTATTTAATGTTTATTTAGCTTGTGCATTAAGATGGCATGTTTTCTTAGTTTCTTCCTTGCTTTGATGAATGGCCTGGATACGATTAAGTTCCTAGGGAAAAATAAAATTTCTATCCAATTTATAAACTCAAAACTAAAAATAAATAACTCATAACCTCACTTAAAGCTTAAGACATAAAATCAAGATAAAAGAATTAGCAATCCCTTAGTTGGATGTTGTATGTTTTCACATCATGCATAAAAAGCATCTTGCTTCACTCTTGCTTATAGAGGGCTTCCACTTTTGCTAGGAAACTTGGCTTGACCTTTGAGAGCCATGGTGGAAACACACCTCCTTCTTGCTGATTTTGGCCAATAATCTAATTTCTCATGTATTAGGCATATGAATCCCACAGCCTGTGTCAAATAAATTGTCCAAAAATGAAAATAAAATATAATAAAATTTTGCATTAAATTTAAGTCATTAAATTGTGCCCTACATGATCTAGTCTCTTAGGAGTGTGTTTAAGTACTTAATCTCTTTCTAAAAATAAATAATAGCTTAGCTATCTTGCAAAAGCATATGACTTGCCTACATTTATTTAAAATCTTAGGAGGAGTTAGTTGGTGGCCACCCTCAAGCGATTGTAAGTCTAAACAGTTAGGTGATTTAACCTCTCTTATGGAGATAAACTATATGCCCATTTTCGCCTTAGATTTAGGTCATGCTTTGGCTCTCGCCAAAGCTCCCCAGATTTAGGTTCAGAGGTTGCTACTTCCCTTTGTGGGCTACGAGCATAAATCCTCGCCTCTTAGACATTTCCATGATCTTGTGTCGTGGAACTGTACGCTATAGATTTCTAATAAAAATTCAGCTCAAACAAATAATTCCCCTCACCTTTAAAAACATAAAGCCCAACCATAAGGTAGTTTGGGATGCTTACTATGCTTTTTAGTATCATATGCATCCCCTACTCATCTTCTTTTGGTTTTGATAGTAACTCCCTTCTCTTAATAAGTCCCACTTGATCTTCAAAAAATAAACTAATTGATTAATAGTCATATCTTTCAAATCTTTGGAGACAACGATCATTTACTTTGATCATGAGTATTCCTAAGGAATCTTATTCCTTAGGATGTAATTAACTATCGGGGCTTTCCTCCATAGGGAACTTAACATAGGGGAAGAATCTCTGGTACATATGAAGAGCCATAGTCCTTAGGAGTCCTTATTAAGGTGATTAGGTCCATTGTAGGGTGGTGACTTCTGTCTCTCGAGATAGTACAACTTACCTCAATGTCGTACATGATCACCCTAATAAGAACATCTATGGATCTATGTGGCATCCCAACAGGTGATTTATATTTTTATTTTCATTTATCTCTTTCAAAAGATAGATCAAGAGAGAAGTAAATTTCACCACAGGTTTTTTTAGTGACTCCGCTGGGGACGGTTCCTCTCTCCATCTTTGATAAATAATCATTATCTCCAAGTATAGATAGTGGATTTGTATTTTATATGAATTTGAGACTATCTTTCTTTTCCATTGTCACTTAGTTTATTTCATCCTTAAGCTAAGCTAGTCAACATCCTTTAGGTTTTAGGACCTCAATCTGTGTAGGTCTTAAAACCCTAGTTGTCCAATAGGTGAAAATAAAATTAATAAAAAGAAAATTACTAAAGACTTCCTTCTTACCATTTCCATGGTAAGGTAAGGTTCATTCCAAAAATAAAGAAAAATAAATCCTTTATAAAAAAGTAATTTCCAAAAAGCACTTTCTAATAATGTACATAATAAAATGTTTACACAAAAATTTTTATAAATCAACCTCATCTAACAATCTTCATGATTATTATATGTTGGATCTTTTCAAAAATCAAATCAACAATCATTCTTTTCAAAAAATACAAATGAACTTCCTCATTCAATTTTTTAAATGAGGATTTCATTTTCAAAAATAAAATCTGCAATCTTATTTTCCAAAAGCACAAATGGACATCCTCATTCAATTTATTGAATGGAGATTTCATTTTCAAAATAAAATCAAAAATCATCTTTTCAAAAATAAAATCAAGAATCATCTTTTCAAAAATAAAATTCAAAATTATATTTTCTAAAAGCACAAATGAACATCCTCATTCAATTTATGGAATGAAGATTTCATTTTCAAAACAAAATCAATAATCACCTTTTCAAAATTAACAATCATCTTTTCAAAAATCAAAATTGACAATCATCTTTTCAAAATTTAAACACATTTAGATTTCCTTTATTTAGCATACCTAAATTTGCTAAGTAAAGAATCCTCTTTTCAAAATCATCAAAACATGATACATATTTGGATTTTCTTTATTTAGCATACCTAAATGTGCTAAGTAAAGAATCTTCTTTTGAAAAATAATCAAAACGAAACACATTTGAATTTCCTTAGCATACTTAAATTTATTAAGAATCCTCTTTTCAAAATCATCAAAACAAAACACCTTTGGATTTCCTTTATTTAGCATACCTAAATTTGGTATGTAAAGAATCCTCTTTTCAAAAATCCAAACATGAAACACATTTGGATTTCCTTAGCATACTTAAATTTGCTAGGAATCCTCTTTTCAAAATCATCAAAATAAAACACATTTGGATTTCCTTGGCATAGTTTAATTTGCTAAGAATCCTCTTTTCAAAATCAACAAAGCAAAACATATTTGGATTTCCTTAGCATACTTAAATTTGCTAAGAATCCTCTTTTCAAAATCATCAAAATAAATCACATTTGGATCCTTTATTTAGCATACCTAAATTTGCTAAGTAAAGATCATCTTTTCAAAAATAGCAAAACATTTAGATTCTTCATTTAGGATACCCAAATTTGCTAAGTGAAGATTCCATTTTCAAATTCACGCATGATTCATGAACAAGCAAAAAAAGAAGAAAATTATTTTCAAAACACCTCACTTAGCATATCCAAATTTGTTAAGTAAATAAATTCTAAAATGACAAAGCCAAAAAAAATCAATTGACCCTTTACTTTAACATACTCAAATTTGTTAAATGAAGGGTCCCCAAATAATCAAAAATCAAAATCAAATATGAACCTATGGAAGCATCAATCTCTCCTAAAATATTTGAACCCATTTTCAATATACACAAATTTTTTGAAAATGGATTCTAGATTCAAAAATCTTATTTCCAATTCTAAACTCAGTATCTCTCCAAAATCAAAGAGCTCCACTTAACATATTGAAATTATTGAGCGTGGGTTCAAATTCTAAAAAATAAATTAAAGCAAAAATCTGATTCGAACTTGTTTTCAACATTGTAGACTTTTAATCAATTTCAGTCAATTCAGTTTAGTTCAGTTCAGTTTAGTTCATTCAAATGGCAGAACAGAAGTACGTGATCACATTTCCTTTCGGGATGTATTTGGCCTTGGATCAGGCCAGCCTCCCGTAGTTAGACTTCGCCCACCTCATTCATTTTGGCTGAGGTTTTGAGGGGGCTAGGATCACTTGTAAGAGGACCACCCTCATAACAGTCAGTAAGAGCGTGGTGACCGGGCAGAAGCCGATCATCCAAGTTGAGATGCCATCTGACTCAAAGTTTCCCTCACTGAAGAGGAAGGTTGTCGCAGCTCTCGCAATGGTAGCAGTCCTAGTGCCAGCAAGCTAGGCGGTTCCCCTTGTTGCCCTAATATGGGCTCGCACTCACTCATTGGCTCCTTCCAAGGGGAAGGCTCCTATGATTTCAGGGATAGCCTTCCATACCTTCAAGGTAAGGTCTAGTTCCCGCACTGGTCCACCTACAAGAACTCAGCACCGAAATAAGAATCGCATGATCAACTGGTATCATACCCGCATAGCCAGGGAGTTGGAGGCAATTTCTTAGGCTATCGTGGAAGAGTTACCTAAGGTAGTGCCTCCTATTATTATAGAGAACAAGTTTCATCCCCTCTCTGAATCTGATGGAGAGGAGGATGTTACGAGGATCTCAGTTTCACCTCCACCTGCAGTTCATTATAAGGCTCCTATCAAAGAGAGGAGAAGGTCGTATGCCAGCCTTAAATCAGTTCTTCGCCAAGTTGGTGGAGCCTACGGATGATCGAAGTCTAGGGCTCAATTCAATTTGAGATCAGTTATCCTCCACAGTGTGGGCAGGCACATTAGATAAGAGAGGGCCAGGGAGGCCCATACATCAGTGCATATCACTAGCTGAGAGAGGTGGAGGAATAGTAGGTAGTCGCCCTCATAAGCTTTCTGACGGTCTACCACATTGATCATCGATAAGATCATCGACGGGTACTACCCATCATAAGAGAGGAGCTCCTACTTAGAGAGATTCGGTGGTGCCTCCACCACACCATTCTACTCCATGCCCACCATCTCCGATATAGGTTCCATCATCTACTGTTCCAGTAAAAGCCATGAAGGCTGCATCTAGGGAGAAGTGAGTCCCACTGGTGATTCTGCTATGGCCAAGAGATCCCATTCCATCTACACTGCCTATTAAGGTGAGGCTGAGTTCCCCTGCTCGACCTTCTGCCCCGATTTTGGTGAGGAGGGAATGGTGGCCTCAAAGTATCGTAGTTGTTCCATCTCCACCACAACCACATTAGGCTATGGAGATAGTAGCAACAGTAGAGGGAGTAGAGGTCAGTTCAGTTTACCCTATGCCTATAGATCCTCTTTGGAGTACCACTCCACCAAAATCCAGTGGCAGTCAGGAGCATCTATCCTCTAGTGAACTTTTTCCTCACAAGATCAACCATTCAGTAGTAGGGGAGGTTAGATGCATTTTTGTTCATGATAGTGATCTTGCCACCAGTCAGCATCAATCTTTTATACCTGTTCAACTGGATCATTCCCTAAATGACATTGTAGCCCAATATCTAGTGGAGAAGAAGGAGATCCTAGGATATGATTGGTCTAACTTAGAGGAGGAGAAGGTCAATTTTGATCATAGTGAGGATGATTTGTTAGAGGATTCAGCGGGAGTACACATAGTAGACACCAAGAGTTCTCTCCTTCATGATCAGTAGTATTTGGAAGGTGATGCAGTTGAGAAGGATGACACAGCCTACTAGACCCAACACCTCCTTTAGAAACTAAAGAAAAAGGATGAACAAATCGATAGGATGGGGATGATTCTTGAGGATTTGCAGCCAAGCCCCAGTAGTGCATCCTACTATTGCAAAGACTAGTCAGCCAAAGTTATTGCATGTCTTGGATCCAAAGAAGACTTTACCTCCAGTAGAGTAGGGCAACACTAGAATGTATAGAAAGGTAGTGGATAGTACCTTCGTAGAAGGAAAGGATATGAAAACTATGGTTAAGAAGCAGGTGAGAGAAGCATTGACTCAAGCGTGAGGAGGATCATCGGATCCAAAGGGCAGACCCTACGTAGAGAAATTCAATGCTATCCAGTATCCTAAGGGTTTCATGCCACCTTTTTTCAAGAGCTTTGATTATAGTGGGAACCTAAGTTAGCACATAGCACACTTTAGGGCTAGCTGTTGCAAAGCTGGTGGCAGTGATGCGTTACTCTTCTGACTTTTTATCAGTAGCTTAGCAAGCATAACCTTCGAATGGAATGCTGAACTTGCTAACAGTTCAGTGAAAACTTTTACTAAGTTGGAGCAACTCTTCATTAAGAGGTTTGCTAGAGCTCAGCAAACGGTGAGTGTAGGTGATCTCATTGTGGCTCAACAACACCCTGGTGAGTCCTTCGTTGATTATATTCTCATATGGCATAATTTGAGTATGAAGTGTGAACTACAGCTTTCTGAATAGCATGCCATTGAAATTCTACTTAAGAATATTCATGGCCCAGTCAGGTCACCTTCATGCTCAAAAGTTTCACCATCAAAACTTTTGAAAAGCTAATCAACAAGGCGACTAGCTTATAAGGAGAAGCCAAACAATTACCTTTTCTTACTTAAGTTATATGCTTGTGAAGGATTAGACCAGAGTGGATTACAATATCCTCTCTCACTTAAGAAAGTTTTCATCTAAGTTAAGCATATACGATGCCTTTGTCTTATCCAAAGAGATGAAGGAATCATTAATCAAGGCTCTTCTTGATCCAGAAATATGCCAGGCTCAGCTGACCGTTGTTAGAGAGAAGACACATTATTCTAGAGAAGCCTAAGGAAACACTTTCACAGATGAAGACTTTTTCTAGGGGACATGGAGCAAACCGCCCCTACATCAAGAAGGGACATGGGCGATTACTTTCCAGTTCTTGTTGATCCAGGTGCATCGGTGAACATTATGAGTCTAAAGACCTTTGCCTATTTGAGGATTGACATCTCCACACCCTAAGGAGATCATATGATGTTGAGAGGATTCAATGAACATGGTGAGAGGGCTTTAGGTTCCATAGTGTTACCTTTGGAAATAGGTGATTGGAAGGTTAAAGCCAAATTCTACATAATTGATTTGAATACTTCATTCACTGCTTTACTCGGTAGGCTTTGGATACATCAAAATAAGATGATTCCATCCTCCCTCCATTAGTGCATCAAATTTCGAAAGGATGGGACTGAGTATTGTGCTAAAGGTGATGAAAAGCCATTTTCAGTCAGAGAAGTTGAGATATATGAAGATGCAACCTACTATCTTCCTCAAAATACCTCTTCTCATGAACTTGGTCAAAATTGAAATATTAAAGAAAAAGAAAAAGAATAAAAAGAAAAAGAAAAGAAAAATGAAAGTTCAAGCGAATGAGAAAAAGATATCAAGGAAGAAGTAAACCCGTATATCACATTCCACCCACAGTTCATTCCATCATATGGACATGTGGGTGGGATGACTCGACATCTACCAGGTAGAGAAAGAGGTTGAAATAAATGCAGTTCTAGAGGTGGAAGACCCCTTGGTTGGCAGCCAGCCAACAGGGGTTATGTTCCAGTTCACAGGAGTACCTTTACTATTCACATAGACTTGGAATCCAGCTCAGAGGATAAGTCTCATGTGATTAGTGTACTATCCAACCCCTCTCAATGAGGAGGTGACACTTGAGCTGGATAATGATGAAGACCAGGCCCCCAAGAAAAGCATGAATGTATTCAAATCAAATTTGTGTGAAATTATCAGACAATAGTTAGGAACCTTAGCTCTAACCTCACTTTCCTCTCAAAATATTGAAGTTTAGTAATTAAGGAAGCCCCTAAGTCTTCCGTTGATGTGAAGCCAAAGAGATTCCTATTGGGATCATCATCCTCAAGTTCTGAAGCTGTTGTAGAACTTGAGAATAATTCATATAAAGAATTAATGAAATTGCCTTTTGATTGGTACTCACCTTATGTTCTTAATCTTACAAAGAAGAATGGCCAAATTCACATACATGTCAATTTCAGGGATTTAAACAAGGCATGTCCTAAGGATGAGTTCCCTCTTCCTATACTAGAATTAATGGTGGACATCGCCTCATCTCATACAATATTCTCCTTCATGGATGGGTCATCTAGCCATAATGAAATCAAGATGGCCCCCAAGGATAAAAGAAACACTACTTTTCAAACCTCAATCGAAATCTATTATTATAAGGTGATGCTTTTCGGCCTTAAAAATACTGGTGCTACATACCAATATGCCATGACACAGATCTTCAATGAACTCATTCATCATCAAGTTGAATGCTATGTTAATGATCTAGTAGTCAAGAGTAAAGAAAAGGAAGACCATCTCTTTAACTTGAGAGTAGTTTTCGAATGATTAAGATAATTTAACCTCAAAATAAAACCCTTGAAGTGTACATTCAGAGTAGCTTTAGAGAAATTCCTTAGGTTTGTTGTCTGACACCGGGGAATAAAAATAGATCTAGAAAAGATTAAAAGTTTAACTCAACTCAGATCTTTCCAATGGTGGTTGGTGTATCTAAGATGCTTTATCTCCAACCTATCGGGGAGATGCAAACCATTTTTAGCACTTGTCAAAAAGGATGTCAAGTTTAAGTGGGATGCTAAGTGCCAACATGCCTTTGATGATATCAAGCAGTATTTGGTGAAGCTGCCAGGCCCTATCCCGAAAGGGGTCATTGATCCTTTTACATTGGATGACTCCTTGGTGCTTTGTTGTCCCAAGCTAATGATGAAGGAAGGAGAATGCTCTCTATCTCCATCATCTCATCTCATCAAGTGAACTACCCACCTATTGAGAAACATTGCCTAGCTTTAATCTTTGCATCCCAAAAGCTACAACACTATATGCTTTCTTATAAGGTGAACTTGATTTCAAGAATCAATCCATTACAATATCTCATGACATGACCGACATCATCCGAATGTTTGGCACGTTGGTCCATGATTCTCTCATAGTTTGATATCATATTCATACCCTTAAGCGTGGTGAAAGGATAAGCACTAGCAGATTTCTTAGTAGCACATCCACTTCCTGCTGATTCTCTAATTAGTGAGGATCTCCTTCACAAACAAATCATGAACTTAGGGGAGGTTGACAATCACTTGGGAGATGTATTTTGATGGTTTGGCTTCTTTTTATAAAGGAGAAAAACCACGATCTACTCTTCTAGGAAAGGCAGAAGTAGGAATAGTTCTTTTAACTCCAGACTATGATGTGATGATATTCTTATACTATCTCTCCAATCCTTGCACCAACAATGAAATCGAGTCTGAGGCTTTGATTATCTGTCTGGAGTTAACCATTAGAGTGTGTGTCAAAAGCATCAACATCTTTGGAGACTTTCAGTTGGTCATCAACCATATTGTCAAGTCTTATAAAGCTCTCAAACCTAAGCTTTGTCATTACCACGTGTATACCATGAAGTTGTTGGCCCAAATTCCTAAGGTCACCATCTACAAGGTCCCTCTAGGAGAGAATACTGTAGCAGATGCTTTGGCCAAACTCGCCAAGGTATTGGTTTGTCCGTAAGATGAGTCCAAAATAGACAAGTCCTATCCCTTATTGATATTGAACTCGTCGAGAGACTTTCTCTTGAAGGGCAGGTTGTCGTTGCCGAAAAGGATCAGGATCTGGATTGGAGGTGATCACTCATAGATTATTTGAACATCGACAAACTACCTTAAGAGAAATCACAAGCTAATTAGGTGAAATAGAGAGCTCTCTCCTATGCTCTCGTGGATGGCACCATGTACCAACGATCCTTCAATCAAATGTGATTACGTTATTTAGATAAATGTTAAGCCCGTAGGATCATGATTGAGGTACACTCAGGTCTATGCAGAGTGAACCAATCCGGTCCAAAATTGAAATAAAGATCAAAAGACTAGGATACTACTAGCCTTCAATGATCACAGACTGCATGAACGTGGCTAGGAGATGCCATCAATGTCAGGTAGGCGATGTGGTCCTGCACCAACCACCCAATATTTTACATCCTACATTAGCCTCGTTGCCATTTGAGTGTTGGGGTACCAACATAGTGGGCCCTATTAATCCTCCTTCTTCCAAGGATCATCAGTTCATCTTACCTGCCACCTACTACTTTTTCAAGTGGGCGAAAGCAATCCCACTCATAGAGGTCACAACTCAGTATGTGCTCCAATTTTTTAAGAACCATATTGTATATAGGTTCAGGGTGCCTTGATGAAATATATCTTATAATGGTACTACATTCAAGAGCACCAAGATCAATAGCTTCGCCAAAAGACACAATATAGATTGGAGTTACTCTACCATCTACTACCCCGGGACGAATGGCTTAGCCGAACCATTCAACAAAACTCTCATCCAGATACTAAAGAAGACACTCAATGATAACAAGCGACAGTGACATGAATAGTTGGTTGAAGCCTTATGAGCTTACGCACCACATTAACTCCAACTCAATCTACCCCATTCTTCTTAGTGTATAAGCCATTCTACTCTTAGAAGTTCAACTCCCATCACTAAGGATAGAAATGGGTATAAAAATCACTCTAATAGAATGCCAAGTTTTCATTAGAAGAGCTCGAAGGTTTGGAATAGAGACGCGTACGGGGATGCTAGAACCTCAAGTTGTACAAGCCAAAATGATTCAAGCTCACAACAAGCTGGTTCTCCCTAGAATTTTCCAAGTATGAGAGCTCATCATAGTTCTAAGGAGACCAACTATTTCCCATCGAAAGATGGGAGGCAAGTTTGAACCAACTTGAGAAGGCCTTTCTATCATAGAGAAGGCCTACCAAGGAGGATCTTATCAGCTTATTGATTGTAAAGGAGAACACCTGATGCTTCCAATTAATGGGTTCTATTTAAAGAAATATTGCCCATAAAAATATGTTTGAAAATAATTATCATCAAAAGAACAAAATTTCATTCCAATTCATCAAAATCTTCTTCTCATTCGAAGTGTTGTTTGCTTTTATTATGAATTTGCCATGACATATTTAGGTTAGGTGTAAGAGAACTCAAGAGGCATCCTATCCTTCTTTCACAATACAAGCACAATCAAACACAATTCTCTGACGCTACTAGAATAGGTGTTAGAGAACCCAAGAGGCATCTCATTTCGACTAGCACAACTAAGTTAGGTGTAAGAGAACCTAGGCGACATCCTTTCTTGGTGTGAATCCCAGCTACCAATCGTGACACCATTTCATCAATTCCCCAAGCATGTCGAAGGTAGTGTGAGGTAACTTGAGAGACATCCTATTCCTTCTAACATAAAAACAAACCAAAATAAACACATATCTTTTGTCTCAAGCTATTTTTATATGGGAGCAAACCCCTTATGGCACTCACTCATTAGCTGCTCTAGGTCGGGCTGACATATTACCTTCTTAGTACATCACCCTAGTGGTCACTTATCCGGTGGATGTGAGTCCCTACTCTTTCTTTCTGGCTTGACCATTGCAATCTAATGAGCGCCTTGTTAGTTTGTTTAGCTTCACTGCCTAGCCAGTAAGCTATCTCATGCTGACGGTGTTTAAGAAGATGTGAATCCCTACGCTTTATTCTTGAACTAACCACCATGCACTGACTAAATTGAGTATACTTGAGGTTTAGGATAAGTCCCCCAGAGGCTCCTTTCCTCTTGACTACTTTTGAGCTGATCTAAGTCCCCAGTGGCATTCTCTCAGTAGTCGCCCTAGGTTGGATAGCATGAATACTTAAGTAGGATATACCATTGCATCAATTACTACAATTAATTTAATCTACGTGTACTCTATTTTGATGCTAACCTAGACCTCTTCATTAACAAATGTCAAAAATGTCTTCATAAATAAAGATCTTAAAAACAAAATTAATTATATAATATAAATTAATCATTAAGAGCTTGATTTGGCAAATTTACTCTACTACTAAAAGCATTATACTCTCAAGGGAAAGTTGATTGCAACCTAATTGTGAAGGAATCAATATGTAAAATCATGATCCTTATTCTCTATGTTAATAATATTATCTTAACTATTAATCATGAGACAAAGTTTAGCAGTAAGAGAAATCATGGCAAATGAATTTGAAATCAAAGATCTTAGTAATATATTTACTTAATAAGGAAATTGCTAGATCAAGTAAAGATATATTTGCCTCTGAACAAAAGTACACTCTAGGGCATGTTTGGGGCCGTTTGTTCAAGGACAGCTGCTTACAGCCGCCAGCATTTTTTTCCGGTGGATTCTTCAGCGACAACCGCTAATCTCAACGCTGATCGAAGTGCCGCACGGGGAAAAATTTATCTATACTACCCCCATGACCCGTGCTCTTTCTATTCGCCCGTGCCGTGCTCTTTCTATTCTCCCGTGCCCGTGCTCTTTCTGTTCTCCCGTGCCCGTGCTCTTTCTGTTCTCCCGTGCTATTTCTGTTCTCTTATTAACGGATCTGAGAGTCCAAGCCTTCGATCTCCTCCTTCTGTATCCGTCTTTTGCCGTCTTCCGTCGTCTGTGAAAGTAAGCAAATATGATCTCTCCTTTGAGCATTTGTTATTTGAAGATGGATCAGAGATTATTTTGTGGTAATTGCCCATGAGGTAGAGAGGAAATCATTCTCCAACCTCTCTGTGAAAAATCTGATCTTCAGTTCGGGCCTGTTGACAATGTTAATTTGGTTCATGCAAGTTGGTATTTTCATGCTGGAGAAGTCGAGATCCTACTTAAGTATTCATGCGGTTGGTGTTTGCGATGGGCATCTTAAGTTGGTTGATGTTTGCTATGTTGATAATAACTCACCCGGTGGATATACCATTCTTGGCAGATGTGAGTCCCCGTGCTTTCTCCTTGACTTGGCCATTGAATACCTATGCAAATTATCTTCTCCTGGGATTTGGATAACGCTCTTAGTGGCCCTTTCCCCTGTGGGCGCTCTACTTGGATCACATCCTTAGTGACCTCATTTGGATAGTACCCGGGTTACTCTTGAATTGAACCTTCCTCGAGAGTATCCCTACATCTCAGGGGAATGTGAATGAATCATCTTAATTAAGGCCAATGTAAATTGGTGAACCAACGAATGACATCTTAGAGAGTAATGGTATTTGACTCTTTTTATCCAAAGAGTAGATGAAAAACATTATTAAAGAAGATGAAGAAAAAGAAAAAATGAAAACAAGTTTTGAATATTTTGATCATGAGCAAGATGACCTGTTGGATGATGATTTAGGGTTGCGAACATATCTATATGGTTGACACTAGATCATTTAAAAAGGACCAGGAAGAGATAGAAGAAGTCCTTACTTTAGCTTCAACTCAATAGTTTATCCTTCAGCTTCAAAAGAAGGATGAGTATATTGATTCTATGAGTAAGAAAATGGAAGAGATGATTGCTACCATGTAATCACTCCAAAGTTTGATTCCATCTCCTTCTCGACCCCATCAGATTGAGCCTTTAGATTCACTTCATCCTACCGATGATTTGAGGTCCATTTTGGAAGAGAGTTGGCAGGAATCAAAACCTACACTTGTAGTACCTTCCAGCACTGAACTAAAGATGCTGGAAGAACAACAAGTGAAAGAAGCATTAACATAAACACGCACAACCCTGACTCCAAAGGGTAGGCCATACCATGGGGAGTTTAATTCCATTCCTTATCCAAAAGGGTTTATGTCACCATCTTTCAAAGTATTTGATGGGATCAGAAATCCTAAGAAGCATTTGGCTCACTTCCGCATAAGTTGCTGTAATGCTAGAGGGAGCGATGCTCTCTTATTTAGACAGTTCGTTAGCAGCTTGAGCGGAGTTGCTTTCAACTGGTATGTTGATTTACCAAATGATTCAATGCGTACTTTCACCAAATTAGAAGAGATGTTTGTGAAGAGATTCAGAAGTGTTCATCATCATGTTACCATAAGAGACCTAGTGATAGCACATCAGAAGCTTGGAGAGTCTCTGGTAGATTATATCTTTAGATGGAGTATCCTCAACTTAAAATGCGAGCCTCAGTTATAAGAGCAACATGCTATAGAGATCCTCCTCAGGAACATACATGGCCCTATAGCCTTCCTACTCAAAGGCTTTACAATCAAAACCTTGAAAAAGCTTCTGAATAAAGCCTTTGGTTTACAAGTGGAAGCTTCTAGGATGTCATTCTTAAAAGACCAATATTAGTTATCTAAGCTTAGGAAGCCTTTAGAAAAAGAGCAGACAATGTCTCTACAGTGGATAGAGGGAAAACTCCTATGCAAGTTCAACCAAAGCGAGCTTCATCTTATGAACCACTGCAATAGCAGAAGACATCATTCCTTAGAAATTTTCCAACTAGCTCTTTCTCAAAAAGGATGACCCAGACTTATTCCTTTAAGAAAGAGGCAATGAGAAAATTTTTCAAAAATTTATTGCAGAAGCCAGACTTCAAACTTAAGAACTGGCTTGAAAGAAATTTTAAGTTGGGATTGGTGACTATTCCAAAGGAGTACCTTGTGGACCCTGGACAAGGGTCCATTAAAGTTATAACAGGTAGTTCTTCTTCCAGTTCTTCATTTCAAAATGAATGGGATATAGCTTTATCCCGTTCTATAAAGAAACATATGATGAAAATTTAAAACTTGCCATTTAGAATCGAGACCGGAGGTGATCACTTAGGTTGATCCTGAGTCTAGAGTATGAGTTCCACCTCAGCCCAGTTCAGCATTTTTAGCTACACATAAGATCAAAAAGTGTGGTGAGGGAGGGACATTTGTATTTAGTGATAGAACTCTATATGATAAAGATGGAAAGGCGGTACCATATAAGCCTTAATCTTCACATACTTATTTCAAAAGAAAGAACAAAAAGTTTGTCTCTGATGTCATTTCTTACATTCATGCTATTTCTGATGAAAATGAGAATGAAAATACTGAAAAATTAAATATAAAAAAATAAGAATCTCATGATGTTTTACATGATTCAGGGTCAGAAACTTACATAGAAGATTTGCATGGTGACCCACATATCATTGATATAGAAGTGTCAGACTCTGATTATTCATTAAAAAAGGATGGTCAAAATGAGGAACAGGTTGATTCAAACCTTGGAGATATTGCTGAAATAAATCTTAGTAGCTGAAGAGACTTACTGCCTCATTTACCTCCTACTCCTCAAGAAAAAGGGAATCAATTCATGGATGAAAACACAAGTTTAGATTCCTTACTTAAAGAAATACAACAGAAATAAAGGTTCCCAAAGTAGATTATAATGTTCTAGCCCATCTTAGGATGCTCCCTGCTAGATTAAGCATTTATGATGCTCTCATTCTTTCAAGAGAAATGAGATAGAGTCATTAGTACAGGCATTACTTGATCTATAGGTATGCCTGACTCAACTAGCAGGTATTTCCTCAGAATAGGCATGTTACTTTAAGGAAATCCTAGGGGTTAGTTTCTCCGATGATGATCTACTTTGGGAACTAGTGACCATAATCGTCCTCTCTATATTACTATAAAATTGAAAATACAAGATTGTCAAGAGTTCTAGTATATCTTGGCACATTTGTTAACATCATGAACTATAGAACATTAGCATTCTTAAAATTGATAGTAGAAGACTTAGTTTTGATAAGAGATGTTGGGGTTTTAACAAAATAAGTGAAAATGCTTTAGGTTCAATCACTCTATTTTTAGAAATAGAAGGATTAAAAACTGAAGCAAAATTTCACATTTTAAATTCAGAAACATCCTTTAATGCTCTCTAAGTCAGACCTTGGATCCATGAGTATAAAACGGTTCCATCTTCACTCCACCAGTGTATTAAGTACACTAGGGATGGAGTGGAATATGTGATAAAAGGAGATATACAACCATTCTCTATTGATGAGAATGAGTTCTATGAAGATGCTGTTTACTACATGCCTTAGAAACCTAGAATTGATTCTATAAAATTTATCATTGTTGAAGCACAAAGTACAATAATCAAGAAAGAAGAAAAAAGAAAAAGAGGAAAAAAAAAAGGAAAGGAAAAAAAAGAACCTCCAATAATTCATATTGATTTGGAATCCAGCTCAGATGAAGAATCCCATCGTAGAAATGCCTCAATAAAGTTTGAGATTTCCTTAGAATCAGATACCGATGAGGAAGAAATCAAAACATTAAAGGAAGAGTCTGAGCTATCCACATATGAGAAATTGAAAAATTATGTGGATACTTTAACTTTGACTCCTCTAAATCAAAATAAAATATCTCAATTAGAGGTCAAAGTAGCCCCTAACTTATCAGGAGAAGTACGAAGGCTAGAAAAATTTTATACCCAACCCTTCAAGCTCGAAGGAGATGTAAAGGTTGAAGAACCATCTTTCATTGAAATAATAGAACTTCCTTTTGATTAATATTGACTTGTGTAAAGAATTTTGTGAAACATGGTTTTACCATAAATGTTTGGCCCAAAGATAAAGCCCAATGCATGAACCCTAAACAAAGCCCATCTAAACCTCAATCATGATCAACAATCATCATGGGGTGATCAACCACCTTGAATTGGGTCAAACCAAGTCAAACTAAACCTTTGACCAAGTCAACACTTAGCCCAAATGAAACTCAAACTAGCCAAAATCTATTATATGCTAAATTAATTGAAACCATTGACCCAAACCCGTTCATAATAAATGATTGAACATGATAGAGTCATCAATTGAGCCAAACCAAGTCAAATTGGCCACTTGACCTAGGTTGACCCAAATTTCCCTAAAAGGCCAAAATGAGTCAAATCATGATTTAATCTAAATTGATTGCAACCAATGACTCAAGTTCATTCCAAATTACTTGTTGAACTTGACCAAAGCCATGATTGAGCCCAAGTTGACCAATTAGTCAACTTGACCCAACCTAGTCCAATTGACCTAAAATGTCTAATTGACCAAAATTCAAATTAATTCCAAATTAAACCAAACCAAAGCATATAATCATTTTTTAACTAATTGAACTTGACTTAACACTAACCTAATTTAATTGGTCAAATCAATAAATTGTTTAATTGATTTTCAAATTTATCAAATCAAAATAGTCACAAAACATCCAAAACATCATTTATGAACCTAAAACCTTTAGTTTGACTTTTTGAATTGGTATAACCATTTTGACAGAATGAAGCCAAATCCTCAATGAGATGAGAACTTGAGTAATTCAAACCCCTATCAACCTTAGCCTGGGTTAGCCATCAGGGATTTGAACCTCAAACCAGTTGAACTTACCCATCTGAACTTTACATGGAAGGAACTCAGAAGAAGTTTTACCTGGGTGCTCAAACCAGCACATGGACAAGGAAGAAGAAGCTTTGCACATGCCCCTTGAGACTCCTCCCATGACTCCCCATCCCTAGTGCCTAACTTTGATGGAGACAACTGATGGACCATGGTGAGCAAAAAGCATGCAAATAATCTCGCCTATCAATGATGATAAATTGAGGGGTATACCCCATCAATTGGAAGCCAATTTCACACACAGCTCGTGAGTCCCTAAGCACATTCTAAACTCCCTCTAAGAAATTCCAATGATCTCCAAGACCTCTCCATTCGACCATTGCCATTCCTATGTGTAAGCCAAAATAGGACACCCTTCCCTCAAGCAATACTCCCTCTTCATTAAACCAAATCCAAATTGCTTTCTCCTACACCATCCTTAGACCCAATCGAAGCCAACCAAACCATTTCCAAGCCTTCCAAAGCACGGGAGGTGGGACTTTGATCAAAGCTGAGTCATGCACATGCATGGATAGGTCAACCGAGCACCCTAGGACAAATTGATCTTGAACTTCTTCAGAGCCTCGCCTCAACTAAGAAAACTACCTTGACTGCACCATTGGACATTAGCATGAGATAATTCTTCAAAACTATAGCTCTAGGTCTTTGTGTGTTGCTCTTTTGTGAAAGGAATCTCCATGTCGAGGGATTTTAGCTGTTGGATGTGATTGTGAGCTCCCTTAGATGGTGTAGGATCCATTTGATCCTAATCCGAGCTCGGGTGAGCTTGAATTAGATGGAGAAAGATGGATGGTGCTCATCTTTCATTGCTCATGAATGGGATAGAGCCATCCATCTCGCATGATCAAGATGAATGTCTCTGATCAAATCCTGTGGTAGATGCTTTGATTTCCCACTTAACCCGTGGATTAAATTTGGCCGTCAGATGTTAGATCAGATGGCCCATAGAGAAAGCGCGTCCGCCACCATAGAGTTAGAGCATGGATGTGACTACTTAAATAACTAATCTCATTGCGCTACATGGAAAGCACACCGCATCTGCAGCCACGTGGCCTGATGGGATTAAGGGTTTGATTAGGGTTAACTAATTAGTTTTTAAAAATTCCAAAAATCATAACTAATTGTAGGAAAATACAAAAAAAAAAACTTAGGCTCATTTTGATGATATTTTAGAGAAAATCTAGGAAAATTATAATTAGTTGATTTTGAAGAGTGATTTTGGCTTAATTAAAGATTTTATGAAAATCTAATTAGCTTAATTACACCTTAATTAAGCGTCAATTAATCTCAAATTTTTTTGTGGATGTTTATGGGGATGACTTCTACCTCCCCTATTATTTGGGATTTTATTGATTTCTTAATTAGGGAAATCATTTGAGTAAGCCCTAGTTACTCTTTTAATGCAATTAATCATAATTATGAGATGAACAGTAACTTGATTAATCATTTGAGCATAATTATCCCCGTTAAACAGTAAGACCACTTAGGGAATGTGATTGGGGATATTTTTCCTAATTTATTTCCTAAGTCTTCTTTATCTTAAAAAAATCAAATTTATTAATGGGTTAATGGAATGATTAATTGATTAATTAAGTGTTAAATCTTCAAAATAAGCAAATCAAAGTCTAATTGAATGATTAAATGATTTAGGGATTAGGATTGAGGTCTTGATCCTGATCCTTTCCCCTAAGTTAATCTCATCATTCAAATTAAAACATAATGAAAACATTTAATCTATTCATTAAAAGCCAAATGAAATTAAAAATAAAAATTAATTCATCCTAACCTAAGCAACCTTTAATTGATCTTGGGTAGCTCCTACGGTGTTCAATAACCCAAGGTGAGAGATAATGAAATTATGATTGGCTCACATGTGTGAGAAAATCATAAGAGTAATAAGTGAGATCCCTTAAGCTTAATTAACTATTAATCATATGCCAATTGCATTAGGCCCCTTTCATTTCTTAGGAGCATTGCAAATTTACTTTTCATGTGGTTGCATATTATATTGGCTTATGATTAATTAGTTAATTAACTTAAGCTGATATAGGTAAGGGATAATTAATTCATTTAATTTATACCACTTTAAAATAAACTTAAATATTTCTCTTTAAATCAAACTAATTCACACAAGGGGAAATCGGTTAGGATTAGGAAACCCTTCCATATTTCTTAACTCAAATCAAATTCAAAGACAAAATTGTCCTTAAAGAATTTTGATTCATTTTAAATAATGTTATTTGATATGATTGTCCTTAGGAATTAATTGGGGTGAATGAAATCATGTGTTTACATTCCTTTATTTCATTCCAATCATGCTAAATATTATTTGCCATATGAAATCATGCATTCATTTCTTTTAAAACTTAATTAAATAAAATATTTCCTTTTATGTAAAATTACATGTGTTGGCTAAAATTAAGAATATGAGTTGCTATTATAACTATTAAACCAAAAAACTATTTTCAAAACCTATATATCAATTATTACAAATGAAGTAATGCTTATTACAAATACTTATAACGTTGCATGTGATGATAGTATAAGATGTGTGATATGAAGCTCTGTTTCCTTCTCCTAACATGGATTCACATAGAATTTGCAAGTGCATAGTTCATTTGAAAAGAGCACAATAGTTTCCTATGTCTATTCTTATGCATCTCTATGTTAACACTTAGGAAGGGTTTTCATATTACACATCATACAACCAAATTAAACACAATTTCTTGCATGATTCCTTATCGATTTGGTTTATTTTATACATTCATATGTATTTAAGAAAAGTGGTATATTAGTTTAGACATTCGGGATTGAGGCTTTAAGTAGACCTAAGTAGGTCATGTACCACTTGGTGTAGAAAATAATGACACCGTACTCACTTAAAGCTCTTATTCATATGCATGTGTGATGTGGACAATGAATAAAGAATTATAAATCAAGTAAATGAAACATAACTTTTGCGTGGATTCTTCTATCCTTATAATTATTCATACTTTTACATGTTTCTAAGAAAAGTGGTATATTAGTCTGAACATCCCGAGGCTGCGAGGCTTTAAGTAGCCCTAAGCAGGTCTTGTACCTTACGCCCTTGGTGTAGAAAATAATAGCACCATACTCACTTATAAATTTTTTACATGTGAATGTGTATTTAGCTAATGGTTGAAAGCCTCTTTCTACATATAACAAAGACATGCATTCATAATTCAATTAATAAATTAATATTTGAACTTCTAAACATTTCTTTGCATTCATCATCAAAGTATGCTAAGATTTGCATTACATGTATGGTATGCTTAGGATTATTCACTTGTATGGTATACATGATGGAAAGAAATGGATGTGTGTGTTAGTGATAGTAATCCACCATAATTAATCCCAAGATGCCTTTCTTATTGAATAGGGCTATTTAGAATGAATCTAAACTTAGGGTTAATTAAAATACATAATAAATCATTCATTAAAGGAAATTCATTAATCAACTTTCCTTAGAAATTACTTAAGGTAGGGATAAAAGAGAGATTCTCCCTCTCTTTCTTTTTTTATAACACTTAGTTACTAAGTGTAGGCTATATAAAATAAAAGAAAAATACTAAGTAAAATCTCCAAATCAACTAAACCACTTAAAGAGAAATCAACCCTTCATAAATTAAATTCCCCACACAAAGCAATCATAACTCTAAAGCCTAGTTAGGATATATCACAAAAGCTCTAACATATGCACATTAGGCTAAGTCACTATTTCTCGCTTTATATTAGGGGAGGTGCATGGTTTGATGAATGTTTAGTTTTGTGATATATTATTTACTGGAGGTGTACATGTGTAGCGTGAAGGTTTATTAGCCAAATCATATTTTATGAAGGGGGCCATGCTTAAGGGGTTGCTATAATAATAAAAATATAAATATTTTTTATTGTTGTGAAGGTTGCTTAGCCCCTAAGCATAGCCCAAGTTAGGATAGGTGGACTTGGTTACCCATGTGTGGGGTGCTAAGTCCAAATTATTCCTATAACTACTAGGGTTGTATGGTGTGTTTAGCTAACATTTGTTTTGTATGTGTAGTTAGATTTAGTTTCCTTTTTTTAATGTAACTTCACATTCAGATTAGGTTAAGTGTTATGGAGATTGAGGATGAGCTTTGGTTAGAAGACAATTTCTTATATACCAAGTGATGCATTTGGAGCAAGCTACATCCCACTCAAAAAAAGAAAGAAAGAATTGAAGCAAATCAAAAAATGAAAAAAATGAAAGATGAAGAGTGAAGAATGGAGGATGAATAATGAAGACCCCCCATAACACTAATCATTTCATAATTGTAATTATTCTTTCATTATACTAGGATGTATAAGAGTAGAGCTCGGCTATGTACATTTATTTTTGAGTTGTACGGTGGTACCCGATCGTACTGGAATTTTATTCTTTTATGATAGATTTATAAAATTGTTTGATATTTTGTTTAACATGTGCATTAGAAATATCATGCCTTTAGTAGTTTCTTTATGATTGGTGATTGCTATATGGCCTGGATGCGATTAGGCTCCTATGATAAAATTAAATTTTCTAATCCATTAACAACTCACAACTAAAATTTTAAAATAATTCATAACCTCACATAAAAGCCTAGGAATTAAAACAAGATAATAAAATTTTTGGTAACCCCTTAGCTTGATGAATGAATGTATATTATCATGCATATCATATTCTTCCACTCTTTCTAAGAGAGGGCTTCCATCGTGCGAATAAAGGCTTAACCTATAAGTGCCTTTGATGGAACGACAACTCTTTCTCTCCTGATTTAGCCCACATCCAATTTCTCATGCATTTAGGCATACAAAATTCTATAGCCTGTGTCAAAATTAAAAGCCCAAAAATTAAATAAAACTTGTCAAAATTCACATTAGATTTAAGTCATGATTGGTGCCCTTCATGATCTAGTCTCTTAGAGAGTGAGTTTAAGGACTTAGTTTCTATTTTAAGTAAATAACAGCCTAACCATCTTGCAATGCATATGACTTTCTTACATGGATTTAATGCATAGGAGGAGTTAGCTGGCTACCACTCCAGGTGATAATAAGCATAGTAATCAAGTGGTTGATCCTCTCTTGTGGAGGTAAACCATAAACCCATTTTCACCTTAAATTTAAGTCATGCTTTTGTCCTTGCCAAAGCCCCGTAGATTAGGATATGAGGTCGCTATTTTTCTTTGCGGGCTACAAGAATAAATCCTGACCTCTTAGGAATTTCCACAATATTGTATGATGGAATTATAAGTCTTAGATTTCTAATAAAAGTTTAACTCAAATAAATAAATCTTCTCAGATTCAAATGTATAAAGCCCAGCCATAGGATAGATTGAAGTGTTCACTAGGCTTCCTAGTGTCATGAGCACTCCCTTCTCATCTCCCTTGGTTTCGATAAGAACTCTTCCCTTTTGATCTTCCCCACATGATTTTTAAAAATACAACTAATCCTTTAATAGTCCTATCTTTGAATTCTTTGAAAATAATAATTGCCTACTTTAATTAAGAGTATTCTTAAGGATTCATTTTTCTTACAATGTAATTAACTATGGAGGCTTACCTCCATAGGGAACTTAACAAACCCAGTTTAAATAAACCTACTTTAATTTCTCATGTAAAGTAGGGGACAAATCTCTGGTTTATCCGAAGACCCATCATATCTTTGGAGTCCTCATTATGTGATTAGGTCCATTATAGGGTAGTGACTCCTATCTCTTGAGATAGTATACTATTCCTTAATGTTGTACCTGATCACTCTAATGAGTACATCTATGGATCTGCATGGTGTCCCCTCACATAAACACACCCAAACATAAAAAATAAACACCACAGATTTTTCTGGTGAGGTAAGGTTGCTCATAAAATTTAAAGGGAATAATTTCTTTCACAAAAATGACACTTTCAAAATGCACCTTTCAAGAAGCTCAAAAAATCACAAAATCAAAACCCCTCCATGATTGCTACATGGAGGTTCTTCTCAAAAGAAAATCATGCCATGTTGATTCCACTTAACATATCTAAATTTTTAAGTGAGAATTCTTATTTGAATCAAACAAAAATTTGGCCTTTACTTAACAATTTTAATTTGTTAAGTGAGGATCCCTATTTGAATCAAACATAAAATTTGACCTTTACTTAATAAAATTAATTTGTTAAGTGGGGGTCTCACTTTCAAAACATAAAATTTCATTTTCACTTAAGAATTTTAATTTGTTATGTGAGGGTCTTATTTTCAAAACATAAAATTTGACTTTCACTTAACAATTTTAATTTGTTAAGTGGGGTTCTCATTTTCAAAATATGAATTTGATCTTCACTTAAAAATTTTAATTTGTTAAGAGAGGGTCTCATTCTCAAATATGAATTGGATCTTCACTTAACAATTCAAATTTGTTAAGTGGGGTCTCACTTTCAAAACATAAAATTTGACTTTCACTTAACAATTTCAATTTGTTAAGTGGGGGTATCATTTTCAAAACATGAATTTGTTCTTCACTTAACAATTTCAATTTAAGTGAGGGTCTCATTCTCATATATGAATTGGATCTTCACTTAATAATTCCAAGTTGTTAAGTGAGGGTCTCACTTTCTAAACATAAAATTTGGCTTTCACTTAACAATCTCAATTTGTTAAGTGAGAGTCTCATTTCCAAAACATAAAATTTACTTTCACTTAACAATTCCAATTTGTTAAGAGATGGTCTCATTTTCAAAGAAAATACATTTAGGATTTCACTTAGCATATCCAATATTTCTAAGCAAGAGTTTCATTTTCAAAGCATATGTCTGATGTACTTCGTTCAGTTACGTATTGCTAATCTTTAGTTCCGCATCCATACCATATTGGACTCCACTTAACATACCAAATTTGTTAAGTGATTCCCATTCTCAAGTCATATCATACTTTGATTTCCACTTAACACACCAAATTGTTAAGTGGGAATCTCATTCTCAAAAAATATATCAAACACATTTAGGCTTTCACTTAATATACCAAATTTATTAAGTGAGGGTCTCTTTTCAACACACATTTGATCCCTATTTTAACATACTGTGGTGTTTATTTTTTTGTATTTGTTTGGAGGGACACCACGTAGATCTTAGGGGGGTACTTATTAAGGTGATCGGGTATGACATTGAGGAATGATGTACTATCTCGAGATAGAAGTCACCATCATACAATGGACCTGATCACCTGATAAGGACTCTTAAGGCCAATGAGTCTTCAAATGTACCAGAGATCTTTCCCCTACTTTACATGGAAAAGTAATGTAGAGTTTATTTTAAGCAGAGCTGGTTAAGTTTCCTATGAAGGCAAGCCCCATAGTTAATTACATCCTAAGGAATGAGGTTCCTTAGGAATACTCTCGATTAAAGTAAATGACCATTGTCTCTAAAGATTTTAAAGATAGTATCAATCAATTGGTTATTTTTAGAAAATTAAGTGGGGTTGATCAAAAGGAGAGAGTTATTATTGAAACTAAAGGGAGATGAGTAGAGGATGCTCATGATACTAGTAAACCTAATGAGCATCCCAAACTATCCTGTGGTTGGGCTTTACATTTTTGAAATTGAGGAGAATTATATGTTTGAGTTGAATTTTTATTAAAAAATCTAGGACTTGCAATTCCAGAATACAAGATTATAGAAATGCCTAAGAGGTGAGGATTTATGCTTATAGCCTACAAAGGGAAGCAACAACCTTAGATCCTAAATCTAGGGAGCTTTGGCGAGGGCCAAAGCATGACCTAAATCTAATGTGAAAATGGGTATATAGTTTACCTCTACAAGAGAGAATAAATCACCCGACTGCTGGACTTATAACCTCTTGGAGTGAAAGCCAGCTAACTCCTTCTATGCTTTAAATTCATGTAGGAAAGTCTTATGCTTTGCAAGATGGCTAGGCTATTGTTTATTTAGAAAGGAGACTAAGTCCTTAAACTCACTCCCTAAGAGATAAGATCATGAAGGGAAAAATCATGACTTTATCTAATGCAAATTTTATCAAACTTTTTGGACATTTTTATTTGACACAAGCTATGGGATTTTATATGCCAAATGCATGAGAAAATTACTTATAGGCCAAAATCGAAAGAAGGAGGTGTATTTCTACAATGACTCTCAAAGGTCAAGCAATTTTTCCTAGCAAAGGTGGAAGCCCTCTATTGGCAAGAATGAGATAGTATAATTTATGCATGATATGTAACATATAACATCTAGCTAAGGGGTTGCTAAATATTTTATTATCTTGATTTATGTCCTAGGCTTTAAGTGAGGTTATAAATTGTTTAATTTAATTTTGAATTAATTAATTGGATAGAAAATTTATTTTTTCCTAGGAGCCTAATTGCATCCAGGCCATTCAACAATCATCAAATAATTAAGAAACTAGGAAAATCAAGCCATCCTAATTGCGCAATCATAAATATAACATTGACCAATTTATAAAACTAGAGCAAAAGAATAAGAGGTCGATGTGGATGGGTTCCACAGAAAAAAGGGTAGTCAAGCTCTACCCTTATACAACCCGATTACAAATGAATAATCATAATTATGAAGTGACAAGTGTTATGGGGTCTTCATTCTTCTTCCTCCATTCTTCACTCCTTATCCTTCATTTCTTCATCTTAACTTGCTCCATTTCTTTCTTTCTTTTAGTTTGACTTGGGATGTAGTTTGCTCCAAGGCCTCACATGGTATATGAGACATAGTCTTTTAACCAATGTTCACCTTAGTCCCCATAACCTATCCTAATCCTAATGTAAAAATTACATTAAATGCAAGGAAAGTAAATCTAGCTACTCCTGTAAGATAAATGTTAGCTAAACACATCATATAACCTAAGTTATAGAATAATTTGGACTTAGTACCCACACATGGATAACCAAGTCCACTTATCCTAATTTTGTGCTTAGGGGCTAAGAAAAACATAAAAGCATTTATATTATTTTTATTTTTATTACAATGTCCCCTTAAGCACAATCTCCTGCAGAAGACATGAATAGGCTTAGATTGCCCTATCATCTAATCTACGCACATATATCCTAACATCTAGTCTAAAATATTACATCATAAAAAAATCATGCGTCAAACCATACACCACCCTAACATAGAGTTAGAAGTGGTGACTTAGCTAATGTGTGCCATTCAAGGCTTGTGTATGTCTTAGCTAAGCTTTAAGATTAGAATTTTCAAAGTATGAAAGATTTAATTTAGATGGTGGTTTCATTTTAAGTGATTTAGTTGATTTGTCAATTTTTTAGTTAGTGATTTGATTTGGTTTGAATGAACCTACACTTAGTGACTAAATGCTGTGAAGAAAAGAAAAGAAGACAGAGCTCTCTTTCATCCCAACCTTAAAGCATTTCTAAGGTAGATTCATTAATGAATTTTATTTTATGAATGATTTATTATGTGTTTTAATTAACTCTAAGTTTAGATTCACTCAAAATAGTCCTATTCAATAAGAAAGGCATCTTAGGATTAATTAGGGTGGATTACTATCACATAACACACACCCATTCATTTCTTTTCACCATGTATACCATGCATAAGAATAATCCTATGCATACCTATACATGCAATGCAAATCTTAGCACACTTTGATGATGAATGCAAAGAGATGTGATTTCAAAATTTGGATATTCCATTTGTTAATTGGATCAATGATGCATGCCTTTATTTTGTATAAAAGAAGGATTTTTCATCCATTAGCCAAATGCACATCCACATGTATAAAAGTTATAAGTTAGTACGATGCCATTATTTTCTACACCGGGGGAGTAAGGTACAAGACCTACTTAGAGCTAGTTAAAGCCACTTTTCTTTGATACATCTAGATGTACAAAAAGAACTAAATGTATAAGGAATCATGCAAGAGATTTTGTTTGATTTGGTTGTATCATTTACATGTGTGATATAAAGATCCTTTCTAAGTCTTAATATAAAGATGCATAAGAATGGATTTAGGCAAGTGTTGTGTTATTTTCAAATGAACTATACACTTGCAAATCCTATGTGAATCCATGTTAAGAGAAGGAAATGGAAGTTCATAATACACATCTTATGCTATCAGCAAGCAAGATTATAAATATTTATAACTAGCATCACTACATTTATAATCTTTGATTTATATATATTTTTTAAAAAATAATTTTTGGTTTAACAGTGATAATAACCACTCATATTCTTAATTTTAACCAACACATGCAATTTGACATAAAAGGAAATATTTTATTTAATTAATTTTTAAAAGAAATGAATGCATGATTTCATATGGAAAACAATATTTAGTATAATTGGAAAGAAATAAAGGAGTGTAAGCACATGATTTTATTCACCCTAATTAATTCCTAAGGACAATCATATAAAATAAGATCATTTAAAATGAATAAAAATTCTTTAAGGATATTTTTATCTTTGAATTTGATTTGTCTTAGGAAATATGAGATGGGTTTGCTAGTCCTAACCCATTCCCCCATGTGTGAATTGGTTTGGTTTAATTTAGAATAATTAGGTTGATTTTAAGTTTTGATTAGGTTAAGGTATAAATTAACTCCATTAATTATCCCTTACCTATACCACTTTAACAAAATTATCCAAGTAATTATGAGCCAACATATGATATGCAACCACATGGAAATTAAATCAGTAATGCACCTAAGAAATGAAGGGGCCTAATGAATTTGGCTCATAATTATGAGTTAATTAGACTAAAGGGTTTGATTAAGTACTTTTATAAGCCTCCTACACATGTAGTTTGATTATAATTTCCTTTAAAATTCTCTTAGGTTATTGAACACCTAAGAATACCCAAGAAATGAGTGATTGATAATGAAATAATTTGGTTTTGAATTTGATTAATTAAATAATTTAATGAAGTGCTTAAGGCATTAATTAGTTGCTAATTGCTTAAGTATTATCCAAATGAAATAAACTTAGGGGAAAAGATTAGAAAATAGGTCATAATCTCATTCTCTATGTCCATTCACTGTTTCATAATGATTAGCAAGTTTAATTAATGAATTCATTACTATTTAACATGCTAATTAATTATTTAATTAATTAAATGAGGGATTAATAATGAAATAAGAAATTATCTTAATTAATTAAGCAATAAATTTCAAGAAAATCATGGGAGGTAGAGGTCATCCCACTAATCAATCTCAGAAAGTTTGGAATTAATTGCTGGAGTAATTAGCTTTATTATATTTTTCAAAATATCCTAAATTGAGTCAAAATCACTGCTCAAAATTAATTGATTTTAATTTTCTATTATTCTTCTCTGAAGTATCTTTAAAATGAGTATTTATTTATATTTTTTGGATTTTTCTACAATTAGTTATTATAAGTTTTACCATTAAAATTAGATTAATTAAGCCTAATTAAACTCCTAATCCCGTCGGGCCACGTGGCGGCTGACGCGACACGCTTTCCATGTGGCATGATAGGATTGGTTATTTAAGTTATCATATATGTCGTTGAGTCGGTGACAGAATTCTTGCAGTCAATCTAAGATCGGACGGTAGAGATTAATCTCGTAGTTTGGGAAATCGAGAGGATCTAAAGTGTAATTTGATCAGGGATCCAATCCCATGCAAAATGGGTTTTATGATCCATCTCCTCTGACGGTGAGAGATGGATGCTATCCGTCGATCATCACCGATCCAAGCTCACGAATGGAGCTCAAATTCATCCCACACCGAGGCACAAGCACAAGCAACATATCTAATGATGGAGATCGCATGACATAACAATTTCCTTCACAAAAGACCAAGCAAAATTTTCTCCAAGGTCAGTTTCAATGGCATACCTCACCGAAGCTTGTGACTGGCTGTTCTAACGATTGAGGAAGCTTCGTTTGGATGAAATGAAGCCATGTTGAGCCACATGAGCTTTGATTTTATGTAGTTAGCTTGGAAGACCATCCCACGACACGTAAGTGATCAGCTTCGATTGAACTCCTAGCTTCGGTCATGGGGATGCTCGAGATTTGATTCTTTTCGACTTGCCTTGGTCCAAGGATGGTGTGTACAATATTAATTTTTATTTGGTTGAGAATTGAGTGAGTTGAACTCGGGATTGATCTCGCCTATTTTGGCTTTGAGTAAAATCAAGAAATGGGAATCAAAGAAGCTTGAGAATGGCTGGGCAAAGCCCTAGGATCCTTGGCTTTGACTCCTAGAGCTCTGAGGAATAAATGCCTTCTGTTTGAGTGAGAATGAGAGGGGTATATCTCCTCCTCCTTGGATTGGATAGTGGATGACTGATTTGCTATTTTAGCTCAATGGCTTGGATTGGTTGATTAGTTTGAGTTGGAAAACTTCCCACATGGGTCATTTTGGGTAGAGGAGTGAGGGAGAGTGGTTGCCCATGTGATTGGTGAGTGGATTTGGTGAGCCAAGTGTCCAAGACTGATTGGGGAGGTCATTTTGGTCACCCCGGGTCCCCAACCCAAGCTCATTGGGTCATGTTCTCCACCCTCCTTGGTGCCCATGTGGACTAGTAAAGGATGCCAAGTGGTCTTGGGATAGAAATGACCAAATTCCAAGTGTATTTGGTCAGCGATACCCTTTGACCCAAGGGTAAAGTGGTTAATTGGCTATGAGTTTGATTTGCATAGATTTGAAATGATTTAAAAATGGGTTGGGCCAAATTTCAAGTGATTTGGAGTTCATTTGATTTGATTTATCTCAATTTGACCCATTTGGGTCAAACCATGGGTTAGGTCAAGTTGAAATGATAATTTGGAACCTATGGGTATCATTGGTTTGGTTTAATTTGGTTTGGATTTGGTTTTGGTTCATTTAGGTTCATTTGGGTCAAATGGGTCAAGTTGACCAATTTGACTCATTTGATTAAGGTTAGGTCATGGGTTGGTTTAGGCTTGGTTGATCATTTTATAGGTATTGCAAGCTTTTGTTTCAATCAATTCTGATTTGGATTGATTTCAAGTTGGGTTCATGGTAAATTGGGCTAGGTTTGGTCTAATTCATCAATGGAAGCTTTGGTCAAGTTCAACAATCAATTTGGAATGAATTTGATCTAGTGGTTAGAATCAATTTAGCTTAGATTAAGATTTGACCCATTTTGACTTTTTAGGTCAATTTGGGTCAACTTGGGCTAGGAGGGACAATTGAGTTTGGTCTAGCTCAAGTGAGGGCTTGGTCATGTTTAATAATTGATTATGGATTGGTTTAGATCAATAGTTTCAATCAATTTGGCTCATAGTGAATTTTGGCTTGTTTAGGTCTCATTTGGGCTAAGTGTTGACTTGATCAAAAGCTAGGTTTGACTTGGTTTGGCCCAATTTGAGTAATTGATCATTCTAGGATGATTATTGATCACATTGTGAGGCATATATAGGCTTAGTTCAAAACAATTTAGGTTGGATTAGAATTTGGCTCAAAAATGTCCTGTAGGTTACTTTAGGTCAAGTGAGCCTAAATGGGTCAAACTTGATTATGGCTTGATTCAAGTTTGGTTGAACTAACAAATGGACTTATGATAGAAATATAAATCCAATTGCAAGTGGTTTGGAGTCAAATGGGTTTTGGTTCATTTGACAATTTCAAGTCAAAGGATGAATATGGGTTTGACTTGGGTTAGTTTGATTTTGGCTTAGTGATTGTAGTTTATGTTTATATTTGGGTATGTGATTGAAGGAGTGATTGTTTGCAGAGAAAATCCAAGGGTTTGGATTGATTTGAGAATGATTTGGCTAAATCCAAAAAATTGGCTTAAAGGATATAAATTGGATTTTGGTTTAATTTTGGGTTTAGTTTTGGCTATTTTAACTTATACTTCATTTATATTTGTGAATATAAATGAAGATATAAATGGGTTATGAGAAAGTCATTTGAGTTTGGAGTGATTTGGATTTAGTTTGGGCTAAGTCCATAAGATGAAATCAAAAGAGCTTAGGAAAGATTTTAGGATTTGAATTCAATCAGAGGCTTCAATCATTTGATTTTGAAGTAGGATTTGGAATTGATTGTGGATTTGAATCATTTGGAATTGGATTTGGATTTGGAATTGATTTTGGATTTGAGAAACTCAATTGAGTTGGAATTGATATGAGATTTGATTTGGTTTGGTTAAGTAATTTCCAAATCAAATTTCAAATCAATTCAACAATTTCATCAAACCAATTTGGAAATTCCAAATCAAATTTCAAATCAATTCCAACTTAATTGATATTCTCAAATCTTAAATTAACCTAATGGATTTTCTCAAATCATGAATCAATTCCAAATGATTGAAACGTATGATTGAATTCCAAATAAAATAAAAAATAAAAAAATCCTTTCAATGTCTCTTCAATTTCATCTAATGGTCTTAGCTCAAATCCAAATCACTTCAAACTCAAAAGATTTTCTCACAACCCATTTATGTTCTCATTTATATTCACAGATATAAATGAAATACAAATTTAAATAACCAAAACTAAACCCAAAACTCAAATCCAAGTTAAAAATTCTTTTTAGGTCACTTTGATTTCATCTTATGGACTTAGCTCAAATCAAACTCAAATCAACTCAAAGTCAAAATATTTTCTTATAACCCATTTATATTCTCATTTATAATCACAAATATAAATGAAATATAAATTCAAATTCCTAAAACCAATTCAAAACTCAAACTCAAATCTAACCTAAATCCAACCTAAACCCTTTCAAGTCAAATTCTTGAACTTTGCGAAGTCGAATTCAAATCAATCCAAACCTTTGGGTTTTCTTCATGATTCAATCAATCCTTCAATCATGAATTCGAATATAAACACAAAATTCAATCATCAAACCAAAACTAAATTCAAAATTCAATCCGAAATCAAACCCATGTTCATTCTTTAAATTTAAAATTATCAAATGAATCTCTTTTGACTCCAAATCACTTGCAAATGGATTTATATTTCAATCATAAGTCTATATGTGAATTCAACCAAACTTGAATCAAGCCTTGATCAAGTCAATTGACCCACTTAGGCTCACTTGACCCAAAGTGACCTAAAGTACCATTTCAAGCCAAATTCTAATATTACCTAAATTGGATTGAACTAAGCCCACCTAAGCCTCACATTGTGAGCAACAATCATCATGACATGATCAATCACTCAAATTGTGTCAAACCAAGTCAAACCTAAGTGTTGACCAAGTTAACACTTAGCCAAAATGAAATCCAAATTAGCCAAAATCTGCCATAGGCCAAATTGATTGAAACCATTGACCTAAACTAGTTCATGATGTTTGAACTTAAACAACTCATCATTTGAGCGAAACCTAACGTAATTGGCCACTTGACCTAAAATGTCAAAATATGTCAAATCTTGTTCTAAGCCAAATCAATTGTAACCAATGGGACAAATTCATTCTAACTCACTTGTTGAACTTGACCAAAGCCTCAATTGTAGACTGGCCGAGCACAATTGAACATAAACCCAACTTGACCCAAAAGGTCAAATCAAATCAAAATCAAATCAAACCAAAATTTATTGAAACTAAAGCTTGCAAAATATTTCGAATGACCAACCAAACCTAAACCAACATATGACCTAACCCAATTGGCTCAAATGAGTCAAATTGGTCAACTTGACCCATTTGATCTTAAGTGAACTCAAATAAACCAAAACCAAATACAAATCAAATTGAACCAAACCAATGATACAAAAATATTTTAAATGGTCATATGAACTTGGCCAACCCTTGGTTTGACCCAATTTGACCATTGTCAACTTGACCCAAGTTGACCCATTTTGACCTAAATTGGGTCAACATGAGCCAAATGATATCAAATCAACTCCAAATTTTGAAATTTGGCCAATCCCAATTTCAAAGTTTTCCAAATCTCAATTTGAAATCAAAGCCAATGACCATTTACCTCTAGGTCAAGGGTAATTACCAATTCCACTTGGAATTTGGTCAAATCCTTTTCATGGCCACTTGGCACCCTCTTAGTGGACCAATGGACACTAATGAGTGGTGCACATGACCCAATGGGTTTGGGTCAAACCCAACCCAAGGCCAAAATCAACCCAATGGAAAATTCTCCATGGATCCCTCACTCTCATTTAACACATGGGAAACTCCTCACTCCTCTGCCAAAACTAAATCACATGCCACCCTAACAGCTAACAAACTAATTCCATCTCATCAATTGATCAAAATGGAAAAGGCTCACATCCAATTAAGTAGGGAGATATACTCCCCTAATTTCATTCATTGAGATCACTTGCTATCGATTGATCCTTGAGAACTTAGAGGAAGCATTGCCAAGCTTCCCAAGTCTCCCAAGCTCTTTCAAATTCTCCATTTTCGATTTCTTCAAAGCAAAAGAGCTCATCAGAAATTCCTGCTCAATTCAACACCAAACTCCAATTCCTCTTGCAAGCACCTTCAAGGATCAACTCGAGTTCATCCAAGTCAAATCCCAAGCATTCAAGCCACGGGAAGGGGGAGCTAGACCAAAGTCGCAAGCCATTGAAGGGAGCTTTAGCCAATGGGAAGATCCACTTCACCTCGAGCCTTCAAACCTTCAACATGGCTTCATCTCCACTAGACGAAGCTACCTCAATGTTTGGGAGCATCGGTGATAGCCTATGGTGAGGTATGAATCAAAACCAAGCTTAGGGAGAATTTTCTTTGGTCCTTGTGAAGAATTTCATCCCAATTGAAATTGATCGTTGGATGTCTTCTTACTTCTTGATGGTGTGGGTTCAATATTAGCTCAATCAGCTCAAGTGAGCTTTGGATCAAGCCTTAAGGGATGGGCCGGTCATCTCCACAAGCAGGGAAGGATGAATCATGGACCATCCATCCCATGTGTTTTGGATGGGCGGACACGATTAATCCACATTAGATCCGGATTAACCTCTTAAAAACCGCGTAGGTACTATTTGACAACTTAAATAATCAATCCATGTCGTGCAATGGAAAGCAATCACCATGTTGGCGGTCACATGGCGATGGGATTAGTTATATAATTAGGGTTATTTAATTATCCTTAATCATGAAACTTCAAAATACATAACTAAATGTAGAAAATTATAAAAATATGAATAAATGCTCATTTTAAAGATAATTAAAAGGGAATAATATATTAATTTAATTGATTTTTAAATAGTAATTTTCTTAATTTAGGTTTATTTAAAATCTTAATAACCATTACTCCCTAATCATTTCATTAATTAATTTCCAAACTTCTTAGAAATGTTTGGGATGACTTCTACTCCCCTAATTTTCTTGGAATTTATTAATGAGTTAATTAGGAAATCAATTAATGACTCTAATCACTCTCTTAATATAATTAAGGATAATTAAGCATGTGAAATTTAATCTTAATTAAGATAATTAAAAAACATGGTTTAAGTTATTAGGTTATTAATTTTGGGATATTTCCTTTCTATTTCTCTAAACACCCTTTCTTCCTTAATCCAAACTAAATTAAGGATTAATCCACTAATAATCTTTTAATTAACTAATCAAATTTTAAAATCAATCTGAACTTAATTAATCCTTAGGTTTTCAATGACCTAAAATAAGCTTAAGAAATTATTTAAAACCCACATGTGTGGAAGGTTATGAAAGTACTTAATTAAACCCTTTAGCTTAATTAATCAATAATTGTGAGCCAATTGCATTAGGCCCTTTATTCTTAGGGTGCATTGGTGATTTAAATTTAATGTGGTTGCATATCATATGTTGGCTCATAATTGTTGTTAATTATGTTAAAAGGTGTAGGTAAGGGTAATTAATGAACTTAATGAACACCTTAACCTAAAAAAATATAAAATCAATCTAATGGTTCTAAAAATTAAACTAAACAACATACACATGAGAGATGGGTTAGGACCAACAAACCTTTTCACATTTCTAAAATCAAATCAAACTCAAAATTAAAATAAAATTTACTTAAACAACTTTGAGTCACTTTAAATGATCTTATTCCATAGGATTGTCTTTAGGAATTAATTAGGGTGAATGAAGTTACATGCTTACATCACTTTATTTCTTTCCTAGCATGCTAAATGTGTATGTCATATGAAATCATGCATTCATGTCTTTTTCAAAAAATAAAAATAAAATGAAATGTTTCCTTTATGTCAAATTGCATGTTTTGGCTAAAGTAAGAATATGAATGGCTATTATCACTATTAAATCAAAATTATTTTGAAAACTATAAATCAAAGATGACAAATGAAAGGTATGCTACTTATAATTACTTATAAGCTTGCATGTGAGTAACATAAGATGTGCATTATGTGACTTTCCTTCTCTTCTCTCTTAACATAGTTTTGAATAGGATTTGTAAAGTGTATAGTTCATTTGAAAAGAACACAACACTTGCTTAAATCTATTCCTATTCATTCCTATGTTATCATTTAAGAATCTTCACATTTACACATGTAAATTGCATAACCAAATCAAACAAAAATCATTTGCATGACTCTTTCTCCATTCATTTCTTTTGCACATGCACATGTATTTAAGAAAAGTGGTATATTAGTCTGGACATCCGGGTTAAGGCTTTAAGTAGCCCCAAGTAGGTCTTGTACCTTACACCCTTGTAGAAAATAATGGCATACTCACTTATGTCTTTCATACATGTAAATGTGCATTTGATTAATGGATAAAAGAATCCTCTCTTTTCTACTTAACAAAAAAAACATACATGAAACATTCCAAATTTTCTTAAACAACATCTCTTAGCATTCATCATCAAGGTTAACACTTCCATTTGTATGTATAGATATGCTTAGGATTCATCCATATGCATGTTACACATGTTGGAAATAAATAAAGTGTTGTGTTATGATAGTAATTCACTTTAATTAATCTTAAAATGCCTTTCTTATTTGAATAGGTTATTTAGAGTAAATATAAATATAGGATTAATAAAATACATAATAAAACATTCACTAAAATAAAATTACTAATGAATCTACCTTAGAAATTACTTAAGGTAGGAGGAAAGAAGTTCTCTTCTCTTTCTCTCTTTACAACATAGTAATTAAGTGTAGGTTCATTCAAACTAATCAAATCATCAAATAAAATTAACAAATCAACTAAATCACTTAAATAAAATCACCCTCTAAGTTGAACCCTTTCACACTTAGAAAATCTTAACCTTAAATCCTAGCTAAGACATACCACACAAGCCTTAAATGGCACACACATTAGGCTAAGTCACCATTTCTAGTCTATGTTAGGGCGGTGCATGGTTTGATGCTTGATTTTATTTTGTGATGTAATATTTTAGTTTTGATGTTAGGTGTATGTGCGTAGGCGAATAATTAGGCGATCTTAGTCTAACCATTATCTTTTGTAGGGATTGTGCTTAGGTCGTGTAGTAAAAAATATAAATGCTTTCTATGTAGGTTACTTATACCCCTAAGCATAATCCAAAATAGATAAGGTGGACTTGGTTACCATGTGTGGGGTGCTAAGTCCAATTATTCATATACATGCTTGGGATTGTGTGGTGTGTTTAGGTAATTCTATTTTTGCAAATTTTAGTTAGATTTTTTTCCATTTTCATATAATTTTCATAATTATAATTTGGAATGAATGTTATGGGTGATTAGGATGAACATTGGTCATAAGACTATGTCTTATGTACCATGTGAAGCCTTTGGAGCAACCACATTCCACCAACAAAAGAAGAAAGAAGAAAAGAGAAAGAAAGAAGAAATGAAGAATGAAGATTGAAGACCCCATAACATGAATTCTTGATTGTAATTAATTCATTTGTAATTTGGGTTGTATAAGGGTAGAGCTCGACTACCCAATTTTTTTTCAGTTTGTCGGTGGAGCCACCATAAAAGGCCTCTTATTCTTTGTGTTAGCTTTATAAATTATTTAATGTTTGTTTAGCTTGTGCATTAAGATGGCATGTTTTCTAGTTTCTTCCTTGCTTTGATGAATGGCTGGATGATTAGCTCTTAGGAAAAATAAAATTTCTATCCAATTTATAAACTCAAAACTAAAAATAAATAACTCATAACCTCACTTAAAGCTTAAGACATAAAATCAAGATAAAAGATTAGCAACCCTTAGTTGGATGTTGTATGTTTTCACATCATGCATAAAAGCATCTTGCTTCACTCTTGCTTATGGGGCTTCCACCTTTTGCTAGAAACTTGGCTTGACCTTTGAGAGCCATGGTGGAAACACACCTCCTTCTTGATTTTGGCCATAATCTAATTTCTCATGCATTAGGCATATGAATCCCTAAAGTGTCAAATAAATTGTCCAAAAATGAAAATAAAATTTAATAAAATTTTGCATTAAATTTAAGTCATTAAATTGTGCCCTACATGATCTAGTCTCTTAGGAGTGTGTTTAAGTACTTAATCTCTTTCTAAAAATAAATAATAGCTTAGCTATCTTGCAAAAGCATATGACTTGCCTACATGTATTTAAAATCGTAGGAGGAGTTAGTTGGTGGCCACCCTCAGGCAGTTGTAAGTCCAACAGTTAGGTGATTTATCCTCTCTTATGGAGGTAAACTATATGCCCATTTTTGCCTTAGATTTAGGTCATGCTTTGGCTCTCGCCAAAGCTCCCTAGATTTAGGTTCAGAGGTTGTTACTTCTCTTTGTGGGCTACGAGCATAAATCCTCGCCTCTTAGACATTTCCATGATCTTGTGTATGGATCATATCTAAAAATTCAACTCAAACAAATAATTTCATTTAAAAATAAAGCCCAACCATAAGGTAGTTTGGGATGCTTACTAGCTTTTCCTATATGCATCCCTACTTATCTTCTTTGGTTTTGATAATAACTCCTTCTTGATCAATCCCACTTGATCTTCAAAAAAAAAAATTGATTGATAGTCATATCTTTAAATCTTTGGAGACAATGATCATTTACTTTGATCAAGTATTCTAGGAATCTTATTCCTTAGGATATGATAACTATCACTTTCCTCCATGTAAACTTAACATAGGGAAGAATCTCGTACATATGAAGCCATAGTCCTTAGGAGTCCTTATTAAGGTGATTGGGTCCATTGTAGGGTGGTGACTTATCTCGAGATAGTACAACTTCCTCAATGTCTATGATCACCCTAATAAGAACATCTATGGATCTATGTGGCATCAACCAAGATTTATATTTTTATTTTTCATTTATCTCTTTCAAAAGATAGATAAGAGAAATAAATTTCACCATTTTTTTAGTGACTCTGAGGTTCCTCTCTCCATCTTTGTAAATGATCATTATCTCCAAGTATAGATAGTGGATTTGTATTTTATATGAATTTGAGACTATCTTTCTTTTCCATTGTCACTTAGTTTATTTCATCCTTAAGCTAAGCTAGTCAACATCCTTTAGGTTTTAGGACCTCAATCTGTGTAGGTCTTAAAACCCTAGTTGGGTTCTCCAATAGGTGAAAATAAAATTAATAAAAAGAAAATTACTAAAGACTTCCTTCTTACCATTTCCATGGTAAGGTAAGGTTCATTCCAAAAATAAAGAAAAATAAATCCTTTATAAAAAGTAATTTCCAAAAGCACTTTCAAAATTGTACATAATAAAATGTTTACACAAAAATTTTATAAATCAACCTCATCTAACAATCTTCATGATTATTATATGTTGGATCTTTTCAAAATCAAATCAACAATCATTCTTTTCAAAAAAAATACAAATGAACTTCCTCATTCAATTTTTTTAAATGGATTTCATTTTCAAAAAATAAAATCCAATCTTATTTTCCAAAAGCACAAATGACATCCTCATTCAATTTATTGAATGAGATTTCATTTTCAAAATAAAATCAAAAAATCATCTTTTCAAAAATAAAATCAAGAATCATCTTTTCAAAATAAAATCAAAATATATTTTCTAAAGCACAAATGAACATCCTCATTCAATTTATTGAATGAAGATTTCATTTTCAAAACAAAATCAATAATCACCTTTTCAAAATTAATCATCTTTTCAAAAAATCAAAATTGACAATCATCTTTTCAAAATTTAAACACATTTAGATTTCCTTTATTTAGCATACCTAAATTTGCTAAGTAAAATCCTCTTTTCAAAATCATCAAAACATGATACATATTTGGATTTTCTTTATTTAGCATACCTAAATTTGCTAAGTAAAGAATCTTCTTTTGAAAAAAAATAACAAACACATTTGAATTTCCTTAGCATACTTAAATTTATTAAGAATCCTCTTTTCAAAATCATCAAAACAAAACACCTTTGGATTCCTTTATTTAGCATACCTAAATTTGGTGTAAAGAATCCTCTTTTCAAAAATCAAACATAAACACATTTGGATTTCCTTAGCATACTTAAATTTGCTAGGAATCCTCTTTTCAAAATCATCAAAATAAAACACATTTGGATTTCCTTGGCATAGTTTAATTTGCTAAGAATCCTCTTTTCAAAATCAACAAAGCAAAACATATTTGGATTTCCTTAGCATACTTAAATTTGCTAAGAATCCTCTTTTCAAAATCATCAAAATAAATCACATTTGGATCCTTTATTTAGCATACCTAAATTTGCTAAGTAAAGATCATCTTTTCAAAAATAGCAAAACATTTAGATTCTTCATTTAGCATACCCAAATTTGCTAAGTGAAGATTCCATTTTCAAATTCATGATTCATGAACAAGCAAAAAAGAAGAAAATTATTTTCAAAACACCTCACTTAGCATATCCAAATTTGTTAAGTAAATAAATTCTAAAATGACAAAGCCAAAATCAATTGACCCTTTACTTTTACATACTCAAATTTGTTAAATAAAGGGTCCCCAAACAATCAAAAATCAAAATCAAATATGAACCTATGGAAGCATCAATCTCTTCGAAAATATTTGAACCCATTTTCAATATACACAAATTTTCTGAAAATGGATTATAGATCCAAAAATCTCCTTTCCAATTCTAAAATCTCTCCAAAATCAAGAGCTCCATAACATATTGAAATTATTGGCGTGGGTTCAAATTCTAAAAAAATAAATTAAAGCAAATCGATTGAACTTGTTTTTTATTTGTAGACTTTTAATCAATTTCATCAATTCGGTTTGTTCATTCTTTAGTTCATTCAAATGGGCTATGATCACATTTCCTTTGGGATGTATTTGGCCTTGGATCGGGCCGACCTCATGATTAGACTTGCCCACCTCATTCATTTTGGTGAGGTTTTGAGGGCTAGGATCACTTGTAGGACCACCCTCATACATCAAGGCGTGGTGGCAGGCGGCCATCATCCAGTTGAGATGCCATCGACTCAAAGTTTCCCTCATAAGAGGAAGGTTGTCGACTCTCAATGGTAGCGATCTAGTGTGCAAGCTGGCGGTTCCCCTTGTTGCCTAATATGGGCTCGCACTCACTCATTGGCTCCTTCCAGGGGAAGGCTCCTATGATTTCAGGGATAGCCTTCCATACCTTCAAGGTAAGGTCTAGTTCCCGCACTGGTCCACCTACAAGAACTCAGCACCGAAATAAGAATCGCATGATCAACCGGTATCATCACATAGCCGAGTTGGAGGCAATTTCTTAGGCTCGTGGAAGAGTTACCTGGGTAGTGCCTCCTATTATCATAGAACAAGTTTCATCCCTCTCAATCTGGAGAGGAGGATGTTAGAGGATCTGATTTCACCTCCTACATTTATAGGCTCTATCAAGAGAGAAGGTGTATCCGAGCATCAGTTCTTCGCCAAGTTGGTGGAGCCTACGGATGATCGAAGTCTAGGGCTTCAATTTGAGATGAGCTATCCTCCACAGTGTGGGCAGGCACATTAGATAAGAGAGGGCCAGGGAGGCCCATACATCAGTGCATATCACTAGCTGAGAGAGGTGGAGGAATAAATAGGTAGTGACCGACCTTAGGCTTTCACTTGGTGTCTACCCACATTGATCATGATAGCATCTTCTTGTGGTACTACCCATCATAGAAGCTCCTACTTAGAGAAGTGGTGCCTCCACCACACCATTCTACTCCATGCCCACCATCTCCGATATAGGTTCCATCATCTTGTTCAAAGCCATGAAGGCGCATCTAGGGAGAAGAGTCCCACGTGATTGCTATGGCCAAGAGATCCCATTCCATCTACACACTAAGGTGTGAGTTCCCCTTTCGACCTCGCTTTTGGTGAGGAGGGAATGGTGGCCTCAAAATATCGTGGTTGTTCCATCTCCACCACACCACATTGGTATGGAGATAGTAGCAAGAGGAGAGGAGAGTTGGTTTCCCATGCCTATAGATCCTCTTTGAGTACCACTCACCAAAATCCGGTGGCTGAGCATCTATCCTCAGTGAACTTTTTCCTCACAAGATCAACCATTGGTAGGGGAGGTTAGATGCATTTTTTGTTCATGATAGTGATCTTGCCACCATCGCATCAATCTTTTTTATACTTCAGGGATCATTCCTAAATGACATTGTAGCCCAATATCTAGTGGAGAAGAAGGAGATCCAGGATATGATTGGTCTAACTTAGAGGAGAAGGTCAATTTTGATCATAGTGAGGATGATTTGTTAGAGGATTCAGCGGGAGTACACATAGTAGACACCAAGAGTTCTCTCCTTCATGATCAGTAGTATTTGGAAGGTGATGCAGTTGAGAAGGATGACACAGCCTACTAGACCCAACACCTCCTTTAGAAACTAAAGAAAGGATGAACAAATCGATGGGATGGATGATTCTTGAGGATTTACCAAGAGTGCATCCTACTATGTGCAGACTAGTCGACCAAAGTTATTGCATGTCTTGGATCCAAGAAGACTTTTCATGAGTAGGGCAACACTAGAATGTATAGAAAGGTAGTGGATAGTACCTTCGTAGAAGGAAAGGATATGAAAACTATGGTTGAGAAGCAGGTGAGAGAAGCATTGACTCAAGCGTGAGGAGGATCATCGGATCCAAAGGGCAGACCCTACTAGAAATTCAATCTATCCGTTTGGCATGCCACCTTTTTCAAGAGCTTTGATTATAGTGGGAACCTAAGTTAGCACATAAAACACTTTAGGTACATTTGTGGATGATGTTACTCTTCACTTTTATCAAAAGCAAGCATAACGATTGGAATGAACTTCTAACAGTTTGAAAACTTTTACTAGTTGGAGCAACTCTTCATTAAGAGGTTTGCTAGAAAGAAGGGTGAGTGTATGATCTCGTTGTGGCTCAACAACACCCTGGTGAGTCCTTAGTTGATTATATTCTCATATGGCATAATTTGAGTATGAAATGTGAACTCTGACTTTGAATAGCATGCCATTGAAATTCTACTTAAGAATATTCATGGCCCAGTCAGGTCACCTTCATGCTCAAAAGTTTCACCATCAAAACTTTTGAAAAGCTAATCAACAAGGCGACTAGCTTATAAGGAGAAGCCAAACAATTACCTTTTCTTAGTTATATCTTGTGAAGGATTCAGTGGATTACAATATCCTCTCTCACTTAGAAAGTTTTCATCTAAGTTAAGCATATATGCCTGTCTTATCCAAAGAGATGAAGGAATCATTAATCAAGGCTCTTCTTGATCCAGAAATATACAGCTCAGTGAATTGTTAGAGAAGACACATTATTTAGAAGCCTAAGAAACACTTTCCGCATGAAGACTTTTCTGGGGACATGGACCTCACATCCCCTCTACATTATGGACATGATTAGACTTTCAGTTCTTGTTGATCCGTGCATCGGTGAACATTATGAGTCTAAAAACTTTGGCCTATTTGAGGATTAACATCTCCACACATCGAGGAGATCAGATGATGTTGAGAGGATTCAATGAATAAGGTGAGAGGGATTTAGATTCCATAGTGTTACCTTTGGAAATAGGTGATTGGAAGGTTAAAGCCAAATTCTACATAATTGATTTGAATACTTCATTCCTTTGCTTTTCTTGGCTTTGGATACATCAAAATAAGATGATTCCATCCTCCTCCATTAGTGCATCAAATTTCGAAAGGATGGGTGAGTATTGTCTAAGGTGATGAAAAGCCATTTCTCAGAGAAGTTGAGATATATGAAGATGCAACCTACTATCTTCCTCAAAATACCTCTTCTCATGAACTTGGTCAAAATTGAAATATTAAAGAAAAAGAAAAAGAATAAAAAGAAAAAGAAAAGAAAAATGAAAGTTCAAGCGAATGAGAAAAAGATATCAAGGAAGTAAACGATATCACATTCCACCAGTTCATTCCATCATATGGACATGTGGGTGGATGACTCGACCTAGTAGAGAAGAGGTTGAAATAAATCGAGTTCTAGTGGAAGACCCCTTGGTTGGCATACCAACAGGGTTATGTTCGATTCAGAGTACCTTTACTATTCACATAGACTTGGAATCCATGGAGGATAAGTCTCATGTGAGTATACTATCAACCCCTCTCTGAGGAGGTGACACTTGATGGATAATGATGAAGACCGGCCCCAAGAAAAGCATGAATGTATTCAAATCAAATTTGTGTGAAATTCGACAATAGTTAACCTTAGCTCTAACCTCACTTTCCTCAAAATATTGAAGTTTAGTAATTAAGGAAGCCCAAGTCTTCCTGTGAAGCCAAAGAGATTCCTATTGGGATCATCATCCTCAAGTTTAGAAAATTTGTAGACTTGAGAATAATTCATATAAAGAATTAATGAAATTGCCTTTTGATTGGTACTCACCTTTCTTAATCTTACAAAGAAGAATGGCCAAATTCATACATGTCAATTTGATTTAAACAAGGCATGTCTAAGGATGAGTTCCCTCTTCCTATCTAGAATTAATGGTGGACATGTCATCTCATACAATATTCTCCTTCATGGATGGGTCATCTAGCCATAATGAAATCAAGATGGCCCCCAAGGATAAAAACACTACTCAAACCTCAATCAAATCATTATTATAAGGTGATGCTTTTAGGCCTTAAAAATCGGTGCTACATACCTATGCCATGACACCATCTTCAATGAACTCATTCATCATCAAGTTGAATGCTATGTTAATGATCTAGTAGTCAGAGTAAAGAAAAGGAAGACCATCTCTTTAACAGTAGTTTTGAATGATTAAGAAAACCTCAAAATAAAACCCTTGAAGTGTACATTGAGTAGCTTTAGAAATTCCTTAGGTTTGTTTGTCGACAGAATAAAATAGATCTAGAAAAGATTAAAAGTTTAACTACAGATCACCAATGGTGGTTGGTGTATCTAAGATGCTTTATCTCCTTTCGGGAGATCAAACCATTTTTAGCACTTGTCAAGGATGTCAAGTTTAAGTGGGATGATGCCATGCCTGATGATATCAAGCGGTATTTGGTCGCCATTCTAGCACTCCCATCTGGCGTCATTGATCCTTTACACAGCTACATTGGATGACTCCCTTGGTGCTTTGTTGTCCCAAGCTAATGATGAAGGAAGGAGAATGCTCTCTACTATCTCAGCCATCATCTCATCCCTACTGAAGTGAACTACCCACCTATTGAGAAACATTGCCTAGCTTTAATCTTTGCATCCCAAAAGCTACAACACTATATGCTTTCTTATAAGGTGAACTTGATTTCAAGAATCAATCCATTACAATATCTCATGACATGACCGACATCATCAGAATGTTTGGCACGTTGGTCCATGATTCTCTCATAGTTTGATATCATATTCCTTACATGCTGGTGAAAGGATAAGAGATTTCTTGTAGCACATCCACTTCCTGTGATTCTAGAGTGGATCTCCTTCACAAACAAATCATGAACTTGGGGAGGTTGACAATCACTTGGGAGATGTATTTTGATGGTTTGGCTTCTTTTTTATAAGGAGAAAAACCACGATCTACTCTTCTAGGAAAGGCGTAGAATAGTTCTTTAACTCCACTATGAAGTGATGATATTCTTACTATCTCTCAATCCGCACCAACAATGAAATCAGTGCGAGCATTATCATGCAGTTACCATTAGAGTGTGTGTCAAAAGCATCAACATCTTTGAGACTTTATTGGTCATCAACCATTGTCAAGTCTTATAAAGCTCTCAAATAAGCTCATTACCACGTGTATACCATGAAGTTGTTGGCCCAAATTCTAAGGTCACCATCTACAATCCTAGAGAGAATCATGTTGAGATACTTTGGCCAAACTTCAAGGTATTGGTTTGTCCAAGATGAGTCCAAAAATAGACAGTCCTATCCCTTTGATATTGAACTCATGACTTTCTCTTGAAGAAGGCAGGTTGTAGATTTGAAAGGATGAGATGCATTGGAGGTGATCATTCATAGATTATTTGAACATCAAACAAACTACCTTAAGAGAAATCACAAGCTAATTATGAAATAGAGCTCTCTCCTATCGTGGATGGCACCATGTCCAATCCTTCAATCAAATGTGATTACGTTATTTAGATAAATGTTAAGCGTAGATCATGATTGAGGTACCTCATCTTGAGTGAACCAATCCGTCCAAGAAATAAAGATCAAAGACTAGGATGTACTAGCCTTCAATGATCACATGCATGAGCTGGCTAGAGATGCCATCAATGTCATGCGATGGTCACCAACCACATATTTTACATCCTACATTAGCCTAGCCATTTGAGTGTTGGGGTACCAACATAGTGTCTATTAATCCTCCTTCTTCCAAGGATGGAGTTCATCTTACCGCCTACTACTTTTTCAAGTGGGCAATCCCACTCATAGAGGTCACAACTGTAGCTCAATTTTTTTAAGAACCATATTGTATAGGTTGGTGCCTTGATATATATCTTATAATGGTACTACATTCAGAGCACCAAGATCAATAGCCAAGACACAATATGATTACTCTACCATCTACTACCGGACGAATGGCTTTAGAAACCATTCAACAAAACTCTCATCCAGATACTAAAGAAGACACTCAATGATAACAAGCGACAGTGACATGAATAGTTGGTTGAAGCCTTATGAGCTTACGGCACCACATACAGAACTCCAACTCAATCTACCCCATTCTTCTTAGTGTATGGGTCTGAAGCCATTCTACTCTTAGAAGTTCAACTCCCATCACTAAGGATAGAAATGGGTATAAAAATCACTACAGAATAGAATGCCAAGTTTTCATTAGAAGAGCTCGAAGGTTTGGAATAGAGACGCGTACGGGGATGCTAGAACCTCAAGTTGTACAAGCCAAAATGATTCAAGCTCACAACAAGCTGGTTCTCCCTAGAATTTTCCAAGTATGAGAGCTCATCATAGTTCTAAGGAGACCAACTATTTCCCATCGAAAGATGGGAGGCAAGTTTGAACCAACTTGAAGGCCTTTTCTATCATAGAACTACCAAGGAGGATCTTATCGCTTGATTGTAAGGAGAACACATGCTTCCAATTAATGGGTTCTATTTAGAAATATTGCCCATAAAAATATGTTTGAAAATAATTATCATCAAAAGAACAAAATTTCATTCCAATTCATCAAAATCTTCTTCATTCAAGTGTTGTTTGCTTTTATTATGAATTTGCCATGACATATTTAGGTTAGGTGTAAGAGAACTCAAGAGGCATCCTATCCTTCTTTCACAATACAAGCACAATCAAACACAATTCTCTGACGCTACTAGAATAGGTGTTAGAGAACCCAAGAGGCATCTCATTTTACTAGCACAACTAAGTTAGGTGTAAGAGAACCTAGCGACATCCTTTCTTGGTGTGAATCCCTACCATTGGCACCATTTCATCAATTCCCCAAGCATGTGAAGGTAAGGGGTAACTTGAGAGACATCCTATTCCTTTAACATAAAAACAAACCAAAATACATATCTTTGTCTCAAGCTATTTTTTATATGGGAGCAAGCCCCTTATGGCACTCACTCATTAGCTGCTCTAGGTCGGGCTGACATATTACCTTCTTAGTACATCACCCTAGTGGTCACTTGTCCGGTGGATGTGAGTCCCCATTCTTTCTTTCTAACTTGACCATTGCAACCAATGAGCACCTTGTTAGTTTGTTTAGCTTCTTGCCAGCGGTAAGCTATCTCATGTGTTTAAGAAGATGTGAATCCCTTCTTCTTGAACTAACCACCATGCACACTAAATTGAGTATACTTGAGGTTTAGGATAAGTCCCCAGGCTCCTTTCCTCTTGACTACTTTTGAGCTGATCTAAGTCCCCAGTGGCATTCTCTCAGTAGTCGCCCTAGGTTGGATAGCATGAATACTTAAGTAGGATATATTGCATCAATTACAATTTTCCGTGTACTTTCTATTTTGATGCTAACCTAGACCTCTTCATTAACAAATGTCAAAAATGTCTTCATAAATAAAGATCTTAAAACAAAATTAATTATATATAAATTAATCATTAAGAGCTTGATTTGGCAAATTTACTCTACTACTAAAAGCATTATACTCTCAAGGAAAGTTGATTGCAATTGTGAAGGAATCATATGTAAAATCATGATCCTTATTCTCTATGTTAATAATATTATCTTAACTATTAATCATGAGACAAAGTTTAGCTAAGAGAAATCATGGCAAATGAATTTGAAATCAAAGATCTTAGGGACCTAATATATATTTAATAAGGAAATTGCTAGATCAAGTAAAGATATATTTGCCTCAACAAAATACACTCAGGGCATGTTTGGGGCTTTAGCTCCTTTCTGGATAGACCATGTAGATTCTTCCGCGAGTCATAAATCTCAGCATCAAAGAAGTGCCCCAAAAAATTTATCTATACTACCCCATGAATGCTCTTTCTATTAGCGCTCGTGCTCTTTCTATTCTCCCTGCCATGCTCTTTAGTTCTCCGTGCGGCTTTTCTTTCTCCGCTATTTCTTTCTCTTATTAAGATCGTCAAGCCTTGATCTCCTTCATCATCTTTTGCCGTCTTTGCGTGAAAGTAAGCAAATATGATCTCTCCTTTGAGCATTTGTTATTTGACTCGAGAATTTTTGTGGTAATTGCCATGAGGTAGAGAAATCATTCTCCAACCTCTCTGTGAAAAATCGATCTTGATTGAAGTTGACAATGTTAATTTGGTTCATGCAAGTTGGTATTTTCATCTTTGGAGAGTCAGATCTACTTAAGTATTCATGGTTGGTGTTTGCGATGGGCATCTTAAGTTGGTTGATGTTTGCTATGATAATAACTCACCCGGTGGATATACCATTCTTGGCGGTGAGTCCCGTGCTTTCTCCTTGACTTGGCCATTGAATACCTATGCAAATTATCTTCTCACGATTTGGATAACGCTCTTGGTTTTCCACTAGCTCTACTTGGATCACATCCTTAGTGACCTCATTTGGATAGTACCCGGGTTACTCTTGAATTGGACAATCTCCCTTTCTTAATAGCCACCCCTATGGCTAGAGAATCCATTCAGTGGATGCACAGATTCTCCCTTGGTTCAGTAAATCTGAGATAGGTCTAGGCTAATATAATCTCCTTCTCAGTACGATCCCTCACAAACTAATAGGGTCCGTGATAAATAAAAAAAATGAACAAATTCATGGATTAGATTCAAGCCCAGTGACCCCTTTCCCAAGCGGGCATCCTATCTTTAGGCAAACTCCCATAGAATCACTACTTGAGTTGAGAGAAGTCCTCGAGTTGGTACTCTCTCTGTAGTCACCTTTAGGTCAGGTTCAATCTATTCACCATAAACAAGTTACCTAATGATCATTTCACTTTGGAAGAAGTATGTCTACTACACATTCTTTCTAGCATGACTATCGCAAATCGATGGGCAACCTTAGGTCGAGTCGACATGTTACCTTGTTAATGTGTCACTCAGTGGTCTTTTTGTAATGGAAGATGTGAGTCCCTGAGCTTTCTTCCCTAAATTTAGTCACTGCAAACTGAAAGACACCCCTTTTGGTTGGATAGTTCTCCCCTCGTCTGGGAACTACTCCCTTTGGATTGATAAATCTGTGTTAGGCCAAGGCCTACATGGCCCCTACTCAATGCAAACTATCGCAAACTGATGGGATCCATCAAAAACAACTAAAAAAATAAAATTAATCTCTAACTATCTTTGAGTTGATTTAAGTCCTTTAGTGGCATTTGCTCAATAGTCAGCCCTAGGTTGGGTTCAATTTGTTACCTCGCCAATAGATCTCCCCATCAACTAATCCCTATTTTGGAGAATGTATGTCTACTACGCTTTCTTCCTAGTACAACTGCTGCACATCAAAAGGCAAATCCTTTGGTTGGATAGTCCTACTATGTTGTTGGTAGACTACCCCTTTGGATTGGTAAATCTGAGTCAGGCCTAGGTCAACATGACTCCTACTCAGCGCGATCCATCACAAACCAATAAGATTCATCTCAAAATTTAAAAGTATGAAACAAACCAATCAACCTCTCCAGTGGAGTAAATATAAATCAAATTCAAACCTCCTCCCTAGCGGAGTCAAATAATCAAACAAAATCAATTCAATATGCTTCTCCTTAGTGAGAAGCAAGTCTTTCTGGTTCCCCAGCGGAACCCGAATTCTTATCCCTCAGCGAATTTCACAACCTATTTCCCTCAATGGATGGCTTGAACTTGCTCCCCTTGTGAAGAGTTCACATTTTCATCCCTAGTGGATCACGAAACACTAAATCAACAAATCAAATCTATTTCTCCCCAGTGAGACTCAAATTAAATCAAACCACTCATCCCCTAGTGGATGACTTCAACCTTTTTCCTAGTGAAAGGTTCACATAGTCAATCCCTAGTGGATTCCTCCTTCACTCTCTTATGTTGTTGACATGAGCAGAGTCACATTGCATTAAGCTTTTGATTCCTTCAACACCCCGGGTTAGGAGTAGATCATTTTTGTTAGTGCTTGAGATCGTTTGATGTTGTTGATTGTCTTGATCAACACCAATATGTGTGGTGTACCTTGTTAGTCACACCACACTTATTGAGCACCCTTTTTTGACATCATTTTTAGAATGAGCTCTCAACCCCTCCATCTTAGACATAGGACTCCTCTTTGACACTAAGAGTTCCTTAGTATTAAGACACTTCTAGTGATTAGGTGAACATTTAACATAACCCTAGACACTTAGAAGAGTTAGCCATAGGAATAAGTTCTGCCTTATGGGTGTTAGGAAAACATGCATACCCTAACTTGAATCTTACTCTTCTTTCAAGTCAAACTCAATCATTCAAATCAAATCCAAATCAACTTAATTGATTTACTCAAACCAATTCCAAATCAAATATCAAATCAATTCTTTGATTTCCTCAAACCAATTTTGAATCAAATTTCAAATCAATTCCAACTTAATTGATTTCCTCAAACTAATTCCAATTCAAATTTCAAATCAATTTTAAATTAATTGATTTTCTCAAACCTTAAATCAACCCAATGGATTTTCTCAAATCATGAATCAATTCCAAATGATTGAAACCCATGATTGAATACCAAATAAAAAAAAAAATCCTTTCTAAGTCACATAGATTTCATCTTATGGACTTAGCTCAAATCCAAATCACTTCAAACTCAAAAGATTCTCTCACAACCCTTTTACATTCTCATTTATATTCACAAATATAAATGAAATATAAATTCAAATAACCAAAACTAAATCCAAAATTCAATTCCAAATTTAAAAATTCTTCCTAAGTCACTTTGATTTCATCTTATGGACTTAGCTCAAATCAAACTCAAATCAACTCAAAGTCAAAAGATTTTCTCATAACCCATTTATATTCTCATTTATATTCACAAATATAAATGAAACATAAATTTAAATACCCAAAACCAATTCAAAACTTAAACTCAAATCTAACATAAATCTAATCAACCCTTTCAAGTTAAATTCTTAAACTTAGCCAAATCAAATTCAAATCAATCCAAACTCTTGGATTTTCATCATGATTCAATCATGAATCCAAATATAAACACAAACTTCAATCATTAAACCAAATCTAAATTCAAAATTCAAAACAAAATTAAACCCATGTTCATTCTTTAAATTTGAAATTGTCAAATAAATCAAGACCCATTTGACTCCAAATCACTTGCAAATGGATTTATATTTCAATCATAAGTCCATATGTGAGTTCAACCAAACTTGAATCAAGCCTTGATCAAGTCAATTGACCCACTTAGCCTCACTTGACCCAAAGTGATATAAAGTACCTTTTTTAGCCAAATTCTAATCCTACATAATTGGATTGAACTAAGCCCACCTATGCCTCACATTGTGAGCAACAATCATCTTGAGATGATCAATCACTCAAATTAGGTCAAACCAAGTTAAACCTAAGTGTTGACCAATTCAACACTTAGCTAAAATGAAACGTAAACTAGCCAAAATCTACCATAGGCCAAATTGATTGAAATCATGATCTAAACTAGTTCATGATCAATATTTGAACTTGACCAAGTCATCATTTCAGCCAAACCTAGCCCAATTGGCCACTTGACCCGAGTTAACCCAACTTGACTTAAAAAGTCAAAATGTGTCAAATCTTGATCTAAGCTAAATCAATTGGAACGAATGGGTCAAATTCATTCTAAATCACTTGTTGAACTTGACCAAAGGCTCAATTGGCCAACTAGACCCAACCTAGCCCAATTGACAATAAACCTAACTTGACCTAAAATGTCAAATCATGCCAAAATCAAATCAAACCAAAATTGATTAAAACCAAAGATTGCAAAATATTTGAAAAGACCAACCATACCTAAACCAACCAATGACCTAACCCAATTGGGTCAAATGGGTCAGATTGGTCAACTTGACCCATTTGATCTAAGTGAACTCAAATGACCCAACACCAAATACAAATCAAATTGAACCAAACCAATGATACCAAAACATTTCAAATGGTCATATGAACTTGACCCAACCCTTGGTTTGACCCAATTTGGCCAATTGGTCAACTTGACCCAAGTTGACCCATTTTGACCTAAATGGGTTAACATGAGCTTAATGATATCAAATTAACTCCAAATTCCTTGAAATTTGGCCCAACCTAATTTCAAACTATTCCAAATATGTCCAAATTGAAATCAAATCCAAATGACCATTTTACCCCTACGTCATGGGGTTACCCATGGCCAATTCCACTTAAAATTTGGTCAAACCCTTTTCATGGCCACTTGGCACCCTCTTAGTGGACCAAGTGGACACCGATGAGTGTAGTCCACTTGACCAAATGTGTTTGGGTCAACCAAACCCAGCCCAAGGCCAAACCAACCACCCAATAAAAAATTCTCCACATGGGATCCCTCATTCTCTCATTTAACACATGGGAAACTCCTCCACTAGTCCTCTTTGCCAAAACTGAATCACATGCCACCTCTAACAGCTTAAGAAACCCATTCCATCTCTCAATTGATCCAAAATGAAAGGATATCTCATGACCGTATGATTCAAGTAGGGGAGATATACTCCCCTTAATTTCATTCCAATTGACTTCACTTGGTGTCAATTGATCCTTAGGAACTCAGAGGAAGCATTGTCAAGCTCTCCCAAGGTCTCCCAAGCTCTTTCCAATTCTCCATTTATGGATTTCTTCAAAGCCGAAATAACAGAGCTCATTGGAAATTCCACTTTGCTCAATTCACCACCAAACTCCAATTCATCTTGCGAACACCTTCAAGGAATCAAGTCATGTTCATGCAAGTCAAATCCCAAGCATCCAAGCCACAGGAAAGAGGAGCTAGACCAAAGCCACAAGCCATTGAAGGGGGATTTGGCTAATAGAAAGATCCACTTCACCTCAAACCTTCAAACCTTCAACAGGGCTTCGTCTCCACTAGACGAAGCTACCTCAACATTTGGGAGCGCTAGTGATAGCTTTTGACGAGGGATGAATCAAAACTAAGCTTAAGGAGAATTTTTTTCATTCCTTTATGAAGGGAAGTGTCATCCCAATTGAAATTAACCATTGTATCTTCTTCTTCTTACTTCTAAATGGTTGGAATTCGATCTTAGCTGAATCCGAGCTCAAGTGAGCTCGGATCAAGCCATAAGGGACGGACAGTTGCCGTCTCTCGCAAGTGAGGGGAAGGATGAATCGTGGACCATCCATCCCACATGTTTTGGATGGACGGTCCTAATTAATCCACGTTAGATCCATTGATTAACCCTTTAGAAATTGCAGGTTCAATCCGGACTATCCAATCTTTGATCAGATGGTCCAAGGCAAAAATGTGTAGCATCACCGGCTGATTATGCAGTCAATTTGATAACTTAAATAACCAATCCTATCGCGCCATGTGGGAAGTGCATGCTGCATAAGCGATCCACATTGCACCGACGGGATTAGTTATATAATTAGGGTTATTTAATTATCCTTAATAACTCAAACTACAAAATACATATCTAAATGTTGAAAAATCATAAAAATATGAATGAGGGCTCATTTTAAAGATAATTAAAAGGGAAATAATATAAAAGCATGTTTAATTGATTTTGAATAGTAAGGTTTCCTTAATTTAGGTTAATTTGAAATCTTAATAACCCTAATTACTCCTTAATCATTTCATTAATTAATTCCAAACTTCTCAGGCATGTTTAAGGGATGACTTCTGTCACCCCTAATTTTCTTGGAATTTATTAATGATTTAATTAGGGAAATCAATTAATGAATCCCTAATCACTCTCTTAATGAAATTAAGGATAATTTAGCATGTGAATAGTGGTTTAATCTCTTAATTAAGATAAGTAAACTTAGTTTAAGTGATTGGGAGGTTTATGGTATAATTTTGGGATATTTTCCTTAAGCTATTCCCTAAACCCCTTTCTTCCTTAATCTAAGCTTAATTAAGAATTAATCCACTAATAATCTTCTTAATTAACCTAATCAATTTTTTGTAAAATCAATCTGAACTTAATCAATCCTTTCTTGGGTAGATACTTAGGTGTTCAATAACCTAAGTAAGCTTAAGGAAATTATTTCCAACCCACATGTCTAGGAAGGTTATGAAAGTATGTAATTATACCCTTTAGCTTAATTAATCAATAATTGTGAGCCAATTGCATTAGACCTTTTCTTTTTAAGGGTGCATTACTGATTTAAATTCAATATGATTACATATCATATGTTGTCTCGTAATTGTTAGGTTAATTAGGTTAAGGAGGTGTAAATAAAGGGTAATTAATGAACTTAATGCACACCTTAAGCTAAGAAAAACATAAAATAAATATAATGGTTCTAAAAATTAAACTAAAATAACACACACATGTGGGAGATGGGTTAGGACCAGCAAATCTTTTCACATTTCTTAAAATCAAATCAAACTCAAAATTAAAACAAAATCTCTTTAAATAACTTTGATTAACTTTCCATAGAATTATCTTTAGGAATTAATTAGGGTGAATGAAGTTACATGCTTACATCACTTTATTTCTTTTCTATCATGTTAAATGGTGTATGTCATATGAAATCATACATTCATGTCTTTTGAAAAAATAAATTAAAATGAAATGTTTCCTTTATGTCAAATTGCATATTTTTTGGCTAATGTAAAAAATATGAATGGATATTATGACTGCTAAATCCAAAATTATTTTTGAAAACTATAAATCAAAGATGACAAATGAAAGGTATGCTACTTATAATTACTTATAAGCTAGCATGTGAATACAACATAAGATGTGCATTATGTGACTTTTCCTTCTCTTCTCTCTTAACATAGTTTTGAATAGGATTTGTAAAGTGAATAGCTCATTTGAAAAGAACACAACACTTGCTTAAATCCATCCCTATTCATTCCTATGTTAACCTTTAAGAAGAATCTTAACATTTACCGGTGTAAATTGCATAACCAAATCAAACATGAAGATCTTTTGCATGACTTTTTCTCCATTCATTTCTTTTTGTACATGCACATTTATTTAAGAAAAGTGGTATATTAGTTTGGACACCCCGGAGGTGTGAGGCTTTAAGTAGCCCCAAGTAGGTCTTGTACCTTACACCCCTGGTCTAGAAAATATTGGTGTCATACTCAATTAGGTCTTTTATACATGTAAATATGCGTTTGATTATTGGATAAAAGAATCCCTCTCTTTTCTACTTAGTAAAAAAACATGCATACATGAAACATTCCAAAATTTTCCTAAACAACATCTCTTAGCATTTCATCATCAAGGTATGCTAACACTTCTATTTGCATGTATAGATATGCTTAGGATTCATCCATATACATGTTACACATGTTGGAAAAAAAATAAAGGGTTGGGTGTTATGTGATAGTAATTCACTTTAATTAATCCAAAAATACCTTTCTTATTTGAATAGGTTGATTTATAGTAAATCTTAACTTAAGATTAATTAAAACATATAATAAAACATTCACCAAACAAAAATTACTAATGAATCTACCTTAGAAATTACTTAAGGTAGGGAGGAAAGAGAAGTTCTCTTCTCTTTTCCTCTCTTTACAACTTAGTAATTAAGTGTAGGTCCTTTCAAACCAAATGAGATCATTAAATTAAAATTAATAAATCAAATAAATCACATAAACGAAATCATCCTCTAAGTTGAACCCTTTCACAGTTATAAAATCTTAACCTTAAAGCCTAGCTAAGACATACCACATAAGGCATAAATGACACACACATTAGGCTAAGTCACCATTTCTAGTCCTATGATAGGGCGATGCATGGTTTGATGCTTGATTTTATTTTGTGATGTGATATTTTAGTTTAGATGTTAGGGTGTATGTGTGTAGATTGAATGGTAGGGCGATCTTAGTCTAACCATTATGTTTTGCAGGGGATTGTACTTAAGGGGCGTTGTAATAAAAAAATATAAATGCTTTTATTGTCCATGTTGCTTATACCCCTAAGCATAATAAAAAAATAGGCCAGGTGGGCTTGGTTACCCATGTGTGGGGTGCTAAGTCCAAATTATTCATATACATGCTTAGGATTGTGTGTTGTGTTTAACTAATCTCTATTTTACAAGTTTTAGTTAGATTTACTTTTCCCATTTTCAAGTAATTTTGCAATTAAGATTTGAAATGAATGTTATGGAGGATTAGGATGAATATTGGTCATAAGACTATGTCTTATGTACTATGTGAAGCCTTTGGAGAATCCACATTCCAACCAACCAAAAGAAAGAAGAAAGAAGAAAGAAGAAATAAAGATTGAAGAATGAAGAATGAAGACCCCCATAACATGAATTCATTTTTGATTGTAATCAATTCATTTATGATCCGGGTTGTATAAGGGTAGATCTTGACTACCCAATTTCTTTTTGGGTTTGTGTGGTGGAGCCCGACCATAAAAGGCCTCTTATTCTTTTGTGTTAGCTTTATAAATTATTTGATACTTGTTTAACTTGTGCATTAAGGTGGCATGTTTTACTAGTTTCTTCCTTGCTTTGATGAATGGCCTGCATGCATTTAGGTTCTAAAGAAAAAATAAAATTTTTATCCAATTAAATAACTAAAAAAATCAAAAATAAATAACTCATAACCTCACCTAAAGGTTAGGTTATAAAATAAGATAAACGATTTAGCAACCCCTTAGCTAAATGTTGTATGCTTTGACATCATGCATAAAAAGTATATTATTTCATTCTAGCTTATGGAGGGCTTCTACCATTGCTAGGGAACTTCGCTTGATCTTTATGAGCCATGGTAAAAACACACCTCCTTCTTGCTGATTTTGGCCCATAATCCAATTTCTCATGCATTAGGCATATTAATCCCATAGCCCTTGTCAAATCAATTGTCCCAAAATAAAAATAAAATATAATAAAATTTGGATTAGATTTAAGTCATTAAATGATGCCCTACATGATCTAGTCTCTTAGGGAGTGTGTTTAAGGACTTAGTCTCTTTCTAAAAATAAATAATAGCTTAGCTATCTTGCAAAAGTGTATGACTTTCCTACATGTATTTAAAATTATAGGAGGAGTTAGATGGAGGCCACTCCCAGGCGGTTGTGAGTCCAAACAATCATGTGGTTTATCCTCTCTTATGGAGGTAAACCATATGCCCATTTTTCCTTAGATTTAGGTCATGCTTTGGCCCTTGCTAAATCTCCCTAGATTTAGGTTCAGAGGTTGCTACTTCCCTTTGTGGGCTACGAGCTTAAATTCTCGCCTCTAGGAATTTCCATGATATTGTGTCATGGAATTGTAAGTCCAAGATTTCTAATAAAAATTCAACTCAAAAAAATAAATCACCTCAACTTCAAAAATATAAAGCCCAATCATAGGATAGTCTGGGATGTTTACTAGGTTTTCTAGTATCATAAACATCCCCTACTTATCTTCTTTTGGTTTCAATAATAACTCCCTTCTTTTGATCAATCCCACTTGATCTTTCAAAAACAAACCAATTGATTGATAGTCATATCTTTGAAATCTTTGGAGACATTGATCATTTACCTAAATCGAGATTATTCCTAAGGAATCTCATTCCTTAGGATGTAATAAACTATGGAGGCTTGCCTCCATAGGAAACTTAACGAACCCATTTTAAAATAAACCCTACTTTACTTTTTCATGTAAAGTAGGGGAAGAATTTCTCGTACATACAAAGACCCATAGTCCTTAGGAGTCCTTATTAAGGTGATTAGGTCCATTGTAGGATGGTGACTTCTATCTCTCGAGATAGTACAACATTCTTCAATATCATACCCGATCACCCTAATAAAAGCATTTATGGATCTATGTGGTGTCCCAACATGCACTTTATATTTTTGTTTTCATTCATCTCTTTCAAAAGATAGATGAAGACATAAGTAAATTTCACCATAGTGGTTTGAGTGGAAATGAGGGGGAGTATATCTCCCCCTACCTGGATTGGACAGTCAAAGCTTATTCTTTTATTTTGGATCAATTGCTCTGATTGAATGGGTTGTTTAGGTTGTTAGGAGTGCCATGTTCTTCAATTTTGGTAGAGGAGTGGAGGTGTTGAGGTGCTCATGTATTAAATGAGTGTGGGAGGTGATCCAAGTGGAGAATTTTGATTAGAGGGGTTGGTTTGTCCTTGGATTGCATCATGGTGGACCCAAACCCATTGGGTCATGTGCACCACCTCCCTTGGTGTCCATATGGTCCATTAGGATGATGTCATGTGGCCCTAAAAAGGAATTGACCAAATTCCAAGTGAATTTGTCCATAAGTTAACCTTTGACCTAGGTGAAAAATGGTCATTTGGCTTTGATTTTAATCTAGGCAGATTTTATATGATTGAAAAATGGGTTGTGCCAATTTTCAATGAATTTGGAGTTTATTTGATATGATTTGGCTCAAGTTGACCTATTTAGGTCAAAATGGGTCAACTTAGGTCAAGTTGACCAATTGGTCAAATTGGGTCAAACCATGGGTTGGGTTGAGTTCATATGACCATTTGAAGTGTTTTGGTATCATTGGTTTGGTTCAATTTAGTTTATATTTGATTTTTGTTTTTTGAGTTCACTTAGGTCAAATGGGCCAAGTTGACCAATTTGACCCATTTGACCCAATTTGGTTAGGTCATGGGTTGGTTTAGGCTTGGTTGATCATTTGAAATATTTTGCAAGCTTTGGTTTCAATCAATTTTGGTTTGGATTTAATTCAAGTTGATTTGACCATTTAGGTCAAGTTAGGTTCATGGTTAATTGGGCTAGGTAGGGTCTAGTTGGCCAATTGAAGCTTTGGTCAAGTTCAACAAGTAATTTAGAATGAATTTAACCCATTAGTTACAATCAATTTGGCTTAGATCAAGATTTGACACATTTTGAATTTTTAGATCAACTTGGGTGAACTTGGGTCAAGTGACCAATTGGGCTAGGTTTAGCTCAATTGATGGCTTGATCATGTTCAATCATCGATGATGGATTGGTTTAGATCAATGGTTTCAATCAATTTGGCCTATGGTGGATTTTGGCTAGTATAGGTTTCATTTGGGTTAAGTGTTAACTTGGTCAAAGGCTAGGTTTAACTTCGTCCCAATTTGAGTGATTGATCATCCTATGATGATTGTTTCTCACAATGTGAGGCTTATATGGGCTTAGTTTAATCAAATTTGGGTAGGATTAAAATTTGGGTCAAAAAGGTGCTTTAGGTCACTTTGGGTCAAGTGAGCCTAAGTGGGTCAATTAGCTTGATCAAGGCTTGATTCAAATTTGGTTGAACTCATATATGGACTCATAATTGAAATATAAATCTAATTGCAAGTAATTTGGAGTCAAATGAGTTTTGATTCATTTTACAATTTCATGAACATGGGTTTGATTTGGGTTTGAGTTTTGAATTTAGTTTTGGCTTGATGATTGAAGTTAATGTTTATATTTGGTTTGTGATTGAAGAAATGATTGTTTGAAGAGAAAATCCAAAGATTTGGAATGATTTGAGTTGATTTGGCCGAGTTCAAGAATTTGACTTGAAGGAGCATAGGTTGAATTTGCGTTGGAATTGGGTTTGAGTTTTGAATTTGGTTTAATTATTTGACTTATATTTCATTTATATTTGTGAATATAAATGAGAATATAAATGGGTTATGAGAAAATCTTTTGAATTTGATTTGAAGGAGTTCAAGGATTTATCTTGAAAGAGTTTAGGTTGGATTTTGATTGGATTTGGATTTGAGCTAAGTCCATGAGTTGAAATCAAAAGGGCTTAGGAAAGATTTTGAAACTGATTTAAGATTTGAGAAAATCCATTGGGTTGGAATTGGTTTAAGATTTGGAGGAATTGATTTGAACTAAGTCCATAAGATGAAATCAAAATGGCTTAGAAAGGTTTTGGATTTGAAGTTGATTTGAATTTGAAGTTAATTTAAATTTGAAGTTGATTTGAATTTGAAGTTGGTTTGAATTTGAAGTTTGACTTGGAAGAAGGGAGTAAGGATTTGGTTCAAGCTATAGGGTAAGCAAGTTTTCCTAACACCCCTAAGGCATAACCTCTTCTTATAGCTAACTCTTCTAAGTCTCTAGGGTTATGTTAAGTGTTCACCTAATTACTATAAGTGTCTTAAGACTAAGCAGACAACAGCTGTGAACTTTAGCTCTAACCTCACTTTCGTCTCAAAAACTTGAAGGTTTAGTTGTTAAGGAGGCCCCCATGTCATCCATAGATGTCAGGCCAAAGATATTTTTGTTGGGAGCATCATCCTCAAGTCAAGAAGCCAATGTAAAACTTGAGGATGATTCATATAAAGATTTAATACAATTGCCTTTTGATTGATATTTGTCTTGCATTCTTAACTTAGCAAAGATGGGATTAATCCCACATATTTGGTCTAAACATAGATCAGATTACTTTGAAAGGTTATGAGACAACCAAAGCAGACATTCTCAATCAAGATCGGGAGTAGGATTAGTTATAGTGGGTTCAATCGACAACGATAACCATTGCCTAGTCCTCACCACTCATTTGGGGTTTGATAGGTTCTTCTCAAATCATGGTAACGCTTATGAGGAGGTATGTTTAAAAATTTTAGATGACCCAAATGAGCTTGAAGTTAAAGAGGCACCACCAAAGTTTGAAGAAGAGATCAGATTAACCATCGATGAACTTAAAGAAATCAACTTAGGAACTGAAGATAATACACGTCTGACATGCATCAGTTCCTTGTTGAATGAAGAAGAAACAATGGCTTAGTTAGGCTATTAGCTAAGTTTAAGGATTGCTTTGCATGCAGTTATAAAGAAATGCTTGATTTATCTCCTGACGTAGCAGTCCACAAACTTGTAATAGAATATAATGCTAATAATAATAAGCAAGCTCCTAGAAACACACGATTAGACATTGAACAGTAGGTCACTTATGAAATCAAGAAACTGATCGATGCTAGCTTTATCAGGGAAGAAAAATATCCTACTTGGTTAGCTAGTGTCATCCCAGTTAAGAAAATGAAAGATCAAATTCGCATATGTGTCAATTTTAGGGATCTAAATAAGGCATGTCCTAAGGATGAATTTCCACTTCCTATACCAGAATTAAGATGGCCCATGAGGATGAGAAAAATATTGCTTTTTGAACTCCAATCAGAATCTATTATTATAGGGTCATGCCTTTCTGCTTTAAAAATGCCGGTACTACATACCAGCGGGCCATACCTCAGATCTTCAATGAACTCATTCCTCATCATGTTGAATGCTATGTTGATGATCTATTAGTCAAAAGCAAAGAAAAGGAAGACCACCTGTTTAACTTGATAGTAGTTTTTGAATGATTAAGATAATTTAACCTCAAAATGAATCGCCTGAAGTATGCATTCAGAGTAGCTTCACAAAAATTCCTTGGATTTGTTGTCCAACATTGGGGAATAGAAATCAATCCAGAGAAGATGAAGGCTATCTTAGAAATGCCACCTCCTGAAAGTTTAACAAAAATCAGATCATTCCAAGGGCAGTTGACATATCTAAGACACTTCATATCCAACTTATTAAGAAGATGCCAACCATTCTCAACACTTGTCAAAAAGGGTGCCAAGTTTAAGTGGGATGACAAGTGCTAGCATGCTTCTGAAGACATCAAGCACTACCTAATGACACTGCTAGTTCTAGCAGCTCCTATCTTGGGCAAGTCGTTGATCCTCTACACCGCTGCATTAAATGACTCCCCTGGCACTTTGTTGGCTCAAACAAATGATGAAGGAAAGGAAAATGCTCTATACTACCTCAGTCTTCGTCTAATTCCTCCTGAGGCAAACTACCCACCTATTGAAAATAACTACATAGTTTTAATCTTAGCATCCCAAAAGCTATGACACTACATGATTTCTCATAAAGTGAATATGATCTCAAGGATCAATCCATTGTAATATCTCATGACTTGGCTGATTCTATTTAGATGGTTGGCACGTTGGTCCATGTTTTTATTATAATTTGACATCACGTTCGTACCCCTCTATGCGGTGAAAGGATAGGCACTAGCAGATTTCTTAGTAGCACACCCACTTCCTGCTGATTCTCCACTTAGTGATGACTTCCCGATGAACAAATTATGAACTTAGGGGACACTGGCATTCGCTGCTGCAAGATATATTTTGATGGTGCAATTTTCTGGTGATTTTGTTTTGTGTTTTAGTGTGTTTAAGTGAGGGGACACCATCCAGATCCATAGACGTAATCATTAGGGTGATCAGTACGACATTAAAAAATATTATACTATCTTGAGAGAAAGGAGTCGCTACCTTATAATGAACTTAATAATCTAATGAGGACTCCTAAGGCATGATGGGTTGTCAGATATGCCAGAGATTTTTCCCCTGGCTTACATGGAAAGGTAAAGCAAGGTTTATTTAAATTGGGTTCATTAACTTCCCTATCGTGGCAAGCCTCCATAGTTAATTACATCTTAAGGAAATTGAATCCCTTAAGAATACTCTCGATTAAAACAGACAATTATTATCTCCAAAGAATTCAAAGATAAGACTATCAAAAGATCAGTTGTATTTTTGAAAATCAAGTAGGGGAGATTAAAAAGGGAAGAGTTCTTATCAAAACTAAGGGAGATGAGTAAGGAGTGCTCATGATACTGTGAAGCCCAGTGAGCACTTCAATCTATCCTATGGTTGGGCTTTATACATTTGAATTTGAGAAAATTTATTTATTTGAGTTGAAATTTTATTAGAAATCTAGGACTTATAATTTCACAATACAAGACCGTGGAAAAGCCTAAGAGGTGAGGATTTATGCTTGTAGCCCCAAAGGAAAATAGCAACCTTAGATCTTAAATCTAGGGAGTTTTGGCGAGGGCTAAAGCATGACTTAAATCTAAGGCGAAAGTGGGCATATGGTTTACCTCCACAAGAGAGAGTAAACCACCCAAATGCTAGACTTATAATCGCCTGGAGTGGCAGCCAGCTAACTCCTCCTATGCTCTAAATCCATGTAGGTAAGTTATATGGTTTTGCAAGATGGCTACGTTGTTATTATTTTGAAAGTAAGCTAAATCCTTAAACCCACTCCCTAAGAGACTAGAGCATGAGGGGTACGAATAATGACTTAAATCAAATGCAAATTTTTTATCAAATTTCATTTAATTTAGGACCTTTTATTTTGACACAAGCTTACAAGATTTTGTATGCCTAAATACATGAGAAGTTGATTATGGGCCAAATCAAAAGGGAAAGAGGTGTTCGTCCATCATAGGCTCTCAAAGGTTAAGCCCATTCTATCTAGCAAAGATGGAAGCCCTCTCTTAACAAGAGTGAGACAAGATGGTTATGATGATAATTCAACATACAATATCCAGCTAAAGGGTTGCTACATATTTTATTATCTTGATTTATACTTAGGATTTTATATGAGATTATGAGTTGTATTAAAAGTTTAGTTATGAGCTATTAATGGGATAGAAAATTTTATTTTAATCCTGAGAGCTTAATCGCATCCAGGTCATACAACAATCACTAATTAGAAACAAACTTTGAAAAGGAATGCTTTTTCTAATGCACAAACTAAATAAATCATCAAACAAATTTATAAAGCTATCACAAAAGAATAAAAAGGCCGATCGGGTGTACCATCATACAACCCGAAAAGAAATGTGGGTAGCCGAGCTCTAGCCTTATATAATCTAGATTACAAGAAAATAATTACAATTAAGAATGATGAATGTTATGGGGGTCTTCATTCTTCATTCTTCTTTCTTCATTTTTTTATCTTCCATTTCTTCATTTGATTTGCTCTATTTATTTCTTCCATTTAGCTTAGTTTAGATATTATGGTGTTTATTTTGTGTTGTGTGTGTGTTTTTGAGGGGACACCATGCAGATCTGTAGATGTACTTATTAGGGTTATCGGGTATGACATTAATGAATAGTATACTATCTCGAGAGATAAAAGTCACTAGCCTATAATGGACCTAATCACCTAATAAGGACTCCTAAGGCATCGTGGGTCTTCGAATGTACCATAGATTTCCTCTACTTTACATGAAAAAGTATAGTAGAGTTTATTTAAATTGAGTTCATTAAGTTCTCTATTGAGGTAAGCCTCAATAGTTAGTTACATCTTAAGGAAAGTGAATCCATTAAGAATACTCTCAATTAAAGTAGGAGATTATTGTCTCCAAAGATTTTAAAGATAAGATTATCAATAAGTTGGTTATATTTTAGAAAATCAAGTGGGAGAGATCAAAAGGGGAGAGTTATTATTGAAACTGAAGGAGATGAGTATGGAGTGCTCATGATACCGGAAAGCCTATTGAGCACTCCAATCTATCATATGGTTGGGCTTTATATATTTGAAATTGAGAAGATTTATTTGTTTGAGTTGATTTTTTATTAAAAATCTAGAAATTATAATTCCACAACACAAGAATGTGAAAATGCCAAAGAGGTGAGGATTTATGCTTATAGCCTGCAAAGGGAAACAATGACCTCAAATCTTAAATCTAGGGAGCTTTGGTGAGGGCCAAAATATGACCTCAATCTAAGGAGAAAAATGGGTATATGATTTGCCTCTACAAGAGAGAGTAAATCACCCGATTGTTGGACTTATTACCGCCTGGAGTAGCAGCCAGCTAATTCCTTCTATGCTTTAAATCCATGTAGGCAAGTCTTATGCTTTTCTAGATGGTTAGAATATTATTAAATTATAAGAGAAACTAAGTCCTTAAACTCACTCCCTAAGAGACTAGATCATGAAGGGCGTGACTAATGACTTAACTCTAACGTAAATTTTGTCATGTTTTATTTGATTTTTGGACATTTTATTTTGACACAGGCTATAGGATTTTGTATGACTAAATGCATGAGAAATTGATTATGGGCTAAATCAATAGAGAAAGAGTTATTTTTTCATCAAAGGCTCTTATAGGTTAATCTTTATTCTCTGGCATAGATGGAGGCCCTCTCTTAACAAGAGTGAAAGATTATTACATGCATGATATTATACATTCAATCATCGAGCTAAGGGGTTGCTAAATATTTTATTATTTTGATTTAATTCTTAGGATTTTATGTGAGCTTATGAATTATTTTAAAATTTTAGTTATGAGTTATTAATGGGATAGAAAATTTATTTTTATCCAAAGAGCCTAATCATATCTAGGACACACAACAATCTCCAATCATAAAGAAACTATAAAAAGGCATGCTATTTCTAATCCACAAGCTAAACAAAACATCAAATAATTTCACAAAAGAATAAAAGGCTGATGCAGTCGAGTACCGCCGTACAACCTGAAAAGAAATGTGGGTAGTCGAGGTCTACCCTTATACATCCTGGTATAATGAAAGAATAATTGTAATTATGAAATGATAAGTGTTATGGGGGTCTTCATTCTTCATCCTACATTCTTCACTCTTCAGCTTTCATTCCTTCATTTTTCATTTGCTACATTTCTTTCTTCCTTTTGGCTTGATTGGGATGTAGCTTGCTCCAAAGGAATCACATGGTATGTAAGACTTGGTCTTATAACCAATGTCCATCCTTAATCTCTATAACACTTCTCCTAATCCTAATGCAAAAATTATATTAAAAGAGATGGATAGTAAATCTAGCTACACTTGCAAAATAAATTTTAGCTAAACACACCATACAACCCAAGCAGTTGTATGAATAATTTGGACTTAGCATCCAACATATGGGTAACCAAGTTCACTTATCCTAAATTGAGTTATGCTTAGGGGCTAAGCAACCTGCATAGCAAAAAGTATTTATATTTTTATTACAACAATCCCTTAAGCACAACCCCTGCATAAAACATGATTAGGCTAATGTCAACCTAACATTCAAACTACGCACATACACCCTAACATCCAGTCTAAAATAATACATGACAAAACTAAACATTCATCAAACCATGCACCGCCCTAACATAAAGCTAGAAATGGTGACTTAGCCTAATGTGCATGTGTTGAAGCTTGTGTGGTATGTCCTAGCTAGGTTTTAGAGTTGTGATTTACTAAGTGTGAGAGATTTAATTTATAAAGGGTTGATTCTTTTTTTAAGTGGTTTAGTTGATTTGGAGATTTTACTTAGTATTTTATTTTGTTTCATATAGCCTACACTTAGAAACTAAGTGTTATAAAGAGAAGAAAGAGAGAGAGACTCTCTTTTATCCCTACCTTAAGTTATTTCTAAGGTAAGTTAATAAATGAACTTCTTTTAGTGAATGGCTTATTAAGTGTTTTAATTAACCTAAGTTAGATTCATTCTAAATAACCCTATTCAATAAGAAAGGCATATTATGATTAATTAGGATGGATTGCTATCACATAACACACACTCTTTTCTTTCTATCATGTATATCATGCATATGAATAACCCTAAGCATACCTCTACATGCAATGTAAATCTTAGCACACTTTGATGATGAATGCAAAGAAGTGTATATGGAAATTTAAATATTGTATTTATTGATTGAATTATGAATGCATGTCTTTGTTATGTACAAAAGAGGAATATTTGATCCATTGGATAAATTCACATTCACAAGTATAAAATTTTTAAGTGAGTATGATGCAATTATTTTCTACACCAGGGGCATAAGGTATAAGACCTACTTTGGGCTACTTAAAGCCTCACATCCCCGGGATGTCCAGATTAATATATCACTTTTCTTAAATACATGTAAATGTGTGAATAACTATAAGGATAGGAAAATCCATGCAAAAGTTATGTTTAGAGTTTTAAGTGAGTACGATGTCATTACACATGCATAGGTATAAGAGTTTTAAGTGAGTGTGATGCCCTTTATTTTCTACACCAGGGGCGTAAGGTACAAGACCTACTTAGGGCTACTTAAAGCCTCGTAGCCCCATGTTATCCAGACTAATATACCACTTTTCTCAAATACATATGAATGTACTAAAAGAATTAAATGGAAAAGAGGATCATGCAATAAATTATGTTTGATTTGGTTATATGATTTACATCTGTAATATGAAATTCTTCCTAAGTCTTAACATGGAGATGCATAGGAATAGATTTAGGCAAGTGTTGTGTTATTTTAAAATGAACTATACACTAGCAAATCCTATGTGAATCTATGTTAAGAGAGGGAAAGAGAGCTTCATATTACACATCCTATAATATCATCTCATGCAAGCTTATAAATATTTACAATTAGCATTACTTCATTTATAATAATTAATTTATAGGTTTTGAAAATTGCTTTTGATTTAATAGTGATAATAGCTACACACATTTAATTTAACTCAACACATGCAATTTGACATAAAAGAAAATATTTTATTTAATTAGTTTTTTTAAAAAGAAAATAAATGCATGATTTCATATAGCAAATAATATTTAGCACGATTGGAATGAAATAACAGAATGTAAGCACATGATTTCATTCATCCCCAATTAATTCCTAAGGATAATCATATTAAATAAGGTTATTTAAAATGAAACAAAATTCTTTAAAGATACTTTTATCTTTGAATTTGATTTCACTTAAGAAATATGAGAGAGGTTTGTTAATCCTAACCCATTCCCCCATGTCTGAATTAGTTTAGTTTTTTGAAGAACATTTAAGTTGATTTTATATTTTAATTAGGTTAAGGTATGAATTAAATGAGTTATTATCCCTTACCTACATCACCTTAAGTTAATTAACTAACTAATAATAAGCCAATATGATATGCAACCACATGAAAGGTAAATTTGCAATGCTACTAAGAAATGAAAGGGGCCTAATGTAATTGGCTTATGATTTATAGTTAATTAAGCTTAAGGGATCTCACTTAATTACTTTTATTATTTTCTCACACATATGAGCCAACCATAATTTCATTATCTCTCACCTTGGGTTATTGAACACCCAAGGAGCTACCCAAAATAAATTAAAGCTTACTTAGGTGTGGTTGAATTGATTTTTAATTTTATTTCCATTAAGTTTTTAATGAATTGACTAAATATTTTGGTCATGTTTTAATTTAAATGATGAAACTAAGTTAGGGGAAAGGATCAAGGGCAAGGCCTCAATCCCAATCCCTAAATCATTTGAACATTCAACTAGGTTTTGATTTTCTTTATTTTGAAGATTAATCACTTAATTAATCAATTAAACATTCCATTAACCCATTAATTAATTTGATTTTTAAAGATAAAAAAGATTTAGGAAATGAATTAGGAAAAGTATCCCTAATCACATTCCCTAAGTGATCTTACAATTCAATAAAAATAATTATGTTTAAATGATTAATCAAGTTACTGTTCATTCCTTATATATGATTGATTGGATTAGAAGAGTGATTACGGCTTACTCAAATGATTTTTTTAATTAAGCAATCAATAAAATCCTAGAAAAATAGGGGAGGTAGAGGTCATCTCCCTAAACATCCACAAAAATTTGAGATTAATTGAATTCTTAATTAAAGTGTAATTAAGATAATTAGATTTTTAATAAAACCCTAACTAAGCTAAAATTACTATTTTAAATCAATCAATAATAATTTTTCTAGATTTTCCTCTAAAATTTCCTCAAAATGAGCCTAAGTTTGTAATTTTTGAAATTTTCTACAATTTGTTATGATTTTAGGAAGTTCCAAGGTTAAAAACTAGATTAATTAAGCTAATTAAGCCCATAATCCCATCGGGCCATATGGTCGCTGATGCAACATGCTTTCCACGTGGTGCAACGGGATTGGCTATTTAAATAGTCACATCCGTACGCTGACTCAGCGATGGCGAACACGCTTTCCCCGTGGGCCGCCCGATCTAAGATCAGACGGCCATGATTTAATCTGCGGGTTAAGGGAGAAATCAAAGAAGTTATCGAGAGATTTAATCATAGCCATCCATTTTGATCAAGTGGAACGGATGGTGTATGATCTATCCCATTCGCGAGTGGAAAAAGATGAGCACCATCCATCTTACTCCGTCCGATCCGAGCTTAACCGAGCTCAGAATTGGATCAAATGGATCCTACACCATCTAAAGGAGCATACAATCACATCCAACAGCTGAAATCCATCAACATGGAGATTTCTTTCACAAAATACCAACACATAGATGCCTAAAGCTATAGTTTTGAGAAATCACCTCGCTGGAGCTAAGACTGGCTGTCAGGCTCAATGAAGATAACTTCGTCTAGTAGAGATGAAGCCTTGTTGAAGAAGTCCGAGCTCAATTTGGCCTAGGGTGCTTGGTCAACCAATTCACGCATGCCCCAGCTTTGATCGAACTCTGGTCTCTGGTTCTTTGGAAGGCTTGGAAATGGTTTGGTTGGCTTCGATTAAGTATGAGGATTGTGTGTTCAGGGAATTGGTATTTGGCTTAGTAGAGAAGGAGTATTGCTTGAGGGAAGGTGTCTTATTTTGGTTTGCACATGGGAGTGGCAATGGCTGATCGAGGAGAGGTTGGGGATCTTTGGAATCACTCTGAGGGAGTTTGAAATGAACTTGGAAACTCAAAGAATGCAATTGGTGTTGTTCCCCACTCGAATTGAGGGAGTATCTCCCTCAATTAAGCTAGGTGGATGGAAGGGACCGAATTCACAAATCCCATCGATTGGCTCGCTTGGGTTGGTCGAAGTAGTGGCAGGAGCTCCATGGGAAGATATGGAGTGGTGGGGTGGGATTGCTCTTCCTTATGTCCATGGGTCTGACCATGGATGAGAGGGAAGAAGCATGGATCCTTTGGTCCGTGGAAAAGGCTAGGGGGTTAAGAGTGGGCTAGGAAGCTCTAGAAAAGCTTCATTTGGCATCCTGATGGCTGTTATGGAGATTACAAAGTGGACTTTATCACTTATGGTAAGGATCTGCATTGAAAAAATTTAAATTGGGTTTGACCAAAGGGTTCCATATTTTGAAGTGGTTTAGCTCAATTTGGGTAAAAGGATTCAATTGGGTTCACATTGGGTTGGGTTGACCAATTAGCCAAATTGGGTCAAACTAAGGCTTGGGTTAGGTCTAAATCATGATTTGGAATGTTTTGGTGTGACTAATTCGATATGGTTTGGCTTAGGTTTGAATTTGACTCAATTGGATTCAAAAGGGTCAAATTAGTCAAGTTGACCAATTTGGCCAATTTGAACAAATTAGGTTGGGTTAGGTGTTCAGTCATGTTCAATTGGTTGATTGAAAATGATTGTAGACTTTGGTTTGCTTTAATTAGGAATTAATTTGAATTTTGGTCAATTTGACCTTTTAGGTCAATTTGGGCTAGGTTGGGTCAAATTGACCAATCTGTCAACTAGTGCTCAATCACGGCTTTGGTCAAGTTCAACAAGTGATTTGGAATGAACTTGAGCCATTGATTGCAGTCGATTTGGATTAAATCATGATTTGACTTATTTTGGCTTTTGAGGCCAATTTGGGTCTACTTAGGTCAAGTGGCCAATTAGGCTTGGTTTGGCCCAATTGATGGTTTGGTTATGTTCAATCATTTATTATGAATGGGTTTAGGTCAATGGTTTCATTCAATTTGGCATATAATGGATTTTGGCTAGTTTGGGTTTCATTTGGGCTAAATTTTGACCTGGTCAAAGGCTAGGTTTGACCCAATTCAAGGTGGTTGATCACCCCATGATGATTGTTGATCAAGATTGAGGTTTATATGGGCTTAGTTAAATCCAATTTGGGTTGGATTGAAGATTAGCTCAAAAAAGTCTTTTAGGTCACTTTAGGACAAGTGAGCCTAAATGGGTCAATTGGCTTGATCAAGGTTTGACTCAAGTTTGGTTGAACCCACATATGAGCTTAGGATTGAAATATAAATCCAAATGCAATTGGTTTGGAGCCAAGTGGGTTTTGGTTCATATGATAATTTCAAGTCAAAAGGGTCAACTTGGGCTTGATTTGGGTTGACTTGGTTTTGGTTTGATAATGGTGGTTTATTTTTATATTTAGATCAATGATTGAAGGAATGATTGAATAGTGAACAAATCCATGAGTTTGGAGTTGATTTGGGTTTCATTGCTTCAAAAGTTTGGCTAAAGGGCTAAAATTAGAATTTGATTTGGTTTGAGTTGGTTTTGGTCATTTGAATTTATATTTCATTTATATTTATGAATATCAACGAAGATATAAATGGGTCATGAGAAAATCACTTGAGTTTGGAGTAATTTGGAAGAAAATTTGATTAAGCTTAGGGATGTAGATTAAAAGGGATAATTTGGGTTTTGATTTAGTTTGATTTATTTTTAGTCATTGGAGGGTCGGTTTCATTTATATTTATGAGTATAAATGAAGGAATGATTGATTTATAAAGAAATCAACCAAGTTTTAGTTGATTAGAAGGAGTTTTGGCGAAGCACATGAAGGTGGTTCATATGACTTAGGAAGAGATTTTTTTGGAATTTTGAGTTAATCATGGGTTTCAATCATTTGGAATTTGGAATTGATTTATGATTTGGAATATGATTTGATATTGGATTTGATAATTGAGAAAAGCAATGGGTTGGGGTTGATTTGGATTTGGTTAAGGCTAAATCCATAAGATAAATTCAAAAGGCCTGGGAAGGGATTTGGAGTTTAAATTTGGTGATGGATTTCAATCATTGGATAATTGGATTTGATTTTGGAATTTGAATTTGAATTTGAGGTTTAGTTTAAAAGAAGGAAGCAAGGATTAGGTTTTGGCCATAAGGTAGGCAAGTCTTCCTAAATCCCTAGGGCACAACCTATTCCTATGGCTAACTTTTCTAAGTCTCTAGGGTTAAGTTAAGTGTTCACCTAATCATTAGAAGTTTCTTATGACTAAGGAACTCTTAATATTTATAAGAGTCCTAGACTTATAATGAGGAATTTGAGAGCTCACTCCAAAAGTGATGTCAACAGAGGGCACCCAATAGGTGTAGTATGATTGACATGGCACACTTCACATATTGTTGTTGACCGAGATGATGAACAACATCCAAATGATTGTAACCATTAACAAAAAATGATCTACTCCTAAACCCAAGGTGTAGAAGAAATCAAGACCTTAGTGAATGCAACTCCACTCATGCTAGAGGCATAAAGGAGGAAGATGGGATCAACCAAGGGATCAAGCATGTGAACCTTTCACTACGGAAGCAGGTTCAAGTTATCCACTAGGGATAAGAAGTTTGTATTTGGATGCAAGGTATGATTTGGGTAGAGTATTCATTGAGGATTAGGATGTATAACCCACCAGGGATAGATGCAAGAACCATCCACTAGAGAAGCAAGTTTAGGTTATCCACTAAGGATAAGGAGGGTTTGGATTTCTTTTAAGGGTGCACTCGATGGGGAATGCAATTGAATTAGATTTTATTGATGTCTCACTGGGTAGAATATGATTGATCATTTGTTTAAGTTTTGGATTTTAAGATGAACCCCGTCAGTTTGTGATGGATCGCACTAAGAAGGGGCTATGTCGGCCTTGGCCTATCTCAGATTTACCAATCCAAAGGGGTAGTCCGCCAACCACATGGTAGAACTAACCAACCTAAGGGATTGCCCTATGGCATACCATGACTATGCTAGGGAGAAAGCATAGCAGACTTATATCTCAAAAAGTGAGGGACAACTACTGGGGTGATTTGTTAGACACAATAAATAAAACCCAACCTAGGGCGACTACTAAATGAATGCCTCTAGGGGACTTATATCAACTCGAAAGTAGTCAAGATAATGTCATTTGATTGAATTGCATTTATTTTAATTTCATTTATTTCAATTTGATGGATCTTGTCAATTTGCAATGGATCAACTAAGAAGGGGCTACTATCAGCCTAGACCTATCTTAGATTTAGATATCCAAGGGATAATCGAATAGCCATGAGTAGAACTAATCAACCTAGAGGGTGCCTTTCAGTGTGCAGTGATCAAGTTAGGAAGAAAGAGTGAGGACTCACATCCTCCTACACAAGGAACCACTAGGGCGATCGGTTACTTGCGCAACAAACCAAACCCGACCTAAGGCTGCCCATCAGTTTGCAATGATCGTGCTGGAAAGAATGTGTAATAGACTTATATCTTTCAAAACAAGGATGACCATTAGGGTAAATTTTTGGTGGCACAACAAGTTGAACCCGACCTAAGGGTGACCACTGAGAGAGTATCGATTCGGGGACTTAACTCAACTCAAAGTAGCCAGGCAATTCCTATAGGGAGTTTTGCTAACACTGGCCTAAAGATAGGATGCCTGCTTGGAAAAGGGGCTGTTGGGGGCTTGAATTCCTAATCCACAAGCAAAGATATATTTTATTTATTTTATATTTATGTGGACCCTATTGGTTTACAAGAGACCACGCTAAGAAGGAGCTTATATCAACCTAGTCCTATCTCAGACTTTATGGACTAAGGGAGAATCCGTGCATCGACTGAACAAATTATCCAATCATAGGGGTGGCTATTAAGAAATGGGGACTGTGCAATCTAAAAGTAACCCGAGTAGTGTCTAGATGGGGTCGCTAAGGACATGAACCAAATAGAGTGCTCATAGGGGAAGTGTTGATGGGAGCGTTATCCAAAACCCTATAAAAGAAAGCCAGTAGATATTTGATGGCCAACTCAAGGAGAAAGTGCAGGGAATCACATCTACTAAGAGTGGTGTATCCATCGGGTGGGTCATCTTTAGCAGGATGATAACCAACCAACCTAAGGTGCCTGTCGATTTGCGATAATCAGTCTAGAAAGAAGGCATGTAGACTTACATCTCTCCAAGGCAGAACTGATCGTCAAGATAGTCTGTCTTCAACTCGATAAGGGCTATCTGACCTAGGGTGATTACTAAGTGAGGAGTCTTGTGTAAGGACAAAAACTAAGCTTGAAGTAGTCAGGAGTAAAGGAGCCTCTGGGAGACTTATCCTAAGCCTCAAATATACTTGACCTAGTCAGTGCATGATGACTAGTTAAGAAGAAAGCATGTAGGCTTACATCCTCTTGAACGAAGTCAACATGGTGTAGCTTACTGACTGCACGGTAAGACCTACCAAACTAACAAGGTATTGATTGGTTTGCAGTGGTTAAGTTAGGAAGAAAGCACGGGGACTCACATCCTCTTACATAAATGACCACTAGGGTGACATACTAGCGAGGTAGTATATTAGCCAGACCTAGAGCAGCTAATGAGTGAGTTCTACAGGGGGCTTGCTCCCACAATAAAGTAGCTCAAGACAAAAATATATGTGTTTGTTGGTGTTGTGAAAGAAGGAATAGGATGTCGCTTGGGTTCTCTTACATCTATCCTAAGCATGTAGGAATGTTACTCCACTAAGAAAGGATGTCGCTTGAGTTCTCTTACACCTACCATAAACACATTGTGATGGATTCACAAGCAAAAGATGTTTCTAACACATAAGAGGTAAAATTTGATATGAAAAGAAGTTTTACTGATGATTATTTTCAAACAAGATTTATGAATAATACTTTTTTTAGGTAGAGCCCATTGATTGGAAGCATAGGGCGCTCTCCTTTATAGTTTATGAGTTGATAAGATCCTCCTTGCTATGCCTTTTCTATGGTGAAAGGGTCTTCCCAAGTGGGTTCAAACTTACCTCCCATCTTTTGAAGGGTAATAATTGGTCTCCTTAGAACTAAAATAAGCTCTCCTACTCAAAAATCTCTAGGATAGACCAACTGGTTGTGAGCTTGAATCATTTTAGCTTTCTACAATTCGAGATTCTGGCATGCCCTGAGGCGTCTCTCCTCCAAACCCACAAGCTCTTCTAACCACAGCTTGGCATTATACTATGTAGCAATCTTGCTACCAACAGCTATCCTTAGTGATGAGAGTTGGACTTCTAATGGTAGAACGGCTTTAGACCCATACACTAAGGAAAATGGGGTAGATTGAGTTGGAGTTTTGTATATGGTACGATAGGCCCACAAGGCTTCAACCAATTGCTTATGCCACAGTCGGTTGTTGTCGTCGAGTATCATCTTCAATATTTGGATGAGAGTTTTGTTGAATGCTTCTGTTAGACTGTTTGCCCTTGGGTAGTAGATGGTAGAATATCTCCAATCTATGTTGTGTTTTCGAGCAAAGGTGTTTATTTTGGTGCTCTTCATTGCAATACCATTATTGGATATAATTCCTCAAGGCGCCCTGAACCTATATACGATATGATTCCTGAAAAACTAGAGCACATGCTGAGTTGTGACCTCCCTAACTGGGATTGCCTCCGCCGACTTTAAAAAGTAGTCGGTGGTAGCTAGAATGAACCGGTGACCTTTGGAAGAAGGAGGATTGATCAGACCCACTATGTAAGTGCCCCAACACTCAAACGACCATGAGGCCAATGTAGGATGTAGAATGTTAGGTGGTTGATGCAAGACCACACTGTGCATCTGACATTGGTGGCATCTCATAGCTACATCCATGTAGTATGTACTGATCGCGGGCCGGTAGTATCCTAATTTTTTTTGTTGGCTTTCATCTTCGGACCGGACTGGTGAGCTCCGCATAATCCTGAATGTACCTCAATCATAATCTTGAGGGCTTCGTATTCGGCTAAATAACATAGCGACATATGATTGAAAGACCGTCGATAGGTGTGCGAGAGCATAGGAGAGAGCTCTCTGTTTCATCTAATGGGCTAATGGCTTCTATTGAAGTAGTTTGCCTATGATTAGGTAATCCATGAATGGTTCCTCTTTGGAAATGACAACCTCCCCTTCAAGAGAGTCTCTCGATGAGTTTAGTATCAATAAGTGATAAAACTTGTCTATTTTGAATCCTAATTGAAATGGAATCATCTTATGGGCATGCCAATTCCTTGGTGAGCTTGGCTAATGCATCTACTACAACATTATCTCCTCGAAGAATCATGTAGATAGTGACCTCTGGGATTTGAGCCAACAACTCCATGGTGTATTTATGGTAATGATGGAGTTTAAGCTTTAGAGCTTTGTAGGACCCAGCAGTTTGGTTGATGACAAACTGAGAATCCACGATGATGTTGATACTCTAGATGCATAATGTAATGACTAACTCTAGACCTACAATCAAAGCCTCAGATTCAACTTCATTGTTGGTGCATGGAATGGACAGATGACATGAGAATCTCATCACATCATGGTCCAGAGTTAAGAGGACTATTCTTACCCCTGCCTTCCCTGGAAGAGTAGATCATGGTCCTTCTCCTTTTTGAGAGGAAGCCGCTCCATCAAAATACATCTCCAAATGGTGAATGTTAGTGTCCCTAAGTTCATGATTTGTATCTGGGAGGTCATCATTAAGCAAAAATTCAGAACGAAGTGGGTGTGCTGCTAAGAAATCTTCTAGTGCCTATCCTTTCATAGCACGTAGGGCTACGAATGTGATGTCAAACTATGATAAAATCATGGACCATCACGCCAGCCATCCAAATAACATTGGTTTGTCATGAGATATTATAGTGGATTTATTCTAGAGATCAGATTCACCTTGTGAGAAATAATGTAATGTCGTAGCTTTTAGAATGCAAAGATTAATGCTAGGCAATGCTTCTCAATAAGTGGGTAGTTTGTCCAGAATTAAATGATGAGTGAGGTAGTAGAGAGTATTTTCTTTCCCTTCATCATTAGTTTGAGCCAACAAAGTGCCAAGGGAGTCATCTAATGTTGTGATGTAGAGGATCAACGGCTTGCTAGGGATAGGGGCTGCTAGAACTGGCGGTGTTATCAGGTAGTGCTTGATGTCTTCAAAAGCATGTTGATACTTATCATCCCACTTGAACTTAGCATCCTTTTTGACAAGTGCTGAGAATGTCTGACATCTTCTTGATAAGTTGGATATGAAGCATCTTAGATATGCCAACCGCCTTGAAATGATCTGAGTTGAGTTAGAATTTTTGGGGGTGGCATTTGTAAGGTAGCCTTGATCTTCTCTAGGTCGATCTCTATTCCGCAGTGTTAGACAATAAACCCAAGGAATTTCCCTGAAGCTACTCCGAATGGACACTTTAGGGGATTCAATTTGAGGTTAAATTATCTTAATAGTTTAAAAACTACTATCAAGTCAAAGAGGTGGTCTTCCTTTTCTTTTCTTTTGACTACTAGATCATCAACATAGCATTCAACTTGATGATGAATGAGTACATCGAAGATCTGAGTCATGACCCGCTGGTATGTGGCACTGGAATTTTTAAGTTCGAAAGGCTTGACCTTATAACAATAGATTTCGATTGGGGTCCAAAAAGTAGTGTTTCTTTCATCCTCAGGGGTCATCTTGATTTGGTTGTAGCCAGATGACCCATCTATGAAGGAGAATACTGCATGAGATGAGGCAATGTCCACCATCAATTTTAATATAGGAGGTGGAAATTCATCTTTAGGACACGCCTTATTTAGATCCTTAAAATTGACACATATGAAAATTTATCCATTCTTTTTCTTAACTAGGATGACACTAGCTAACTAAGTGGGATATTTTTCTTCTCTGATAAATCTAACATTGATCAGTTTCTTGACTTAAGAAGTGACCTGTTGTTTAATGTCTATTCACATGCGTCTAGGAGCTTGCTTGATAGGGTTAGCATTAGGTTCTATTGCTAATTTATGGATTGCTACGTTAGGAGATAAAATGAGCATTTCTTCATAACACTATACGAAGTAGTCCTTAAACTCAGCTAATAGCCTATCTAAGTCATTGGTTTCTTCTTGATTCAATAGCCGATGTACATGTGCATGGATCTTTATTTTTCTTTGAGTCGTGGTGGTCGATGATTTCTTCTTCAAACTCTGGTGGTGTATCTTTGTCTATAGGCTCACTTGGGTCATATGAAGTTTCTAAACATGCCTCCTCATAAGAGTTTGCATGATTTGAGAAGAGCCTATCAAACCCAAATGAATGGCGAAGACTAAGTAATGGTTGTCATCGTTGACTACACCCACTATTCCAAATCCTAGTCCTGATCTTGATTGAGTGTGTCAGCTTTGGTTATCCTATAGTTTTTCAAAGTAGTTTGACCTATGTTTAGACCAAGTATGTGGGATTAATCTCTTCTTTACAAAGTTAATAACACAAGATGAATACCAATCAAAAGGTAGTTCTTTAAAATCTTCATATGAATCATCCTCAAGTTCAACATCAGCTTCTAAACTTGAGGATGATGCTCCCAACAAAAATGTCTTCGATCTGACATTTGTGGATGACTTGGGGTCCTCCTTAACTACTTTACCTTCAACTTTCTAAGAAGGAAGTGGGGTTAGAGCTAAAGTTCCCAATTGCTGCCTGACTGTTCTACATAATGATCACTTGGATACACTCATGCAAGCTTCCTGCTCATTTCAATTCACCTCTAAAGGGACCCACTAAGAGGGGTTGGTTAGTATGCTAATCACATGAGAATCATCCTCTAAACTGGACTCTAAGTCTATGTGGATAACAGAGGTACTCCTGTGAGCTGAAATATAGCTCCTATCAACTGGCCACTAGTAAGGAGGTCTTCCACCTCTAGAACTGCCTCTGAATTTACCTCTTCCTCTACTTGGTGGAGGTCGAGTCATCCTACCCTTGTGTTCATATGGAGGAACAAATTGTGGGTGGAATCTAACATTGTGGTGAAATTTACTTATATCTTCATCTATCTTTTGAAAGAGATAAATGAAAATAAAAATATAAACTACTTTATTTTGGGACACCACGTAGATCCGTAGATATTCTTATTAGGGTGATCATGTACGACAATGAGGAAATGTGTACTATCTCAAGAGACAGAAGTCACCACCCTATAGTGGACCTAATCATTTTAATAAGAGCAATAGAATATGGGTCTGATGCGAGAGATTCTTCCCCTACTTTATATGGAAAAGTAAAGCAGTATTTATTTTAAATTGGGTTTGTTAATTTCCTTATGGAGGCAAGCCCCCATAGTTAATTATATCATAAGCAATGAGATTCCTTCGGAATACTCTCAATTAAGGTAAATGATCATTATCTTCAAAGATTTCAAAGATAAGACTATCGATCAATTAGTTTATTTTTGGAAGATCAAGTGGGATTGATCAAGAGGAGGGAGTTATTATCGAAACCAAAGGAAGATGAGTAGGGGATGTTTATGATACTAGGAAGCTTTGTAAGCATCCAAAACTATCCTATGGCTGGGCTTTATGTTTTTGAAGTTGAGGGAAATTATTTATTTGAGTTAAATTTTTATTAGAAATCTACGGCTTACTGTTCCATAACATAAGATCATGGAAATATCTAAGAGGTGAGGATTTATGTAGCCATAAAAGAGAAGTAGCAACCTCAACCTAAATCTAGGGAGCTGAGGGCCAAAACATGGCCTAAATCCAAGGCAAAATAAGTATGGTTTACCTCCACAAGAGGATAAACCACGACTATTGGACTTACAATCGCCATCCTAACTCTTATAATTTTAAATAAATGTAGGCATGTCATATGCTTTTGCAAGATAGCTAAGCTGTTGTTCATTTTTAGGAAGAGACTAAGTCCTTAAACACACTCCCTAAGAGACTAGATCTTGTAAGGCATGATTTAATGACTCAAATCTAATGCAAATTTTTTTATATTTTATTTTCATTTTTGGACAGTTGATTTGACACAGGCTATGGGATTCAAATGCCTAATGCATGAAAAATTAGATTGTGGGCCAAAATTAGCAAGAAGGAGGTGTGTTTTTACCATGGCTCTCAAAGGTCAAGCCAAGTTCCCTGGCAAAGGTGGAAGCCCTCTATAAGCAAGAGTGAAACAAGATGCTTTTTATGCATGATGTGAAAACATACAACATCCAGCTAAGGAATTGCTAATTCATTTTCTTGATTTTATGTCCTAAGCTTTAAGTGAGGTTATGAGTTATTTATTTTTAATTTTGAGCTTATTAATTGGATAGAAAAATTTATTTTTCTCTAGGAGCCTAATCGCATCCAGGCCATTCATCAAAGTAAGGAAGACACTAGTAAAACATGCCATCTTAATGCATAAGCTAAACAAACATCGAATAATTTATAAAGCAAGCGCAAAAGAATAAGAGGCCTTTTATGGTTAGGCTCCACCGTATAAACCCAAAAAGAAATTGGGTAGCTGAGCACTACCCAAATACAACCTGGATCACAAATGAATTAATTACAATAAAAAAGGAATTCATGTTGTGGGGGTCTTCATTCTTCATTGTTCATTTGTTCTTCTTCTTTCTTCTTTCTTTTGGTTGGTTAGGATGTGAATGCTTTAAAGGCTTCACATGGTACATAAGACATAGTCTTATGACCAAAGTTCATCCTAATCCACCCATAACATTCATTCCAAATCTTAGTTATGAAATTACATAAAAATGGAAAAAGCAAATCTAACTAAAACCTGCGAAACAAAGATTAGCTAAACGCACCACACAATCCCAAGCATGTATATGAATAATTTGGACTTAACACCCCACGCATAGGTAACCAAGCCCACGTGGCCTATTTTTGGATTATGCTTAGGGGTATAAGCAATCTACACAGGAAAAGCATTTATAATTTTTATTGCAACACTCCTTAAGCACAATCCCTTATAGAAGATAATGGTTAGACTAAGATCGCCCTACCATTCAGTCTACGCACATTCATCCTAACATCCAGACTAAAATATCACATCATAAAATAAAATCAAGCATCAAACAATGCACCGCACTAACATAGGACTAGAAATGGTGACTTAGCCTAATGTGTGTGCCATTTACGCCTTGTGTGGTATGTTTTAAATAGGCTTTAAGAATAAGATGTTCAAAGTGTGAAAGGGTTCAACTTAGAGGATGATTTCATTTAAGTGATTTAGTTGATTTATTAGTTTTTATTTGATGATTTGATTTGGTTTGAATGCACCTACACTTAATTACTAAGTTGTAAAGAGAGAAAAGAGAAGAGAACTTCCCTTTCCTCCCTACCTTAAGTAATTTCTAAGGTAGATTCATTATTAATTTTTATTTAGTGAATATTTTATTACATGTTTTAATTAATCCTAAGTTTAGATTTACTCTAAATCAACCTATTCAAATAAGAAAGGCATTTTTGGATTAATTAAATTGAATTACTATCACATAACACACAACAATTTATTTCATTCCAACATGTGTAACATGCATATGGATGAATCCTAAGCATATCTATACATGCAAATGTAAGTGTTAGCACACCTTGATGATGAAATGCTACGAGGTGTTGTTTAGGAAATATTTGGAATGTTTCATGTATGCATATTTTTTTTGCTAGTAAAAAAGAGAGTGATTCTTTTATCCATTAATCAAATTCACATTTATGTGTATGAAAGACATAAGTGAGTACGGCACCATTGTTTTTTACACCAAGAGTGTAAGGTACAAGACCTTCTTAGCGCTACTTAAAGTCTCACAACCCTGGGGTGTCCATACTAATATACCACTTTTCTTAAATACGTGCATGTACAAAAGAAATGAATGGAGAAAGAGTCATGAAAAAGATTTTTATGTTTGATTTGGTTATGCAATTTACATGTCTAAATGTGAAGATTCTTCTTAAAGGTTAACATAGGAATGGATTTAAGCAAGTGTTGTGTTCTTTTCAAATAAAATATACACTTTACAAATCCTATTCAAAACTATATTAAGAGAGAAGAGAAGGATAAGTCACATAATGCACATGTTATGTTGTATTCACATGCAAGCTTATAAGTAATTATAAGTAGCATACCTTTCATTTGTCATCTTTGATTTATAGTTTTCAAAAATAATTTTGGATTTAATAGTAATAATAGTCATTCATGTCCTTACTTTAGCCAAAACATGCAATTTGACAGAAAGAAAATATTTCATTTTAATTTATTTTTCAAATGACATGAATGAATGATTTAATATGACATACACCATTTAACATGCTAGGAAAGTAATAAAATGATGTAAGCATGTAACTTCATTCACCTTAATTAATTTCTAAAGATAATCTATGGAATAAGATCATTTAAAGTGAATCAAAGTTGTTTAAAGAGATTTTATTTTAATTTTAGGAAATGTGAAAAGTTTTGCTGGTTCTAACCCATCTCCCACATGTGTATGTTACTTTAGTTTACTTTTTAGAACCATTAGATTGATTTTATATTTTTCTTAGGTTAAGGTGTTCATTAAGTTCATTGATTACCCCTTACCCACGCCTTTATAACATAATTAACCTAACAATTATGAGCCAATATATGATATGCAACCACAATGAATTTAAATCTGTAATGCACCCTAAGAAAGAAAGGGACTAATGCAATTGACTCACAATTATTGATTAATTAAGCTAAAGGGTTTAATTAAGTACTTTCATAACCTTCCCCAAGATGTGGGTTGGAAATAATTTCCTTAAGCATACTTAGGTTATTGAACACCTATGTATCTACCTAGCAAAAGATTGATTAAGTATAGATTGATTTTAAAAAAAATTGATTAGGTTAATTAAGAAGATTATTAGTGGATTAATCCTTAATTTAGCTTGGATTAAGGAAGAAATGGGGTTAGGGAATAGCTTAAGAAAAATATCCCAAAATTATTCCATAAACCTTCTAATCATTTAAACCATATTTAATTATCTTAATTAAGTGATTAAACCATTGTTCACATGCTTAATTACCCTTAATTACCTTTAAAAAGTGATTAGGGATTCGATAATTGATTTCCCTAATTAGCTCATTAATAAATTCCAAGAAAATTAGGGGAGGCAGAAGTCATCCCCTTAAACATGCCTAAGAAGTTTGAAAATAATTAGTAAATGATTAGCGAGTAATTAGGGTTATTAAGATTTTAAATAAACCTAAATTAAGGAAAACATACTATTCAAAATCAATTAAAATTAATTTTATATTATTCTCCTTTTAATTATCTTTAAAATGAGTCCTCATTCATATTTTTATGATTTTTTCTACATTTAGTTATGTATTTTAGAAGTTTCGGTGATTAAGGATAACTAAATTCCCTAATTATATAACTAATCCTATCGGCGCCACATGGACTGTTGATGCGGGGCGCGCTTTCCACATGGCATGATGAGATTGGTTATTTTAGTTTTCAAATTGGCTGCACAAGCTGCTTTCTATTATGCTTGATCCTACAGCTTGCTATTGTTTCATCCTAAGCAAAGAGAAAAATGGAGGCATTTTGATGCAAGTTCCATTTTGAGCTTGAGCTAGGTACAAAGAAAAAAGAAATGGAAATTGCGAAAGCATTCGAAAAATTCTATCACTTAAGATGGAGTCTTTAGGATGTCAAATTGATCCAATTTCTACCTAATTCTTTGATTATGATATTACGATCAAGGGTACCAAAAAAGAAAAAATCAATGAATTCAGGATTAAACCCACGGTTTATAAAGGGTTAATCAGCGGATCTAACATTATGTAAGTGTCCCCCAGTGGCATCCTATCCCTCTTTCACAACACAAAAACAATCTCCTAACACTTTTATAATAGGTATAAGGAAACCCAAGAGACATCCTATTTCGATTAGCATAACTAAGTTAGGTGTGAGAGAACCCAAGCAACATCCTTTCTTAGTGGGAATTATTATTGCCATCCATGGCACCATTTCATATTTCCCCATCGTGTTTTAAGGTAGGTGTAAGAGTCCCCCAGAGGCATCCTATTCTTTTTAACACATGCACAAAACAAATACAAATCTTTTGTCTAAAGCTATTTCGATGTGGGAGCAAGCCCTTGTGGCACTTACTCATTAGCTGCTCTAGGTCGGGTCCACATGCTACCTCGCTAGTATGTCACCCTAGTGGTCTCTTAATTTGGAAGATGTGAGTCCCCATGCTTTCTTCCTAACTTGATCATTACAAACTAAAGAGCACCTTGTTAGCATGGTAGTCTACACTACCCAACCAGTAAGAGACCTCATGTTGACTTTTTTATAGAAGATGTGAGTCCTCGTGCTTCCTTCTTGAACTAGCCACCATGTTCTAACTAGGTCGAGTATATTTGAGGTTTAGGATAAGTCCCCCAAAGGCTCCTTTCCTCTTGACTACTTTTGAGTTGGTCAAAGTCTCCTAGTGGCATTCATTCAGTAGTCACCCTAGGTTAGATAGCACCTCTTGAGCTGAAGACATACTATCCCAGCAGTCAGTTCTGCTATAAGAGGATGTGAGTCCCCGAGCTTTCTTCCTAGGCTGATTGTTGCAAACCAATGGGAACCTTAGGTTGGTTGATGTTCTCTATGCTAACAATGACTCACCTGGTGAGTATACCACTTTTGAAAGATATGAGTCCCCGTGCTTTCACCTTTAGTTGGACATCGAATACCTATTGAATTTATGACTAGCCATGTCATTTTCTCCATGGTGTTGGATTAAGCCCTTACCGGTACCATCCCCTATGGGCACTCTATTTGGATTAAGTCCTTTGTGACCCTATTTAGACACTACCCAGGTTACTTTTGGATTGGACAGTTCCCCTTTCTTAGTAACCACCCATGTGGTTTGAAAATTTGTTCAGCGCATACATAGATTTTTCCTAGGTTAAGTAAACTTGAGATAGGTCTAGGCTGATATAAGCTCCTTCTCAGTTTGGTCCCTCACAAACTAATAGGGTCCATGATAAAATAAACAAACAAAAATTTTGCTTATGGATTAGGAATTCAAGCCCCCAAAGGGCCCCTTCTCCAAGTGCATCATCTTTGGTAAGTGAGAACTCCCCATAGGAATTGCTAACCACGAGTTGAGATAAATCCCTGTACTCACCAGAATACCCCAGTCAGTTAAATATATTTTTCCACAAGTAGGTTACCTCGACAGTCATTCCACTTTGAAAGATATAAGACTATGACGCATTCTTTCTAGCATGATTATCGCAAACCAATGTCGGTTGATTTGTTGCCCAAAGCAACATCACCCTGGTCTTTTCTAGTGGAAGATGAGTCCGAGCTTTCCCTTAAATTGATCATTTAAAAAGTCACTCCTTTGGTTGGATAGTTCTCCATCTAGGAAGTCCCTTTGGTTAGTAATCAGATAGGTCTTTCTATAAGCTCCTTCAAGATGATCCATCACAAATCAATGAAATCCATCAAATAAATAAATTAAAATGAAAATTAATCTTGACTATCTTGATTTAAGTCCCCAGATTCACTCAATAGTCGCCCTAGAGTTGATGCTGCAAAATAACTAATCACCCTAGTGGTTTCTTGTCTCTATAAGATGTGAGTTCTCGTGCTTTCTTCTTAAGACTTGACCATTATAAACAAAAAACATTTTGCCTTGGTTGGATAGTCCTACCTTGTGGTTGGCAGACTACACCCTTTGAATAGGAAAATTTAATTTAGGTCTAGGCCTCCATGGTCCCTACTCAGTGCAGTTCATTGTAAACCTATGGGATCCATCACAATCAAAATAAACAAAGCTAAAAATGAAATCAATCTTGACTATCTTTGAGTTGATCTAAGTCCCCTGGCTATTCACTAATAGTCTGGGTTTAATGCTTGCCAATATTACCCCAATAATGGTCCTTATTTTGGAGGATGTTTCTACTACGCTTTCTTCCTAGTACAGCTGCTGCATACTGAAAGACATCCCTTTGGTTGGCTAGTCCTACCATGTGCTTAGTAGACTACCCCTTTGGATTGATAAATCTGAGTTAGGTCTTAGCCTCCATGGCTCCTATTCAGTACAACCCATTGCAAACTAATAGGGTTCATTCTAAAAATTTAAACCTAACAAAAATTAAAATAAATTCAACCCTCTTCCCTAGTGGATATCTCTCCCTAGTGAGATTCAAATCAATCCTTTCATCTCCTTGTAGATGACTTGAACCTACTTCCCTAATGGAGGGTTCACACTCTATCCCTTAGTGGATTTTTCCCCCTCTCTCTTATGTCTTCGACATAAGTAGAGCCACATTGCACTAAGCTCTGATTTCTTTTCCTTGGGTGGGATAGTTTCATTAGTGCTTGTGATCTCTGTTGTTGATCATTTTGGTCAACACTAATATATCGTGTTCCTGGGTCACACACCACCTATTGGGCACCCTTTGTTTTTTTAGAATGAGCTCTCAACACCTCCATCTTAGACATAGGACTTCTCTTAGACTTTAAGAGTTCCTTAGTCTTAAGACACATCTAGTGATTAGGTGGACACTCTCCCCTAGCCCTAGAAGACTTAAAAGAGTTAGCCATAGGAATAGGTCATGCCTTAGGGTTAGGAAAATCTCTACCCTTTAAACTTTCATTCCTCACTTTCCTTCTTTCAAGTCAAACTCCAAATCAATTCTATTTGATTTTCTCAAACTCAAATCAATTATTTGATTTTCCAAACTCAAATCCCCATGATTCAATTCCATTGAAACCCATGATTGAATTCATGATTGAAAGCTGATCAAACCATCAAACATTTCAATTCAAATTTCTAAGTCCTTAATTTTCTTTGGACTTAGCCAAAATCATGAATCAATTATTCAAACCTTTGAGATTTTCTCATAACTTATTTATATTCTCATTTATATTCACATATATAAATTAAAATATAAATTCAATCATCAAATCAAATTCAAAATTCCAAATCAATCATAAAATTTTCTTAAGTCCCTTTAATTTTCCATTGGATTTAGCCAAAATCAACTCTAAAATTCATTGGATTTTCTCAAAACTTATTTATATTTTCATTTATATTCTCATATATAAATGAAATATAAATAAAATCAATAAATTAAATTCAAATTTAAATTAAATTTCCTTAAATCCTTAATTTTTTTCATTCATGGATTTAACCTAAACTTTCATCAAACCCTTCAAATTTGATTTTCTCATTACTTATATTCTCATTTATATTCATATATAAATGAAATATAAATAAAAAAATCAAAATCCAATTCAAAATCAAATTAAAATTCTCAAATCCTAAGCCTTTCAATGGATTTAACCCAAATCATGATTAAACCACTTCAAATTCTTGAAACTTTCTCATTATCATTTATATTCTCTTTATATCATATATAAATATATAAATTCAAACAATCAAACTATCAAAAAACAAATCAAAATCAAATCAAAGACCCCTTCATATTCTTCCTTTGAATATGAAATTTTCAAATGGATCAAAATCCATTTGACTTCAAACCACTTGTAAATGGATTTATATTTCAATCATAAGTCTATATCAATCAATCCTTCAAGCTTTGACCAAGCCATATGACCCACTTAGGCTCACTTGACCCAAAGTGACCTAAAGTACCTTATGAGCCAACTTTTGATCCTAACCAAATTGGATTGAACCAAACTCATATATCCCTCATCATGATCAACAATCATCATGGGATGATCAATCAATCAAATTAAGTCAAACCAAGTCAAACTAAGTCAACACTTAACCCAAAATGAAACCTAACATAGCCAAATTCCACCATAGGCCAAATTGATTGAAACCAAGTTCACTCATAACCTATGTTTAAACTTGTCCAAGCCAACATTTGAGCTTAACCTAGCCCAATTGGCCGACTTGACCCAAGTTGACCCATTTTGACCTAAAAGGCCAAAATGTTATAAAACTTGATCTAAGACAAATTGATTGAAACCAATGGGTCAAGTCCATCCCAAATTACTTATGGAACTTTCCCAAAGCCTCAATAGCCAACTAGACCCAGAATTGACCAACTAGACCCACTGACCTAGACCCAACATGACCTAAAGGGGTCATGTTGAGCCAAAATTGAACTTAACCCAAATTGATTGGAAACAAAGATACCAATCCACTCCATATGACTAACCTAACCTAAACCTACCCATGACCTACCTCAAATAGGTCAAATGGGTCAAATTGGTCAACTTGACCCATTTGATCTAAATGAGTCATATTAGCCAAAACCAAATATTTACCAAATTGAACCAAACCAAAGGCACCAAAATATTTCAAATGGTAATATGAACTTGGATGAACCTTTGGTTTGACCCAATTTGACCTATTGGTCAACTTGACCCAACTTGACCCATTTTGACCTCAATGGGTCAACATGAGCCAAACCCTATCAAATGGATTCAAATCCAATGAAACTTGGCCAAACCTATTTTCTCAACATACCAAACATACCCAAAGTGAAAAAATAGTGAAATGACTATTTTACTGCTTGGCCATAGAACAAATGTTGGCCTAGCCCATGGGTATTTTGGTCATACACTCTTCATAATCATTTGAGACTTTCCTAAAAGCTCAAGGGGAGTTAGTGATGAGTGGTGCACCCAACCTAATGGGTTTGGGTCAGCCCATTTTACCCATGGACCAAACCCCACCCATCAAAAAATTGAATTTCAAACTCCCTCAAGCTCAATTCAAGAAACATGGGGTTGGAAATCCACCTCTAGTCAAACCAACCATGTGCACTAACACCAAACAACCTCAATCTCAATTGGATCAAAATGAAGTTTATGCCCCATCGATTATAGGGGGGAGATATTCCCCTAATTCAATAAAATTCACTTCACACACTCGATTGAGCCTAGGAACCTTAAATCATGAGAGCTTCCAAAGGTCTTGAGAGAGGATTAAAATTCTTCAGTCTTGGTTTTTCCATTATGCAAAAATAGGGGAGGTGGAGTGATTAGCCAATTTCCTCTGCACTTGATCTCATCTAAATTCCTTCTACACACTCCTTCTAAGGACCAATCCGAGCTCACTCAAGCTCACATTAGAGTTCCCACAATAAGGAGAGCCTCAATTGGATCAAAGCCGCAAGGGAGATCAAGTGGTGTTGGTCCATAGGAAGATCCACTCAACCCCAAGGCTTGAAACTTTCAAGGCTTCTCCACGAGCTACCTCATTGAGCTCGAGCACCGTTAATCACCTCCGTCAAGGTATGATATTTTTCATCCACTTAGCTTGATAGGTGTTGGTCCTTTGTGAAAGGAATTTCACATTACATGAAATCAATCATTGGATTTGATCCAGGCTTAGATGGTATGGGTTGAGTCTATGATTCCATGCTAGATCGGGCTTGGATCTCCCCTTGGATCATGGACGGTCCCCATTAATCTTCAAGGAAGAACTAATCTCCATCCATTCACATTTTAGATGGATGGCGAGATTATTTAATACATTTAGAAATCCTTTCCTTTAAAATCGGTGAATCCATGTCGATCTTTGATCGGGGATAAGCACGCATCGCTGTCACCGATTTGATGCTTAAGTGAGTGGCTCACGGCATACATGTAAAGCATTGACCGTGCCACACGCATGCGAGCATATTAAGAAGGGATTAGTTAATTACCTAATTAATTCCTAATTAATCGTTGAAACTTCTAAAATTCATAACTCTTCATAAAAAATCAAAAAAATAAAAGAAAAAATGCTATGGGTAGATAATTTCATCTAGAATATTTTAAAAATAATTTTAAAGTATTTTGAATTTTTTCTCTAATTTGGGTTTCTTTGGAATCTTAATTTAATTATCCTTTAATTAGTCCAATTAATCTCAAACTTTTTCATTTTTGGGGATGACCTCTGCCTCCCTAATTTGTTTGAGATTTATTGAGGCTTAATTGGGGAAATTAGCTCATTCTAATTACCCTTTCATGTAATTAAGGGTAATTGTGTGATTATTGGATTTACCTATGATTAAGTTTGATTAAGGTCGATGAAGGGGTTTTATGGAATAATTTGGGGCATTTTCCCTAAGCTATTCCTTAAACCCCCTTTTCTTTCCTTAATCCCTTCTTAATTAAGGGTTAATTCATTAATTATCCCCTTTAAATAATTTTCAAAAATTCTAAAAATTTCCAAAACCTAATTAATCTACTTGGGTAGATGCTTAGGTGTTTAATAACCTAAGTCTAATTAAAGAAATTAAAACCCCTTTCATAAGTATGAAAGGGTGTTTTAAAAGAACTTAAGGTAAACCCTTAGCTTAATTAACTTTTAATTGTGAGTAAAATTGCATTAGGCCTTTTCATTATTAGGTGCATTGCAAATTTAAATACCTTGTGAGTTTTATGTCATCTCATTGGCTCATAATTACTTAGTTAATTCTTCTAAGGTGGTGTAAGTAAGGGTTAATTAAGCCACTCAATTCATACCTTAACCTAATCAATGCTTAAAAATAGATTTAATTATCTAAAAATTAAAAAAATACACAAAACACATGTGGGAATGGATTAGAAAAAACAAACTAATCTCACCTTTTTAAAATTAAATCAAACTTCAAACTAAACAAAATTTATTTTAAAATTCACTTTGATTTATTCTAAATGTTCTTATTCCTTAAGAATGTCATTAGGATTTAAGTAAAGTGAGTTTGTTTACATTACATTACTGATCTTTCCAACATGTTAAGTTGTATGCCATGTGATTCATGCATTCATAATTTCATGTTTCAAATTTAAAAAAAAATTGTTTACTTTATGTCAAATGTGCATGTGTTGGCTAAAGTAAAATATGAGTGGCTATTATCACTACTAAATCTAAAATATTTTCAAAACTTATAAATGAAATATCAAATAAAAGTGTATTCATCAATTATTTTGCATGTGATGGATTATAAAGCATGTTATAGTTTCCTTTCTTTCTTATGTAGCATAATTTTGAATAGAGTTAGTAAGATGTAGGTTCATTTGAAAAGAACCCAACACTTACTTAATTCAAACCCCATTCATCCCTATGCCTCACTTCTAAGAACTATACTTGCATGCATAAATTGCATAAAGAAAAATGAATCCATTAAACAACTTTTGCATATTCCTTCCCCATTTCATTTCTTTTGCATCATGTTTGTACTTAAGGAAAGTGGTATATTAGTATGGACAACCCTGAGATTGCGAGACTTTAAGTAGCCCTAAGTAGGTATTATACCTTACACCTCTAGTTAACAATGGCGTTGTACTCACTTATGCCTTTCTTACTTTCATGTATGTGAAATTTTGGATAAGGAAAACCTTTTCTACATAAGAAAAATCATGCATATTCAACTCTAAATTTTCTTAAATGGATTACTCATCATGTATCATAAAGTGTGTTAAATATTCTCATTTTCATGTATAGATATGCTTAGGGTCCATCCATATGCATGTTATATATGTTGGGAAAGAATTGAAGTAATGTGTGTTATGTGAATTTTGATTCATTTTATTTAATCTTAAAATGCCTTTCTTTTTGAATAGGTTTGTTTAGAGTTTATCTAAACTTAGGATTGATTAAAAGATGTAATCAAAACATTCACCTAAATGAACTAAAAATATGAATCTACTTTAAAAATTACTTAAGATTAGGAAGGAAAGAGAAGTTCTCTTCTCTTTCCCTCTCTTCATAACTTAGTAATTAGTAGTTTCACTTAAACCAAATTAAAATATGAAATAAAAATAATCCAAAACACTTAAACAACTTAAATGAAACCCTCCTCTAAGTTGAACATGTTCTTCACACTTAGAAAATTTGAACTAAAGTCCTAGCTAAGCATACCACACAAACCTTAAAGCACACATTAGCCTAAGTCACCACTTCTAGCTTTAGGTTAGGTCGATGCATGGTTTGATGTTATATTTTGTTTTGTAATGTATGTTTTATACTGGATGTTAGAGTGCATATGATGAATGGTCGGATGAGCTTAGTCTAATTATTCTTTTCTTTAGGGGATTATGCTTAAGGGGCACTATCATAAATAAAATATAAATGCTTTTGCTTGTGCTTATACCCCTAAGCATAATCCATAGGTGAAAGTCACCCATGTGGGGTGATAAGTCCAATACATATTCTTGGGATTTGTGGTGTGATTTAACTAACCTTTATTTGTGTGTTAGTTAGATTTCTACTTTTCCTTTTCATGTAAAATTTGTATAATTAGGATTTTGGAATGATTTGTTATGGGGATTAGGATGAACATTGGTCATAAGATCTTTCTTATGCACCATGTGAGGCCTTAGAGCATCCACCTTCCAATCATCCAAAGGAGGAAACAAAGAAGAAGAAGAAAGAAGAAGAAGAAAGAAAGAAGAAAGGAGAAAGAAGAATAAAGCCTGAAGACCCCCCGTAATAATAAATTCCTTTATTTAAATTGTAGTTTAATTCATTTGTAATCCGGGTTGTGTAAGGGTAGAGCTCAGCTACCCACATTTGATATTTTTGGGTTTGTCCGGTGGTGCCCGACCACGAATGATAATTTATTCTTTTTACGATTAGCTTTATAAATTGTTTGATCATTTGTTTAGCTTTTGCATTAAGTGACATGCTTTTCTTAGTTTCTTCCTTGCTATATGTATGCCCTGGATGTGGATTAGGCTCTTTAAGAAAAAATAAATCTTTTACCCAACCTAATAATTCAAATTAAAATTAAACAACTCATAAACTAACCTAAAGCTTAGGATTAAAATTAAGATAAAAGAATTACCAACCCCTTAGTTGGTTGAGCATTTGTTTATAATATCATGCACAAATGCATCTTATTCCACTCTTGATTGAAAGGCTTCCACCTTTGCCAGAGAACCTGGCTTGACCTTTGAGGGTCATGGTGGAAACTCACCTCAACTTCCCGATTTTGGCCAATAATCTTCTTTCTCATGCATTAGTCATAAAAATCCTATAATGAGTCAAAATGATTGTCCAAAATAAAAAAATAAAATTAAAATTTGAATTGCATTAGATTTAGGTCATTTGAAGCATGTCCCTTTACATGATCTAGTCTCATTAAGGAGTGAGTTTAAGGACTTAGTCTCTCTTTCTAAATAAAATAACCTAGCTATCTTACATAAGCATAAAGACTTACTTTACATGTATTTAAAATTATAGTAGGAGTTGGTTGAGTCACCCCAACCAGGTTGTAAGTCAAGCGGTCAGTGGTTTATCCTCTCTTGTGGAGGCAAACTAATTACTCATTTGCCTTAAAATTTTGGTTTGCTGGCCTCATGGCTCCCTAGATTTAGGTTATGAGGTTGCTTTTCCTATTTGTGGGCCATAAGCATAATTCCTCACCTCTTAGGCATTTCTTTAATCTTATGTTAAGGAATCTTATGTCCTAAAATTATAAAAAAAAATGCAACTCAAATAAACTAAATCAATTTCTAAAATGTAAAGCCCAATTTTAGGATAGTTTGAGATACTCGCTGAGTTTCCTAGCATCGTGAGCATCTCCTACTTATTTCTCATTTTTGCTTCAATAATAACTCCTTCTTTTAATCAATCACATTTCATCTTCCAATACAAACCAATTGATTGATAGTCGTTCCCTATTGAAATCTTCAGAGACAACGATCATTTACCTTAATCGAGAGTTTCCCTAAGGGATCCCGTCCCTTAGGATGTAATTAATTATGGGGGCTTGCCCTTATAGGGAACATAACAAACTCAATTTAAAATAAATCTTGCTTTATTTTTTTATGTAAAGTAGGGGAAGAATCTCTAGTATATATGCAGACCCATCATCCTCAGGAGTCCTTATTAAGGTGATTGGTTCCACTAAAGTGTAGTGACTTCTATCTTTTGAGATATTACATTATACCTTCATGACGTATCCGATCACCTGAATAAGTACATATGTGGATCTACATGGCATCTTACCAAGATGAATTTTTGTTAGGGTTCCTCTTTCTTTTCTCCCCATAGATTTGAAAGGTGACTCCCTTATAGGAATTTATTACCACACACCCCTAAGGCATAACCTATTCCTATGGCCAACTCTTCTATGTCTCCAGGGTTAGGTTAAATGTTCACCTAATCACTATAAGTATCTTAAGGCTAAGGAACTCTTGGTGTCTAAGAGGAGTCCTATGTCTAAGATGAAGGGGTTGAGAGCTCATTCTAAAAATGAGGTCAACAAAGAGCACCCAATAGGTATTGGTGTGACTGACAAGGTACACCACACATATTGGTGTTGACCGAGATGATCAACAATGCTGAATGATCACAAGTTCTAACAAAAATGATCTACTGGGGATTGAGTCTCACTTGGAAGGTTGATTGATTTGTTTCAGATTTTTAAATTTTGAGATGAATTTTATTGGTTTGTGATGGATCGCACTGAGTAGGAGTCATGTTGGCCTAGGCCTAACTCAGATTTACCAATCCAAAGGGGTAGTCTACTAACCACATGGTAGGACTATCCAAACAAAGGAGTTGCCTTTTGATGTGCAACAACTGTATTAGGAAGAAAGCATAGTATACTTACATCCTCCAAAATAGGGATTAGTTCTTTGGGTAATCTATTCTGTGAACAACCAAGGGCTGACTATTGAGTGAATGCCACTAGGGGACTTAAATCAACTCAAAGATAGTCATAGTTAATTTCATTTTTTTAGTTGTTTTTGAAGAATCCCATTGGTTTGCGATGGACTGCACTAAGTAGGGGCCATGTAGGCCTTGGCCTAAAATAAATTTATCAATCCAAAGGGAGTAGCTTCCCGGCCGAGGGGAGAACTATCCAACCAAATGGGGTTCCTTCTGATTTGTAGTGACTAAATTTAGGGAAGAAAGCTCGGGGAGTCACATCTTCCACTATAAGAAGACCACTGGAGTGACACATTAATAAGCTAACATGTCAACTCAACCTAGCGATGCCTGTCGATTTGCAACAGCAATGCTAGAAAGAATGCATAGTAGACTTACATCTTCCAAAGCAAAATGATCGAAGAGGTAACCTGTTTGTGGCAAACAGATTGAATCCGACCTAAGGGCGACTACGGAGAGAGTGATGACCCTGGGACTTATCTCAATTCAGGTAGTCAGGTGATTCCTATAGGGAGTTCTATTAACACTACCCTAAAGATAGGATGCCTACTTGGGAAAGGGGCCATTGGAGGCTTGAATTCATAATCCATAAGCAAATTAATTTGGTCAATTTGTTTGTTTATCATGGACCCTGTTAGTTTGCAAGGGATCATATTGAGAAGGAGCTTATATCAGCCTAGACTTGTCTCAAATTTATTGAACCAAGAGAGAATCTGTGCATCCACTGAATGAATTCTCCAACCATAGGGGTGGCTACTAGGAAAGGGGGGTAATTGTAACTTTCAAATGAGTAGTGTCATGGACATGATCTAAGTAGAGTGCCCGTAGGGGAAGGGGCCACTAAGGGCTTTATCCAAAACCCTGGAGAAGATAATTTGCATAGGTATTCAGTGGCCAACCCATGGAGAAAATGGGGACTCACATCACAGAGGTGGTGTATCCACAAGAGTTACATCAACATCAAGATGACAATCGATCATGACAATCGACTGGGAAAGCTCAGGGACTCACATCCTCCTATAGCGAAAATGATTACCAGGATAGTCTATCTTTGGCTCGACAGGTGCTATCTGACCTAGGGCGACTATTGAGAATGCCACTAGGGGACTTAGATCAGCTCAATAGTAGTCAAGAGGAAAGGAACCTTTGGGGGACTTATCCTAGACCTTAACTATACTCAAATGAAGAGAAGATTTTGATGAATTAGAATAAAATTTCATTCTTTGATGATAATTATTTTCAAATATGTTTTTATTAGTAATATTTCTTCAAATTGATCATATTAATTGGAAGCATCGGGTGTTCCCCTTTATAATCAATAAGCTAATAAGATCCTCTTGGTAGGCCTTCTCTATGACAAAAGGGCCTTCCCAAGTGGGTTCAAACTTGCCTCAGACATTTCGATGGGAAAAAATTGGTCTCCTTAGAACTAGGATGAGCTCTCCTACTTAGAAATTTCTAGGACAGACCAGCTTGTTATGAGCTTGAATCATTTTGGCTTTGTACAACTCGAGGTTCTGGCACACCCGTAGGCATCTCTCTTCCAAACCTTTGAGCTCTTCTAACTGAAACATGGCATTCTTCTTTGTTGATTTTCTACCCATTGCTATCCTTAGTGATAGGCATTGAACTTCTAAGGGTAGAACAGTTTTAGACCCACACACTAGAGAGAATGGGGTAGATTGAGTTGGAGTTCTGTATTTGGTGCGGTAGGCCCATAAGTTTTCAACCAACTACTCATGCTACTATCATTTATTATTATCGAGCATCTTCTTTAGTATATGAATGAGAGTTTTGTTGAATGCTTCGGCTAAGCCATTCACCCTGGGGTAATAGATGGTGGAGTATCTCTAATCTATACCATGTCTTCTAGTAAAGTTGTTGATCTTGGTGCTCTTGAATGTAGTACCATTCATCGATATATAAGGCACCTCCTCATGAAAATGGTTCCTGGAGAAAATCTGAGAGACCTCTCACAGTAGGATTGCTTCCGCCCACTTTGAAAAGTAGTTAGTGGCGTGCTAAGATTAACCAATGACCCTTGGAAGAAGGAGGATCAATAAGACCCACTATGTCGGCAAATGGCCACGCGGCCAATGTAGGATGTAGAATGTTGGGTGGTTAGTATAAAATCACACCGTGTACCTGACATTGATGGCATCTCATAGCCACATTCATGTAGTTTGTGATCATCGAAGCCCAGTAGTATCCTAGTCTCTTGATCTTTGCTTTCATCTTGGCGGATTGATGCATCCCACATGAATGTACCTCGATCATGATCATGGGCTTTTGTGTTTATCTAAAAAGCATAATCACATTTGATCGAAGGACCATCGGTACAAGGTTCCATCCATGAGAGCATAGGAGAGAGCTCTCTATTTCACATGATGGGCTTGTGATTTTTTTTGAGGTAGTTTTGGTGTTCAAGTAATCTATGAATTTCCTCAATCAACTCCACATCTTTTTTTTGGCAACCTCCCTTCAAGAAAGTCTCTCAATGAGTTCAACATCAATAAGATATATGACTTGTCTATTTTGGACCATTATTGGAATGGACTCATCTTTCGGACATGCCAAATTCTTTGGCGAGTTTGGCCAAAGCATCTGCTACTGTGTTCTATCCTTGAGGGACCTTGTAGATGGTGACCTCAGGAATTTGGGACAACAACTTCATGGTATAATCATGGTAATGACGAAGCTTGGGTTTGAGAACCTTGTAGGACCTGACAGTATGGTTGATGACCAACTAAGAGTCCCCATATATATCGATGATTTTGACACGCACTGTAATGGCTAACTCCATAATGGCAATCAAAGCCTCATACTCAACTTCGTTGTTGGTGCAGGGATTGGAGAGATAGTATGAGAATTTCATCACATTTGGTGCAGTTAGAGTGAACTATTATTACCCCCTTTCCTAGAAGAGTAGATTGGTTCTTCTCCTTTATGAAAGAAGCACCATCAAAATACATCTCCAACATTGTCAACCTCCCTAAGTTCATGATTTGTTTGTCGGAGATCATCCGGTGTCTTTGCTTTTGACTAGTGCTTGTCCTTTCACCATGCAGAGGGGTATGAATGTGATATCAAACTATGAGAGAATCATGGACCAACATGCCAAATGTCTGGATAATGTCAATCGTGTCATGAGATACTACAATGGTTTGATTCTTGAAATCAAGTTCACCTTATGAAAAAGGATATCGTGTCGTAGCTTTTGGGATACAAAGATTATAGCTAGGCAATGTTTCTCAATAGGTGGGTAGTTTGCTTTAACAGAGATCAAATGATAGCTGAGATAGTAGAGAGCATTCTCCTTACCTTTATCATTAGCTTGGGCAAACAAAGTGCCAAGGGAGTCATCCAATATAGGTATGTAAAGGATTAATGGCCTGCCCGGGATAGGGGTCTCTAGAACTAGTGGCTTCACTAAATACTGCTTGATATCTTCAAAGGCATGCTGGCACTTATCATCCCACTTGAACTTGGCATCCTTTTTGACAAGTGTTGAAAATGGTTTGCATCACCCCGATAGGTTGGATATAAAGCGTGATAAATATGCCTACAACCTTTGGAAAGATCTAAGTTGAGTTAAACTTTTAGGGGTGTCATTTCTAAGATAGCTTTGATATTTTTTGGATCTATTTCTATTCCCCGGTGTAAGACAATAAACCCAAAGAATTTCCCTAAAGCTTTTTTGAATGCACACTTCAGGGGGTTCATTTTGAGGTTAAATTATCTTAGTCATTCGAAAACTACTCTCAAGTCAAAGAGATGGTCTTCTTTTTCTTTGATCTTGACTACTAGATCATCAACATAACATTCAACTTAATGAAAAATGAGTTCATTGAAGATCCGAGTCAAGGACCGTTGGTATGTAGCACCAACATTTTTAAGGCCGAAAGGCATGACCTTATAATAATAGATTCTAATCGGTGTTCAAAAAGTAGTGTTTCTTTCATCCTCGAGGGCCATCTTGATTTGGTTGTAGCTAGACGACCCATCCATGAAGAAGAATACTACATGAGATGAGGCAATGTCCACCATCAATTCTAGTATAGGAAGAGGGAACTCATCCTTAGGACATGCCTTATTTAAATCCCTGAAATCGACGCATATATGAATTTGGCCATTATTTTTCTTAACTAGGATGACACACAAAAACCATCATCGATCAGTTTCTTGACTTCAGAAATGACCTGTTGTTCAATTTCTAATCGCATGTGTCTAGGAGCTTGCTTGATAGGGTTAGCGTTAGGATCTATTGCTAGTTTGTGGACTACTATGGAGATAATCAGCATCTCTTCATAACTCCATGCAAAGTAGTCCTTAAACTCAATCAATAGCCTAACTAAGTCATTGGTTTCTTCTTCATTCATGTGATGATATGAGCATGGATTTTCTTTTATCGAGGTTGATTTCTTTAAGCTTGTTGATTATTGAATGGATTTCTCTTCAAATTCTTTTGGTGGTGCATCTTTGATTTGGAGATCATCTAGATCATCGATATTTCTAAACACATCCTCATAAGAGTTGGTGTTGTGTGAAAGAACCTATCATACTCAAATGATTAACAAGTAATCGTCATCATCATCGATTAAACCCTCTTGTGCGAATCCTAGTCCTGATATGATTGTGCCATAGCTTTTCAAAGTATTCTAACCTGTGCTTAGACAATGTATAAGGAATCAAACCTTTCTTTGCAAGATTAATAAAATAAGGCGAGTACCAATCAAAAGGAAATTCTATTAATTCTTTATATGAATTATCCTCAAGTTCTATATCAGCTTCATGACAACAAGATGATGATCTCAATAGGAATCTCTTTAGATTTACTTCAATGGAAGACCTAGGGGCTTCCTTAACTACTAAACCTTCAACTTTTTTGAGAGAAAAGTAAGGTTAGAGCTAAGGTTCCAACTGCCGATAGTTTCACATAATTTATTGAATTATGCTTTGCTGGAGGCCTCATCTTCCTTCTTTGTCGGTCAAATTACCTCAATGGAAATGAGAGGGGTTGGTGGTACTAATCACATTAGACTCATCCTGAGCTAGATTCCAAGTCTATGTGAATAGTAGGGTACTCTGAACTAGAACATAACCCTGTTGGTGGCCAACAGGGGTCTTCCCTCTGGAACTTCCTTTGTTTCTTCTACCTCTACTTGGAGGTGAGTCATCTACCCACATGTCCATATGATGGAATGATGTGGGTGGAATGTGATATGATCTACTTCTTCTTCAATTCCTTTCTGTTCACTTGAACTTTCATTTTCTTTTCTTTTTATTTTTTTCTTTTCTTTTCTTTTTTTTCTTTTTTTTCTTTTTTCTTTTGCATTTGAATTTTGACCAAGTTCACTAGAAAAGGTGTTTTGAGAAAATAGTAGGTCATCCTCATATATCTCAACCTCTCGACTAAAATGACTTTTCATCCCTTTGACACGATTCAATCCATCCTTTTTGAACTTGATGCATGATGGAGGGAGGATGGAATCATCTTGTTGATGTATCCAAGGCCTACCAGCAAAATAGTGAATGAAGTATTTTGAATTATATGTAGAACTTGGCTTGTCACCTATCTCCAAAGGTAATACTATGGAACCTAAATCCCACTAACCTTGTTCATTGTATCCTCTCAACATCATCCGATCTCCTCAAAGTGTGGAGATGTCGATCCTCAAATAGGCAAGATTCTTTAGACTCATAATATTCACTAATGCATCTAGATTAATAAGAACTCTGAAAAGTCTGAATATGCTCATGTCCACTATAATGTAGAGGGAATGGGTGTGCTCCATGTCTCATAGAAGAAGGTCTTCATATGAGAAAGTGATTCCTTAGGCTTCTCTTGAATAATGTGCCTCCTCTCCAACAGTGGTAGCTAGGCATATTTTTGTATCAAGAAAAGCCTTGATTAATGATTCTCTCATCTCTTTGGATAAGATAAAAGAATCATATATGCTTAACTTAGATAGAAACTTTCTTAGGTGAGAGAGGATATTGTAATCCACTCTGGGTTGATCCTCCACAAGTGTATCCATGGGTAGAACATCCTATAGAGGGGCTCCTTGATCATCTAAACTAATGACTTGTTTCTCCTTATCTTGAGGTGCTTCTGTAGGAAGTAGAACCTTGCCACTATGGAGGTTGACTTGTGATCTCTTGGCAAGGTTAATGGAAGGTTCTGCACGCGAGGCTCACCTATAGCTTCTCCTATAGGACCCTCAGAATCAGATGATTCCAAGTCTATCTCAAGAGGTGAACCCATATTATTCAAAGAAGGAAAGTCTAACTCTGAATCAGAAAGAGGAAAATCAAAGTTGTTATAATTATTATTTAAATTTGGAGAGCTTTCTAAATGAGTAGAATTAGATAACCCATTAAAAGTGACACATATGTAATTCAAACTAGCTTTATTCTTTGATTTCTTGGATTTTAAAGGAGTTACATTGTAGAAATCTAGTAAAGTAAGTGGGTGAGGATTTGATGCCCTCATCCCGTACAAGATGTCTACTAGAGGAAGAAACTAGCTAAAGTAGAGGTGCTCTGGAAGTAGCTGGTATGGTGGAGGCTGGGCTGGTCGGTGGTGCTACATGGCTATCTCTAGCATGGCTGTTGCTACTCTGTTGAGCTCCCCTTTCCTAAGTTGTCTGGCAACTTGCAAACCTTCCTTGATGTTGGAGGTTTGAGCTCAAACACATGCAATAAAGTTTCTTGATTTTGAAATAATTTTTTAGAGGTTTGGATAAGGAGATATCCCAACCTTCTTTGGTTTTGAGAGGATGTGTATCCCCAAGGATTACCTAATGGAACTAGATGGTTGTTCCATAAGGTATTCCTTTGGATAATAGCGTCTTGAAGCTATGTTCAAGGTCCTTGAAATGAAGCAATCCTCCAAAACATGACCTAGCATGTGGTAGGGGCAAAGTTAGGATCATTGCTCTTGCTCACTTCCTCCGGCCTTCTAGGTTGGGTAAAAAATCAGGTTTCTTTAAGAGATTCTTAAAGACTTCTTGATTACCTCCCTCTTAAATGAATAAGGCTTGTTAAGTTTATCCATAAAGTAGGTGGATGGTAGCTACCTAGGTATGGTGTATCTGCGCTATTGTGGATGTGGCTGAGGAAGAGGCGGTAAAGGCCATGGAGGCTACTGTGGCGGTCGGTAGGATGTCCTCGGTGGTGGTAGAGGAGGTGGAAGTGATGGATGTGGAGCTCGTGGTCTCTCATTATGCTCTATAGCCTGCTACTTCCCCTAGTTTCTTCTCATATACTTTTTGTAGCTTTGGCTTTGTTGATTGATCTGGAAAAGGCAACTATTTGGCTTTTGCTTGTAAGCTAGCTACCTTGTTGAGTAGCTTCTCAAATGTTTTGATGGTGAAACCTTTGAGCATGAAGGCGGTCGGGCCATGAATATTCTTAAGTAGAATTTCAATGGAATGTTATTCAGATAGTTGTGGTTCGCACTTCATACTTAAATTACACCATCTGAGAATATAATCAATGAGGGACTCAGTACGATGTTGTTGAGCCATAATGAGATCGCCTATCTTTTGTTGAGCAAAACCTCTTGATGAAGAGTTGCTCCAACTAGCAAAAAATCTTCAAGTATTGGGAAGTTCATACCAATCAAAGCTATCCGCTAGCCTAACAAAGAGATAGAAGAGTAAAGCATCACTTCCACAGATGTTGAAATAATTGACTCTGAAGTACATAATATGTTGCCTTGGTTTCCCACTGCCATCGAAGCTCTTGAAAGTAGGAGGCATGAAACCCTTAGGATATTGGATGGCATCAAATTCCTCGGGTCTACCCTTTGGGCTGATCCTCGGGCTTGAGCCAACACTTCTCTTCTGTTTCAACCATGGTTTATATTTTTTTGTATGGAGGTACTATCCACTACCTTCTGCCTGGTGCTACCTCTCTTGGAGGTAAAGTCTTGGTTTGGTCCAAGACATGCACAACTGGTGACTAGTCTCTATAGTAGGATGCAGTGCTTATTTAGAAATCCTCAAGCTTCTTCCCATCCTATCTATTTGTTCATCCTTTTACTTTTGTGCTAGGAGGTGTTGGGCGGTAGGTTGTGTCTTCTGCTCGGCCACATCACCTTCCAAATTTTTCTAATCATGAAAGAAAGAATCCTTAGTGTCTACAGATCATCCTCATTAGGATCAAAATTGCCCTTCTCCTCCTCTAAGTCAGACCAGTCATATCCTAGGATCTCCTTATTCTCCACTAGATATTCTACATGTCATCAGAACGGTCCACATACAAAAGATAGGCTAAGATGGATCAATCATGAACAATGCATCTAACCTCCTCTGAATGGCTGATCTTGTGAGGATTATGCTCACTAGAGGATAGATTCTTCTGACTAATATTGGATCTGGGTGGAGTGGTACTCCTAGGAGGATCTATAGCCATAGGGACAACTACTCTCCCCCTCCTCTATACGCTCAATCTCCCCACGTATGGTGGTGGTGATGACAGATGACTTATGATACTTGGTCATTCCTCCTCCTTGATAATTGAGAAGGTTGAGAGGGAGCTCACCTCACCTCAATAGGCGGTAATGGAGATGGGATCTCTTGGCCATAGCCAGATCACCAGTGGGGCTCTCTTCTCCCCGGATGCCTTCATGGCCTTTTGCTGGAAATAGATGATGGAACATGACAGATGGTAGGCATGGTAAGTGGTGTGGTGGAAACCACCACTCTCTAGGTAGACCCTCTCTATGATGGGTAGTCCTGTAAGATCTATCGTATGATCGATGGGTAGCATCGATCGAAAATCAATGTGAGGCTACACTGTAAACCTCTCTCCTCTCTCACTAGTGATATATGCATATGGGCCTCCTGGCCCTCTCTTGTCCATATGTTCCCACACTATGGGGAGATAGCTCAAATCAAAATTAGACTCAACATCTAGGCTCGCCAACTGTGAAGAACGGATCTAAAGCGGCGGCCGACCTTCTCTCTAAAGAGATGCGTGGCGGGTGGAGGTGGCGGGATCCTCTATCCTCCTCTCAGATCCAGAGAGGGGAAACTTATTCTGTGTAAGATGAGACACTACCTGGGTAACTCCTCTACAAGCAGCTTCCTCCACTCCAGCTGCGGGTTTGATACTGCTTGATCATGTGGTTCTTGTTTTTTGTCCGGGTCTTGGTAGGTGGATGGAGGAAATAGACACCTCAAAAGAGGATCACGGGAGCCTTACCTTGGAAGAGTGTGAGTGGGTGTTAGCCCACTCTTGGGGCAACAAGAACCATGAACTGTGGCATTGGGACTACTATCACTTTGAGAAGCCTTCCTCTTGGTGAGGAAACTCGTCGATGACATCTCAAGATGGGATACGCTTCTGGTCTCAGTTGTGAGGTGGTCCTCACGTGATCTAACCAAAACCTCAAAATGAATGAGTTGGGAAGAAAAAATGGGATCATGAACATGTGTATACATCGCCATTTGAATGAATTTTGAGCCGGTGAGAAAGTCTGCAATATTGAAAACAAGTTTAAATCAATTTCTACTTTAATTTATTTTTTAGAATTTGAACCCACACTCAACAATCTTGAAATGTTAAGTGGCTCTTTGATTTTAGAGATTTGAGTTTGATTGGAAAGGAGATTTTTGGATATGAATCCATTTTCAACAAATTTGGTATGTTGAAAATGGGTTCAAATATTTTTAGAAGATTGATGCTTCCATAGGTTCATATTTGAATTTTGATTTTGATTGAGGACCCTTCATTTAACAAATTTGAGTATGTTAAAGTAAAGGGTCAATTGATTTTGTTTAGATTTGTGATTCTTTAATTTACTTAGCAAATTTGGGTATGCTCAGTGAGGTGTTCTGAAAACAATTTTCTTCTTTTTTTTTTTTGCTTGTTTGTGAATCATGTGTGAATTTGAAAATGGAGTCTTCACTTAGCAAATTTGGATATGCTAAATGAAGAATCCAAATATTTTGTTGTTTTTGAAAAGAGGAACTTTACTTTGCAAATTTAGGTATGCTAATAAAGGATCCAAATGTGTTTTGTTTTGATGATTTTGAAAAGATGATTCTTAGCAAATTTAAGTATGCTAAGGAAATCCAATTCTTAGCAAATTTATGTATTCTAAGGAAATCCATATGTGTTCTATTTTGATGATTTTGAAAAGAGGATTCTTAGCAAATTTAAGTATGCTAAGGAAAACCAAATGTGTTTCATGGTGGATTTTTGAAAAGAGGATTCTTTACTTAGCAAATTTAGGTATGCTAAATAAAGGAAATCCAAATGTGTTTTGTTTTGATGATTTTGAAAAGAGGATTCTTAGCAAATTTAAGTATGTTGAGGAAATCCCTAAGGAAATGCAAAATGTGTTTCATTTTGATGATTTTGAAAAGAGGATTCTTTACTTAGCAAATTTAGGTATGCTACATAAATGAAATTCAAATGTATTTTGTTATGATGATTTTGAAAAGAGGATTCTTAGCAAATTTAGGTATGCTAAAATCCAAATGTGTTTTTTTGATTTTTTTTTAAGAGGATTTTTACTTAGCAAATTTGGTATGCTAAATAAGAAATCCAATGTGTTCATTTTTATTTTGAAAGATGATTCTTTAATTAAGCAAATTTAGGTATGCTAAATAAAGGAAATCCAAATGTGTTTAAATTTTGAAAAGATGATTGTTAATTTTGATTTTTGAAAAGATGATTATTAATTTTGAAAAGGTGATTATTGATTTTGTTTTGAAAATGAAATATTCATTAAATAAATTGAATGAGGATTTGTGGTAAAATATTTTAAATTTCCTTTCTAAATATGTATACTTCCATCTTCAGCCAATTCGGAATAAAATGAAGATAGAAATATACTCTTTTGCATTTTGGGCACCACATAGATCCACGGATGTTCTTATTGAGGGTGATTGGGAATAATATTGAGGAGAGGTGTACTTTCTCGATAGATAGAAGTCACCACCCTACAATGGACCTAATCACCTCAATAATAAACTCTATGGAACGAGGTTTGCATGTACAAGATTCTTCTACTTTACATGAAAAGTAAAGTGAGATTTATTTTAAATTGTTCATTAAGTTCTAGGGGCAAGCCCTATAGTTAATTACATCTTAAGAAAAGATTCCTTAGGAATACTCTTGATTAAGGTAAATGATCATTGTCTCAAGATTTCAATAGGATGGACTATCGATTGGTTTATTTTTTAAAAATCAAATGATCGATCAAAATGAGGAGTTCTTATCGAGAAATGAAGATAAGTAGGGGATGTTTTGATGTTTTAGGATGGAAACTAATAAACATCTAAACTATCTATGGTTGGACTTTATATTTTTGAAATTGAATTATTTATTTGACTTGAATTTTTATTAGAATTTTAAGGCTTATAACTCCATAATACAAGGTTATGGAAATGCTTAACAGATGAGGATTTATGCTCATGGCCCATAGAAGGGGGAAGCAACCTCAGAACATAAATCTAGGGAGCTTTGGTGAGGGATAAAAGCTCAACCTAAATCTAAGGCAAAAAATGGGTATTTGGTTTGCCTCCACAAGAGATGACAAACCACCCGAATGTTTGGACTTACAATCACCTAGGGTGGCCGGCAACTAACTCCTCCTATGATTTTAAATTATTGTAGACAAGTCATATGCTTTATGCAAGATATCTAGGTTGTTGTTTATTTTAGAAAGAGACTAAGTCCTTAAACTCACTCCCTAAGAGAATAGATCAAGTAAGGGCATGAAAATGACCTATCTAATGCAAAACATATTCATTTTATTTTCATTTTTGACAATCATTTTGACTGCTAATAGGATTCATATGCCTAATGCATGAGAAATAAGATTATGGGCCAAAATTAGCGAGAATGGGAGGTGGGTTTCCACCATGGCTCTCAAAGGTTAAGTTAAGTTCTCTAGCAAAGGTGGAAGCCCTTCAATCAAGAGTGAAATAATATGCTTTTATGCATGATATTAGAAAATAAATACTCATCCAACTAAGGGGTTGCTAATTCTTTTATCTTGATTTTAAGGTAGGCTTTAAATGAGGTTATGAGTTATTTATTTTTTTTATTTTGAGTTATTTAATTTGGTAGAAGATTTATTTTTTCTTAAGAGCCTAATTGTCATCTAGGCCATACGTCAATCAAGGAAGATACTAGGAAAACATGACATCTTAGTGCACAAGCTAAACAAAACATCAAAATATTTCATAAAGCTAATGCAAAAGAATAAAAGACCAGTTATGGTTGGGCACCATCCCATAAGCCAAAAAATAAATTGGGTAGCTGAGCTCTACCCTTATACAACCCAAATTATAAATGAATTAATTTACAATCAAGTAAAAAAATTCATGTTATGGGGTCTTCATTCTTTTTTTTCTTCTTTTCTTCTTTCTTCTTTCTTCTTTCTTCTTTTGGTTCCTTCTTTGGATGGTTGGAAGGTGGATGCTCAAAGGCTTCACATGGCATAAGATGAGATCTTATGACCAATGCTCATCTAATCCCTATAATATCATTCAAAATCTAATTGCAAAATTACATGAAAAGGAAAAGTAAATCTAGCTAACACCTACAAACATAGCTAAACAAACCATCCCAAACATGTGACTTACCACCCCACACATGGGTAACCAAGTCCACCTGGCATACTAGATTATGCTTAAGGGTATAAGCACTTGCACAACAAAAGCATTTATATTTTTATTACAAAACCTCTTAAGCATAATCTCCTGCAGAAAATAATGATTAGATTAAATCGTCCTGCCATTCATTCTATGCACATACACCCTAGCCTCCAAACTAGGAATAATACATCACAAAATAAAGCAAACATCAACCATGCCGCCTAACCTAAAGCTAGAAGGTGACAACTAATGTGTGTGCTTTAAGAAGTTTGCGTTGTATGCTTAGCTATGGTTTTAAGGCTTATATTTCGTAAGTGTGAAGATGTTCAACTTAGATGGGTAGTTTTATTTAAGTTAATTAATTGATTTTGGTGATTTTTATTTGATGATTTATTTTTGGTTTAAATGAATCTTACAATTAATTACTAAGTTGTAAAGAGAGGGAAAAGAGAAGAGAACTTCTCTTTCCTTCCTACAAAGTAATTTCTGGATTCATATTTGATTTTGTTTAGTGAATGTTTTTTATGTGTTTTAATAATCCTAAGTTTATATTTTTTTCCTAAACAAACCTATTCAAAAGAAAGGCATTTTAAGATTAAGTAAAGTGAATTAATATCACAAAACACACATCACTTCAATTCTTTCCCAACATGTACAACATGCATATGCATGCATCTTAAGCATATCTATACATACAAAATGGAAATGTTTAGCACACTTGATGATGAATGCTAAGAAATATTCCTTAATAAAATTGGATGCTTTATGATGTATGATTTTTATTAAGTAAAAGAGGGTTTCTTATCCATTTTCACATGCACATGAATGTATGAGACATAAGTGAGTACGATGCCATTGTTAACCAGGTGTAAGGTACAAACACTTAGGGCTTTACTTAAAGCCTCACAATCGGGTTGTGTAGTAATATACCACTTTCCTTAAATACAAACATATAAAAGAAATGGAAAAGAAAGATGCAAAAATTTTGTATTTATTTGTTTGTTTTGTTTATGAAATTTATATGTACAAGTGTGGATGTATTTCTTAGGTGATAGTATTGGAATGGATAGGACTAGGTTTAGGCAAGTGTTATGTTCTTTTCAAATGAACTATACACTTTGTCAAATCCTATTCAAAATTATGCTAAGAAAGAGAAGGAAAACTACACTATGCATCTATATTTATATCCACATGCATGCTCATAAATAATATAAGTAGCACACTTTCAATTTTAGGTGTTTGATTTATATTTTGAAAATAATTTTATTTAATAGTGATAATATCAATTCATTCTTTACTTTAGCTAAAAACATGCAATTTGACATAAAGAAAACATTTCATTTTAAATTTGATTTTTTAAACATGAATGCATGAATTCATTATGACATTTAGCATGTTGGAAGAAATAAAGTGATGAAAGCATGTAAATTCATTCACTAATTAATTCTAAAGACAATCTTATGAAATAAGAAAGTTTAAAATAAATCAAAGTTTGTTTAATGTGATTTTTGTTTTGAATTTGTTTTATATTTTGATTTAGAATTGTGAAAAATGTTTGCTGGTCCTAACCCATTTCCCCATATTTGTATGGCATTTTAGTTTAATTTTAGATTTAGATGATTTATATTTTGATTAGGTTAAGGTATGAATTAAATGTATTTATTACACCCACCTTAGCATATTTAATCAAATAATTATGAGCCAATGAGATGACATAAAACCACACAAGGAATTTAAATCAATGCACCTAAGAAAGAAAGGGCAATTTTTGGCATGATTAATGATTAATTAAACTAAGGGGTTTAATTAAGTACTTTCATAACCCTCTCACACATATGAGTTGGATTTTTTTAATTTCCTTAATGTGAGGTTATTACACCTAAGAATCTACCCAAGTAGATTAATTAAGTTCTGGAAGTTTTAATTTTATCAAATTAATTAAGGTAATTAGGAATTAATCCTTAATTAAGATTAAGGAAGAAAGAGTTTAAGGATATTTTGGAAAACATCCCAAAAACCTTCTCACTTAAACACTTAATTAACTCAATGGGGTTAAACCACTAATTATCAATTAACTTAATTATATAAGGGTAATTAGAAATTGAATTAATTCCTCTAATTAAATCATAATAAATCCAAGAAAAAATTAGAAGAGGTAAGTCATCCCACTAAATACACAGAAGTTTGGGATTAATGAGTAATTAAAGTAATTAGCAAATCATTCCATTAAAATCAAATCAAAATCACTATTTAAAATCCAATTTTATAATATTTCAATTCAAATCTTTCATATGCAATTTATTTCATATTTTTTTATTTTCTACACTTAGATATGATTTTTTAAAGTTTCATTAATTAGAATTTTAAATCCCAAATTATATTTAATAATCATGTGGAGGCGCGACGCTTTTCATGGCATGATGGGTCATTTAAGTTGTCACATCCAATGCCGTTAGCGGGTGGCTTTGCTTCTCTATCGTCCATCAAGGATCAAAATATGATTAAATTTGTCTAAAGGGATAAAATAAGATCTACATGGATTTAATCATGGATCCATCCAAAATGCATGGATGGATGGCCATGATCATCCTTCTTCCTGGGGAGATGGATCCATCTTCAAGGGAAGATGAGCTCGACGAGCTCGGATTGATAAACTCAACCCACATCATCTAAAGTAAGATACATCACTATTTAGTTTCTCATGGGATGAAATTTCTTTCACAAGATTCACACATGGCTGATTGAGCTCATTTAATGGCCTCACGTGCTTGATTCCCTTGGAGAGCTTCTTCTAGTGGAGATGAAGCTTTGTGAAAGTTTGAGCCTTGAGTGGTGGATCTTTCATGGACCAACTCCTTCATGAGCTTGATCAAGTGGTCCTCCTTGCCTTGGGAACTTGGGAAAAAGCTTGGGTGAATTCCATTGAGTCCTTGATGCTTGCAAAGGAATTGGATTGGTATTGTTGGGAGTTGAATTTCAATGGAGCTCCCTATTTTGTAAGGAAAAATAGAAATAAATTCTAACTCTCTCTAGGAAGCTTGAGAACACTCAAATGGCTTTTCGGTTCCTATGCTTCAATCGAATAGGTGAATGAATTGTGAATTAGGGGAGTATATCTCCCCAGAGATCAACGGTCAAGCTTCTCTTGCCATTTGATCCAATTGACTCTTTAAATGGGTTGTTTTAGGTTGTTGAGGGTTTGATCTCTTTGGCTGGGGTGGAGTGGTAGCTCCCATGTGCTTAAATAAGTGGAGGAATGATTCCCATGTGGCCATTTGAGTGGTTGGTTTCAACCTTGGCTGTTGGGGCCAAACCCATTGGGTTAGGTGCACCCTCATTAAGTGTCACTTGGTCCACTAAGGGGTATAGTGATCATGAAAGGATTTGACCAAATTCCAAGTGGATTTGGCCAAAATTTCTATGGCCAGGGTAAAATGGTCATTTGGCTTGATTCAATTTGAATATGTTTGGTATGTTGAAAATAGGTTTGGCCAAGTTTCATTGAATTTGGAGTTGGTTTGATGATCATGTTGACCCATTTAGGTCAAAATGGGTCAACTTCAAGTTGACCAATTGGTCAAATTGGGTCAAACCAAGGGTTGGTCAAGTTCATATGACCATTTGAAATGTTTTGGTAGCTTTGGTTTGATTCAATTTGGTTTATATTTTGTTTTGGTTCATATGACTTCATTTAGGTCAAATGGTTGATAATTTGACCATTTGACCTATTTGACTTGGGTCATGGGTTGGTTTAGGTTTGGTTAGTCATATGAAATGGATTGGTATCTTTGTTTCCAATCAATTTTGGTTAATTTGATTTGGCTCAATATGACCCTTTAGGTGTTGGGTTCATGGTCAATTGGGCTAGGTTGGGTCTAGTTGGCAATTGAGCTTTGGTCAAGTTCAACAAGTCATTTTGGAATGAACTTGACCCATTGGTTTCAATCAATTTGGCTTAGATCAAGTTTTGACACATTTTGACTTTTAGGTCAAGTTGGGTCAACTTGGGTCAAGTATTGGTTAAGTTAGGCTCAAATGTTGACTTGGTCAAGTTCAAACATTGATCATGAATGATTTTGATCAATGGTTTCAATCAATTTGGCCTATGGTGGATTTTGGATTTAGGTTTCATTTTGGATAAGTGTTGACTTGGTCAACCCTTGGGTTTGACTTGGTTTGACCCAATTTGAGTGATTGATCATCTCATGATGATTGTTGATCATGATGAGACAGGTGGGCTTAGTTCAATCCAATTTGGTTAGGATTAAATTTGGCTCATAAGGGTACTTTAGGTCACTTCGGATCAAGGGAGCCTGTGGTCAAATGGCTTGGTTAAAGCTTGATTTGAGTTTGATTGAACTCACATATGGACTTATGATTGAAATATAAATCCATTTGCAAGTGGTTTGAAGTCAAATGAGTTTTGATTCATTTCAATTTCAAGTTCAAAGGGTGAACATGAATTTGACTTAGGTTTGATTTTGAATTGAGTTTTGGTTTGATGATTGAAGTTTGTATTTATATTTGATTCATGATTGAAGGATTGATTGAATCATGAAGAAAAATCAAGTTTGGCTTGATTTGAAATTGATTTGGCTAAGTTCAAGATTTTGACTTGAAAGGCTTAGTTGGATTTTGATTGAATTTGAGTTTGATTTTTGGATTAGTTTTGATTGTTTGAATTTATATTTCATTTATATATATAATATAAAATAATATATATAAATAAAAAAATTTTTTTTTATATATATTTATATATATATTTGGTTTTTTTTTTTTTTTTTGTGTGAATAAATGAGAATATAAATGGGTTATGAGAAAATTTATGAATTTGAAGTGATTTGAATGATTTAGGCTAAGTCCTTAAGAGGAATCAAAGGACTTAGATTTTGATTTGGATTTGAATTTTAGATTTAGTTTGATTGATTTGAATTTATATTTCATTTATATATGTGAATATAAATGAGAATATAAATGTTATGAGAAAATTCATGAATTTGAATTGATTTTGATTTGATTTGGATAAGTCTTAAGAGGATTAAGGATTTAGGAAAATTTTTTATTTGGATTTGAAATTTAGTTTGATTGATTTAATTTATATTTCATTTATATATGTGAATATAAATGAGAATATAAATGGTTTATGAAAAATTTCATGAGTTTGAATGATTTGATGATTTAGCTAAGTCTTAGAAGATCAAGGACTTAAGAAATATTTGAACTTGGAGTTTGAATCATTTCAATCATAGTTTCAATCATTGGTTTCAATCATTTGGCATTCATTTGAGTTTGGAGAAAATCAATTAAGCTAGAATTGATTTGTTTGATGTTGATTTGATTTGTATGACTTGAAGGAAGGAGGTGGGAATGTGGGTATAGAAAATTTTCTAACACCCAAGGCATGACCTATTCTATGGCTAACTCTTCTAAGTCTCAGAGCTAGGTTGAGTGTCCACCTAATCACTAGTGTCTTAAGACTAAGGATCTAAAATTCTAAGAGTCCTATGCTAAGATGGAGGGTTGAGAGCTCATTCTAAAAATAAGGTCAACAAAGGGGCTGGTGTGGTGTGGTGACAAGGAACAGCATATATTGGTTGACAAAATGATCAACAACACCAAGATCACAAGCAATAACAGAGATAATCTACTCTAACAGTGTAGAAAGAATCAAAACTTAGTGCAATGTGACTTTACTTATGTCAAGGATATAAGAGAGGGAATGAGGAATCCACTAAGGATAGAGTATGTGAACCTTCCACTAAGGAAGCAGGTTCAAGCCATCCATAAGGGGATAAGAGGTTTGATTTGATTTGATTTGAGTTTCATTGGGGAGAAACTTAATTTGCTTAATTAAATTCTGCTAGGGGGAGAGGGTTGAATTTGTTTCATATTTTTAATTTTGGATTTTCAAATGGACCATGTTGGTTTGTGGTGGATGATGCAGTAGAAATCCATGGAGGCTAGACCTTCAGTTACCAATCCAAAGGGTAGTACTAACACATAATAGGAACTAACCAAGGGATGCCTTTTTATGTGCAATGGTCAAGTTAGGAAGAAAAGCAGACTTACATCTTCAAATAAGAACCATTGGGGTGATCTGACAAGGCAACAAATCAACCCACTAGAGTGACTATGTGAATCTGGGGACTTAAATTAACTCAAAGATAGTCAAAGATTAATTTCATTTTTAGATTTATTTTGATGGATTCATTGGTTTGTGATGGATCATACTAAGAAGGAGCTTATATCCTAGACTATCTGATTTACTGAACCAAAGGGTGTAGCTTCCCGGTCGATGGGAGAACTATCTGACCAAAAGAGTGCCTTTCGATTTGCAATGATTAATTTAAGGGAAGAAGCTCGGGGACTCATATCTTCCACTACAAAAAACCATTAGGGTGATCGGTTGCTTTGGGGAACAAATCGAACCCGAGCTAGGGTTGCCTGTCAGTTTGTGATAGTTATGCTAGAAAGAGTGTGTCATGGTCTTATATCTTCCAAAGCAGAATGACTACTAGGGTAACCTGCTTGTATCCATCAGGTAAGTCGCTGTCAGCATAGCAAACATCAACCAACCTAAGGTGCATGTCAGATTGTAACAATCAGCCTAGGAAGAAAGCTTGGGGACTCACATCCTACTATAATAAAGCCAATTGCTGGGATAGTCTATCTATGGCTCGACGGGTACCATTCGACTTAGGATGACTATTGAGTGAATGCCGCATGGGGACTTATGTTAACTAAAATGTAGTCAAAAGGAAAGGAACCTCAGGGGACTTATCTGAACCTCAATATACTCTACTTGGTTAGATCATGATGATTAATTCAAGAAGAAAGCACGGGGACTCACATCTTCTTAAGAAAAATCAACCGAGGGGTAGCTTCGGGGCGTGAAGTCTATCATTGACAAGCACTCATTGGTTGTAATGGTCAAGTTAGAAGAAAGTCACATCTTTAAACAAGAGGGTGACATACTTGGCGGGTAGTATGTAAACCGACCATAACTAATGAGTGAGTGCCACAGGGGGCTTCCTCCCACATCAAGTAGCTTGAGATAAAAGATATTTATTTATTTTTGTGCTTATTTTAAAGGAAATATGATGTCTCTCGGGTTCTCTTACACCTACCTTAAACATGCTGAGGATATTGATGAAATGGTGTCACTGATGGCAAATGGGAATTCCCACTAAGAAAAGATGTTGCTTGGGTTCTCTCACACCTAACTTAGTTGAAAACATCAAAATAGGATGTCTCATGGGTTCTCTCACACCTATTCTAATAGTGCCAGGAAAAGTGTTTGATTGTATTTGTGTTGTGAAAGAGGGATAGGATGCCACTGGGGGACTCTTACACCTAAAACTATGGCTTGCAAGATAAGCAAATAACAATCAAAAGTAGAGAAGATTTTGATGAAATGGAATCAGAGTTTTGTTGATTGATAGAATTATTTTCAAACATGATTTCTATGGGTAATATTTCTTCAAATAGTGCCCATTAATTGGAAGCATCGGGTGTTCCCCTTTACAATCAATAAGCTGATAAAATCCTCCTTGGTAGGCCTTCTCTATGACATAGGGGCCATCACAAGTGGGTTCAAACTTGCCTCCCATCTTTCAACGGGCAACAATTAGTCTCATTAGGACTAACATAAGTTCTCTTACTCAAAATGACCTGGGGCAGACCAGCTTGTGGTGAGCTTGAATCATTTTGGCCTTGTACAACTCGAGATTCTAGCATGCCCGTAGGTGACTCTCCTCCAAACCTTCAAGCTCTTCTGATCGTAACTTTGCATTCTGCTATGTAGTGATTTTGTTACCCTTGTACTTCTAAAGGTAGAGTGGCTTCACACCCATACACTAAAGAAAATAAGGTAGATTGAGTTCGAGTTTGGTATGTGGTGTGTAGGACCACAAGGCTTCAACCAACTGCTTATTCCACTACCACTTATTATCATCAAGAGTCTTCTTTAGTATTTAGATGAGAGTTTTGTTGAATGCTTCTGCTAAGCCATTTCCTTTGGGGTAGTAGATGGTGGAGTATCTCTAATCTATACTGTGTCTTCTGGCAAAGCTGTTGATCTTGGTGCTTTTGAATGCAGTACCATTATCATATATAATTCGTCAAAGCATCCCAAACCAATATACGATATGGTTTCTTAAAAACTAAAGCACATCCTGAGCTGTGACCTCTCTGAGTGGGATTGCCTCCGCCCACTTGGAAAAGTAGTCAGTGGCAGCTAAGATGAAATGATGTCCCTTGGAAGAAGGAGGATCGATCTGACCCACAATGTTGGTACCCCAACACTTGAATGTCCATGAGGCCAATGTAGGGTGTAGAATGTTGGGTGGTTAGTGGAGGACCACACTGCACCGACAATCGATGCATCTCCTAGCTACATCCATGCAAATGTAATCATAAGGCGAGTATCCAAGTCGATCTTCATCTTCATCTTGATGCACTCGCATAGACGAATGTACTCGCCATACCAATGGCATCTTTTTGTCTAAATACATAACCACATTTGGTCAAAGGAGCATCAATATAGGGTGCCATCAACGAGAGCATAGAGAGCTCTGTTTCACCATGGGCTTGTGACTTTTCTTGAGGTAGTTTGTGTTCAAATAGTTCATGAATGGTTGCCTCCAACCAGCTCCTTGTCCTTATAGGCAACAACCTCCTTCAAGAGAAAGTCTCTGATGAGTTCAATAAGTGGATAGACTTGTCTATTTTGGACCCTTATTGAATGGACTCATTTTGACATGCCAATTCTTGCAAGTTTGGCCAAAGCATCCGCTATCGTTCTCGGAACCTTGTAGATGGTGACTGGATTTGGGCCAATAGCTTCATGGTATACTCATGGTAATGATGAAGCTTGGGTTTGAGAACCTTGGGACCCAACTGATTGATGACCAACCGAGAATCTCAAAGATGTTGATGCTCTACACACAGATGGCTAACTCTAGACTCAGCAATCAAAGCCTCATACTAGCTTTGTTGTTGGTGTAGGTTGGAAAGATAGTAAGAGAATCTCATCACATCATGAGTTGGAGAACTATTCCTACCCCTTCCTTTCTCGAAGAGTAGATCGTGGTGCTTCCCTTTATGAAAAGAAGTGCACCATCAAAATACATCTCCCAAGGTTATCAACCTCCCAAAGTTCATGATTTGTTCATTATGAGATCATCACTAAGTGGAGAACAAGAAGTGGGTGCTAAGAAATCTACTAGTGCTTGTCCTTTACCGCATAGGAGGTATGAATGTGATATCAAACTCTGAGAGAATCATGGACCATCGCCAAAATTGTCCGATAGCATTGGCCATGTCATGAGATAATGTGATTGGTTCTAGAAATCAAGTTCACCTTATGAGAAAGCATGTGTCGCTTTTGGGAGCAAAGATCAAAGCTAGGCAATGTTTTTCTCAATAGTGAGTAGTTTAAAGAGGAATCGATGTTGAGTTCCTTTCATCATTGGTTGGGCCAAAGTGTCGAGAGAGTCATCCAATGCAACAAGGTGAGGATGAGTGGCCCCGCCTGATAGGCTACTAGAACCGGTGGCTTCACCAAATACGCTTGATCTCTTCAAAGGCATGTCGGCACTTATCATCCCACTTGAACTTGACACCCTTTTTGACAAGTGCTGAGAATGGCTTGCATCTCGCTGATAGGTTGGAAATAAAGAGTCTTAGATATGCCAACCATCTTGGAAAGATCTGAGTTGAGTTAAACTCTTAGGAGGTGGCGTTTCTTAGATAGCTTTGATATTTTCTGCATCTATTTCTATTCCCCAATGTCATACAATAACTCTAAGGAATTTCCCAAAAGCTACTCTGAATGAACACTTTAGGAGATTCATTTTGAGGTTATATTATCTTAACCGTTCAAAAACTACTCTCAAGTCAAAGAGATGGTCTTCCTTTTTCCTGCTCTTGACTACTAGATCATCAACATAGCACTCAACTTAATGATGGATGAGTTCATTGAAGATATAAGTCATGGCCCATTGGTATGTAGCACCAGCATTTTTAAGGCTGAAAAGCATGACCTTATAACAATAGATTTTGATGAGGGTTCAAAAAGTAGTGTTTCTTTCATTTTTGGGGGCCATCTTGATTTGGTTATAGCCAAATGACCCATCCATGAAAGAGAAAATTGCATGACATGAGGCAATGTCCACCATTAATTCTAGTATAGGAAGAGGAAACGCAACCTTAGGACATGCCTTATTTAAGTCTCTGAAATCGATGCATATGTGAATTTGGCCATTCTTCTTCTTAACTAAGATGACACTGGCTAACCAGGTAGGGTATTTTTCTTCCCTGATGAAACTAACATTGATCAGTTTCTTGACTTTAGAAATGACCTGTTGTTTGATTTCTAATCACATGCATCTAGGAGCTTTCTTGATAGGGTTAACGCTAGGATCTATTGCTAATTGTGGACGCTATGTGAGATAATTTGGGCATCTCTTCATAACTCCATGCAATGCAGTCCTTAAACTCAGTCAATTGCTTAACTAAGTGATTGGTTTCTTCTTCATTCTATAACGAACTGATGTATGTCATGTAGGATTTTCTTTTATCCCAAGGTTAACTTCTTTAAGCTTGCCAATTATTGCATGAATCTTCTCTTCAAGTTATGGTAGTGCATCTTTGATTTGGAGATCATCTGGATCATTTGAGAATTCTAAACACAAATCTCTATAAGAGTTGGTGTTGTGTGAAAAGAACTTATCAGACTCCAAATGATTGGTAACAACTAAACATTAATCATCATCATAATTAGAATCTCTTAATCCTCTTGAGTGCTTCCCTGTATGTATTATTCCACAACTTCCCAAAATAGTCTGACCTGTGCTTGGACCATGTATGAGGGACCAAAACTTTATATATAAGATTATGAGCACACTGATAAAAGTCAAATTCCATTAATTCTTATATGAATTCTCCTAAGTTCTACATCAACTTTGGACTTGAGGAGGATGATCCCAAAAGAATCTCTTCGCCATATCACTAAGACTTAAGACTTTTAACTACTAAACCTTCAACTTTTTCGGGTGAAAGTGAAGTTAGAGCTAAGGTTCCCAGTTGCTGCCTGATAGTTTTACATACATTTGATTCAAATACTTTACTTTATCTGGAGGCCCAGTCTTTGTCACTATCCAGCTTGAGTGTCACCTCCAATGAAACACGCTGAGAGGGGTTGGCTAGTATGCTAATCACATTAGACTCATCCTCCAAATTGGATTCCAAGTCTATGTGAATAGTAGGGTACTCCTATGAATTGGAACATAACCCCTATTGGCTGATGGCCAACCAGGGGGTCTTCCACCTACCTCTCTATTCTACTCTACCCCACCTAGTGGAGGTTGAGTCATCCTACCCACATGTCCATATGAAGGAATGGGTGGAATGTGATATGCGCTCTATTTCTTCTTCAATTTCCTTTCTTATTCACTTGATTTTATTTTTCTTTCTTTTCTTTTGCTCTTCTTTTCTTCATTTTCTTTTTCTTTTGAATTTTATTTTTGTCCAAGTTCACAAGAAAGGGTGTTTTGAGAAAGATAGTAGGTCGCATCCTCACATATCTCAACCTCTCTAACTGAAAATGACTTTTCATCTCCTTTGACACAATACTCAATCCCATCCTTCCTGAACTTGATGCACTGATGGAGGGAGAATGGATTTATCTTATTCTGATGTATCTAGGGCCTACAGATCAAAGCGATGAATAAAGTATTTGAATCAATGATATAAAACTTGGCTTTAGTCTTCCAATCACCTATCTCCAAAGGTAACACAATGGAACCTAAATCCCGCTCGCCTTGTTCATTGAATCCTATCAACATCATCTAATCTCCTTGAAGTATGAAGATGTCAATCCTCAAATAGGCAAGGGGCTTTAGACTCATAATGTTCACCAATCCATCTAGATAGATGAAAACTCTGGCTAGTCTGAATCTACCTAAGCCAATTATAATATAGAGGGGACGGTTGTGCTCCATGTCCCCTAAGAAGGTCTTCATCTATGTGATCCCCGAGCTTCTGAATAATGTGCCTCCTCTCAATAGCTGAGCTAAGCATATCGGATCAAGGAGAGCCTTGATTAATGATTCCCTCATCTCTTTGGATAAGACAAGGGCATCGTATATGCTTAGCTAGATGAAACTTTCAGAGTGAGAGAGACATTGTAGTCCACCTTGGGCTGATCCTCCACAAGCATATCCAAGGGTGGAGCATCCTATGGAGGGTCTTCTTGATCTTCTGAATCAATGACTTATTTCCCTCTATCTCGATGTGCTGTCGTAGGAGGTAGAAGCTTTTCACTATGGATGTTGACTTTGGTGATCTCTTATTGCATGGTAATGGAAAGTTCTACCTGCACATCAGGCTCACCTATAACTTCTCCTATGGGAGCCTCAAAATCAGATGATTCCAAGTCTATCTCAAGAGGCAAACCCATAGCATTAGAGTAGGAAATCCCAACTCTGAATCATAAAGAGGGAGATTAAAAATGTTAAAGTTTTTATTTAGACTTGAAGATTTATTAGGAATATATTCAAAAAACCCATCAGAAGTTACATATATGTAATTCAAGCTAGCTTTGTTCTTCAATTTCTTGGATTTGATAGGAGGTGCAATGTAGAAATCAAGTATACAAAGAGGGGTGAGAGATTTGATGCCTCATCTAATGATACAAGATGTCTACTAGAAGAAGAAGAACTAGTTTAAGTAGCAGTAGTCACTGATGTGGTAGTTGTAACGGAGAACTGGAGGCTAGACTCGATCGGTGGTTACGCTGGACTATCTCGGGCTAGCACATGATGCTGCTGCGGCTGAGCTCCCCTATCCTTGAGTTGTATCTGGCAACTTGCAAACCTTCCTTGATGTTAGAGGTTTGAGCTGACTCAGGCACCTGCAAGGAAAGTTTCTTGATTTTCTGAACAATCTTTTTAGAGGTTTTGGATAAGGAGATATCCCAACTTTCTTTGGTTTTGGAAGGATCGCAAGTATCCCCAAGAATTACCCTAATGGAATTGGATGGTTGTTCCACAAGATATTCCTTCGAGATAACTATAACACCTGTCTTGAAGTTATGTTCAAGCCAGTACTTAAACATGAAGCAATCTTCCAAAACATGACTTAGCATATGGTGGTAGTGGCAAAAGTTAGAATCATGGCTTTTTCCCACTTCCTACGATCTCCTAGGTTTGGGTAGCTAAAAATTAGGCTTCTTTAAGAGATTCTTAAAGATCTTTCTGATTACATCCCTCTTAAATGAATAAGTCTTATTAAGTTTATCCAAAATAGTAGGTGGAACATAGCTACCTGTTGGCGGGTATGTGTACCGCTATTGCTGATGATGTGGCTGAGGAGGAGGTCGTGTAGGCAATGGAGGCTACTGTGGCGACCGGTAGGGCTACCTCGGTGGTAGTATAGGAGGTGGAAGCGATGATTGTGGAGCACGAGGTCTCTCAAATTGCTCTCTGGCTAGTTGTTTCCCTTTATCCGCTGCTATCACTACCCCGGGCTTTTCTTATATACTTCTGCTTTGGCTTTGTTGGTGGATCTAGATAAGGTAACTGTTTAGCTTCCCCTTGTAATCTAGGAACCATATTGATTAATTTTTCAAAGGTTTTGATGGTGAAACCTTTGAGCATGAAGGCGGCCGAGCTATGGGTATTCTTAAGCAGAATCTCAATAGTGTTTTATTCAAATTGCTGTGGTTTGGATTTCACACTCAATATATGCCATCTGAGAATATAATCAATGAGAAACTCACTAGGATTTTGTTGAGCCATAATGGGATCGCCAATAGTGACCCTTTGTTGAGTTCCTGGAAACCTCTTGATAAAGAGTTGCTCTAACTCAATAAAAGTCTTTGCTGAATTATTGGGAAGTTCAACATACCAATCAAAAGCTATCTCTGATAAGCTACTGACAAATAGATAGAAGAGTAAAGCATCACTGCCAGCAGCATTGCAATAACTAGCCCTAAAATGTGTGATGTGCTGCCTCGGGTTCCCACTACCATCAAAATTCTTGAAAGAAGGTGGCACGAAACCCTTAGGATATTGGATTGCATCAAATTTCTCTGAGGAGGGTCTCTACCCTTTGGAACTGATGATCCTCCTCGGGCTTGAGCCAACGCTTCCTTCACCTACTGCTTAATCATGGACTTGATATATTTTTGTATGAAGGTATTATCCATTACCTTCCTATACATGGTGGTGCTACCTTGCTTTATTAAAGGTAAAGTCTTGGTTGGGTCTAAGATATGCACCAACTCTAGCTGACTAGTCTCAGCTGTGGTAGGATGGACTGCTAGGGCTTGATTCTGTAATGCTAAGACAGCTACTAACAAATCCTTGAGCCTCTTCTCCATCATATCTATCTTTTCATCTTTCTGCTTTATTTATGCTAAGAGGTGTTGGACTGAGTGGGTTGTGTCTTCGAGCTCATCCTCAACACCTTTCGTAGTCTGCTGCTCTCTGAGGAGGGATCCCCATGCAAACCCCTGCTGAGTCTCCCAATAAATCATCTTCATCAGGATCAAAGCTGATCTTCTCCTCATCAGACTTATCATATCCTAAGATTTCTTTCTTCTCTATGAAATAATGAGCTATTATGTCATTTAGAGGATGATCTGTTGGGACTGGCATAAATAATTTTGGGTGATCGGTGGTGGGATCACTGTCATGTACTGTGAGGCACCGGACCTCCCCTGCTGCTGGAGAATCAACCTGTGAGGGTTATACTCACTGAAAGAAATACACTTCTAACTGTCACTTACTCTATATGGGGTGACACTCCTAGGAGGATCTAGCATCATAGGTGCAATTGGGTTGTCACCTTCTCCCTCTACAATTATTGTAACCATCTTTATGTCTTACTGAGGTGGCGGTGGTGAAGGGATGACCACTATGCTTCAAGGTTGACATTCCTTTCTCACCATAACTAGGATAAAAGGTCAAGTAAAAGAGCTTGGCCTCACCACAATAGGCGGTGTAGATGGAATGGGATTCTTTGGTTATAGTCAGATCACCAACGGGGTCGTCTTCTCCCCAGATGTGGCCTTCATGGCCTTTGGCAAAACTAGAGATGCTGAAACATGAACAGGTGATGGTGGACGGGGGATAGAGCGGTGTGGTGGAGACACCACTAAATCTCTCAAAAAAGGAGCTCCCCTCCTATGATGGGTAGTCCCCGTAAGCAGAAAACTATCTGTATGATCGATGTGGGTAGCGTGCCGATCAAGAAAATCAATGAGTGCAGAGATCACTGACTGCCAACTAAACCTCTGCCTCTCTCGGCTAGTGATATGAACTGAAGTATAGGCCTCCCTCGCCCTCTCTTGTTGAAGATGCTTCCCCATGCTGCGGGGGATAATATATCTCAAATCCATTACCCTGCACTCACCACCATGCCCGCCAGTGTAGAACTGAATGGAGGCTGGCATATGACCTCCTACTCTAACTAACTACTGGTTGAAATCAAACCACTGGTGGAGGTGAAGCAGGGATTTTCTTAGCATCCTCTCTGTCAAACCTAGAGGGAGGATGGAATGGGTTCGCTGTAACCAGTGGGGAAATCAAAGTGGGAAACTCCTCAACAATGAATCATGTAGCTGCCTCCATCTCCCTGGCGATGAGAGTATGGTACCACTTTATCATGTCATTTTTGAACCTTCTCTGAGTCTTGGTGGGGCGAGCTGAGTTAGAGCTAGACCTAACCTCAAAAGTAGGGGAGACAATCCCTTGGATCAAGGGAGCCTTCCCCTTGAATGAGTGGGTGCTAGCCCTCACTGGGCAAAGACGAGAAATGGCTCACCGCACTATCACGACCGGTACTAATCGGCACTATGAACCACCACTGCCTTCCTCTTCAATGAGGGAATATCAGAGTCTGATGGCATATCAATCTGAATGACCGGCTTCTGCCTGATCAATGCTCCTACTAACTGTGATAAGGGGAGTGCCCTCACAGGTAATCCTCGCCCCCTCAAAACCTCATCCAAAGTGGACGAGATGGGCATAATCAAAGTGGGGAAGGCTGGCATGATCCAGGCCAAGTCCATCCCGAAAAGGTGAAAACATACTAACGCCATATCTATCAACCGAATCAGACTAAATTGAAACTGTCGATGAACGAGAGTCTGCAATTTTAAAAATAGACTTGAATCAGATTTCTATTAATTTTGAATTTGAAACCATACTCAACATTTTGAAAATGTTATGTCGAGCTCAAATGATTTAGAATAGATTTTAAGATTTGATTGGAAAGAGGAATTTTTTTGGATGTTGAATCCACTTTCAACAAATTTCATATATTTCCATGATGCTCAACTATTCATATCTAATTTTACATATTTTGAGGACCCTTTAGTAACAAAATTTGTAAATTTAAGCTTAGACAAATTTGGGTATTAGCAAATTTGTATGCTTTTTTGTTTCTTTGTTTGCTTTCTTTTATGGATCTTTTGTGAATGGAATTCTCATTTAGCAAATTTAGGTATGCTAAATGAGGAAATCCATGTGTGTTTTATTTTTGGAAGTTTTTTGAAAAGTAGGACTCTTAGAAATTTTGAGTATGCTAAGAAAAACCTAATGTGTTTCTTTTGATCTTAATTTAATTTTGAAAAGTAGGATCCTAATCAAATTTAAGTATGCTAAGGGAGACCTAATGTGTTTCTTTTGATTTTGATTTGATTTTGATTGAAAAATAGAGACTCACGTTAGTAAATATGGTATGCTAAAATGAAGTCCCAATTTATTTTTTTAATTTTGTGAAATGAAAATTTCACTTAGCAAATTTTAGTATGCTAAATGAAATTCCAAAAATGTGTTTAAAATTTGTGTGTTTTGATTTTGTTTTGAAAATGGAAACTATACTTTAGAAAATATGGTATGCTAAAGAATGAAGTTCCAAAAGTGTTTCTTTTAATTTTGTGAAATGGCAATTTCACTTAGCAAATTTGAGTATGCTAAATGAAATTCCTAAAAAAGTGTTTAGAATTTTTTGTGTTTTGATTTTGTTTTAAAAATGGAGACTTCACTTTAGCAAATATGGTATGTTAAAGAATGAAGTTCCAAAAGTGTTTTTTTAAAAAAAAAAAAATTTGTGGAATGGACATTTCACTTAGGAAATTTGAGTATGCAAAATGAAATTCCAAAAGTTTGTTTTAAATTTAGTTTTTAGAAAAGGGAGACTTCATTTTAGCAAATGTGGTATGCTAGAATGAGGTTCCAAATATGTTTTGAAAAAAATTGTTTTTGAAAAAGGAGACTTCACTTTAGCAAATGGGATATGCTAGAATGAAGTTCCAATTATATTTTTGAAAAATTTTGTTTTTGTTGATTTTGAAAATAGAGATTTTCACTTAACAAATTTGGGTATGTAAGATGGAAATCAATTATGTTCATTTTCCAAAGATGTATATTTTGTGTGTGATTATTGCTATTTTTGAAAGAGGAAATCCCAACCTAATCATATATGGAATATGTTAAGTGGCATTTCAAAATAATGTTACTTTTATTTGGAAATGAATTTCCATTCAACAAGTTTGGGTATATTGAATGGAGATATTCATATGTGCTTTTTGAAAATTTATTTTTGATTTTGATTGGAAATGAAATCTCCATTCAATAAATTTTGGTATATTGGATGGAGAAATTTCATATGTGCTTTCTGAAAAAGTAAAAATTCCAACCTAACTCAAGTGAAATATGTTGAGTGGAATTTCAAAGTTGTGATTTTGCTTGAAGATGTAATATCCATTCAACACATTTGGATGTATTGAATGGAAAGGCTCATCTTCAAATTTTATGCTTTTGAAAACATGATTGTTGGAATTTTATTTTTTTGAAAATGAGATCTTCACCAAAATGAATTAGGTGAAGAATCTCATTTGTACTTTTTTAATTGTTGGAATTTTATTTTTGTAAAGATGATCCTACATATAACAATCATGAAGATTGTTAGATGAAGGTGATTTAGGAAAATATTTGTACAAAACATTTTATTATGTGCATTTTGAAAGAGTGTTTTTTGAAAAGCAAGATTTTTATGAAGGATTTATTTTGTCTTTATTATTTTAGAATGAATCTTTCCTTACCATAAAAATGGTAAAGAGGAAGTCTTTAATTACTTTTTTTTTATTAAGATTTTATTTTCACCCATTGGGGAACCCAACGGTGGTTTTAAGACCAACACATCGTGAGGTCCTAAAACCTAAAGATGTTGGCTAGCTTAAATTAAAGATGGAATAAGCTAAGTGCCAACGAAAAGAAAGATAGTCTTGGATTCATATAAAAGTACAAACCCACTATCGATACTTGGAGACAATGATAATTTACCAAAGATGGAGAGAGGAACCTTACCCAGTGGAGTCACCAAAAAAATTTGTGGTGAAATATTTTAAATTTCATTTCTAAAGATGTATACTTCCATCTTCAATCTATGAGGAATAAAATGAAGATAGAAATATACTCTTTTGCATTTTGGACATTACGTAGATCCCCAGATATTCTTATTGAGGGAGATCAGGTACGACATTAAGGAGAGGTGTACTATCTTGAAAGATAGAAGTCATCACCCTACAATGGACCTAATCACCTCAGGATAATGGGTCTAATGGGTCTCTTGAGATTCTTACTTTACATGAAAAAGTAAAGTAGGGTTTATTTTAAATAGGACTCGTTAAGTTCCCTATAGGGGCAATCCCCCATAGTTAATTACATCCTAAGTAAGAAGATTCCATAGAAATACTCTCGATTAAGGTAAATGATCATTGTCTCCAAAGATTTCAATAGGTAGGACTATCAATCTATTAGTTTACTTTTAGTAAATCAAGTGGGATCGATCAAAAGGAGGGAGTTCTTATCGAAGCCAAATGAAGATGAGTTGGGTATGTTTTAGGATACTATGAAGCCTAGTGAACATCCCAAACAATCCTATGGTTGGGCTTTACATTTTTGAAATTGAATTATTTATTTGAGTTGAATTTTTACTAGAAGTTTATGGTTTATAACTCCATAATACAAGGTTATAAAAATGCCTAAAAGGTAAGGATTTATGCCCATGGCCCATAGAAGGGGGAAGCAACCTCAGAACCTAAATCTAGAGAGCTTTGGCGAGGGCCAAAAGCATGACCTAAATCTAAGGAGCAAAATGGGTATTTGGTTTGCCTCTATAAGAGATGACAAGCCATCCAACTGTTTGGACGTAAAACCGCCTGGGGGTGGCTATGAACTAACTCCTCCAATAATTTTAAATTCATGTAGGCAAGTCATATGCTTTATGCAAGATAGCAAGGTTGTTATTTATTTTAGAAAGAGACATAGTCCTTAAACTCACTCCCTAAGAGACTAGATCATGTAAGGGCGTGAAAAATGACCTAGGTGTAATGCAAAATATATTACATTTTACTTTCATTTTTGGACAATCATTTGACTCGGGCTTATAGGATTCATATGCCTAATGCATGAGAAATAAGATTATGGGCCAAAATCAAGGAGAAGGGGAGGTGTGTTTCCACCATGGCTCTCAAAGGTCAAGCCAAGTTCTCTGGCAAAGGTGGTAGCCCTCCAATCAAGTGTGAAATAATATGCTTTTATGCATGATATTAAAAAATAAATATTCATCCAATTAAGGGGTTACTAATTCTTTTATCTTGATTTTAACTTAGGCTTTAAATGAGGTTATGAGTTATTTATTCTTTTTATTTTGAGTTAGTTAATTTAGTAGAAGATTTATTTTTCTCTAAGAGCCTAATCGTCATCCAAGTCATACATCAAGCAAGGAAGAAACTAAGAAAATATGCTCTCTAAATGCACAAGCTAAACAAAACATCAAAACATTTTATAAAGCAAATGCAAAAGAATGAAATGCCATTTATGGACACTATCACAAGCCCAAAACAAATTGAGCACTACTACAACCAACAAATTAATTAATTTACAATCAAGTAAGGAAATTCATGTTATGGGGGTCTTCGTTTCTTCTTCTATTCCTTCTTTTTTTTTCTTTTTTCTTCTTTTGGTTCCTTCTTTTTGATGGTTGGAAGGTGGTTGCTCCAAAGGCTTCACATGGTACATAAGATGTAATCTTATGACCAATGCTCATCCTAATCCCCCATAACATTCATTACAAAATCCTAACTGTAAAAATTATATGAAAAAGAAAAGTAAATCTAATTAACACCTGCATAATAGAGATTAGCTAAATAAATCATAGAATTCCCAAGCATGTATATTGGACTTGAAACCCCACACATGGGTAACCAAGTCCACCTGGCCTACTGGATTATGCTTAAGGATATAAGCACCTGCACAACGAAAGCATTTATATTTTTTTATTACAGTACCCCTTAAGCACAATCTCGTGCAGAAAATAATGATTAGACTGAATCATCTTATCATTCATTCTATGCACATACACCTTAACCTCCAAACTAAAAATAATGCATCACAAAACAAAAAAGCAAACATTAAGCCATGCACCGCCTTAACCTAAAGCTAGAAGTGGTGACTTAACCTAATGTGTGCGCTTTAAGAGGTTTGTGGTATGCTTAGCTGTGGATTTAAGACTTAGATTTTCTAAGTGTGAAGATGTTCAACTTAGATGGGTGGTTTTATTTAAGTTATTTAGTTGATTTTGGTAATTTTTATTTGATGATTTATTTTTGGTTTAAATGAATCCTACAATTAATTACTAAGTTGTAAAGAGAGGAAAAAGAGAAGAGAACTTCTCTTTCCTTCCCTACCTTAAGTAATTTCTAAAGTGAATTCATATTTGATTTTGATTAGTGAATGTTTCATTATGTGTTTTAATTAATCCTAAGTTTAGATTTTCCCTAAATAAACCTATTCAAAAGAAAGGCATTTTAATATTAAGTAAAGTGAATTAATATCACAAAACACACATCACTTCATTTTCTCTCAACATGTACAACATGCATATGGATGCATCTTAAGCATATCTATACATACAAAATAGAAATATTTAGCACATTTTATAATGAATGCTAAGAGATGTTCCTTAAGAAAATTGGAATGCTTTATGATGCATGATTTTCATTAAGTATGAAAGAGGGGTTTCTTTTATCCATTATTCACATGCACATGTATATGTATGAAAGGCATAAGTGAGTGTACTATTGTTAGCAATTATGTACAAGACCTACTTAGGGCTACTTCAAGCCTCGCAACCTCAAGGTTGTCCAGACTAATATACCACTTTTCTTAAATACAAACACATGTATAAAAAAATAAATGGAAAATGAAAGATGCAAAAAGTTTGTATTTATTTGTTTATTTTGTTTAATTTATATGTACAAGTGTGGATGTCCTTCTTAGGTAATAGTATAGGAAAGGATAGGACTAGGTTTAAGCAAGTGTTATGTTCTTTTCAAATGAATTATACACTTTGCCAAATCCTATTCAAAACTATGCTAAAAGAAAAGAGAAGGAAAGCTACACTATGCACATCTTCATATTTATATCTAAATGAATGCTCATAAATAATTATAAGTAGCACACTTGCAGTTTTAGGTGTTTGATTTATATATTTTTGAAAATAGTTTTATATTTAATGATAATCACCATTCATATCTTTACTTTAGCCAAAACATGCAATTTGATATAAAGAAAATATTTCATTTTGATTTTGATTTTTAAAAGATATGAATACATGAATTTCATATGATAAACACATTTTAGCTATGGGAAAGAAATAAAGTGATGAAAGTAATGTAAATTCATTCACCCTAATTAATTCCTAAAGACAATCTTATGAAATAAGGAAGTTTAAAGTGAATCAAAGTTTGTTTAATGTGATTTTTGTTTTGAATTTGTTTTATGTTTGATTTAGGAAATTTGAAAGAATCTTTGCTGGTCCTAACCCATTTCCCCCATATGTATGGCATTTTAGTTTAATCTTTAGATGATTAGATGATTTTTATATTTTAATTAGGTTAGGTATGAATTAAGTGTGTTAATTACATAATATACCAAGCATATTTAATCAAATAATTATGAGCCAATGATATGGTATAAAATCACACAAGGAATTTAAATTAGTAATGCACCTAAGAAGAAAAGGGCCTAATGCATTTGGCTCATGATTAATGATTAATTAAGCTAAGGGATTTAAGTTAAGTACTTTCATAACCCCTCTCACACATGTGAGTTGGATTTTTCTTTCCTTAATGTACTTAGATTATTGAACACCTAAGCATCTACCCAAGATGGATTAATTAAGTTCTAGAAGGTTTTAAAATTTTATCAAATTGATTAGGTAGGTAATTAGTGAATCAATCCTTACTAAATTTAAATTAAGGAAGAAAGAGGGGGTTTAAGGAATAGCTTAAGGAAATCATCCCAAAATTATTTCCTAAACATCTTGTTCACTTAAACAAACCTTAATTAACTCAATCAAGGGGTTAAACCACTAATTACATAGTTGATTAAACTTAATTATATTAAGAGGGTAATTAGAAATTAATCTAGCAATTTCTCTAATTAAACCATCAATAAATCACAAGAAAATTAGGGGAGGTAGAAGTCATCCCACTAATCATACACAAGAAGTTTGGAATTAATCAGTGGGGTAATTAGCAAAATTAAATTCCCAATAAAACCCAAATCCAAAAAATAACACTATTTAAAATCCATTGAAATCAATTTTATATTATTTCAAATAACTTTTATATGTAATTCATTTCATATTTTTCTAATTTTTCTACACTTACATATGATTTTTTAAGTTTCCTTGCTTAATTAAGTAATTTAAATCCCTAATTATATAGTTAATCCTATCAACGCCATGGAGTGGCATGTCGTGCTTTTCACGTGGTGGGATTTACTATTTTATATTATATATTATAGCGTCATGTGCTTTCTCCCTATCCGTTTGATCAAGGTTAAAACGGTTGAGGTTAAATCCACGGTTCTAAAGGGATAAAACATGGGATCTACATGGATTTAATCATGGTCGTCCATCCAAAATGCGTGGATGGAGAGCCCATGATTCTCCTCTGATATTCCCTGTAGGAGATGGCCACTATCCATTTTCAAAGGGAAGATCCGAGCTCGATTGAGCTTAGATAGGATTCAAACTTAACCCACACCATCTAAGGGTAAAGAGGGATACATCCAATAGTTAGTTTCTCATGGGATGAGACTTTATTTCACAAAGCTCCACACTATGGCTAGATTGAGCTCGATTTAATGGCATACCTCGTCGGAGGCTATCACCAGCACTTGATTCCCTTGGAGAAGCTTCGTCTAGTGGAGACGAAGCTTTGCTAAAATTTTGAGGCCTTGAAATTGGATGGATCTTTCTATGGGTCAAGTCCACCTTCACTTGAGCTCAATCATAATAAAGAGTAGTCCTCCCTTGCCTTAGGAACTTAGGAAAAAACTTGGTTGAATTTGATTGAGCTCCCTGATGAAGCTTGCAAAGGGAATCTGATTGATATTGAGTGTGGAGTTTGATTGAATTTCAATGGAGCTCCCTTATTTTAAGCCTAGGAAAAATGAGAGGATAGAATTTTTAACTCACTCTAGGAAGCTTGGGAACACTAGCAATGGCTTGCTTTCGCCTATGCTCGAATAGTAGGTGAGAACTGAATTAGGGGAGTATATCTCCCCAGAATATCAGGCTCAGCCTCCTCTTGCCAATTTTGTTCCAATTAAGCTCCTTGAATGGGTTTGTTAGGCTGTTAGAGGTGTCCTTGCATTCAGTTTGGTCTAAGGAGTGGAGTGGTGGAGCTCCCATGTAATTAAATCAGGTTGAGGAATGATCTCATGTGGCCATGTTCAAGTAAATGGTCTGTTTTGACCTTAGGCTAGGTTGGGTTGACCCAAACCCATTGAGTTAGGTGCACCACATTCCCTAGTGTCCACTTGATCCACAAAGAGGGTGCCTAGTGATCATGAAGAGGATTTGACCAAGTTCCAGGTGGATTTGGCCAAACATTACCCTATGGCCTAGGGGTAAGATGGTCATTTTACTTGGGTTTCAATTTAAATATGTTTGGTATGTTTGAAAAATAGGTTAGGCCAAGTTTCATTGAATTTTTGAATTTGGATGTTGATGAGTCAAGTTTGACCCAAGTTGATTGGTTTGGTCAAACCAAGAGTTGGGTCAAGTTCATATGATCAGTTGAAATGTATTGGTGGATTTGGTTTGATTCGATTTGGTTTATATTTGGTTTTGGTTCAATTGAGTTCATTTAGCTCAAATGGGTCAAGTTGACCAAATTGAGCCATTTGACCTATTTGGGTTAGGTCATGGGTTGGTTCATGTTTGGTTGGTCATTTGAAATGGATTGGTATCTTTATTTCCAATCAATTTGGTTAATATTTGAGTTTGACTCAATATGACCCTTTAGGTCATGTTGGGCTCATGGTCAATTGGGCTAGGTTAGGTCTAGTTGGCCAATTGGAGCTTTGGTAAATTTCAACAATCATTTTGTAATAAACTTGACCCATTGGTTTCTTGGCTTAAATCAAGTTATGACACATTTTGACTTTTTAGGTCAAGTTGGGTCAACTTAGGTCAAGTGACCAATTGGGTTAAGTTAGGCTCAAATGTTGACTAGGTCAAGTTCAAACATTAATCATGAATGATTTTTGATCAATGGTTTCAATCAATTTGTGATATGGTGTATTTTGGCTAGTTTAAGTTTCATTTTGGCTAAGTGTTGCCTTGGTCAACCCTTAGGTTTGACCCAATTTGAGTGATTGATCATCTCATGATGATTGTTGATCATGATGCTTAGTTCAATCCAATTTGGTTAGGATTAAAATTTGAATCATAAAGGTACTTTAGGTCACTTTGGGTCAAGTGAGTCATAGTAGGTCAAATGCTTGGTCAAAGCTTGATTTGAGTTTTATTGAACTCACATATGGACTCATGATTGAAATATAAATCCATTTGTAAGTGATTTGAAGTCAAATGGGTTTTGATTCATTTGACAAGTTTAAAAGTGATGAGTTTTACTTAGGTTTAATTTTTGAATTGAGTTTTGATTTGATGATTGAAGTTTGTGTTTATATTTGGATTCATGATTGAAGGATTGATTGAATCATGAAGAAAAATCAAAGGTTTGGCTTGATTTGAAATTGATTTGGCTAAGTTCAAGATTTTGCTTTGAAAGGCTTAGGTTGGATTTCGATTGAATTTGAGTTTGGTTTTTGGAGTTGGTTTTGGCATTTTGAATTTATATTTCATTTATATATGTGAAAAATGAGAATATAAATGGGTTGTGAGAAAATTTCATGAATTTGAAGTGATTTGAACTTGATTTAGGCTAAGTCCTTAAGAGGAAATCAATGTGACTTAGGAAAGATTTTTGATTTGGGTTTGAATTTTGGATTTAGCTTGATTGATTTGAATATATATTTCACTTATATATGTGAATATAAATGAGAATATAAATGGGTTATGATAAAATTTTATGAATTTGAATTGATTTAGATTTGATTTAGACTAAGTCTAAGAGAGAGGATCAAATTGACTTAGGAAAGATTTTTGATTTGGATTTGAATTTTGGATTTAGTTTAATTGATTTGAATTTATATCTCATTTATATGTGTGAATATAAATGATAATATAAATGGGTTATAAAAAAATTTCATGAATTTGAATTGATTTAGATTTGATTTAGGCTAAGTCTATGAGAGAGGATCAAAGGACTTAGGAAATATTTTGAACTTAGAGTTTGAATCATGGGCTTAAATCATAAGTTTCAATCATGGGTTCCAATCATTTGGCATTGATTTGGGTTTGGAGAAAATCAATTAAGCTGGAATAGATTTAGGTTTGATGCTGATTTGATTTGGAGTTTGACCTGAAAGAAGGAAGTGAGGAATGTGGTTCAAGCTATAGGGTAGGAAAATTTTCCTAACATCCTAAGGCATGACCTATTCTTATGGCTAACTCTTCTTAGTATCTAGGGTTAGGTTGAGTGTCCACCTAATCACTAGGTGTGTCTTGAGAGTAAGGATCTCTTAAAGTCTAAGAGGAGTCCTATGCCTAAGATGGAGGGGTTGAGAGCTCATCCGAAAAATGAGGTCAACACGATGTTCATTTGTGCTTTTGGATAATATAATTTTGGATTTTATTTTTGAAAAGATGATTCTTTATTTTGTTTGGAGAATGAAATCTTTATTCAATAAATTGAATGAGGATGTTCATTTGTGCTTTTGGAAAATATGATTGCTTATTTTATTTTTGAAAATGAAATCCTCATTTAATAAATTGAATGAGGAAGTTCGTTTGTGCTTTTTGAATAGAATGATTATTGATTTTATTTTTGAAAAGATCCTACATATAATAATCATGAAGATTGTTAGATGAGGTTGATTTATCAAATTTTTTGTGTAAACATTTTATTATATGCATTTTGAAAAAGTTCTTTTCAGAAATTGATGTTTTTATAAAGGATTTATTTTTCTTTATTTTTGTAGTGAACATTGCCTTATCATGGAAATGGTAAGAAGGAAGTCTTTAGTTATTTCTTTTTATTAAATTTTATTTTCTCCTATTGGGGAGCCCAACTGGGGTTTTAAGACCTACATGGAGTGAGGTCCTAAAACCTAAAGGAAGTTGACTAGCTTAGCTTAAAGATGAAATAATTAAAGTGCCAACGGAAAAGAAAGATAGTCTCGGATTCATATAAAATACAAATCCACTATCAATACTTGGAGACAACAATCATTTACCAAATATGGAGAGAGGAACCATCCCCAATAGAGTCGCCAGAAAAATCTATGGTGAAATTTACTTATGTCTTCATCTATCTTTTGAAAAAGATAAATGAAAACAAAAATATAAACCGCCTTATTTTGGGATAACACGTAGATCCACAGATGTTCTTCCTAGGGTGATCGGGTATGACATTAAGGAAATATGTACTATCTTGAGAGGCAGAAGTGACCACCCTACAATGGACCTAATCACCTTAATAAGGACTCTTAAGAACTATGGGTCTTCGTATGTACTAAAGATTCTTCCCCTGTTTTACATGGAAAAGTAAAGCAGCATTTATTTTAAACTGGGTTCGTTAAGTTCCTTATGGAGGAAAGCCTCCTTAGTTAATTACATCTTAAAGAATGAGATTCCTTAAGAAAACACTCGATTAAATTATTATTGTCTCTAAAGATTTCAAAGATAGAACTATTGATCAATTAGTTTATTTTTGGAAGATCAAGTGGCACTAATCAAGTGGATGGAGTTATTATCAGAATTAAAGGATGACGAGTAGGGGATACTTATGATACTAGGAAACATAGTAAGCATCCCAAACTATCATATGGTTGGGCTTTATATTTTTGAAGTTGAGGGAAATTATTTGTTTGAATTGAGTTTTTATTAGAAATCTAAAGCTTACAGTTCCACCACACAAGATCATGGAAATGCCTAAGAGGTGAGGATTTATGCTCGTAGCCCACAAAGGGAAGTAGCAATCTTTGAATTTAAATCTATGGAGCTTTGACGAGGGCCAAAGCACTACCTCAATCTAAGACAAAAATGGGCATATGATTTACCTCCATAAGAGAGGATAAATCACCCGACAGTTTAGACTTACAACCTCCTAGGTGGTCGCCAACTAACTCCTCCTATGATTTTAAATACATGTAGGCAAGTCATATGCTTTTGAAAGATAACTAAACTGTTATTTATTTTTAGAAAGAGATTAAGTCCTTAAACACACTCCCTAAGAGACTAGATCATGTAAGGCTTGATTTAATGACTTAAATCTATTGCAAATTTTGTTATATTTTATTTTCAATTTTGGATAATTGATTTGACACGAGTTGTGGGATTCATATGTCTAATGCATGACAAATCAAATTATGGGCCAAAATCAGCAAGAATGAGGTGTGTTTCTACCATGGCTCTCAAAGGTCAAGCCAAGTTCCCTGGCAAAGGTGGAAGCCCTCCATAAGCAAGAGAGAAACAAAATGCTTTTTATGCATGATGTGAAAACATACAACATCCAGCTAAGGGGTTGTTAATTCTTTTATCTTGATTTTATGTCCTAGGCTTTAAGTAAGGTTATGAATTATTTATTTTCAATTTTGAGTTTATTAATTGGATTGAAAATTTATTTTTTTCCCAGGATGCTAATGGCCATTCATCAAAATAAGGAAGAAATTAGGAAAGCATGTCATCTTAATGCACAAGCTAAACAAACATCAAACAATTTACAGAGCTAGCCCAAAAGAATAAGAGGCTTTTTGTGGTCGGGCTCCATCACACAAACCCAAAAAGAAATTGGGTAGCCGAGCTCTACCCTTATGCAACCCGGATCACAAATGAATTAATTATAATAAAAAAGAATTCATGTTATGGGGGTCTTCATTCTTCATTCTTCATTTCTTCTTTGTTCTTTCTTCTTTCTTCTTTCTTTTGGTTGGTTGGACTGTGGATGCTCCAAAGGCTTCACATGGTACATAAGACATAGTCTTATGACCAATGTTCATCTTAATCCCCCATAACATTCATTCCAAATCTTAATTATGAAATTTCATGAAAATGGGAAAAGTTAATCTAACTAAAATCTGTAAAATAGATATTAGCTAAACACACCACATAATCCTAAGCACGTATATAAATAATTTATACTTAACACCCCACATATGGGTAACAAAGCCCACCTGACCTATTTTTAGATTATGCTTAGGGTTATAAGCAACCTGCACAGCAAAAGCGTTTATATTTTTTACTACATTGCCCCTTAAGCACAATCCCCTACAGAAGACAATGGTTAGACTAAGATCGCCCTACCATTCAGTCTATGCACATACACCCTAACATCCAGATTAAAATATCACCTCATAAAACAAAATCAAGCATCAAACCATGCACCTCCCTAACATAGGACTATAAATGGTGACTTAGCCTAATGTGTGTGCCATTTAAAGCTTGCATGTTATGTCTTAGCTAGGCTTTAAGGTTAAGATTTTCTAAGTGTGAAAGGGTTCAACTTAGAGGATGATTTCATTTAAGTGATTTAGTTGATTTATTAGTTTTTATTTCAAGATTTGATTTGGTTTGAATGGACCTACAATTAATTACTAAGTTGTAAAGAGAGGAAAAGAGAAGATAACTTCTCTTTCCTCCCTACCTTAAGTAATTTCTAAGATATATTTATTAGTAATTTTTATTTAGTGAATATTTTATTATGTGTTTTAATTAATCCTAAGTTTAGATTTACTCTAAATCAACCTATTCAAATACGAAAGGCATTTTTGGATTAATAGCACAACCATTTATTTCTTTTCAACATATTTAACATGAATATGGATGAACTCACACATATTTAACATGATGATGGATGAATTTTAAATGTTTTTACATGTTTTTTGCTAATTAGAAAAGAAAACATCCATGTGCATGATATCCATTAATCAAATGCATTTACGCATGAAAGACATAAAGTTTTGTACACTAGGGGTGTAATAGAATTAACACTTGCTAATATACCACTTTTTACATGCATGTACAAAAATAAATGAATGGAGAAAGAGTCATGCAAAAGATTTATATGTTTGATTTGGTTATGCAATGTACATGTGTAAATGAGAAGATTCTTCTTTAAGGTTAACATAGGAATGAATAGGAATGAATTTAAGGAAGTGTTGTGTTCTTTTCAAATGAACTATATACTTTACAAATCCTATTCAAAACTATGCTAAGAGAGAAGAGAAGGAAAATTCACATAATGCACATCTTATGTTGTATTCATATGCAAGCTAATAAGTAATTATAAGTAGCATACCTTTCATTTGTTACCTTTGATTTATAGTTTACAAAAATAATTTTGGATTTAATAGTGATAAAAGCCATTCATATTCTTACTTTAGCCAAAACATGCAATTTGATATAAAGGAAACATTTCATTTTAATTTATTTTTCAAAAGACATGAATGTATGATTTCATATGACATACACCATTTAGCATGCTAGGAAATAAATAAAGTGATGTAAGCATGTAACTTCATTCACCCTAATTAATTCCTAAAGACAATCCTATGGAATAAGATCATTTAAAGTGAATCAAAGTTGTTTAAAGAGATTTTGTTTTAATTTTGAGTTTGATTTGATTTAAGGAATTATGAAAAGGTTTTTTGGTCCTAACCCATCTTACGCATATGTGTGTTATTTTAGTTTAATTTTTATAATAACTAAATTGATTTTATATTTTGCTTAGGTTAAGGTGTTCATTAAATTCATTAATTACCCCTCACCTACACCTCCTTAACATAATTAACCTAATAATTATGAGCCAACATATGATATGCAATCACATTGAATTTAAATCAGCAATGCGCCCTAAAAAAGAAATGGCCTAATGCAATTGGCTCGTAATTATTGATTAATTAAGCTAAAGGATTTAATTAAGTGCTTTCATAACCTTCCCACACATGTGGGTTGGAAATAATTTTCTTAAGCTTACTTAGGTTATTGAACACCTAAGTATCTACCTAGCAAAGGATTTATTAAGTTCAGATTGATTTAAAAAATTGATTAGGTTAATTAAAAAAATTATTAGTGGATTAATCTTTAATTAAGTTTGGATTAAGAAAGAAAGGGTATTTAGGGAATAGCTTAACAAAAATATCCCAAATTTATTCTATAAGCCTCATAATCACTTAAACCATGTTTAATTATCTTAATTAAGTGATTAAACCATTATTCACATGCTTAATTACCCTTAATTACAATAAGAGAGTGATTAAAGATTCATTAATTTATTTTCCTAATTAACTCATTAAATAAATTAGAGGTTAGGGGAGGCAGTCATCCCCTGCACAGAAGTTTGGATTTAATTAATGAAATGATTAGGGAGTAATTTGGGCTATTAAGAATTTAAATAAACCTAAATTAAGAAAAAGTTACTGTTCAAAATCAATTAAAATTAATTTTATATTATTCCCCTTTTAATTATCTTTAAAATGACCTCTCATTTATATTTTTATAATTTTTCTATATTTAGTTATGTATTTTTTAAGTTTTAGTGATTAAGGATAATTAAATAACCCTAATTATATAACTAATCTTGTTGGCACCATGTGGACCGTTGACGCGGCACGCGCTTTCCTCGTGGCGCGATGAGATTGATTATTTAAGCTATCAAATTGCTGCACAATCTGCCGGTGGCACTATGCATTTTCTCCTTGAACCATCTGATCAAAGATCGGATGGTCCGGATTAAATTCCAATTTTTAAAGGGTTAATCAGCAAATCTAACATGGATTAATCAGGATCGTCCATCCAAAACATGAGGGATGGATGGTCCAAGATTCATCCCTACCCTCGTCTAGAGGAGACGGCGGCCGTCCATCCCTTAAGGCTTGATCTGAGCTCACTTGAGCTCAAATTGAGCTAAGATTGATTCCACACCATCAAGAAGTAAGAAGAAGAAGATCCAACGATCAATTTCAATTGGGATGACACTTCCCTTCACAAAGGACCAAAGAATATTCTCCCTAAGCTCAGTTTTTATTCATACTTCACCGGAGGCTATCACCAATGCTCCCAAATATTGTGGTAGCTTCTTCTAGTGGAGACGAAGCCCTATTGAAGGTTTGAAAGTTTGAGGTGAAGTGGATCTTCCTATTTTCCAAAGCTCACTTCAATGGCTTGCGGCTTTGGTCTAGCTCCTCCTTCCCGTGGCATGGATGCTTGGGATTTGACTTAGATGAACTCGACTTGATGCCTAGAAGGTTCTCGCAAGAGGAATTGGAGTTTCATGGTGAATTGAGCAAAGTGGAATTTCCAATGAGCTACCTTATTTCAACATTGAAGAAATCCAGAAATGGAGAATTAGAAAGAGCTTGGGAGACTTTGGGAGAGCTGGGAATGCTTCCTCTGAGTTTCTAAGGCTCAATCAACAACAAGTCTTGTCAATTGGAATGAAATTAGGGGGAGTATATCTGCCCCTACTTGAATCGGACGATCATGAGCTATCCTTCCATTTTGGATCAATTGATGAGATGGAATGGGTTTCTTAGGCTGTTAGGGGTGGCATGTGATTCAATTTTGGTAGAGGAGTAGTGGAGGAGTTTCCCATGTGTCAAATGAGAGAATGAGGGATCCCATGTGGAGAATTTTTCATTGGGTGGTCAGTTTTAGCCTTAGGTTAGGTTTGGTTGACCCAACCCCATTGGGTCATGTGCACCACACTCATTAGTGTCCACTTAGTCCACTAAGAGGGTGCTAAGTGGCCATGAAAAGGATTTGACCAAATTTCAAGTGGAATTGGCCATGGGTTACCCCTTGACCTAGGGATAAAATGGTCATTTAGCTTTGATTCCTATTTGAGTAGATTTTGAATAGTTTGAAATTGGGTTGGGTCAAATTTCAAGGAATTTGGAGTTGATTTGATATCATATGGCTCATGTTAACCCATTTAGGTCAAAATGGGTCAACTTGGGTCAAGTTGATCAATTGGTCAAATTGGGTCAAACCAAGGGTTGGGTCAAGTTCATATGACCATTGAAATGTTTTGGTATCATTAGTTTGGTTCAATTTGATTTGTTTTGGTTTTGGTTCATTTGAGTTCACTTAGGTCAAATGGGTCAAGTTGACCAATTTGACCCATTATACCCAAATGGGTTAGATCATGGGTTGGTTTAGGTGTGGTTGGTCATTTGAAATGTTTTATAAGCTTTGATTTCAAATAATTTAGGTTTGATTTGACCTTTTCGGTCAAGTTTGGTTTATGGCCAATTGGGCTGGGTTGGATCTAGTTGGCCAATTGAGGCTTTGGTCAAGTTCAACAAGTGATTTACAATGAAATTGACCCAATGGTTGCAATTGATTTGGCTTAGATCAAGATTTGACACATTTTGACTTTTCAGGTCAAGTTGGGTTAACCTAGGTCAAGTGGCCAATTGGGCTAGGTTTGGCTCAAATGATGACTTGGTCAAGTTCAAACATTGATTATGAACTAGTTTAGGTCAATGGTTTCATCAATTTGGCCTATGGTAGATTTTGGCTAGTTTGGGTTTCATTTTGGGTAAGTGTTGACTTGGTCAACACTTAAGTTTGACTTGGTTTGACCCAAGTTGAGTGATTGATCATCTAATGATGATTGTTGCTCTCAATGTGAGGCTTAGATGGGCTTAGTTCAATCCAATTTAGGTAGGATTATAATTTGGCTCAAAAAGGTACTTTATGTCACTTTGGGTCAAGTGAGCTTAAGTGGGTCAATTGACTTGATCAATGCTTGAGTCAAGTTTTGTTGAACTCACATATGGACTTATTATTGAAATATAAATCCATTTGCAAGTGATTTAGAGTCAAATGGGTTTTGATTCATATGACAATATCAAATTTAAAGATTGAACATGAGTTTGATTTGGTTTGATGATTGAAGTTTGTGTTTATATTTGGATTTATGATTAAAGGATTGATTGAATCATGAAGAAAATTCAAGGGTTTGGATTGATTTGAATTTGATTTGGCTAAGTTCAATAATTTGACTTGAAAGGGTTTAGGTTGGATTTAGGTTAGTTTTGAGTTTGAGTTTTGAATTGGTTTTAGATATTTGAATTTATATTTCATTTATATTTGTGAATATAAATGAGAAGATAAATGAGTTATGAGCAAATCTTTTGATTCACCAAGTTCACGAGAATAGACCTTTTTTATTTGGAGAAAGATAGTAGGCTGCACTTAATAAATTTTGATCTCTCTAATTGAGAATGGCTTCAAATCTCCTTCGACACAATACTCGATTCCACCTCTTCTGAATTTGATGCACTGATGCAAAGAGGATGGAACAGTGTTGTTTGCATGTATCCAGGGCCTATCAAACAAAGCAGTGAAAGATGTATCTAAAATGATTATGTAGAACTTGGCTTCTATCTTCAAGTCATCTGTCTCTAGTGGTAACACTATGAAGCCTAAAGCCCTCTCCCCTTGTTCGATTGAATCCTCTCAACATGATCTGATCTCCTCAGAGTTTAGAGATATCAATCCTCAAGTAGGCAAGGGTTTTTAGACTCATAATGTTCACTGATGCACCTTGATCAACTAACACCCTGGAGAGTCTGAATCTGCCCTTATCCATTATGATGTAGAGGGGACGGTTATGCTCTGTTGTCCCAAAAAGAAGGTCTTCATGGGTGAATGTAACTCCTCGGGTTTCTCTTAAAAATATGTCTCCTCTCCAACAGTGGTCAGCTGAGCTAAGCATATTTCTTGATCAAGAAGGGCCTTGATCATGACTCCCTCATCTCTTTAGATAAGACAAGGGCATCATATATGATTAGTTTAGCTAACAACTTTCTCAGGTGACTAAGGATAATGTTGTCAACTCTGGGATGGTCCTCCATAAGCATATCTATAGGTGCAGCATCATGTGGAGGGGCTTCTTGACTACTAGAACTAATGACTTGTTTACCCTTATCCTGAGGTGCTACCCTAGGAGGTAGAACTTTGCTACTATGAAGATTGACTTCGGTGACTTCATGAGATAGTTTAGTGGAAAGTTCTACCTACTCATCAGGTTCACTTACAGCCTCTCCTATAAGATCATCAGAGTCATATCCAAATCAATCTCAATGAGTGAAGATTTAGAAATGGGCAATCCATTTCAAAATCATAAAGGAGTGGATCAAAATTATTATAATTAGTAGTACTTGGAGAGCTTTCTATAGGAATGAAATCATCATGATCATTAAATGTAGAGAGAATGTAAGCATAATTAGTCTTCTTCTTCATTGATTTCATAGATTTGGATGAAGGTACACAGTTAAAATCAAGTAAAGTGAGTAGAGCGAGGGATTTGGTACCATCCTCCGCTGATACAGTACGACTGCTAGAAGGATAACTGGCTGAAAAAACTATGGTTGCAACTGCAAAAGGAGTCCTAGACTCGGTCCGTGGTTGTGCTAATGTGCTATCCTGGGCAAGTGGAAGCTGTCGCTACTACTGCTGGGCTTCTACCTCCCTCAAGTTTTCTTTAGCAACTTGCAAACATTCCTTAGAGTTGGAGGTTTGAGCTACTTCAGGCACCTACAAGGGTAACTTTTTGATCTTAGAAATTATTTTCTTGGAGGTTTGGGATAAGGAGATATCACAACCTTCCTCTATCTTGAGAAGATCGTGTGTATCCCCAAGGATTACTCTAACATAATTAGAGGGTTGTTCTAGTAGGTACTTCTTAAGGATGATAATGACACCTGACTTACAGTTATGCTCAAGCTAGTCTTTAAAGCTAAAGCAATCTTCCAGGACATTTCCTAGCATGTGATGATAGGGGCAAAAGTTTGGATCATGACTCTTACCCACATCCTCGGGCCTCTTAGGCTCCAGTAATTGAAAATTAGACTTCTTTAAGACGTTCTTAAAGATCTCTCTAACTATCTCCCTTTTGAATGAATAAGGTTTATTCATGTTGTCGGCAAAAGTAGGTAAGTTATAGTTACCCGGTGGTAGATAAGAATACTACTACTGATGTTGTGGATGGGGATACTGCTGAGCAGGAGATGATGGAGGCCACTATGGAAACTGAGGTGACCGATATGACGGCCGAGGTGGTGGCAAAGTAGGTGGTAGAGGAGGCTGTGAGCTCAAAGTCTATCTAACTGAACCCTGGCTGGCTGCTTCCCATTATCAACTACTGTAACTACCCCTGGCTTTTTCTCAAATGCCTTTTGCAGTCTGGGCTTGGCTAACTGATCTTGGAAAGGCAACTGTTTGGCCTCTCCTTATAGACTAGCTGCCTTGTTGATTAATTTTCCAAATATCTTAATGGTGAACCCTTTAAGCAAGAAGGCCACCGGGCCATGAATATTCTTGAGTAGAATTTCAATGGCATGTTGTTCAGATAGCTATGGTTCGTATTTTATACTTAAATTATATCATCTAAGAATGTAATCAACAAGGGACTCGTCGGGGAGTTATTGAGCTACAATGAGATCACCCATAGTTACCCTTTGCTGAGCTCCAAAAAATCTCTTAATAAGGAGCTGCTCTAACTCAGCAAATGACTTCACTAAGCCATTAGGTAGTTCAGCGTACCAATCAAATATGATGCATATCAAGCTACTAATGAAGAGGCAAAATAAGAGTGCATCATTGCAACGGGCATTGCAACATCCGGCTCTAAAATGTCCTATGTGCTGCCGGAGGTTCCCACTGTCATCAAAGATTTTGAAGGATTGAGGAACAAAGCCCTTAGGATATTTGACACCATCAAACTCCTCCAGGTAGGGTCTACCCGTTAGAATAGATGAGCCACATCGGGCTTGTGCCAATGCATCCCTCACATGTTCTTTTTTATGCATGAAGATGTTATCCACCACCTTCCTCTACAAGCTACCACTGTCTCCCTATGCAAGAATGCATCTAGGATGATCTAAAGTGTGTGCCAACTCCGCTCGACCACTACAGAAGAATGCTATGAAACCGGAGTTGAATTCTGCAATGCTAACACCACTGTCTTCAACTCCTCGATCTTCTTCCCTATTTGATCACTATGATCATTCCTCTGCCTAAGATGGTCGACAAGGTGCTGAGTTGAATGGATGACGTCATCTTCTTCAACTACAATACCTTCCTAACTATGTTGATCCCTCTGAAGGGACCCCCAAGTATCAACCATGTGAACTTTGATCAAATCCTCAAGGAGATCATCCTCATCTCGATCAAAGCTGACCTTTCCCTCTTCACAATCTGATCGGTCACTCCCAAGAAGCTCCCTCTTCTCTGTAAAGTATTTTGCTAAAATCTCATATAGAGAAGGATCTAACCATGCCAGTACAAATACGCACTACTGACTGGTAGAAGGACTGTGCTCACTGACAGAGATGTACCTAATGCTACCAATCATTGGAGTGCTGGCTTTAGGAGGGTCATGATTACTAGAAGAAATATGCTCGTGTTTTCTCATGGGTGGAGTAGTGTCCTTAGAGAGATCCACTACCATGAGGGTTGCAAAGCTATCCGCTTCCTCATCTACAGCTGCTGCCATCACTAGCTCTGATAGTGGTGGTGGTGGTATGACTACGATACTACGGGCTCGCCACTCCTTCTTCACCAAGATTGAAACAGGAGGTCGAATAAGTGAACTCGTCCTCACCTCTGTCATTGGACTAGATGAAATGGGATCCTTTGGCCATAGCCGGATCACCAACGAGGCTTTCTTCTCCTCAGATACTATCCTCTATGCTTTTATAGGCACGGTGGATGGTGGGACTAGAACTGGTGATAGTAGGAGAGAAGTGGATTGGTGTGGTGGAGACAACATTGGCTCTACTCTCACCGGGGCTTTCCCTCTATGATTGGTGGCACCTATCGGTACTATTCAATCAGTCCTATCGGCACTGATGGCCTAATGACTGGGAAATCAATTAGAGCGGAGGCCGCCGACTGCCTGAAAAACCATCTCTTGGGTGGCACACCCGTGGTGCCGCTTGATCTTAAGGCTCCTATTGCGTCGCTGTATACAACATTGTGTACGACTGAGAAAGGCGGTGTGAGAGCTAGATTCTACCTCGAAGGTAGGGGAGGCTATCTCCGAAGCCAGGATAGCCTTCCCCTTAGAGGGGACCAACGAGGACATCCTGCAAACACCTGAGTGGAAGTGGGAACAACTGACTGAGGAGGAACTGGACTGAATGGCAGAACATCAATTGCCTTCCTCTTCAAGTAAGGATACTCAGTGTTAGAAGGCAAGTCAATGTGGATGACTGGCTTCTGCTCAGCCACCTCATCCCAGCTAATAGTGGTGAGGGTCGCCCCCTCACAGGTGATGCAGGCTCCCACAAATCTTTGGCCAAAGAACACTAGATGGGTCGAGTCAGTCTGAGGGAGGCTAGCCTGATCTAGGGCCAAATCCATCCCGAACGGAAAGGTGAAAACAAACTTCTGAGAGGCCATGTGTGAAAGCTGAAAGACCGCACTGACTGATCTGAGCTGTATGTCTACATTTGTTGAAATATAACTTATATCAGATTTCTGCCTTGACATTTGTTCAATGAAAGTAACAAAAGTTTGGAGTTTTAAACCGACACTCAGCAATTCAAATATGTTAAGTGGGGTTCATTGGAGAGATTTGGATATTTAGGAGGAGGGACTTTTGCCATTTGATTTTTTACTTTAGCACTCATACTCAACCAATTTAGATAGCTTAGGTGGGGTTCGAAAATTTGAGGGGAGATTTCTTTCTTTTTGGAGATTATTTATGTTTTATATTTCTTGTTTGAAAATATGGATAGTTTGGAAGAACCTCTACTTAGCAAATTTGGGTATACTAAGAAGAGTTAGTGATTGTGTGTTTGAGATATTTTTGCTTGTAAAGATTTGATCATGTGATATTTTAATTTAAAAAATGAGGCTTCTTACTTAATAAATTTGGTATGTTAACTAGAGGCCACATGTGTTTGATTTGTGCTTGAAGATGAGACTTTTAGTTAACAAATTTGGTATGTTAAGTGAAAGTCAAATGTGATTATGAGATAGATTTATTTTTCTTTGAAGATGGGAGTCCCACTTAACAAATTTAGTAGGTTAAGTGAAAGCCCCAAATGTGTTTGGGATATGTTTATTTTTCTTTGAAAATGAGACTCTCACTTAACACATTTGGTATGTTATCTGAAAGCTCAAGTGTGGTTGATATGAAAAATTAGATCCTTATTTAACAAATTTGGTATGTTAAAATACGGATCAAATGTGTGTCAAACCTCTTCATGAATATTATCTTTAACTCAATAAAGGTTTAAACTGAATCATTCAATAATTCTATATACCACTCGAAAGCAGTAGAGGTCAAGCTGCTGACAAACTGACAAAAAAGTAATGCATCATTCTCTCTTATGTTACCATAAGTAGCCTTAAATTGGGCTAGATGTTACTCTAGGTTACTAAACCCATTAAAAGTATTAAATTTCAGCACTGAATAACCTTTCAAGTATGACATTTGAACATATTAAGCTGGATAAGGGTGACCCTTACTAACTTTTTAGCTTGGTCTGAAGCTATAATTGCATTTATCTTTTCATTAATTATTATTTCTAGTTGAGCAAATGTTACCGTTCTATGTGTGCTGGCCATATTTTTAATTATCAGCTGAAGAGGTAGTTGGTTAACTTCATTCCTCGCTTCCTGTCTAGCATGTATTGTAGGAGCTTGAGGTACCAAAGCGACTGGTGGTATAGAAGTTATATTATTAGCTATCAGTTGATAAAATAGTTGCTACATTTGATGTGATATTCTTCTGCAACATATCCATCATGATATTCATTTGTATCATCATGTCATTCATCTTGGTACCAAGCTGTGCATTTTTCTTATCTTTGACTTCCATTTGACAATGCATTTTTTTTTGCTCTCTAGCTAGTACCATGGCGTCAACCAATACAAGCTCTTCTTCTTCTTCTATTTCTTGCTTTTGTTCTGCTCCCTACTCATTTTCAGGGGAAGAACTTGATTGTCCTTCTCCTTGTGCATTTGCAGGGATAATTGTTGCTTGGGCTGAACGATGATGCTGATTATAAAAGTTTGTACTAGGTTGATCATTTCTTAGTCCAACCATATAAACAGCTTCAACACCCATGATCTCTTTCTCATTTTGATCTTCTTCTTCTTCCTCTTCAGTGGAGATTGAAGATCCATCTTCTACTTACTTATGTAAAGACTCTCCTTCATAAACATCGAATTCAGGTTCAGGTTCCCTGGATTCATGTTACTAGTGATGGTGATGAGCGGAATGTTCATCTATATCCCTGACCATATAGACGACTTCCACTTCCATAATGTCCTCTTCAATGCCTTCTTTTTACACATGAATTTTTGATCGACATTTCTAGTGGATCTTTGGTTCAGTGTACAGAACAAACACTTCTTCCATTAAAGGACTGCGATCAAAGTCAACCTTCTCTTATGGGGATGAATCTGATCGATGATGAGATCACCTAGAGGATTCTCTAAGGTGTCGACCAACATGTCTTTTAGTAGTGATATCCTTTCTTTTAGGTATCCACTTCTGATGAGTTATTTTTGAGGTGGATTTCTGAATATGTATATTAGATGTCAAACCTCTTTCTTTATTCATAATTTCATCACGAGGCATTGGCCTCCATACCTGCTTACCCTTTCTCTGGGACCTTTTAGCAATGAATTCTTGGACATGCAGTCCAAGTGTCACGCTCTAATGCTCACCACATGAAGCATACTTGGCTCGATGACTAGTTACCATTAAGAGATGGCAACTTTCTTGGCATGGCTTCAGTATTTTCAATTATCACAGGCCTTAGAAATTTTCTTTTCATTAAGCCTCTTTCCTTGGCTACTTTAAGAACTTTATGTATTCTGTAGGATAGTGTTTCATGTTGTCTCCTCTGTGGTGATGGAGCTTGACGTTGTTGAGTCCAGAAAGACTGGTTCACCTCACTAGTAGAGCTATTCTTTTTTACTCATTTTAGATTATCAAAGTTATTATGGGTAGGAATAATCGCTTTTGGCTTCAGTATTGCTTGTTCACTGGATCGATCAAATGCGATCTACTGAGCCCTCAACATAGCATTCCTTCTTCTTCTTTGTCTTCTGGTTAATTTACTTCATGATGATGAAGCTTCATGATCATGCTTTCCTGGTACGAAAGGTTCAATCGATGAAGTAGTTGTAACATGAGGCATTAAAGACATTGTTTATCCACTGATGGTTCTTTTCATTATAAGGGTTTCAGATTGACCCAATCTTTCAAAAAACTAAAGTTCTCTATCGAGAAAACTCCTTAACAGTAATTGGTTGCTGAATTGGTTGGCGAGCATATCGAATAAGAGCTTCAGTAAACTGAGGCTTCCAGCATGGACACGGACAAGTGCACCATAGGTGGGTGCTTCAAGAGTTGCAGCTATGATAGCTAGAAAATTCAAGGTACCAAATTGAATGGCAGCTCCAACATCTTCTATGTTGATGACAGATAAGCGGTTAATGCTGCGCCTAGCTGAGGAAAGGAGTGCTTTAGATCCATTCTGCAAAAGTGAAAGATGGGGATTAGTAATTAGTAATTATTATTTCACCCCATACTTTCAAAATGCAGAGGTAATATTGAACAAAATAATAGTGTAATAAAAATATGCTCTACAGAATAATTCATTCGACATAGAGTCTCATACATTAGTAACTTGAATTTCTTACACATTTAAATCACCATTTTTTATTTTGAATTTTTAAATATTTTATTATTATTATAACATTTATATGACTAGCCAAAGATGGGAAGAGAATCATATCCCCAATGGAGTCGCCAGAAATCTATGAGCTCTGAAAATTTGCCGCCGACCTCTCACAATGAAATGAAGAGCATTATGATTTATGTGTGTGTCAGTGTAATTTTCAGAAGGCGGATGGAATAGTAGATAAGGCACTACCCAAAGATTTCATCCTCATTTTGTGAGAACTTTAGATCTTGTTCCAGGTTTCCTATAGGCACAAGCCCCTATAGTTAATTACCCCTCTTGATGCTAAGAGAGAACTTTCGATTAAGGCTAGTCATTCGATTGCTGAATGTGTAGCGTATAGTAACAGCATATAGAGTTTAAAATTCAAGATTTTGAAAGTCATCATCTTAACTTAATGCGAATGGTTGGGAGAATGATGATGTGGATCCTATGGTTCTATCATCCCGAGCTGTCGTGATCCCTAGTCTACTTAAGTCAGAGGAGGTAGTCGACCTAACCTGATCGAAGGATCCTTATCAGCAACACATTGGTTACATCGTCCAAGAAATCCTTGTAGGCATGGGGTGGTGTTTGTCCAAGGAGACATGCTTAAGTCTACCTTAGCTAATAGATGGCTTTTTGCCCTATCAGGTATACCCTTTGATTCACAACTCAAAGGGAAGAGTCATTGGAGAGCATGAGTGCTACGGTCATGATCGTAATATAATTATTATATTTGGCGACAACCACTTGATTAGAGGACTCTGATCATAACTACATCATATGTGAAGCTTACTGGTCAAGCCACGCAGTCAGAGAACATGGGCCACATCCTTACTGACGTGAGATTGATTGAGAGTGAACATAGTAGAACACTTGATTTGATATTGACTCCTTTATGAGCTAGAGTTTTCTTAATTTGTCTCCTCCAACAAACTATTGCGGAAGGTGGATTGGGTTAGATTTTACTTTAAGTTTTTAAATATTGAATTTCATTTAGATATTTGTAGCTTAATGGCATATTTGATTTCACATTTGATTTGATATTTAATTTGAGTTGGTTTAATTTGAAATTAAAATCATATTTTTGATGGAAGTATCCCCTCTGGTTGAAATCATCATTCAACACAACCATCATCGGGATAGTTAATTAATTAATTTGAATATATTTAAGAATTTTAAACCCTGTCAACTTTATTTAGCTCATAATAGAAGATCAGATCTACTATCACATGACATAATTAGCTTCTCAAATATTTTAATAAGTTGAAATTCTTATAATAATTAAATTTTTAGGTTTTGTTAACCCAGTTGAGAGAGGAATGGAATGAGAGGGATCAGCTATTAATAGAGGGAAATTAGGGCTGGTTAGAGGGAATTAGGGCTTGTTAGAGGGATTTAGGGCATTAGCATTATTAATTAAAATCTTCCTTAGCATTTAATCAAATTTAATATGAATTTTACATCGACATCATTATATGGTGAATATATATATATATATATATATATATATATATATATATATATATATATATATATATATATATATATATATATATATATATATATATATATATATATATATGTCAATCCTAGGTTATTCTGATATTCTAGATGCAACGGTGTAGTCCGTTTCGCGATCGGATGTCATTTGGTTTAAGTTAGAGTTAAATCAGGTAGATTTCAGCTTTAAAATGCGCATCGCCGCTTCCAATCGCTCAACATTTGCATAGGCTTATCCGAATTGAGTGAGAACAATCTCATTTGATAGATTTCGATGTCTCGAAAGTAGCGGTGCAATCAATTTTATGAACAAAGGTCATTTGGACATCGTCGCAGCTTCCCGACTCTGATATGCATGTTGGCACATTTATAGCTCAATCAGTTGCTCGATTGATTGTTAGATTGTACAGTATTTATATTCTAATTAATTTTGACATTATGAATGTGATGTCAAAGTCCGTTCATCGATTGGAGGTCATTTGGGCATCGTCGCAGCCTTTTTGACTCTGATATGCACACCGGTGCATTGATAGCTCGATCGCTTGATCGGTTGTTCATTAAGTTATGCAATATTTATATTCTAATCAATTTCGATGTTCTGAATACGATGGCAAAGTCCGTTCGTCGATTGGAGGTCATGTGGGCATCGTCGCAGTCTTTTGACTCTAATATGTGCATCGACGCATTGACACAGCTCGATCGCTTGATCGGTTGATCATTAGATTGTGCAATATTTATATTCTGATCAATTTCGATATTCTGAACGTGATGTCAAAGTTCGTTCATCGATCGGAGGTCATTTGAGTATCGTTATAGCCTTTTGACTCTGATATGCGCGTCAGCACATTAACAGCTCGATCGCTTGATCAGTTGACCGTTAGATTATGCAATATTAATATTTTGATCAATTTTGATGTTTTGAGCGCTATGGCGAAGTCCGTTCCTCGATCGGAGGTCATTTGGGCATCGTCACAGCCTTTCTACTCCGATATGCATGTCGGCATATTGATAGCTCGATCGGTTGATCAGTTAATCATTAAATTGTGCACTTTTTATATTCTGACCAATTTCAATGTTCTGAACGTGATGGTGAAGTCTGTTCGTCGATCGGAGATCATTTGGGCTGATTTCAGCAATATTTGGTGCATCTCAGCTCCGATTTGTGCTCTGAAGCATCCGAAGTCGATCAAATTCATCTTATAAGTTTGATTCGACTCATGTGGTATATATATGAAGGTCAACAACAATTATAGTATTTATTTCAGCAATACTTTGCAGCACAATGATTTATTATTAAGTTTCCACATATTGATCAATTGTATGAAGATTTAAGTATATAAGTTCTATTTCTATATTTTACTTGCATGATCACTCAACTCCCTTAAATGATAAATATGTGATGACTAAGATCAATAAAAAATAGCTTTCAGTCAAGCTCCATTTAAAATGATTGCCCCTCGTGCTAATTGAAAGCTCTTGAACAAATATTTAGTTATTTCTTTTCATTTCTCAAAACTTAGCTTTTTTTACTTTTTCTATAAACTCTTTCAAACTTCTTGCTATTACATTTATAAGCTCAGTAGAATAGAGTACTTCCAACAAAGATATTTCATAGAGAAGACAACTTTTCAAATAATTATTTTGGTGTAATAATAGTATATAATCGAAGATGTTTGAAGAAATGAATAAAATATAATTATTTAGATGTACAATATACGTGCAAGAGATTTTTTTATTATTATTAAATCATTCATTTATAAGCCAGTGAAGTAATAACAAGAAGATATATTACTAGTCATTCTAACTACTTACTTACTCTTTTGATATTTATTTTTAATAAAATAATAAAAAAGTAATTAAATTATTATTTGAATATCTAAGAACAGCATATCAATCTAACATAATTCATTAATATTTCTCAAGAATATTCATCCATGGAGAACTAATTCAAATAGTCAAATACCCACATTCAAATTCATTATGAAAATGTAATATGCCAAAAGGCCAGATTAATTGCAAGAATTCAAGATTCACAAAATTTAAGAATAAAATATAATTTTTAGTTTATCAAGACTATTTGATTTGCTATAATATAAACATTAAAAAATTAATCTTTTGTTTTTTTTATTTTGAAAAAAACACAATCTTTAAATTCTCAAAAAAAATAAAAATAAAAATAAAAATAAGATAAGAAAGATATTTTTACACTGGTGATAGCATATAAGCTATAAAGTGGGAAGCATAGTCTACAAAAAAAAAAGGCTAGAGGTTAGAACTTAGAAGCAGTATAGAGAAGTGAAAAAATAAAGATTTGAAGCTAAGAGATAGGGATCAAATGGATACATGAAAAAAGTTATAATTGCATTAGTAATTTCTCTACTGGGCAACAATTATAAGGACAAATGTATAGTCCGAAGCATAAGGTTAAATCAAATAAAGAGATAGTCCCTATGATTAAAAGTAAATTAAAATCCTAATAATCATAAATGAGACCTTTAAAGAAGGATGAGAGAATTTAGGGGAACACTTAACAGAACAAAAAGAAGTAACCACAAGTATATAATTTACATGATTTGAATAAGATTGACACACACCCAAAATATAATTTTTAATGAGATCAAAATTCCTTACAAAATACTAAACATTTTATGCAAATAATTCAAAGGATCGAAACTCATATAATCACTTCACTTTTACTTTGCAACTAAAAAGTCATAACTCATTAGATCACAAGTGTATGCATCACTAAATCAGATGAATGCTATGCATTATAAGAGATCAATAAGTATGAAAATAATGATAATAATAATAAAAATTTCAACTTTGAGGATCTCAAAAAGCATGAATGGTCAGTTCTTGGAGGCAACAAATAATAGTGGTTGGAGAAATAGTGGTACTAAAAGAATTCGTCTTTTAGTAAAGATATCTATGAACTGTGCCTTAGTCAAGATTTTAACTTTCTTTGGCATAATACATTTTTGTATTGATTTTCTTCTCTCATTTTAAATCATCAAAGTTCCTCCTCCAATTTGAGAGGCTCATATATATATATATATATATATATATATATATATATATATATATATATATATATATATATATATAGCACTAGTTAACTTAAGTTGAAGAAATGTTGAGAATAAAGTTGATGTTTTTATTGTGAATTTTAAGATTTTAATAAGAAAAATATTATGTGTTGAGTTTGTATATAACTTATATATCTAAACTCTAATTACATAACGTCATGTGGAGCTCAGTTATTATACAATTATTGTATATTTCCTTTGAAATATTATGTATTGCTACATATATATAGATATTATGTATTATCATGTAATTAATATTATATCAATAGATAGCAAGAAAAATATTTCAATCTATAATTGAGATTGATGAATCGATCATCTTATATTATTAATCGGACGTAGTTATGTTTGTATTCGGCACATAATAATCTCTCTTTAGATAAAGCTTAACAAATATAACAAGAAAACTATTGGTTTTTTAGACAAATACGATCAAATGAAATGTTTATTTATTTTTTTTAACTCAATTCAGATTTAATGCCAACCGGAAAAATACTATTCTTATGACGCTAAAGTCTATAGCAATAATGATGGGAGAATTTAATAAAAGAATGACCATCTTTGTTATCTGAGTTCACAAACAACAGCAATCACAAGAATCTCGACTATATCATATATTGTTTGGGATACTCTTTTTATAATTTTAAAAAAGCTAAATTATTATGATTTTCGATGAAAATATAGAGAAGATGAAAATGAAATAATAGCATTTTTCATCCTAATTTATTAGTTGAGGTCTTATTTTGTTCTTGAGTGTCCAAATTTAAATCTTGAGAAATAAAAATAACTAGAATGTTAAAAAATAACTAGAATGTTAAAAAATAATAATAATAATAATAAAATATATTTTTCTCAACAATTTTTATAGACCACACTACCATAAAAAATTTGTGGAGTAGGTTAAATGGCTCACTTATTCAATAACAATAGACAATAAAAGAGAATGCATGACAGAAGACATAAATTTTTAATTAAGATGTAATTTTAATGCACATAGTTCAAAAAAATTTCGGCCAAATTGAGTCTCAAAATTATTAAATTTATTTTGAAAAAAAATGAAAAAATCACGTAGGGAATTACAATGAAAAAAATAAAATTATCTTTGAAACTAAATTTATAAATAACAATAATCTCAAAAGAAACCTAAGAATGTTCTCTCTTTTCCACCAAATGAACCTATCACATCATAGACATATTTCATCAAAATAAATTAGTCTAAGAAGGGTCTTATATAATGATCGGAAGATTCTCTTCTGATGCATAGGCATCTCTTAATTAGCTTAAATTCTCTAAAATTATGATAAATTTAGTGGATAATTATGCTAAATTATTGCAAATTCACATAAATCAATTAATTTCTGCCCATCTTATATATATAATTGATCATATATTAATCATCTTATATTTATAATTATTCTTATAAACGTTTATAATTATTTAATTTACTCCAAGTAAAAAAGAAGGAAGGCTTTGTCACTTTGTGTTTATATTTCTCACAAGTCTACATTGTGGGTTCATGAATGGTCTTTTTGTATATTTAAGTCCATAATAAAAAGAAAAATGTCAGCTTCAAAAAAGTACCTTTCTCACGAGCCCTATGGTCTATATACGGTCTATGTATCTAAGATCTATATATAGATATTACAGCGACTCATCACTTGTGTAGGTATGGCTCCTTATCATTTCGTAATAGTGAAAGCCAATTCGTCCACTCACGTGTGGGCCTCACTAGAAAATCTCGGTATCACGCAAACTTTATTTTATTTTTATTTTTATTTTTATTTTTATTTTTGATAATGCAATATAAAAATGCTTAGCTTAAATTTATGTAAAATTATGAGTTGAGGAGTAAAAGATTTTGAGTATTGTAAGCGATCTTCAATTTTATTTTGTTTTATGATTCTATGATTAACGTTTTAAAAATATGAGAATAATTATTATTATTATTATTGAATTTAATGATAGTTTGATTATTTTTTAAGGAATTTATGAAATTGTGATGATAAATTATATTGTGTTAAATATGATAAAAAGTATTTTGAGAGATTTACATATAAAAATTTTATGTATTTATATATTTAATACTTAAATTTTAATTTATCTATATATATATATATATATATATATATATATATATATATATATATATATATATATATATATATATATAACACCTCAATTTTCAATATCATATCAAAAATATCATCATCATTCACTTTTAAAAATTAAAATATAAAATTTTAAGCATAGAAAATTATTAGATAAGTAAATATTTAATTTTAGATATTAGATATATAAATGTGTAAAAATTGTATAATATGTATGCAAATCTTCCTTTATTATATTATAAAAATTTTTGTATACTATATGTACAAAATATAGAATTTTTAATCACATTTTTAATATAAATCATAACATCACATTATTAATATTTAAAAGAATACTTTATGCACTTTATTAAAATTTTATTTTGCAGATATATTTATAATCATCCGTTTGAATTTTGCAGAATAATATTAATCAACGTTATATGAAATTTTTAATACATCCATTTGAATTTTGAAAGATATTATTAAGCTGACAGTAATATTTCAAACACATCCGTTTATATGAAACAATGTTAGAAAGGGAAGCTATTTTAAAACAACATTATTTTCTCCGTGCTATTTTGGTTGTCTTCTTCTTTGTGGGTTCAATTACGCATATTCATTTCTCTTCTCATTAAGAGAAATTCTTCCAATATTTATAATCAGAGGTTAGTCTAAATGTGAAAATTTTATAATTTTGTGTTATCAAGCACACTTAACTCATACTATATCAATCTATCTCATATATTAATGCATATCATGTAACTTTTTCTTGAATTGAAAATATTCAATTAATCCTAATCGGATTTTATTAACCTATTTTCAAACTATTTAAATTGAACTCAACTATAACCTATAATATTGATATGACCATGAAAATTTCTAAAAGCAAAACGAATCTTGACGAAGCAAAGCTAATCGAAATCAAACTCAAGACTTAAAATATCATTGGAAACTTTGAGACATCTATTAAATTCTTAAAAAGCTCTCAAATATGGAGTGTTTATAGTCAAATCGAGCGCGTCTCGACGAGCCGAATCTAACAAGCCAAAGATCTTATAATTCCGACTTCATTTGAGCATTCAAATACACAAAATACATCATATGATCAAGGGAATCATCATGCCGATGAAGTGAAGGAGTGGTTGGATTTTGCATGTATTTACGAGACGCCACTCCACCTATAACCCTCATTCCTCATATGAGAGGGAGGTCAAGAGAGAGAGAGAGCTCTAAAGATCCTCCAAGCACAATCGCCACCACTGGTTGTCAACCACGCCACCGGCCATCACGATCTCGCCATCGACATCACTGTTGCCGGTCATCATCACCGACCACTATCGTCGACATCATCGCCAACATCGTGCCAATATTGTCGCCAACATCATCGCCAACATCGCCGAACATCATTGTCAACATTGTTCTGTACTGAATCGGTTGTCCATTTCTCATATACAAAGAGTAATCCCTGTGATCGGAAGATCTTGTCCTCAAATGTTTTACACAGAAGTTTTCCTCCAAAACTCAGTGATTCCTCAGGTTTTTTTCACGAACGGTTTTCAAACGGCTGGCGCCGCCCCTGGCTCCAGCCGCCCGCCAATCTCTCGCCGTTGGTCTCATCAATGACTTCTACCGCAATTGTTCCCCGCATTTATATCGGATTGATTGCCAGCTTCACCATCATCTACTACAAAGCGCATAACGATCCTTTCGCTATACATTACGTAATCCCGGAAGATATTGTATAGATAGATACATAGTGGAAGTTTTACCTGCCAGTCTGGTTTTCCCTGAGGTTTTCTACGTAAAAATTGAGTTTTATTGTTCACACTTTTATACCTGTGTGTGTGCTGGATTTCACAATGAAGCTAAGGCGAAAACTTTTACTCTACCACAACTGGTTTTCTAGCACGCAACAGTTTGGCGTCGTCTGTGGGAAGTTGATTCGCATTATTTCATCTTGTATGGCAACCAAGTTTTCCAACAAGATCAAAACCACCATCGAGATGTAGCATTTCAAGCTTTTAAGGAGCGCGAGCGAAGAATGAAGATTCATCAAACTTCGTTCCTTGCATGTCGAAATCGTAAATCTTAATCTCAAAAGATTATCCAAATCGATATTCTAGATATCTAATTGATTATCAATTTGAGAAGCAAGAATACTAATGAAAAGGCCAAGATTAAAGAGCAACTTTGGCTACAACCACAAATGGATGTTTTAATCGACCTCTTCCATACAGGTTAACGTCATCGAGCAAAGATTCTGACAAACAACCTTAAGATAGGTCAAAAGGTCCTTGGTGGACTTCCAATGACCTCTTCCATATAGGTTAACGTCATCGAGCAAAGACTCTGACAAATAACCTAGGATGGGTCAAAAGGTCATTGGTGGACTTTCTACAACCTCTTCCATACAAGTTAACGTCATCGAGCAAAGACTCTGACAAACAACCTAGGATAGGTCAAAAGGTCCTTGGTGGACTTCCTACGACCTCTTCCACACAGGTTAACGTCATCGAGCAAAGACTATGACAAACAACCTAGGATAGGTCAAAAGGTCATTGGTAGACTTCCTACGACCCCTTCCATATAGGTTAACGTCATCGGGTAACACTCTGACAAACAACCTCAGATGGGTCAAAGATCCTCAGCGGATTCAATTCAACCTCTTCCATACGTTAACGCCATCGGCAAAAGACTCGACAACAACCGGATAGGTCAAAGATTCTCAGCCGATTCAATTCAACCTCTTCCATATACGTAAACATCATCGAGCAAAGACTCTGACAAACAACCTCGGATAGGTCAAAAATACTCAGCAGATTCAATTCAACCTCTTCCACACAGGTTAACGTCATTGAGCAAAGACTTTGACAAACAACCTCGGATAGGTCAAAAATTCTCAGCGGATTCAATTCAACCTCTTCCATACAGGTCAACGTCATCGGGTAACATTCTGACAAACAACCTCGGATGAGTCAAAATCTTCAGCGGATTCAATTCAACCTCTTCCACACAGGTTAATGTCATCGGATAACACTCTAACAAACATCCTCTGATAGGTAAAAAACCACCATCGTTCGGCCATCCCGCGACTACTAACGCGCCGCATTTGCCGACTATATCGCCGCTGCCGTCGTTATCGCTAACCACAGCTGGTTACCGCTGACTGCCGCTATCATACTACTGCCACCATCGCTGATATCTTGATCATCCCCGCCGATTACGATACTGCCGCCACCGTACCATTGCGCTATTATTATCGACCACTCGCCGTCATCCATCAAATTACTATTGGATTATCATTGCCGCCACATCATTAATTATCGCCGGCAATTTCGCGATCCATGCCGCGGTCATCCTCTGATTATCGATGCCAGAAGCCGTCATTGCTGGATACTGGCTGACCACCCGTTGGTAACCACATCATCAGCTGGCTGGATTACTCGCCGCTGTCACCGCTGCCTCATTACCTTCACGCATCGCTGGCTATTCGCTGACTACTGGTCTGCACTGCTAACATCAGAATTTGCTGCCCCGTCGGCCCAACCACGCTGATCACGCACAATACATCCGGTCGTTGACACTGCTGCCGGTCCGCTATCGACCATCGCCGATACCGATCACCAATTATCGCCGATGATTCTCCTTGTCGACCACGCCGCAGTCCACCATCATCGTCGAGCATCGCTGCAACCCCATCTCCGACATCATCGCATGATCGCTTCAAAACGCGGTCCGACGAGGCCGGTGGATGCCTCTTTCGAGGGAAAACCGGAATAACGACGTATGTACCGCGGGCCTTGATCGCCTCCAAACCCGGACGGTCCGACGAGGCTGGTTGACGCCTCTTTTGAGGGAAAACCGGAACAACGACGTATGTACCGCAGGCCTTGATCGCCTCCAAACCCGGACTGTCCAACGAGGTCGGTTGATGCCTCTTTCGAGGGAAAATCGGAACAACGACGTTTGTACCGCGGGCCATGATCGCCTCCAAATCCAGACGATCCGACGAGGTCTGACGCTTCTTCGAGAGAAAACCAACGACGTAGTACGGAAGCCTTCCAAATGACCTTCTCTCAAGAAGAAGAGTGCCTTCTCCCAGCCCTAGAGTTTTATAGACCCTCAGGGCAAAGGGTAAAATCATCAAAAATTGCCCAAAACCGCCAAAAATCACCTGAAACCATCAAAAACCTCCGTTTTCCCGGCGCAGACTCACGACGCAGATCTGGTTCATGGATCCGCCACCAAGGTGGCAGATATCGCCAGACGCAGAACCGACCACTGACCGCTGCTCAGGCCAGCGTCGATACGTATAACAACCGGCAGCTTAAGCAGCGCCCAGACCACTTCAGCCAGCCGCGCAGCCAGCGTGGCTTTATGCCAGCCGACCCAGCACCGAGGGGCCCGCTATCGTAATCAAGCAGCCGCAGCGCCTTGTGAATCGAGAGAAGGCGGCAGAGTAAGACGGGATGGATCTGTAACATCAAAGATTTCAGCATATTTGCACATACACACATGTTTGTAGTGTGCATGCTTCGCGTGAGTCATAATCTATGCTTACATGAAGATCTGTCTCTGAAATGTGTGATTTATTGACTTGCGATTTAGTTGAAGAATTTGCTATTTTGAAGTATTTGGTAATATTTTTTTTTATGATTGAGATAATATCATCCAAAAAAAAAAGAACCGATATGACCATGAAAATTTCTCTAACAAGCACGAATCTTGATGCCGAAAGCAAGTCGAATTTAAATTGAAACCGTCGAGATCAAGCACTTAAAATATCATTGGAAACTTTGAGACATCGGTTAAATTCTTAAAAGCTATTAAATATGAAGTGTTTATACAATCGAATGCCTCGAATGAAATAATCTAACAAACCAAAGATCTTACAATTCCGACTTCATTTGAGCATTCAAATACACAAATACATCATATGATTAAGGGAATCATCAGCGTCCATGAAGAGGAGTGATTGCATTGTATTTACAGACGAATTCCTCCAATCTAATTAGCCTTATTCCTCATATGAAGAGGCCAACCAAGAGAGAGAGAGCTCTAAAGATCCTCCAAGCACAATCGTGCATCACTCAACGTTGCCAACCACACGGCCGCCATGATCCTTGCCGTCCAATCTCGCTCTCCATCATGATGACTTGCAATTGTTCCTCGTGCATTTATATGATTGCTACGCTTCACCATCATCGCTACTACAAGAATCTGTAACTCGATCGTTGTCGATAGTTATTCCTTTCTCATATACAATTGTAATCTCGATCGGAAGATATTGTACTCAAAAGATACATAGTGGAAGCTTTTTTACTGCAGGTTTTCCCCTCTTTCGAGGTTTTAATGCAGTTTATTGTTCACACTTTTATACATGTGTGGATTTGATGAAGCAAGAAAAACTTTTACTCTACCACAACTCAAGACGCAACAAATATATATATATATATATATATATATACTATATATATATATATATATATATATATATATATATATATATATATATATATATATATATATATACTTTCAAAAATAATATATGATAATAATATAATAATAATAATAATAATAATAATAATAATAATAATAATAATAATATATTTTTGGTTGAAATAAATTTTATCATCCAAAAATAGGGGAGCAAATGATACATCTTTCTAAAATTTATAAATTAAGCAATAATCTCAAGTTAAAGCATGTATACAATAAAATTAATCGACTCAATATGATGAGTCCAACAACACTAGAATCAGGTCAAATCGAGCTCAAATGATCTCGAATTAAGCTTAAAAGGTACACCTAAAAAGTTTGATACACTAATTGGATGATCAAATGATTTTCAAACTTGACGTGCTTATAGTCAAATCGAGCGGCTCGTCGAGATGAATCTAACGAGCTTAATATTATTCAAATCTATGGCCATTTGAATGATCGTATCACCAAAAAATTATCTATGATCAAACGAATCGATATAAACCGTTCGATGGAGTGTTTTGAGAATTTGCGTATAATGAACAAGATACCCTCTCATAATCCTATAAATAGAACCACATTTTTATCATGAAGGGAGGAGGAAGCTAGAAGTAAACTTAGGAGAAAGTTGGGATAGAACTAGAAGTTCGAAGTTCTTCATCACCGCCATTGTCGCCGATCGCCGCTTATTATCGCCGCCGACTGTCACCAATAACCGCACAGCCCAACTACTATTTTATAGCTGTTATAACCTGATTCTGGAATTCCCAATATCACACGTACAACCTTGTAATCTCATCATTGGGAAGAGTTAAATTTTGTACTCCAAAACTGATATATAGTAGAGCATTTTTACTAGGCTAGGCCCCGTAGTTTTTTCCCCTATTTATGAGATTTTTTTCACGAAAAATTCTAGAGTTTCTTATTTTCTTTTCAACTATCTGTGCGTGTGTTGGATTTCCCAACTAAGCTAAGACGAGAAGGTGTATTCTACCGCTTCTGATTTTCTAACACACAATAATATTTTTTATGATTATATATTTAATAATATCAGTAATATATAATTACTTTACACTATTTTATAAAAGTTAGATAAAAAATATAAATTAGAATAAAAGAAGATAATTTTTAATGTTTTTTTTGAATTATAATCATATTTATACTCTGAGGAAGCCATAAAATATACATTAAAAAGTAAAGATTTTTTAATCATATTTTTAATATAAATCAAAATGTTTTTTAAAATAATAATTTATATTAAAATATGCCTTTGAAATTTACATTTTGTTCACATCTTTATTGTTTCATATGAATGTAAACCAAATTATGAAATGAAAAATATCTTATGTAAAATAAGGTGTCATTTTCTTAATGAGATGCAATAAACAAAGCACATCATGACATCAAATCAACTTACTAAAACAAAAGTGAGGAGGATGAAGAAAAATTCACTATTTGAAACAGACTTTGGCAGTGGAAAAGATTAAAAGGAATAGCTAAGAGTGAAGGCTGTTGACAAAAATGAAGTTTCATGATGTCATTAGTATTTAAGTATTATTTAGCATATATGTGTATATATATATATATATAATAAATTTAAGTTAGTTATATTTGTATACTTAGGATGCAAATGAGGCCTAATATAGACTTGTTCGAAGTTCTTGTTAGTTCAAGCTCGTTTATCATTATTGAGCTCAGTTTTAAATTGTTGTTGAAGCTCAAGCTCATTTAAAAAAATCTAATTTGAGCTCGGTTCAAATTGAGTTTATCGAGTCTGTTAACAAGTAGGTCAATTAATGAAATAAATAAGTCTTAATCGAGTCGTAATCGAGCTCCTTAATGAGCGTGAGCTTTAAATGATAATGTTCATGAACATAAATGAACTAAACAAGTTGTTCAAGATTGCTCATTTAACAATCGAGTATTTATAGAAGTGTTCAAGTTCGTTTGATTAGTTAATCAAACGGGCATGTACTCACATGAACTAACTCTAATCGAGCTGAGTCACAAGTACCTTGTTGAACGCTCGGTTCATTTGCAGCCCTCTGTATACTATATTTGAATTCCACTAATTCCTCTCAAAGCAAGCCGAGTCACGAGTAGCTTGTTGAACGCTCGGTTCATTGGCTAAGCCAGGAATAGTTGTTAATGGACATCTATCACTTCTCAGTGGTGAGAGTGACCTTCTTTAAGACTTCCAGAAAAGACGTTCGCAAATAGACAGCTCTTATCGCTTACTGTAGGAATGAGCGGATAGAGAAATAGAAATGTTGGCTCTGCGATTGATATGTGGAGTGATGGACAGACCAGTGCCTCGTTTCAGGCCGACGTCACACACTGAGCCGAGATGATGATTATAAATATTTAAACAAAAATTAATCTTATTAAATTATATATAAAATTTGATCAATTTTTAACTAATCATATAAATAGGGAGTCAAACAAATCGTGCTAAGCTGAGCACTAGGTGGTTCAAGCTTGGGCTCATTTCATCTAAACATATTCAAGCTCTGGTCATTTTCTTTTTTGATGGAGTTTGATTTAAGCTCAACTCTAGCTTAATTCATTTAATAATTATCGATGCTTAAATGAATAGCTTGTTTAGTCTTATCAAGAGTTTATTAAGCTTCTAATGAGCAACTCAATTTGAGCTATAATTATCCAATTAACAAGCATTATCAAATTTATAAACGAACCTGTTAATGAGCAAACCAATTAAGCAGCAATTAACTCACAAAATGATCTTTTTAAAGCTTTTAAACGAGTGCTTCGATGAGCCTTAAAATATAAATTATTATTTTATTTTAATAATTCTTAATTAATGATTTATTACATTAAATATTAATGAGCTTCATTATATTAATTAAGTCTTATTCGAACATCTTAATGAACATATTCAGAGCTTCAACTGATATTCTTCATGAACATAAATGATTCAACAATAAATTTTTTAAGTTCTTTAATTTAATATTGGAGTATTTACAAAGAAGTTTAAAATTATTTTGTAAAAAAAAATATGAAGGTTAAACGCTTGTTTTACTGGCAGCCCTACATATATATAATATTTTTATGTGATTTAAAGATTTAAATGCTATGTGAGTAAAATTTTCTAATTATTTATTTATATTTTTAATAAATAATTTATTAAAGATAGATAAATTATTTATTAGTAATTAATTAATTCTATCATTTTATGAAATTTATATACAATATATATTTTACAAATTATATGTGATATGATATTGAAAATTCCACTAGTCAAAGCATGAATCTTGATGTCGAATGCAATCTGATTATGAGTCAAAACTAACCTAAATCAAGCGCTTAAAATATAGTTAAAAATCTTGTGATAGCAGTCGGCTCCTAAATATGAAATGTTTATAGTTAAATTGAGCGTCTTGACGAGTCGGATCTAACAAGTCTAATATCTCCTAATTCTAACTTCATTTGAGCATTCAAATACTTAAAATATATCAGATGATCAAATGAATCAATACCGATAGAGTGTTTTGAGATTTTGAGTACAATGACCAAAATGCCCTCTCAGAATCGTATAAATAGGATCTCATTCTTGTCATGAGGGAAATGGAGGAGCTAGAGACCAAACTAAAGAGAAGAGAGAGCTCTGAGATTTGAAGAACCTCAGCATCGTCACAAAGTCGAGGCCGGCGATTACCGCCATTGCCACTGCCGATCTCAAACCACGTTGCGATCATCACCGACCACCATTGCGGCACCACTGCCGTTGTTATCGCACGGCCACTGCCGCTGGCCGCCGAATTATCGCTAACTGCCGCTGCGGCCATTACCATCGACATCGTCGTCAACCACTTCATTTGCTATCGCTATCGCCACCGTTGCTGACATTACGCCATCACTGCCGCTGACACGATATCACGCTGCTCAATTACTATCGACATTGCTGCTATCGACCACCGCTCGACATCGCTAGCATTATTGGTCATCGCTACCATCTTCGCCGGCTATCACCACCATGTCGCTGCTAACCGGCCGATCATTGTCTACTATCATGAATTTTCACCGATAACTGTACAACCTAACCACTACTACATACTCGTTGTTACTTGATTCTGGGATTCTCATTGTCAGGCTTTCTCATATACAATTCTGTAATCTCGTTATCGAAAACTTCAGACCAAACAAATACATAGAGAGAATTTTAAAGTTAGGCCCCGGAATTTTTTCCCCTCTTCGTGGATTTTTCACATAAAGTCGGCTATTATTCATTCTTCAAATATTCAGCAAAGGCTGATTTCTAGATAGGTGTAAACTTTATTCTACCAGTAATCGATTTTCTAGACGTAATAATATGTTATGTATGTAAATATTTATTTCCATTATTTAAGATATAAATACGGTAAAAAAAATAAATTACTAGTTAAATATAAATTAAAAATATTTATACTTAATAAACTATATAGTTTTAAATAAAATTTAAATCAATTTAAATATAATATATATTTTTTACGTCATCATAATTAAATGAATACTGAATTAAATTCATTTAAAATTAGATTACTGCTCAAATTCTAGAAGAAAATTATATTCAAATTCAACTCTAACTCATAAAATAAATTAATTAATTAAAAAAATATATTTGGCTGCTTTTTTGTTCATTCACCTGGGCACTCATGAATAACGAAGCAGCTTCAGTTTTCTAATATACTTTTTCAATCTTACATCATTAACCACTAGAAATTCCGCTGCAATATTACAATGTTATTTTATGAGGAACATTAAACTTAAATCATTTTTTTAATTACAAAATTGTCCAACTTTCTAGTTTATACTCCTATATTTTAATTAAAGTTTAAAACAAATTATTCTAATCATAAAATTATACATTTAAATTGTTAATGTCATATATATATATATATATATATATATATAATTATATTCAATTAAGAATTAATTACTATTCAGATTAAATAAAAACTAATACGGAAATTTGAATAAAATTATAAAAATAAATTATTATTCTAATTTAGCTGATTAGCTCTAATCCGAGAAGAAATATGAACGAGATTAAACAAAAGTAGTTTTTTTAGACATGAACATTACTGGACTCGGATCATTAGAATCGTTCAAAAATCTATTTTTAAGAAAGCCATATTTTTATTAGCGGTTTACACCTTATACGTCCCGCCGTCGCCGGCCAGCATTGGTCGGGCCATAGATATACAAATCTGCGCCTTGGCCGAGAGATTGCCGGATTCCTCCGCGTCGAAGGTCGCATGGACGCCATACAGTAAGTAGAAAAGCACGGAAAAAGCCGTGAACAGACCGAACCGGATGTACGACGGCCGGTCCAGCAAGCCGAGCAGGAAAACGTTGAGAAAAATGGAGATCGCAGGCACCACCGGCATCAGCGGCAGGCCCCGCAACTCCGGCTTCCTTGCCTGCGGGACCCACAAGGAGAACGCGCAGAGCGTAGCCGCCGCGAAGACGGCGCAGCTGGATAGAATGAGCGTCTTGGAGGCGCCGCCGCCGACCGGAAGGAAACGCCAGGAGAGAGTGAAAGCGACGGCGGAGAGGGAGAAGAGGAGGAGGAAGCCGACGGTGGGCCAGGGATTGGTGGACCCCACCGACACGAAACGCCGGTAGTTGACGGCGTTAGCCACCATGTAGAAAACGAACAGGGTGCCGATGGTGACGAGATTGAGAAGCACGTTGAGGTCAGTGAAGAGCGCGATGGTCGCCGTTAACCCGCCTGGAAGGATAGTTAACTGATAGGTCCCTAAAAATTTGAGTTATTGGCAAGCATTTTAAAAAAATAAGGAAAATTTACATACAGATCACGCAATTTTTATGTATTTATATATTTTACACTCCAATTTTAATTTTTACAAACATAACATTTTTCCTATGGATTAAAAAGTGTATTTCACTTAAAGAAAAGTAACAAGAGTGATATTTTTGATATAATAATAAAAATTTAAGTGCTATTTAATTAAAAATTAAAGTTTAAATATAAAATATATAAATGTATAATATAAATGTATAAGAATTGCGTAGTATGTATGTAAATCCCCACAAAAAAATAAAAAGGTTTTCGTATTTCTTTCGGAGGAAGAGGGAGGCGTTGACAGGGTTGGAGGTGGCTTGGTGAACCTTGGCGAGGCGGCCCGGGACGACGTGGGCCCGAGCGATAACGCAAAGGTATCGGGCCTGGCCCAGCATTGCGACAAGGATTGACGTTAAGATGCCGAAGCTGGCCCCCACGCCGATCACATTCGAGACCCATCTCCAGCCGTCCGATCCCTTGAATGCTGAAAAGAATGGTGATTCAACGTCGATCTGCGCCGCCAAAGAAAGTCATTTATCTTTTCATATTAATTTTTTTGTTATTTTTATGATAGATATTGCTCGTTCATTGATATAAGAATAAGATAACGATTCAAATACTAAGCGATAAAATGATTATTTTTGGTTCCGACTAGGTGTAAAATAATGCTTTAAAATTTTCCAGTCAAAAATATTTATTTTCAAATATATTTTTTAATATCTTTATTAAATATATATGGATGTCCAATATATTTACTATCGAATATAATTATTATCAAATATATTTGCTCTTAAATATACTTTTTTATCTCATATATATCATGAATTTTGTCAAGAGAAAAATAAGCAAATACAAAGATTTTGAGAGAGATGTGAGAGATTTAAGAAAGTCCCTATTATGAGAATTTCTAAGAGATCGCTAACCACTTTCTTTTGTTAGTGAAGTTTTTTGCTCTGGCTCTCCCGCAGTTTTTCTCGTTTATAAGTTTTTCACATAAATTTTGTGTTCTTTTACGTTTTCAAGATTTATCTTATTTGATGACGATCGGTATTTTCTTTAACAAGTGGAATGAGAGCGTACAATTTCATCTTCTCTTCCGCTAAGATCGTCCCTGAAAAATCGATCTTGAACGTCATCAATTATTGCAGCATTATTTCTCTTTTTTTACCGATGGCCACAATAACGCACAACATTGAGAAGCCAGAATGATCTACCCATTTTGCTTTGTCACAAATCACGATGAGAGATAAATTAGTTCAATTAGATTTAGAAGACGCCTTGCTTGACATTGATCAAATGCCGAGAAAATTATCAACTAAAAAAAAATTCAGATGGATAAGAAGGCAAAATCTTAGATTCGTCTACATATATCAAATAAGATCTAGCAGAAGTGTTTGAAGGAGAGTACCGTTGTTGATCTGTGGTGGAAGCTGGAGTTTATATGCATTGGGAAGAGTTTCACAACAAAGTTGTACATGAAGCAAAGGTTATACTCTCAACACATGGAAAAAGGATCAGATATAAAGACTTACCTTGTTGAGTTCAAAAGCAACATCATTGACCTAGAGATGATTGAGGTGAAGTATGATAAGGAAAACTTAGCTTTATTATTGTTATAGTATTTTCTACCTTGTTATCAGAACTTTTGTGACTCCATGTTCTATGGAAAAGAATCAATTTGTCTAGGGGATGTCAGCAAAGTCTTGTTATCCAAGGATCTGTTCGAGAAGGATCAACCTTCTACATCCACTAGTAATGATGATTGCTTGTGCTTGGTCAAAATCCAAAGGGAAAGATACTACTTGCTTTTAATGCAAAAAGAATGTGCATAGAAAAGTTGATTGTCCGAAGTTGAAAAATAAAGTATCTTCCGAGAAGCGTGATCATAAGAAGCCAAAACATCAAGGCTAGACAAGCGTTGCAATAGAAGATGAGGAATGTTGCATCTTCTTGGTGTCTCAGGACCAGCAAAGATCTTCCTTTGAATGAATCATGGACTATGGCTGCACATTTTATATGGCTCTCAATATGGAATATTTCTCTAGCTATGAGTCTGTTGAAGGTGGAGTTGTGTTGATGGAGAATGATTCCTGATATCCTATAGTTGATATTGACTCATCAAAATTTGGTTGTACAATGACACTATCAAGACACTCATTAAGATCCGCATGCCCCTCAAGCTGATCTCCCTCAACACCTTTGATGATTAGGGTTTATGATACACTGGTGAAGGTTGCGCCATAAAAGTTTCCAAAGGAGCACTTGTAGTAATGATAGGTTGAATGACCAAAGGAAACCTCTATGCTTTGAAAGGTTCTATTGTTGCAAGTTCAGCAGTTGTTCTAACCTCCATGTCTGATGCTGATGTTAATAGATTGTGGCATTTAAGGTAATATCATATGAGTGAAAAAGGTCTTAATATGTTAAACAAGCGAGACCTATTATGAGAAAAGCCTTAATATCTGGTCAACACACTAGCACTTTAAATTTTTTTCAGCATAGTGTTTTGGGAAAGCAAAAAAAGGTCTCAATCACCAATACGGTCCACAAAACCAAAAGAGAACTTGACTATATTCACTCCAATCTGTGGAGATCATCAAGAGAGCCATCTGACATTTATTAAAAATTACTCTAGAAAGGTTTGACCATTCTTTATGAAAGAAAAATCCAATGTATTTGGAGTCTTCAAGCAGTGGAAGACCATGATCAAAAAGCAGACTAGATGACAAATCAAGTACCTCATGACAAACAATAGATTAGAGTTTTACTCATGACAGTTTGGTGCTTTATGCCGTTCAGAACGCATCACTCGCCACCACATATGTGCTACAACATAACGATAAAATGGTGTTATTGAGAGGTACAATCGTACTATTCTAAAAAAGAACATGTATTCTTTTTTCAACCAATTTAGATAAAAAAATTTTAGGCTGAAGCTACTTCTAATGCATGTTACATGGTCAACCGTTTCCCTCATGATGTTATTGATTTGAAGTATCTAGAAGAAATATGGTCTGGTAGCCCTCCTGATTATTCTAACTTTAAAATTTTAAATTGTCCAAGTTATGGACAAGTCAGGGATGAAAAGTTAGATCTTAGATCAAAGAAATGTATATTCTTGAGATATGATACATAGAATGGCGTAAAAGGGTTATAGATTGTATATTCAAATATTGACTTCACTGATGTATTCTCACTAGATATGAAGCACATATCTATTCATGTGCTGCTCGGGTTCATTGCATCCCATGATTTGGAGCTTGAGCAGTTAAATGTGAAGGTTGTCTTTCTGCATGATGAGTTGGAAGAAGAAATATGCATGATCTAATAAGAAGGAAGGCTTTATTGTGGAAGAAAAAGAGGATTGTGTTTGTAGATTGAAGAAGTCTATGTATGGGCTAAAATAGTCTCCACGTCAATGGTATAAGAGGTCTAATAAATTCATGATTTGTATTGATTTTACTAGAAATAGCTTTGACATTTATGTGTATTTGAAGAAATTGTCAAATACATCATTTGTGTATCATGCATTATATATGGATGACATATTGATTGCTACTAAGAAGAAATTTAAAATTCAAAAGTTGAAAGATATTCTTATATATGAATTTGATATTAAAGACTTGGGTGCGGTAATGATGATACTTAGGATGGAAATTTATTGATCGAGATCAAAAGAACTTTTGCATCTTTCTCAATCAACCTATGTTCAAAAGGTGTTGAAAATATTCAAAATGAAAGATGCAAAAGCTATCTCCACTCCGTTGGCTGCACAGTTTAGATTATCAACAGAAATGTCTCCAACTACAAATTCTGAATAGGAATACATAGAGTGTAATCCATATGCTAGTGCTATTGATAGCTTACATTATTGTCTGAACTCGCTAGACTTAGCTCAAGAAGTGAGCGTTGAGAGTAAATACACAACAAATCCAAGAAAGCAATATTTGGTTGTTGTTAAGTGGATTCTAAGATATCTATACGACACCATAGATACATGTTTGACATTTGGCGTCTTCAAATCATAGCCTGTCGGGTTTGTAGACTCCATTATGTTGGTGACTTAAATCAAAGAAGATCCACTACAAGATTTATATTCACTTTATGAGGTTGCACAATCAATTCGAGGTCATCTTTACATCACATTGTGGCTCTATTTGCGATTGAGGCAGACATATGGTCATTTTCGTCTATGTAAAAGAAGTCATTTGGTTGAGAGGCTTATATGGAGAGCTCAGCGAGAAGTCAATGAATGTGACTGTTTTTTATGAGTCAAAGTGTTATTTATCTAACTAAAGATTAAATGTACCACGAGCGAACCAAGCGCATCAATATCGAGTTTCACTTCATTCAATATGTCATTGCTCATAATAATATTATAGTAGAAAAAATCAGCAAATTAGATAATCCCGCAGACATGTTGACAAAACCTCTTCTAGTAACTAAGTTCAAATATTGCTTGTACTTGATCGATATTTGATGGAGATGAGCCTTCCCTAAGGGGCTTTAGAGATCGAAGTGTAACTTGGAGCTTCATATATATTTATGATAATTTCAACGTAATGTGGAGATTTGTAAAAAAAATGCCTTGAAAATTTCCTATTTTCAAATATATTTGCTGTTTAATATATTTGTTATCAAAATATATTTGCTGCAACATACCATTTTGTAACTCTATAAATACCTTATATATGTTATGAATTTGGTCAAGAGAAAAATAAGCAAAAAAAAAAATCTTGAGAGAGAGGTGAGAGATTTAAGAAAGTTTGTATTATGAGATTTTGTATTTAACACACTACTTTGTAACATTTCAAAGCTCTTATATTTATTTTGAGGTCAAACAAATAATTATGCTAAAAAATTCATGATAATAATCAAAATTGAATTTTGATAAAAAATTGCCAATTATATATATATGATTATCAAATTTAAATAAAAAATAATCTTAAACAGCAAAGATTAATCACACTTTGATAAATTTAAGCAAATTTGATAAATTTAAATGCAAATTTATATTTATATTTTGACCAAAAACAAAAATATTAATCACCAACAAAAGCCCAGTGCCCCGCCGCAGTAAATGTGCGTGGGACCACAAACTCATCTAATCATAAATAGACACGTGACGCCAGACACGGACCCCACCACGTACCGGTTAATGATTTGACCGCACAAGAGCACATCGATAAATCGGATTCGGGAAAATCATAAAATGGGTCCGAAAAATCGACAGTCGAGACAGATAAAGCCGTTAAACTTTCCCCGTGTTAGCACGCCACAAAAATTAATTAAATATCCGTACAAGCATGTGGCGACTTAATTAATAATTTCAATCAATTTATGTACAAAATAATTTGGATTTAATTAAAAAAATATTTATAATTATCCAAATTTACAGGTAATTAATTAATTTCGAGTAGATTTCTGTATCGAAATAATCGAAAATGGATGGGGATTAACATGTGAGCTCACGGCAAACGTCAACAGCCGACAAAAGCCATTTTAAAGTAAAAATAAAATAAAATAAAACGTATTTTTGTTTACTTTATTGAGATAGTAAAATGACCATTCAATTTATTTATAATTTATATAATTATATAAATAAATATAATAATAGATATATATTATTATTTGAATGTAGGCTTCTAAATTAATATTTATTATTATATTATAAATATATATAATTGTTTAAAAGAGTATAGGCAAAAAATTATTAAAGAATGAAATTATGGACCGATTATGAAAAAAAGTAATAAACTTACTATAAAATATATAATAAAAATCAAATTAAAATGAAATGTAAATTAAATTTGTATATAAATCTATTAATGAAAAATGAAAATGTTAAGACCAGGGAGGACCTTTAGTGAAATATGCCATACCAAAGATGGCCAAATTATATCCCACGTGCTATGTGCCTTATTAGAGTTTATCACTATCAGAATTTTTTTTTTAATTGAGTGATTTATCAAATAAATATAGAAAATTTTATTACATTAATCAAAACAGTTCAACAATTTTGAGCAATAAAAGTTTTTCTTTCAAAATTTATATTATTATATAAAGGTCTATTTGAAATAATTATAATTATATGGGAAAATATAAAAAAATAATGATGAAATGCCCAAAAAAAACTGAATTAAAAAAAATACGACCAAAGAGAAATCTCACGCACGTATCAGCGGACTCAATCGTGTAGAAAAGCTTGACAAAGTGTGCTGAGATGGAAAAGAAAAAAAAGGCAAATTCAGATCGAGGAAGAAGAACTTACAGCATCATAAGGCACGAGCAGGGCCATGGACGCCGCCATCAGACAATACAGAAGCGTGACGATCGCAACAGACCCAGAGACTCCTATGGCTATATCCCTCGCCGGACTCTTCACCTCCTCCGCCATAGTCGACACCGCATCATACCCGATATAGCTCATGTAAACCGCCGCAGCGCCGATGAAGATACCGCCGACGCCATACGGAAAGAAACCTCCGGCGTGCTTCTCCGGCCATGCCGGCCGAGTTAAGTTCTCCACTCCCCTCGCCAGAACCCAATCGCGATGATGAAAATAATGAAGAAAAGGTGTGTCGCCGTCAACGCCAAGTTAAGCTTCGAGCTGTCCTTTGTGCTGAAATCCATGCATTTGTTTCAGGAAAAAGAAAAATGATTTTGGAGAAGATTAGAACTTTTTCAGATTTTCGCCATCAGTTTACCTGTAGCAGATGCAAAGGGTTAGGACAAGTATGAGGCAGACAGCGAGGGGGTCCAGCTTGTTGAAGCCATTGGGTAGACCGGAGATGGTAATCCTCCATTTTTCTTCTGCGTCGACTCCAATGGCGGTTCCTAAATATGCCGTGAAGCTTCTCGCCACCGCTGCATTTGAGAATACGTACTCCATTACCAAATTTGCTCCGGTTAAAAAAGCAGCGAACTCCCCTGCATTCATCCGCTATAAGTCAGTATAGCTATCCATACTTGTTTTCTTAATCTCATTTCACAAATCAATTTGTCACAACTATAATCTTTTCACCGCTGCTAAGCCTTTGATTTCGGTTACAGAGAAAGAAATGGAAAGAGGGAACTATTAAAATTAATGAGGAAATAATCAAAATATGATCTTAAAATAGAGCGTTTACGTGAAATCGTGAGGAGCAAAAAAATGAATATATATATATATATATATATATATATATATATATATATATATATATATATATATATCTCAAAAAATTTGAAATGAAAATAGGAAGGAAAAAGAAAAAAAAAAAGAGCACAAGGAATAGTTATAACTCACCATATGTAATCCTTAGGGTGTTTGGCAACTGATTGAATTTATTTCAAGTAGGATTTACTAAATTCAGTACATCTGGATTTAGTAATTCTGAGCTGTTAAATCTTGAAAAAAAGTGTTTGGTAACAGATTTATTAAATCCTATTAAATCCAGAAAGATGTTTGGTAAGTTATTTGAGGATTTAAATCTGTTATAATTAAATAATATTTTTTAAAAAATACGAACATAAATAAAAAAAGGATTGTAATATTGAAATCAATATAATTTTGACTAGCCCGTATTGGAATGATTGTGCAATATCACATTCCCATTTTCCCACAAAAGTTTTATTAAGTCGTTGTCTTCTCTATGATAAGATCAGAAACAATATAATTTTGTCTAACTTCTTGATTTTTGTTAAAGCATGATTTAAGAATTGTTGCGTGCTAGAAAATCAGTTACGGTAGAGTGAAAGTTTACACTTTGTGAAATCCAAAGACACACAGGTATTTAAAGATGAAGAAAACTAATTTTTATGAAAAAACTCAAGAAAGGGAAAACCACGGCTACCAAGAAAAGCTTCCACTATGTATCCTTTTGAGTACAAGATCTTCCCGCTACCGGATTACAATTATATATGAGAAATGGACAATGTATGTGACAACGATCGATTATAGTGCAGAGATGTGATGAAACCGTATGAGCAACCGGAAATGCAACAATTACCGCGTAAATGCAGGGACTAATCGGCGTAAACGCAGAAACAATCATTAGAGAAATATGGAACAATCACCGGTAGAAGTCATCATGATGGAGACCGCAGATTGACGAAGAAGCGGATCAATGGCGGCTGATGGCGGCGGCGGTGACGATCCGAGTGGTGGCACGACAGGGAGGATCTTTAGAGCTCTCTCTCTCTTGCTTCCACCCTCATATGAGGAATGAGGGGCTATTTATAGATGGAGGAGTGGCGTCTCAGAAATACATGCAAAACCCGTACCACTCCACTTCATCGGACGACTCAAAATGATCCCCTTGATCATATGATGTATTTTGTGAATTTGAATGCTCAAATGATGTCGGAATTATGATATCTTGGGCTTGATAGATTCGGCTCGTCAAGACGCTCGATTTAACTATAAACATTCTATGTTTAAGAGTCGACGATAATAAACGCTTGATCTCTAGTCTTGATTCAATCGATTGCTTTTACGCCAAGATTCGTCGACTAGTGGAATTTTGGGTCATATCCTCTATTTTTGGATGATATTATCTCAATCATCAAAAAATATATGTGCCAAGTACTTCAAAATAGTAAATTTTCAACCAAATCGGGTCCATTAACCACACATTTTGAGAGAACAGATCTTCATGTAAGCACAATATTATGACTACTGAAGCAGATGCACAGCCACAAATATGTGTAGGTATGTGCGAGCACGAAATTTCAAGGTTACGGACCCATCCGAGTCTCTACGGCGCATGGCGCTCTGAGGGCTGCTGGGAAGCGCAAGCGGTAATGCTTCTGGCGAAGCTGGGTCGGCAGAAGTCGAAGCTGGCACACAAAACCACGCAGGTCGCGCGGTTCGGCGGAGCTGGTCGGGAAATACTGGCGAGCGGTCGGCTGGCGACGCAGGAACGCTGGTCGCCACGGGTATCGCGCTGACCGTCACGCGGAATGATCTGACGACGGTCAGAAGGCGAAGGGTCAAGGCCATGCAGCATGGCGGGCGGCCACGCTGCAGAGCACGCCGCATCGGTCGAAAGCAGCCCAAGAGGGTTTTTTTTGTCCATTTTGACCCGTTTTCACCCGTTTTTGACAATTTTGAGCGAGTTTTTTGGTTTTGAGGTTTTATTTTTTTGATTTTTTTTTTCCTTTTCCCATATGGGGTTTATAAAACCCCTTAGGGAAAGGCACCTTCTCTCTTGAGAAGGTTGTTTGGGGCGCCCGCATACGTCGTGTCTATAATTTTTTCTAGAAAGAGGCGCCAACTGTACTGACCATCCGGGTTCGAGGCCCGCAGACATACGCCGTGTTTACGTTTCGAAAGAGCCGCCAATCGTACTCCTGGACCACCGTTCGGGGATGATCAAGGCCCGCGATACATACATCACGCTCGAAAGAGGCCTCAACTATCGCTGACCGTCCGTTCGGAGGCGATCAAGGCCCGCAGTACATACATCTTGTTTACAATTTTCTCTCGAAAGATGCGTCAACTATACTCGTCGGACCATCCGGGTTTGGAGGCGATCAAGGCCCGCGGTAACCGGAGATGGGGTTGACGGCGAAGCTCGACGATGGTGGCGGGTGGCGATCTATGGCCTACGCGGTCGGCGATAACCTGACGATGGTGGAGTGGCGAGATTGCCGCCATGATGGTCGGCGACGGTAGTTGGCGGCGGTGACGGCATGGTTGGCGCCGACGGGTGGCAATGTAATTGTACCGAGACTGGGCGACGGAGTCCGAATGGGATGACCGACGATAATATGGTCGATAAAATTGCTGCGATGATCGAAGGACTCAGCAGTAATACGGTGACTACCATATATTGGCCGACGGTGGCGGCAACAAACCAATAGAATTAGACGATCGCGTCGGAATGGGCGGATGACCGGCGACGGCGCGGTGGTGACCGAAGAATGCCAACATGGTCGATGGTGGTGACCGACGTGAATACGGCAGACCGACGACAGTTGGTGCGGCACGGGGTGCGCAGAATCGCGACCAGTGACGGTATCAGCATGGGGCGATGACCGACAGCGGTGGTGACCATAAAAATTAACGATGGTGGTGGCAACGACGGCAGCGGTAGCGAATCAGCGCAGCGACGGTAGCATCGCGCCAGAAGGACGGGGATGAAATGCATGACGGTGACCGCGACGCCGGCGATGGTAGCGGTGACGGCGACCGACGACGATGGTGGTGACTGGCGAAGATTGCCGGTGATGTTCGACGACGGTGACCGGCGACGGTGGCGCCGACGTGGTCGACGAAGGCAACGGCCGACATGAATGCGATGCCATGGTATGGTGGTAACCAGCGAAATTGTCGATGGTCGGACGGGGGGTCTTTGACCTATCAGATTGTTATGTTTGTTCGATGACGCTAACTGTATGGAAGAGGTTGAATTAAATTGAAGATTTTGACATATCCGAGGTTGTTCGAGTGTTCTCACGCTAACTATGGAGAGGTTGAAATTGAATAGATTTTGGCCCATCTAAGGTTGTTTATCAGAATGTTACCCGATGATATTAACCTGTGTGGAAGAGGCCGGGAAGTCCACCAAGGACCTCTTTACCTATCCTAGGTTGTTTGTCAGAGTTTTTGCTTGATAACATTAACCTATGTGGAAGAGGTTGAATTGAATCAGCTGAGGATTTTGACCCATCCGTGGTTGTTCGTCAGAGTGTTACCCGATGACGTTAACCTGTGTGGAAGAGGCCGTGGGAAGTCCACCAAGGACCTTTTGACCCATCCTAGGTTGTTTGTCAGAGTCTTTGCTCGATGACATTAACCTGTATGGAAGAGGTCGTGGGAAGTCCACCAAGGACCTTTTGACCTATCATAGGTTGTTTGTCGAGTTTTGCTGACGTTAACTGGAAGAGGTCGTAGGAAGTCCACCAAGGACCTTTTGACCTATCCTAGGTTGTTTCTCAGAGTTTTTGCTCGATGACATTAACCTGTGTGGAAGAGGTCGTAGGAAGTCCACCAAGGACATTTTGACCTATCCTAGGTTATTTTTCAGAGTGTTTGCTCGATGACGTTAACCTTATGTGGAAGAGGTTGAATTTAATCCGCTGAGAATTTTTGACCTATCCGAGGTTGTTTGTCAGGGTGTTACCCGATGACTTTAACCTGTATGGAAGAGGTCGAATTGAATCCGCTGAGGATTTTTGACCCATCCGAGGTTGTTTGTCAGGGTGTTACCCGATGACGTTAACCTATATGGAAGAGGTTGAATTGAATCCGCTGAGGATTCTTGACCTATCCGAGGTTGTTTGTGAGGGTGTTACCTGATGACGTTAACCTATGTGGAAGAGGTCGTGGGAAGTCCACCAAGGACCTTTTGACCTATCATAGGTTGTTTGTCAGAGTCTTTGCTCAATGACGTTAACCTGTATGGAAGAGGTCGAATCAAAACATGCTTTGTGGTTGCTAAAGTTGCTCCTTAACCTTGGTCTTATTTTTCCATGAGTATGATTGGAAAATCATAATTTGCAAAGCTATATCTCTTTCAATGTTGAAATATCCTCCAACTTTGACTTGTTTCTTGGGATGATAATCGATTAGATGCTTAACATACATCTTTTGAGATTAAGAGTTGCTTTCGACAAGGAATGAAGTTTGATGAATCTTCATTCTTCACTTGCGCTCCTTAAAAGCTTGAAATGCTCCACCTCGATGGTGGTTTTGATCTTGTTAGAAAACTTGGTCGCCATACAAGATAGAAATAATGGGAATCAGCTTCACGACGACGCCAAATCTGCTAGAAAACTAGCTAGAGTGAAAGAGTTTAGCTTTGTTGTGAAATCCAAAGACACACATGTGTATTTAAAGAGTGAACAAAACTCAAAATTTTACGTGAAAAATCTCAAAAGAGGGAAAACCACGGCCCAGCCCAATAAAAAAAGCTTATACTATGTATCCGTTTGAGTACAAGATCTTCCGCACGGATTACAATTGTATATGAGAAAGGGACAACATCTATGTGACAACGATCGGTTGTATGCTAGAGTAGCGATGGTGAACTGTGGAGCAATCACCGGTGGAAATGCGGGGAACAATCGCGTAATGCTGGGAACAATCACCGGCAAAAAATGCGGAACAATCACTAGAAACAGTGGGAACAATTAGAAGTCATCATGATGGAGACCGACAGAGATTGACGACGCAAGGATCAACGGGCGGCGGCCGGCGGTGGTGGTTGACGACCATTGAGTGGCGGCACGATTGTGCTTGGAGGATCTTTAGAGCTCTCTCTTGCTTCCTCCTTCATATGAGAAATGAGGCTATTTATAGATTGGAGGAGCTCTCAGAATACATGCAAAACCCGTACACTCCACTTCTGGACGACTCAAAATGATCCCCTTGATCATATGATGTATTTTGTGTATTTGAATGCTCATATGATGTCGGAATTATGATATCTTGGGCTTGTTAGATTCGTCTCGTCAAGACGCTCGATTTGACTATAAACACTCCATATTTAAGAGTCGATTGATAATAAACGCTTGATCTCGGTTAGTCATGATTCACGATCAGATTACTTTTTACATCAAGATTCATGCTTGACTAGTAGATTTTCAGGGTCATATCAAGAATCAAAATGGATGAAAAAAGAAACAATAATAACACAAACTAGAAAAGAAACAATCCTATTTCTTCTCTTAATATAGACTACTGCAGATAAAGAAAATAAAAAAAAAAGATTATAACAAAACATAAAGTAGAATAAAGAAATTGTCTTAAAAAATGTACATTCATTCATACACCCGTTTAAGAAAAACGGAGATAAAATTTTATGTTGAATTTTAATTATTATAAGCACCAGAGGGAAGAGCATTAGCTCAAAAAAAAAAAAAAAAAAAAACAAATAGGTGAAAACCATAAACCTATAAAAACACTTCTCACAATCATTAAATAAAAATTTTAAACAATTGCTAACTCTTATTTATTTCTAGCAAACAAACACTTAAATATGGTTTCAAAATGTAATGATGATTATTTTCAAACAATTACCATCTAATGGAATCGACATCAAGTTTATCAAACTTTCAGAAGAAAGTATCAAAATTTCAATTAAAGAAAAAAATTTCCTATTCAGGAAACAAAATAAAATCTATTTCAAGTGGTAATTTTTTTTTTGAAAGTTTGAGGGCAATAATTCATTCCAAAGTAAGAAAAATAAAACAAGAACCAAGGTAATCTCATGACGAAAGAAAAAAAATGAAGAGACTAAAACACTGTATAAGGGCCCTAGGACTGGTGTAAAAACAAAACAGAAAATTCACCAAATGAAAACCAAGGAAAAAAGCAAAGGAGGAGAAAACACTCTACGAACTGAGACAAAACCACCGAGGGGCCCATGGGAAACAGAACCAAAAATTGCCCAGATCACCCTCCATCGGTTGCCATAACCATCCTCCTAGACGGGAAGCAAGTGTCAGATACAGAAACATTAATTAGCCATCCACAGAAGCGCACAGAGAGAGGGTCAGAGCACGGAGGAAAGAAACTGGCCATCCAGAAAGGAGGGAGTTCTGAGCATCAGAGGGGGAGAAGTAAAACTGCTACAACTTCAACATCATTGTTCGTAAAAAACCAAACCCAACATAAAACCACAAAGCCCCGAAGCCAATTATGGATCAACATCATTGCTTAGAGGGTCTCGTGCACCAAATTGCATTAGTTGTCTTAGGATATTCTAACGTGCCGTATCCTTAAAATGCCACCTTCTGAGCTTAAAGGCAACCAAAGTGAGGACTTTATCTTTCAAGATGTGAAGAGGGGAGAAGACTTTGGAGAAAAGTCCTGGAGTTTCTCTCCCTCCAAAGAATATAAACACAAATAGAAGTGATAAGATAGTGAATTCTCCTTTTAATCATATGTTCAAGACTAGAAGCAGCCTCTAAGACCTGCTGGAGGGAGGGATGGAGAGAAAATGAGGCAGCCCCTTAAAATCCACAATGAGATAGAACTTTCAAAAAAAAAGATGAACATGAGATTCCATCGAATTGTTGCACAAACAGCATCTCAGCACAGAACCAAAGCCTCTCCCAACAAGGACATCTGAGGTTTTAAGGCCCTCAACATAAGCCATCCAACAGAACAAACCTTGATTGATAGCAAAGCCTTTAAACCAAATCTCATTACTCCAAGACACATCTGGTTCAGAAGCAAAAATAGCACTTTTGATTAAGGTAGAAGAGATAGAGTTTTTATTATTCCAAAGAACACCATCATCCAGAGAGGAAAGAGGTAAGGCTTGGATATAATTGCAGCAGGTCCGAGAAGCCAGGTAGAAGGACTCAGGAAGGAACCAGGCTCGATCAAGGATGATAGAGCAAACACTACTATAAGGGTGAAGGTTAAGCATACTAAAACAAGATGACCCAAGTTTCTCGTATAGGGAGTAACCAGAGCACCAGGGGTCAAAAAATAAGGAGAAAGAGGATCCATTCCTATACAAAAACTAAAATTATCTTTAAACCGGGCAGCACACAACTTAAGTTCTTTCCACAGGGGAGAGGAGCGAACAGTCAAAGGACTCTAGAGGGAACAATATTTGGCTATGAACCAAGATGCCATGAAGGAGGATCTATTTAGGATCTTCCAAACAAGTTTGATTTTGGAGATGAGGTTAAGAGAGGTAGAAGAGAGCAAACATGTACCACCTTTTTCTCTTGGAAGCACCGTTCTATTCCAAGAAATAATATGCATTTTATTGTCAGCCCCACCATGAAAGAAGAACTTAGAGGTGAGAGAGGAGATTCACTTCAGGATACATTTAGGGACAGCCATAGCTCTAAACCAGTAAGCCAAGTAGTTGTTAACTGAAGATCGAACAAGTTGGAGTCTGCCCCCAAAGGAGAGTATCTTTGATTTCCAACCAGCCAACCACCAAGAGAGTCTGTCAAAGAGAGGATTAAAGTGCACCGATTTGGTAGCTCCAGCAACTAAGGGAAGCCCCAAATATTTAATAGAAAATGCTCCTCTAGCAATATTGAGAACATCACAGAAATGATCAGCACAAGGTGGCACTTTAGAAAAACATATGGAAGACTTCTCCCTATTAATCTCCAGCCTAAGAAAAGATGAGAAAGTCTCAAGGATGGCATTGAGAGAAATAGCTGAAGGAAAATTGACAGCTCCAATGATCAAAAGATCATCTGCAAAGATCAAGTGAGATAGGCAATGACCGCTGACTGAAAGAGCAGAGAATTGATTGTGCTCCACCACACTATCCATCAAGCATGAGAAAGCATCCATAGCAATTGTAACAAGCAGTGGGGAGAGAGGGCATCCTTGTCTCAGCCCATTTTTGAATTGAAAGAAGCCTTTAATAGTTCCATTCAGAATAATTAAAAAAGGAACATCCATAATGCAGGCCTCCACCCAGTTTATGAAGAGTTGAGGGAACCCTTTTTGCTTGAGTCTCACCAAGAGGGATCTCTGATTGATAGAGTCAAAAGCTTTCTTCAAATCAAGTTTAGCAATGAATCTATCAGGTTGCAACTAGGAGTGAAGTCATGGCAGATTTCATGAGCCAAAGCCACATTATCAGCAATATCCCTATGATGGATGAAGGCAGATTGGGCAGGGTGAATGATAGATGGCAGCACCGATTTCATTCTCAAGGCAAGGATTTTAGCAATGACCTTGTAAAAAGTATTGCAAAGGGAGATAGGTCTGAAGTTAGAGAGGTTGCTAGTATGCTTGGACTTGAGTATCAAGGTGATAAGGCTATGCTTTAAATAAAGTGACAACTTCTATAATTTGAAGAAATGGTGAACCGCATGGAGGAATTGCTTCCCCACAATGTCCCAATAGTTAGTGAAAATTTTGGAGTTGAAGCCATTCGACCCAGGTGATTTGTTCTCATTGATGCTATGGAGGGCAGCCAGAATCTCTTTATCAGTGATTTCTTTGATCAAATCAGAGGACTAAGAAGAGGAGAGAGTAACTCCACAAGGGATACTAGGAGGGGGTCTACAGTCATGGCCAACTGAATTGAAAAGAGAGTAGTAGAAATTGTAGATTTCAGATGCCATAGCCTAGGTCTTTCTACTCGTCACTAATGCGTGATGTGGTCCGCTCGTATGTCAATTTTGTTCATCGTGTGGAAGCGTAAATTTTTGCTGATGAGGTTATTAATGCCCATCGAAAATAATTTGAACAATCTATAGGAAAATGTAAGAGTGCCACATGGAACACCGATCAGCAATCCAATCAAAAGAAGCAACAAGGCAGCCTTGATCTCCCTCCACGGCCCCCACACTAACAACATGAACCACGACCAAAAAAAGAATACACACCACTGAACACATCTCGTGTTAATATCTTGATGGCCATTCGAGATGAAGAAACCATTAAGTTGCCACATATACTGAAACCAAATTCAGAAAATCAGAAGCAATATTATCACTTCCATCGAAGTTATGGACATACAGAGTAAACAACTCAAAGAAAAGATCAGAAGACTCATTCAGCAAGGATATCTGGGTCGATTTGTGCAAAACTAATCAACTCAAGCAAACATAACTCCAACTGGGGGGCAACACGGACAATCATCGCATAAATAATAAAATAGTCATCAAATAGTTGGAGAAATTGAAATAATTGTAGGAGGATCACTACTATCTAATCAAGTCTTCATCACCACCTTCGAAGAGCCGGAGATAAAGAAATCTCATATTGATCATTTCATCACTTTTAATGAGTCAAACTTAGAAGGAGTCCAAGTTCCACATCAAGATTCACTTGTCATCAGTGCTGGGATTGGTGACTAATGTTATAATATTAAGAGAATTTTGATTGATAACAGGAGTTTTGTTGATGTTTTATTTTACTCCATCTTTCTTAGCATGGGCCTAGTTAGGGAAAAACTCTAACCCGCTACATGACCATTATATGGATTTGATAATCGCCATTTGTGAGTGGAGGGAGCAATCACCCTTCATGTTATTCTCGAAGAATTTTCTCGATAAGTGACTCATTCAATTCAATTCATAGTGGTCAAGTCAGATTCAACATACAACACTATCTTCAGAAGGCCCCTACAATCAATCTTTAGTGTTGTTACTTCTGTACCTCATCTTAAGATGAAATTTCTAACCCCAGTTGGGGTTGGAGTGGTCTGTGGAAATCAACAAATAACACAATCATGTTTCCTCACATAAGCTCAACCACATCCTTCGATGACCTTCAACATAAAAAATTTTAACTTTCGAGATGAAGAAGTACCTCAGAGGGCTTTGCATGTAGAAGACTTGCTCCCTGTTTTATTATCAGATGACCAACCTCTATGAACAGTGCAAGTCAGATCTCTACTCTCAGACAAACAGATGGTAAAATATATAGACTTCTTGCATAAGAATCAGGATATCTTTGCTTGGAGTCCCACAGATATGCCTGGAGTTGACCCTAATGTAATCATGTACTCCCTCAAGATTAGTCCAACATTCAAACCGGTCATCCAAAAGAAGCGGGGTTTTGCACCTGATCACCACAAAGATATTGAATAAGAAGTTAACAAGCTCTTAGAAGCGGGATTCATATGAGAAGTACATCACCCTACATGATTAGCAAATGTTCTCATGATTAAGAAAGCAAATAGAACTTGGAGAATATGTGTTGATTACACTGATCTCAACAAAGCTTGCCTGAAAGATAGTTTTTCCCTCCCCCAAATTGATAAATTAGTTGATGCTACGTCTGGATATAAAATGCTTTATTTTTTAGATGCTTACTCAGGTTACAACTAAATAAAAATGGACCCAATGGATGAGAAAGTCATATCTTTCCAAACAGATAAAGGTTTATATTGTTATCAAGTTATTCCGTTCGGGTTAAAAAATACTGGTGCTACCTATCAACGCCTCATGAATAAAGTTTTTAAAGTCCTCTTATGAGACACAATGGAGGTATATATAAATGACATGTTAGTGAAAAGCTTAAAAGAATCACACCATATTTTTGACTTAAAAATATGCTTTAACCTTCTTTGATGTTATACATGCGACTAAACCTAACCAAGTGTGACTTTGGGGTTACGTCGAAAAAATTTCTTTGTTTCATGGTCACCTAATGCGGGATTGAAGCTAATTCTAAGAAAATCAGAGCACTCAGATATATGGCTCCTCCAAAAAATATCAAGAAAGTTCAACACTTGAATGGATGAAATGCTGCCTTATCTCGCTTCTTAGCTCGTTCTAGAGATAAATACTTGCCATTCTTTAAGATATAAAAGGGAGCTAAAAATAATAATTTTCAGTGGACTGATAAGTGTCAAGCTATTTTTGAGCAACTAAAGGAATATTTAGCATCTCCACCCTTACTATCCAAACCTATCCAATGAGAGATATTATACTTATATATCGCAGTCTCCTCCCATGCAATAAGCTTAGTTTTAGTGTGAGAGAAAAATGCGATACAACCACTAATCTATTATGTTAGCAAAATTCACTTTGACATAGAAAGTCGTTATCCACTAGCAGATAAGATGACTTTGGATTTAGTTTTTTCAGTGAAAATTACGTCCATACTTCCAAGCTCACACCATCGGTGTTTATACCCATTTACTACTGAGGGTCATTCTACAGAAACTCGAGGTATCTAGAAGGTTAATCAAGTGATCCGTAGAATTGGGAGAGTTTGATATTTATTTTCTACCCAGGCCAGACATAAAGTTTCAAGTACTGCAGACTTTATAGTTGAGTGCAATGTCCCTACTCCAAACGAGCTATCTACTACACCCCTTTCATCTCCTCAATGAACCCTCTTTATTGATGGAGTTTGTGGTGTTTATTTTTGATTTGTGTGCATGTAGATCTGAGGGTGTATGTATTGAGGTGATCGAGTATGACATCAAGGAATACTGTACTATCTCAAAAAATAGAAATTACTCCCTATAATGGACCTAATCACCTAATAAGGACTTCTAAGGCATGATGGGTTGTGATGTTTATTTTTGGATTCCATTCATGTGTGTATATGTGAGGGGACACCACGCAAATCTGAGAATATACTTATTGAGGTGATTGGGTATGAAATTAAGGAATAGTATACTATCTCGAGAGATAGAATTCACAATCCTACGATGGACCTAATCACCTAATAATGACCCCTAAGGCATGATGGGTCTTCGAATATACCAGAGAATTTTTTCCTACTTCACATGGAAAAGTAAAGTAGAGTTTATTTAAACCAAGTTCGTTTAGTTCCCTATGGAGGAAAGCCTCCATAGTTAATTACATCTTAAGAAAAGTGAATCCCTTAAGAATACTCTCAATTAAAGTAGGTGATTATTTTCTCCAAAGAATTCAAAGATAAAACTATCAAAGGATTGGTTGTATTTTAGAAAATCAAGTGGGATGGATCAAAAGGGAGAAAGTTATTATCAAAGCCAAAGTAGATAAATAGGGAGTGCTCCTGATATTAGAAACCTAGTGAGCACTCCAATATATCATATGATTGGGCTTTATATATTTGAAATTAAGGAGATTCATTTATTTGAGTTAAAATTTTATTAAAAATTTAGGACTTATAATTCTATAATACAAGATTGTGGAAATGCCTAAGAGGTGAGGATTTATGCTTGTAGCCCGCAAAGGGAAACAACTATCTCAGATCCTAAATCTAGGGAGCTTCGGTGAATGCCAAAGCATAACCTAAATCTAAGGTAAAAATGAGTATATAGTTTACCTCCATAAGAGAGAGTAAACCACCTAACTATTGGACTTATAAGTGCCTGGAGTAGCAGGCAGCTAACTCCTCCTATGCTTTAAATCTATGTAGATAAGTCATATACTTTTGCAAGATTGCTAGGTTATTAATATTTAGAAAAGAGACTAAGTCCTTAAACCCACTCCATAAGAGACTAGATCATGAGGGATATGAATAATAACTTAAATCTAATGCAAATTTTTATTAAATTTTATTTAATTTAGGACTCTTTATTTTGACACATGCTATGGGACTTCGTATGCCTAAATGCATGAGAAATTAATTATGGGCCAAATCAAAAGGGAAAGAGGTGTTCTTCCATCATAGGATCTTAAAGGTCAAGCCCATTCTATTTGGCAAAGATGGAAGCCCTTTCTTAATAAGAGCGAAACAAGATTGTTATGCATTATATTAAACATACAACATCCAGCTAAAGGGGTTGCTAAATTTTTTTTATTATCGTGATTTAATACCTAGGCTTTTATGTGAGATTATGAGTTATTTTAAAAGTTTAGTTATGAGTTATTAATGGGATAGAAAATTTATTTTTATCCTAAGAGTCTAATTGCATCCAGGACATACAATAATCACCAATCATAAATAAACTATGAAAAGGCATATTTTTTCTAATACACAAGCTAAACAAATCATCAAACAATTTTATAAAGCTATCGTAAAAGAATAAAAGGTCGATGCAGTTGTGTACCATTGTACAACCCAAACAAAAATGTGGGTAGTTGAGCTCTACCCTTATACAACCCATATTACAAGAAAATAATTACAATTAAGAATGATGAATGTTACGGGGGTCTTCATTCTTCATTCTTTCTTATTCATTTTTTCACTTGGTTTGCTCATTTCTTTCTTCCTTTTGACTTAATTTGGATGTGGTTGCTCCAAAGGCATCACATGGTACATAAGACTTGGTATTATAACCAATGCTCATCCTAATTTCCCATAACATTCATCCTAATCCTAATGTAAAATTACATTAAAAGAAGAAAAATAAATCTAACTACACCTGCAAAATAAATGTTAGCTAAACACACCATATAACCCAAGTAGTTATATGAATAATTTGGACTTAGCACCCCACATATGGGTAACCAAGCCCACCTATCCTAACTTGGGTTATGCTTAGGGGCTAAGCAACCTACATAGTAAAAATCATTTATATTTTTATTACAGTGGCCCCTTAAGCACAACCCCCTGCAAAAAAAATATGATTAGGCTAATATCAGCTTAACATCTAGACTACGCACATACATCCTAACATCTAGTCCACAATAATACATCTCAAAACCAAACATACATCAAACCATGCACTGCCCTAACATAAAGCTAGAAATTGTGACTTAGTCTAATGTGTGTGAATTAAAGCTTGTATGACATGTCCTAACTATGCTTTAGAGTTATAATTTGCTAAGTGTGAGGGATTTAATTTATAAAGGGGTTAATTTTTCTTTAAGTGATTTAATTGATTTGAATATTTTACTTAGTATTTTTTTGTTTCATATGGCCTACCTTAACAACTAAGTGTTATAAAAAGAAAAAAGAGAGGGAATCTCTCTTTCATCCATACCTTAAGTCACTTCTAAAGCAAGTTAATTAGTGAATTTTCTTTAGTGAATGGCTTATTATATGTTTTGATTAGTCATAAGTTTAGGCATAGTTTAAATAAACTTATTCAATAAATAAGACATCTTAAAATCAATTGAGATGAATTACTATCACATACACATATTCAATCATTTCTTTCCCTCATGTATATCATGCATATGAACAAACCCTAAGCATATCTATACATACAATTTAGATTTCTAACATGCTTGAATGATAAATGCAAGGAAGTGTATTTAGAGTTTAAATATTTTATTTGATTGAATTATGAATGCATGCCTTTTTAATAGAAAAGAATGATTTTTCATCTATTAGCTAAATGCACATTCATGTGTATAAAAGCTTTAAGTGAGTACGACGCCATTATTTTCTACACTAGGGGCGTAAGGTACAAGACCTACTTAGGGCTACTTAAAGCCTCATAACCTCGGGATGTCTAGACTAATATACCACTTTCTATAGATACATGTAAATGTATAAGTAACCATAATGATAAGAAAATCCATGCAAAAAATTGTATTATTTGTATACAATTTCGCAACCCTGGATGTCCAGTCTAATATATCACTTTTCTCAAATACAAGTAAATGTACAAAAAGGAACCATAAGGATAAGAAAATCCATGTAGAAATTATATTTGATTCATATTTCCTATTCATTGGTCATATCACACATGCACATGTATAAGAGTTTTAAGTGAGTATGATGCCATTATTTTCTACACCAAGGGAGTAAGGTACATGATCTACTTAGGGCTATTTAAAGCCTCGCAGCCCCGAGATGTCCAGACTAATATACCACTTTTCTCAAATACAAGTAAATGTCAAAAAAGAAACCATAAAAACAAGAAATTATACAAAGAATCATACTGATTTGATTACATGATTTTTATATGTGATTTGAAATTCTTCCTAAGTCCTAACATGGAGATGCATAGAAATAGATTTAGATAAATGTTATGTTCTTTTTCAAATGAACTATACATTTGTGAATCCTATGTGAATCCATGCGAGATAAGGAAAGAGAATTTCATATTACATGTTCTATATCATCAACACATACAAACTTATATGTATTTATAATTAGCATTACTCCACATGTTATAGTTCATTCATACATTTTGAAAAATAACTTTTGATTTAGTAGTGATAATAGCCACACATATTTAACTTAAATTAACACATGCAATTTGATATAAAAGAAATCATTTTATTTTTGTTAATTTTAAAAGAAATGAATGCATGATTACATATGACAAGCAACATTTAGCATGATAGGGAAAGAACTAAATGAACATAAGCATACAATTTCATTCATTCCAATTAATTCATATGGACAATCATACTAAATAAGGTTACTTAAAACAAGCCAAAATTCTTTATGGCCATTTCATTTTTATGTTTGATTTGAGTTAGGTAATATGAGAGAGCTTTGATGGTCCTAATCCCATTCCCCATGTGTGAGTTAATTTTGGTTCAATGAAGAATTAATTAAATTAATTTTATGGTTTAGTTAGGTTAAGGCATGAATTAAATGAATTAATTAAATGTTACCTATATCACCTTAAGTTAATTGATTAAACAACTATGAGCTAATATGATATGCAACCACATGAAAATTAAATTTGCAATGCTCTTAAGAAATGAAAGTGGCCTAATGCAATTAGCTCATAAATGGTTAATAAATTAAGGTTAAAGTGCTCACCTAATTACTCTTATGGTTTTCTCACACATGTGGGCTAACAAAAATTTCATTATTTCTCACTTTGGATTGTTGAACACCCAAAGAACTACCCAAGATTAGAAAGATAAATTATGTTTAATTAGATTAATTAAATTCATTAATTAGTTAATTAAGTTTTAATTAATTTTAACTAATCAAAGTGAGATGGGCTTAAGAAAGAGGCAAAGAAAGGAATCCAAGTCTCAATCCCTAAATCTTTTTAATTAATTAGTCAAGGTTCAGATTATGAATTGGATTTTTTTATTAATTAATTAATTAAAGGGTTTTAATTAATTAATTTCTTAGGAGATTAGAGAAGATTTAAGGAAAAGATGGGAATAGGGAGTCCCAATCCATTTCCCTAGACCTCATTATCATTAATAGAGGTTAACAAGCTTAATTGATTGATTAATTTACTATTCATTTGCTTAATTATCACTAATTATATTAAGGAAGTGATTAAGACTTAATCTATTGATTTCTCTAATTAAGCAACCAATAAAATCTCAAAAAATAGGGGAGGCAGAGGTCATCCCCCTAAAGATTAATAGAAAGTTGGAGATAAATTGGATGATTAATTAGGTAGTAATTAGGTTAATTATATTTCTAATTAAATCTTAATTAAGCTAAATTCACTATTCAAAATCAATTAATGATAATTTTCTACACTGAAATATCTTTAAAATGAGCCTAAGTTTACATTTTTTTGGAATTTTCCACATTTAGTTATGAATTTAGGAAGTTTCAGGATTAAAAATGAATTAATTAACCCTATTTAAAACTTAATCTCGCCACCAGGTCGACGCACTTTCCATGTGGCGATGGGATTCTATTTGTTTGTTGTCACATCCGATGGCGGTACACGTGACATCTCCATGGACCATCCGATCTAAGATCGGACAGTCATGATCAAACCTGCGATTTTGAGGGATTAAACAGAGGAGGCTAAGCGTGATTTGATCAGGATCGTTCATCCTAATCATGCGGGATGGATGGTCCATGATCTATCTCCTCCCGAGCGATGAAGGATGGCTACCGTCCATCAATGGCTGTTCAATTTGAGCACACTAAGCTTGGATGGAGATGAAAATGATCCAACACCTTTGAGGAAGAATGACAATCAAATCCAACGGTGGAAAATGGACGTGAAGATTTCTTTCACAAAAGGCCAAGCCATTTTCATTCAAGGTTCAATTTCAATGGCATACCTCATTAGAGCTTGTGACCGGTGGTTTCAATGATTGAGGAAGCTTCGTTAAGTAGAAATGAAGCTCTGTTGAGTTGCACGAGCTTTGTGGTTTGCTCGGAAGACTAAGGTGCTAGATGAAGGTGATCGGGCTTGATCGAACTCTACCCTTCGACCATCGGGAAGCTTGGAAAAGGATTTGTTCTTGCTTGACTCACTCCAAGGAAGGTGTGTGCAAAGTTAATTGGACTTTGGTTGCTAAATGGAGAAATGAGATTCACTAGTTTGCTCCCCTATTTCAGTTTCACACAAAATCAAAAAATGGGGATTTTGGGGAACCAGCGAAAGCTTGGAAATGGCTCTGGGATTCCTCTCCTTGGCTGCTAGGGTTCAATCGAAAGTGAGTCCCTTAGTTTAGTGAGAATAAGGGGGGGTATACCCCCTCATTCCTTAGATCGGATGGCCATGTCTGATTTTTCTTTCTTTGATCAAGGGGTCACCATGGGAGCTCAGTTTGGGTAGGGAATCATGTGTGCTGGCTTCCTTTGAGTGGAGGATGGTATAAGAGTGGCTGCCAAGGGAGGATGTGCTTGTCCTTAGCGGTTTGGAAAGCTTCAATGGGAGTGGAGAGGTGATTTCACCTCCCCATGGATGATGGCTGACCCAACCACTATTGGGTCAGGTTAGCCATAGTCTAAGCTGCCTAGGTGGACCTATGATTGGGTGCCAAGTGGCTAGGAGGAGAAAATGACATAATATGCATGTGTCTTATCTCATAGGATGCCCTAAAATTAAGAAAAAAAATGGTCATTTGGCTATGAGTTTGATTTGGGCATATTTGGAATGGGTCAAAAGAGGGTTAGCCCAAATTTCAAGTGATTTGGAGTTTGTTTGGTTTGATTTGGATCAATTTGACCTATTTAGGTCAAATTGGGTTAGGTTGGGTCAAGTTGACTAATTGGTCAAATTGGGTCAAACTAAGGGTTGAGTCAAGCTCACATGACCAATTGGAGTGTGTTGGTGTCATTGGTTTGGTTCAATTTTCTTTGGATTTGATTATGGTTCATTTGGATTCATATAGGTCAAATGGGTCAAGTTGACCAATTTGGGGTAAGTTAGGTGTTGAGTCAAGTTCAATTGGCTAATTGAAAATGGTTGTAGGCTTTGGTTTGATTCAATTTGGAATTAATTTGGATTTGGCTAATTTGATCATTTAGGTCAAATTGGGCTAAGTTGTGTCAAGTTGACCAATTGGTCAACTTGGGCTCAATTGTGGCTTTGGTCAAGTTCAATCATTGATCATGAGTGGGTTTGAATCAAAGGTTTCAATCAATTTGACATATGATGGATTTTGGCTCATTTAGGTTTCATTTGGGCTAAATGTTGACTTGGTCAAAGGCTAGGTTTGACTTGGTTTGACCCAATTTAAGGTAATTGATCACCTTAGGGTCAATGTTGGTTATGTTTTGAGGTTTAGATGGGTTTAATTTAATCCAAATTGGGTTGGATTAGAATTTGGCTCAAAAGAGTCTTTTAGGTCACTTTGGGTCAAGTGAGCCTAAATGGGTCAATTGGCTTGATCATGGCCTGATTCAAGTTTAGTTGAACTCACACATGAGCTTAGGATTAAAATGTAAATCCAATTGCAATTGGTTTTAAGCCAAATGGGTTTTGGTTCATATGGCAATTTTAAGTTAAGAGAGGTCAACGTGGACTTGACTTGGGTTAATTTAGGTTAACTTGGATTTGGTTTGATAATGGTGGCTTAAGTTTATATTTGGGTCAATGATTGAATCATGAAGGAATCCATGAGTTTTGAATTGGTTTGGGTATCATTTAGCCATGTTCAAGAATATGGCTAAAAGGGCTAAGATTGAGAATTTGATTTGGTTTAGTTTATTTTGATTTGGTTTGAAGGGTTTGAACTTGGACTTCATTTATATTTGTGAATATAAATGAATGAATGATTAATTCATAAATAAATCAACCAAGTTTGAGTTAGTTTGAAGGAGTTTTAATAAAGCATATGAAGGTGGTTCATATGGCTTAGGAAGAGATTTTGGAATTTGGGCTTAATCATGGGTTTCAGCCATTGAATTTGGAATTGGTTCATGATTTTCAATTTGATTTGAGATTGAATTTGGAAAATCAATTGAATTGTGCTTGATTTGAATTTGGTTAAGGCTAAGTCCATAAGATAAAATCAAAGGGCTTAGGAAGGGATTTGAGGTTTGAATTTGATCATGGGTCTCAATCATTTGAAGTTGGATTTGATTTTGGAATTAGGATTTGAATTTGAGATTTGGTTTGAAAGAAGGAAGCAAGGATTGGGTTTGGGCTATAGGGTAGGCAAGTCTTTCTATATTCCTAAGGCACAACTTATTCTATGGCTAACTCTTCTAAGTCTCTAGGATTAGGTTAAGTGTTCACCTAATCACTAGAAGTGTCTTAAGACTAAAGAAGTCTTAGTGTCTATAAGAGTCCTAGATCTATGATAAGAAAGTTGAGAGCTCAATCCAAAATTAAGGTCAACAAAGGGCACATAATAGGTGTGGTGTGACTGACAAGGCTCACCACACATATTGGTGTTGACCGAGATGATCAACAATGTCCGAAGGATTGCAAATAATAATAGAAATGATCTACTCCTAAGCCTGAGATGTAGAAGGAATCAAGATCTTAGTGTAATGCAACTCCACTCATGCCAAGGGCATAAGGTAGGAAGAAGGGATCCACTAAGGGATTAAGCATATGAACCCTCTACTAGGGAAGCTGGTTCAGGTTATCCACTAGGGATAAGGGATTTGGATTTGAATGCAAGATATGATTTGGGTTGAGTATCCGGGATTAGAATGTACAACCCGCTAGGGATAGATGCATGAACCTTCCACGAGAAAAATAGGTTCAGGTTATCCACTAGGAATAAGGATTTGATGAGATTTCTTTTGAGGGTGCACTCGCTAGGGATGCAGGTTTGAATTGGATTTAATTGACTATACTGGGAGGTTGGGATGATTGATGTCTCATTAGGGAGAAGTCAGTTGATTGTTTATTTTAAGTTTAAATTTTGAGATGGACCTTATAGGTTTGCGATGGACCCCACTGAGAAGGGGCTATGTTGGCCTTGGCCTATCTTAGATTTACCAATTCGAAGGGGTAGTTCACCAACCACATGGTAGAACTATCCAACCTAGGGGTTGCCCTTTGGTGTGCAATGGTCAAGTTAGGAAGAAAGTATGGGGATTCACATCCTCATACACAAGGAACCACTAGGGTGATCGATTGCTTGCGTAACAATTTGAACTCGATCTAAGGCAACTATTGAATGAATGCCGCTGGGGGACTTATATCAGTTCAGAAGTAGTCAGGATAATGTCATTTGATTGAATTACATTTGTTTTAATTTGATGGATCCCCTCGATGTGTGATGGATTCATTAAGAAGGGGCTAATATCAGCCTAGACCTGTCTTAGGTTTACAAATCCAAAGGGATAGTCTACCAGCTGTTAGGTAGAACTAACCAACCCAGGGGGTGCCTTTCACTGTGCAATGGTCAAGTTAGGAAGAGAGTGTGGGGACTCACATCTTCCTACACAAGGAACCACTGGGGTGATCGATTTCTTGCGCAATAAATCAAACCCAACCTAAAGCTACGTCAATTTACGACGATCATGCTAGAAAGAATGCGTAGTATACTTACATCTTTCAAAGTAAAAATGACCTGGGGTGACTCATTGGTGGCACAATGCTGACTCTGGGACTTATCTCAACTCAAAGTAGTCAGGCAATTCCTACATGGAGTTTTGCTGACTCTGCCCTAAAGATAGATGCCTGCTTTGGAAAGGGGCCACTGGAGGCTTGAATTCCTAATCCAGAAGCAAAGATATATTTTGTTTGTTTTATGTTTGTGTGGACCTTGTTGGTTTGTGAGGGACCACACTGAGAAGGAGCTCATATCACACTCAGACTTATTGGACCAAGGGAGAATGTGCGCATCCATTGAACAAATTCTCTAACCACCAGAGTGGCTACTAGAAAAGGGGGACTATCCAATCCAAAAGTAACCAGGGTAGTGTCTAAATGGGGTTGCTAAGGATGTGATCCAAATAGAGTGCCCACAAGGGAGGTGCCGCTAGAGGCGTTATCCAAAATCCTGTAAAAGAAATACTAAAGGTATACAGTGGCCAACTCAAGGAGAAAGTGCGGGGACTCACATCTGCCAAGAGTGGTGTATCCATTGAGTGGGTCGTCATCAGCATGGCGATAACCAACAAACTTAAGGTGCCCATCGATTTGCGATAATCAGTCTAGAAAGAAGGCGTGTAGGCTTACATCTCTCTAAAGTAGAACTGATTGTCAGGATAGTCTGTCTTTACTCGATAGGGGTTATCCGACCTAGGGTGACTACTAAGCGAGGAGTCTTATGTAAGGATTAAACCCAAGCTTGAAGTAGTCAGGAGGAAAAGAGCCACTAGGGGACTTATCCTAAACCTCAAATATGCTCGACCTAGTTAATGCATGTTGGCTAGTCCAAGAAGAAAGCGTGTAGGCTTACATCCTCTTAAACAAAGTCAACATAGAGTAGCTTACCGACAGCACAGTAAGACCTACCAAAATGATAAAACACTCATTAGTTTGCAATGGTCAAGTCAGGAAGAAAGTGTAGGAACTCACATCCGTAAGACAAGTGACCACTGGGGTGACACACTTGCAAGGTAGCATGTCAGCCCGACTTAGAGTAGCTAATGAGTGAGTGCCACTGGGGCTTGCTCCCACATCAAAATAGCTCGAGACAAAAGATATGTGTTCATTTGTGTTGTGAAAGAGAGAATATGATGCCGCTTGGGTTCCCTTACACCAACCTTAAACACGTAGAAGAATGGATGAAATGACGCCATAGGGGCAATTATGACTCCACCAAGAAAGGATGTCGCTTGGGTTCTCTTACACCTAACCTAATAGCACTGGAGGATCATTTGTAGTTTATGTTTGTGTTGTGGAGGGATAGGATATCACTCAGGATCTCTTACACCTACCCTAAACATGTCGTGGTAGATTCGCAAGCGAAAGATATTTCTAACATTTAAGAGATAAAATTTGATATGAAAAGGAAGTTTATTGATGATTATTTTAGAACAAGATTTATGGATAGTATGTCTTTTAAGTAGAGCCAGTTGATTGGAAGCATCGGGCGCTCTCCCTTACAATTTATAAGTTGATAAGATCCTCCTTGGTAGGCCTTCTCTATGGCAAAAGGGTCTTCCCAAGTGGGTTCAAACTTGCCTCCCATCTTTCGACGGGAAACAATTGGTCTCCTTAGAACTAAAACAAGCTCTCCTACTTGAAAAGCTCTAGGGCGGACCAACTTATTGTGAGCTTGAATCATTTTGGCTTTGTACAACTCGAGGTTCTGGCATGCCCGGAGGCATCTCTCCTCCAAATCTTCGATCTCTTCCAACCGCAATTTGGTGTTCTGCTCCATTGTGATTTTACTACCCACGACTATCCTTAGTGAGGAGAGTTGGACTTCTAATGGTAGAATGGCTTCGGATCCATACACTAAGGAGAATGGGGTAGATTGAGTTGGAGTTCTGTATATGGTGCCGTAGGCCCACAAGACTTCAACTAACTGCTCATACCACTATCTCTTATTAACATCGAGTGTCTTCTTTAATATTTGAATGAGAGTTTTGTTGAATACTTCTACTAGACTATTTGTACTCGGGTAATAGATGGTAGAATATCTCTAATCTATGTTGTCTCATCGGGCAAAGTTATTAATTTTAGTGCTCTTAAATGCAGTACTATTATCAAATATAATTCGTTGAGGCATCCCGAACCTATATACAATATGGTTCTTGAAAAACTGGAGCACATGCGGAGCTGTGACCTCTCTAAGTGGGATTGCCTCCGCCCACTTGGAAAAGTAATTGGTGGCAGCTAGAATGAATCGATGACCCTTGGAAGAAGGAGGATTAATTGGACCCACTATGTCGATACCCCAACACTTAAATGACCATGAGGCTAATGTAGGATGTAGAATGTTGGGTGGTTGATGTAGGACCACACCGTGTACCTGACATTGGTGGCATCTCCTATCTACATCCATGTAGTCTGTGATCATCGAAGGCTAATAGTATTCTAGTTTCTTAATCTTGGATTTCATCTTTGGACTTAATGCGCTCCATATAAGCCTGAGTGTACCTCAGTTATGATTCTATGGGCTACATATTTGTCTAGATAACGTAACCACATATGATTAAAAGACCGCCGGTACAAGGTGCCGCCTATGAGAGTGTAGGAAAGGGCTCTCTGCTTCACCTGATGTGCTAGTGATTTCGCTTAAGATAGTTTACCTATATTTAGATTATCCATGAATGGTTGTCTCTAATCTGACTCCTCATCCTTTTTGGCAATGCCAATATCCCCTTCAAGAGAGAATCTCTTGATGAGTTCAATATTAACAAGGGATATGACTTGTCTATTTTAGATCCTTATTGGAATGGACTTATCTTTCGAGCATGCCAACTCTTTGGAAAGCTTGGCTAATGCATCAGCTACTACATTCTTTCCTCCAGGAATTTTATAGATGGTAACTTGGGAGATTTGGGCCAACAACTCCATAGTGTATAATAATGGAGCTTAGGCTTTAGAACTTTGTAGGACCCAGCAATTTGGTTGATGATGAGCTGAGAATCCCTGAAGATGTTGAAACTCTGGACACATAGTATAATGACTAACTCCAGACCAACAATCAGAGCCTCATATTTAGCTTTGTTATTGGTGCATGGGTTGGACAGATGATATGAGAATCTCATCACATTATGGTCTGGAGTTAGAAGAACTATTCTTATCCGTGCCTTTCCTAAAAGAGTAGACCATGGTTCTTCTCCTCTTTGAGAGGAAACCGCATCATCAAAAAATATCTCCCAGCGATAAATGCTAGTGTCCCCTAAGTTCATGATTTGTTCATTAGGGAGGTCATCACTAAGGGGGGAATCAACAGGAAGTGGGTGTCCTACTAAGAAATTTATTACTGCCTGTCCTTTCACCTCATAGAGGGGTACGAATGTGATGTCAAACTATGACAAAATCATGGACCAACACGCCAACCATCTGGATAGCATTTTCCGTGTCATGAGATTTTGTAGTGGATTGATCCTAGAGGTCAGATTCACCTTATGAGAAAGCATGTAGTGTCGTAGCCTTTGGGATGTAAAGATTAAAGCTAGGTAGTGCTTTTAATAGGTGGGTAGTTTGCCTCAACAAGAATTAAATGACGATTAATGTAGTATAGATCATTTTCCTTCCCTTCGTCATTGGTTTGAGCTAATAAAGTGCTAAGGGAGTCATCTAATGCAGTGGTGTAGAGGATCAACAGCTTGCCTGGGATAGGGGCTGTTAGAACTAGCAGTGTCATCAGGTAGTGCTTGATGTCTTCAAAAGCATGCTGACACTTGTCATCCCACTTAAACTTGACATCCTTTTTGACAAGTGCTGAGAATGGCTGGAATATTCCTGATAGGTTGGAAATGAAGCGTCTTAGATATGCCAACCGCCCTTGGAATGATCTGAGTTGAGTTACACTTTTAGGGGGTGGCATTTTTAAGATAGCTTTGATCTTCTCTAGATCTATTTCTATTCCCCGGTGTTAGACAACAAACCCAAGAAATTTCCCTGAAGCTACTCTGAATGCCCACTTTAGGGGATTCATTTTGAGGTTAAATTATCTTAACCGTTCAAAAACTACTCTTAAGTTGAAGAGGTGGTCTTCCTTTTCTTTACTTTTGACTACTAGATCATCAACATAACATTCAACTTGTTGATGAATGAATTCATTGAAGATCCGAGTCATGGCCTGCTGGTATGTAGCATCGACATTTTTAAGGCCGAAAGGCATGACCCTATAGTAATAGATTTTGATCGAGGTTCGAAAAGTAGTATTTTTCTCATCTTTAGGGGCCATCTTAATTTGGTTGTAGCCAGATGACCCATCTATAAAGGAGAATACTGCATGAGATGAGGCGATGTCCACTATTAATTCTGGTATAGGAAGTGAAAATTATCCTTAGGACATGCCTTATTTAGATCCCGAAAATCGACACATATGCGAATTTGACCATTCTTTTTCTTAACTTGGATGACACTGGCTAACCAACTAGGATATTTTTCTTCCCTGATAAATCCATCATCGATCAGTTTCTTGATTTAAGAGGTGACCTATTATTCAATAACTAATAGCATGCGTCTAGGTGCTTGCTTGATAGGGTTAGCATTAGGTTCTATTGCTAGTTTATGGACTGCTATGTCAGGAGATAAACCAGATATTTTCTCGTAACTCCATGCGAAATAGTCCTTCAACTCAGCTAATAGCCTAACTAAGTCATTAGTTTCTTCTTCATTCAACAAGGCACTAATGTATGTCGAATGTGGATTGTCTTTAGTTCCTAAGTTGATTTCCTTAAGTTAATCGATGGTTGATCTGAACTCTTCTTCGAACTCTGGCATCAAGCTCATTTGGGTCATCTAAAATTTCTAAACATACCTCCTCATAAGTGTTAGTATGATTTGAGAAGAACCTATCAGACTCCAAATGAGTGGTGATGACTAAACAATGGTTGTTGTCATCGACTGGACCCACTGTGCCGAATCATAGTCCCAATCTTAATTGAGAATGTCTGCTTCGGTTGTCCCATAACCTTTCAAAGTAATCTAATCTATGTTTAGACCAAGTATGTGGGATTAATCCCTTCTTTGCTAAGTTAAGAATACAAGCGAATACCAATCAAAAAGAAATTATATTTAATCTTTATATGAATCATCCTCAAGTTTTACATCAGCTTCTTGACTTGAGGATGATGCTCCCAATAAAAATCTCTTTGGCCTGACATCTATGGATGACTTGGGGGCCACCTTAACTATTAAATCTTTAACTTTTTGAGAAGAAAATGAGGTTAGAGCTAAAGTTCCCAGCTACTATTTGATTGTTCTACATAACAATGATTCAGATACATTCATGCTTTGCTTAGAGGCCTGATCTTTATCGCTGTCTGGTTCGAATGCCACCTCCAATGGGACCCACTGAGAGGGTTGGTTGGTGTGTGTTGACCTCATTTTTAGAATGAGCTCTCAACCTTTCCATCTAAGACATAGGACTTCTCTTAGACACTGAGAGTTCCTTAGACTTAAGACACTTCTAGTGATTAGATGAACACTCAACCTAACCTTAGTGACCTAGAAGAGTTAGCCATAGGAATAGATCATCCCTTAGGGGTGTTACGAAAATTTGCCTTCCCTATAGGTTGAACCAAATCCTCACTTCCTTCAAGTCAAATTTTAAAACTCAACCAAACCCAAATCAACTTCAAACTCAAATCAATTCCAACTTAATTGATTTTCTCAAATCCAAACCAGCTTCAAACTCAAATCAATTCCAATTTAATTAATTTTCTCAAATCTTAAATCAATTCCAATGGATTTTCTCAAATCATGAATCAATTCCAAATGATTGAAACCCATGATTGAATTCCAAATTCAAAAATCCTTCCTAAGTCACCTTTATTCCATCTTATGGATTTAGCTCAAATCAAATCCAAATCAATTCAAACTTAAGAGATTTTCTCACAACCCATTTATATTTTCATTTATATTCACAAATATAAATTCAAATATCCAAAAATCAATTCAAAACTCAAATCAAATTCAACCAAAATTCAACCTAAGCCTTTCAAGTCAAATTCTTGAACTTGCTTAAATCAACCTCAAATCAAGCCAAACCCTTAATTTTTCTTCATGATTCAATCAATCCTTCAAACATGAAACCAAATATAAACATAAAATTCAATCATCAAATCAAAACTAAATTCAAAATCAAACCCAATTCAAACTCATGTTCATCCTCTAAACTTGAAATTGTCAAACGAATCAAAACACATTTGACTTCAAATCACTTCCAAATAGATTTATATTTCAATCAAAGTCCATATGTGAGTTCAGTCAAACTTGAATTAAGCCTTGATCATGTCAATTGACCCACTTAGGCTCACTTGACCCAAAGTGACCTAAAGTACATTTTTGAGTCAAATTTTAATCCTACCCAAATTGAATTGAGCTAAGCCTACTTAAGCCTCACATTGTGAGCAACAATCATCATGAGATGATCAATCACTCAAATTGGTCAAACCAAGTCAATCCTAAGGGTTGACCAAGTCAACACTTAGCCAAAATGAAACCTAAAGTAGCCAAAATCCACCATAGGCTAAATTGATTGAAACCATTGATCTAGACCCATTATAAGTCAATGTTTCAACTTGAACAAGTCATCATTTGAGCCTAACCTAGCCCAATTGGCCACTTGACCCAAGTTTATCCAACTTGACCTAAAGATCTAAGCCAAATTGATTGAAACCAGTGGGTCAAGTTCATTCTAAATCATTTGTTGAACTTGACCAAAGCCTTAATTGGCCAACTAGACCCATCCTAGCCCAATTGACCATGAACCCAACTTGACCTAAAAGGTCAAATCAAGCCAAAATCAAACCAAACCAAAATTGATTGAAACCAAAGCTTGCAAAATATTTTAAATGATCAACCAAACCTAAACCAACCCATGACTTAACCCAATTAGGTCAAATGAGTCAAATTGGTCAACTTGACCCATTTGACCTAAATGAATTCAAATGAATCAAAACTAAATATAAATCAAATTAAACCAAACCAATGATACCAAAATATTTCAAATGGTCATATGTACTTGACCCAACCCTTGATTTGACCTCATTTAGCCAATTAGTCAACTTGATCCAAGTTGACCCATTTTGACATAAATGGTCCAACATGAGCCAAATGACATCAAATCAACTCCAAATTCTTTGAAATTTGACCCAACCAACTTTCAAACTCTTCCAAATTTTCCCAAATTGAATTGAAAGCCAAATAACCATTTTACCCCTAGGTCAAGGGGTATCCTACGGCCAATTCTACTTGGAATTTGGTCATATCCTTTTCATGGCCACTTGGCACCTTCTTAGTGGACCAAATGGACACTAATAAAAGTGGTGCACATGACCCAATGGGTTTGGGTCAGCCAAACCCAGCCTAAGGCCAAAATTGACCTCCCAATAAGAAGTTCTCCACTCAAATGAGCTCATGGAAACTTCACCACTCCCCTCCTCTGCCAAAATCGAACCATGTGGAGGTTAAAACGGCTTAACCATCCCACTCATTGTGATCAATTTGATCAAAATGGAAGAGATAAGCTCAGCCATCCGATCCCTATATGGGGAGATATACTCCCCCTAATTTCACTTATATTCAATGGATTCACATTCGATTGAGTGATAACAACTCAGGGCAACCTTCTCCAGGTTCCTCCAAGCTTCCTCAAGCAATTCTCCATTTTTGGACTTCTTCAAAGTCAAAATAAGGGAGCTCATTGGAAATTCCACTTTGCTCAATTCACCACCATAGCTCAATTCCTCCTTCAAGCACCTTCAAGGCACCAAGTCGAGTTCATCCAAAGCTTTTTCCAAGCTTTCATGGCATGGGAAGAGGGAGCTAGACCAAAGCCGCAAGCACTTGAAGAGGAGTATAGCCAATAGGAAGATCCACTCAATCTCAAGCCTTCAAACCTTCAATAATACTTTGTCTCCATGAAACAAAGCTACCTCAACGGTTGGGAGTGCCGGTGATAGCCTCCGACGAGATATGGATCAAAACGGAGCTTATGGATAATTTTCTTTTGTCTTTTGTACAGGAAATTTTAATCCCATTAAATCTTGGTCGTTAAATCTTCTTCTTCTTGCTTCTTAATGGTGTGTGATCAATCCTAGTTCAATCCGAGCTCAAGTGAGCTCAGATCATGCCGTGGAGGATGGATGATTACCATCTCCCACAAGAAAGGGTAGGGATGAATCATGGACCGTCCATCCCTCATGTTGTGGATGGATGGTCTTGATTAAATGCTATAGATCCACTGTTTAATCCTTTAGAAACTGCGAGCTTGATCTCGACGGTCTGATCTTTGATTAGATGGTCTAGGGAGAAAATGCGTAGCGCCACCGGTTGACGCGACATAGGATGTAACAACATAAATAATGATTTTGTTGCGCCATATGGAAAGCGCGCGCTGCATCAGCGGTTCACATGGCGTCGATGGGATTAGTTATATAATTAGGGGTTATTTAATTATCCTTAATCATTGAAACTTCAAAAATGCATAACTAAATGTAGAATAATCAAAAAAGTTTGAATGGGGGCTCATTTTAAATATAATTCAGTGAGGAATAATATAAAATTGTTTCTAATTGATTTTGAATAGTGAATTTTCCTTAATTTAGGTTTATTTAAAATCTTAATAATCCTAATTACTCCCTAATGATTTTATTAATTAATTCTAAACTTCTTAGGCATGTTTTGGGGGATGACCTCTACCTCGCCTAATTTTCTTGGAATTTATTAATGAGTTAATTAGAGAAATCAATTAATGAATCCCTAATCACTCTCTTAATATAATTAAGGATAATAAAACATGTGAACAGTGGTTTAATAATTTAAATAAAATAATTAAATATTGTTTGAGGGATCAGGAGGTTTATGAAGTAATTTTAGCCTAATTGATTTTCTCCAAACTCAAATCAATACCATATGATTGATTTGGGTTTATTTAAAATCTTAATAATCCTAATTACTCCCTAATGATTTTATTAATTAATTCTAAACTTCTTAGGCATGTTTTGGGGGATGATCTCTACCTCGCCTAATTTTCTTAGAATTTATTAATGAGTTAATTAGAGAAATCAATTAATGAATCCCTAATCACTCTCTAAATATAATTAAGGATAATAAAACATGTGAACAGTGGTTTAATAATTTAAATAAAATAATTAAATATTGTTTGAGGGATCAGGAGGTTTATGAAGTAATTTTAGCCTAATTGATTTTCTCCAAACTCAAATCAATACCATATGATTGAAATCCATGATTGAAATCCATGATTGAAACCCATGATTGAAATTCCAAGTTCAAAAATCTTTTCTATGTCCTTTGATTGCCTTCTTATGGACTTAGCCTAAATCAAATCAAATCAATTCAAACTCATGAAATTTTCTCATAACTCATTTATATTCTCATTTATATTTACATATATAAATGAAATGTAAATTCAAATCAATCAAACTAAAGCCAAAAATCAAATCCAAAATCTGTGGTCAAATTCTAAATCTTTTCTAAGTCCTTTGATTCCCTTCTTATGGACTTAGCCTAAATCAAATCAAATCAATTCAAACTCATGAAATTTTTTCACAACTTATTTATATTCTCATTTATATTTACATATAAAATGAAATATAAATTCAAATCAATCAAATCAAATTCCAAGTTGAAATTCTAATTTTGAAATATTTACTAAGTCCTTAATTCCCTCTTAAAGACTTAGCCTAAATCAAATCTAAATCACTTCAAGCTCATGAGATTTTCTCATAAATCATTTATAATCACATATATAAATGAAATATAAATTCAAATCAATCAAATCAAATCCAAAATTCAAATTCCAAATTCCAAAATCTTTCCTAAATCCTTAATTTCTCTCTTAAGGACTTAGCCTAGATCATATTCAAATCACTTCAAATCCTTGAAATTTTCTCATAACCCATTTATATTCTCATTTATATTCACATATATAAATAAAATATAAATTCAAACAACCAAAACCAATTCCAAAAATTTAATTTCAAATTCAATCAAAACCCAACCTAAGCCTTTCAAGTCACATTCTTGAATTTAGCTAAATCAACTTCAAATCAAGCCAAACTCTTGATTTTCCTTCATGATTCAATCAATCCTTCAATCATGAATCCAAAAATAAATAGAAACTTGAATCACTTAACCAAAACTCAATTCAAAAATCAAGCCAAAATCTATTTCATGTTCACCCTTTGAACTTGAAATTGTCAAATTTATCAAAACCCATTTGACTTCAAACCACTTGCAAATGGATTTATATTTCAATCATAAGTCCATTTACAAGTTCAATCAAACTCAAATCAAGGTTTAAGCAAGCCATTTGACCCACTTAGGCTCACTTGACCCAAAGTGACCTAAAGTACCCTTTATTAGCCAAATTCTAATCTAACCAAATTGGATTGAATCAAACTCATCTATGCCTCTCATCATGATCAAAAATCATCATGGGATGATTAATCAATTAAATTGGGTCAAACCAATTCAAACCTAAGGGTTGACCAAGTCAACACTTAGCCAAAATGAAACCCAACATAGCAAAAATCCATCATAGGACAAATTGATTGAAACCATTGATCCAAGTTCATTCATGACCAATGTTTGAACTTGACCAAGTCAACATTTGAGCCTAACCTAGCCCAATTGGCCACTTGACCCAAGTTGACCCAACTTGACCTAAAAAGTCAAAATATGTGAAAACTTGATCTAAGCCAAATTGATTGAAACTAATGGGTCAAGTTCATTCCAAATCACTTGTTGAATTGACCAAATCCTCAATTGGCCAACTAGACCTAACCTAGCCCAATTGACCTTGAACCTAACTTGACCTAAAGGGTCATATTAAGACAAATTCAAACTTAACCAAAATTGATTAGAAACAAAGATACCAATCCACTTCATATGACCAACCAAACCTAAACCTACCATGACCTAGCTCAAATAGGTCAAATGGGTCAATTTGGTCAACTTGACCCATTTAACCTAAATGAAGTCATATGAACCAAATTCAATCCTAAACCAAATCGAATCAAAACAAAGCCACCAAAACATTTCAAATGGTTATATGAACTTGACCCAACCCTTAGTTTGACCCAATTTGATCAATTGGTCAACTTGACCTAAGTTGACCCATTTTGACATAAATGGGTCAACATGAGCCAAATCATACCAAATGAACTCCAAATAATGAAACTTGGCCAAACCTATTTTCTCAACATGCCAAACATACCCAAATTCAAAAATCAACCAAATGACCATTTTATCCTTAGGCCATAAATTTGGGCCAATTCAACTTAGAATTTGGTCAAATCCTTTCCATACCCACTTAGCATCTTCTTAGTGGATCAAATGATCACTAATGGCCCTAGTGCACCCAACCTGACCCAATGGCTGAACCGACCACTCCCCTTGAAATGGACACATGGGAATCATACCTCCACTTATTTTGAGCACATGGGGTGTTCATATTCCCACTCCTCTAGCCAAATCAAACTTAAGGACAGTCCTAACAGCCTAATAAACCCTTTGAATCAAGGCAATTGGATCAAAATGGCAAGCCTATGCTCGGTCATCTGATTGCTAAAGGGGGAGATATACTCCCCTTAATTCATTTCAATTCTAACTTCCCCTCTATCGATTCAAGCCTAAGAACTCAGAGCAAGCTTTAGAGAGTCTTCCCAAGCTTCCTAGAAAGGATTTGAAAACTTCATTTCTCAGTTTTCATCATTTGAAAATAAGGGAACTCCATTGATTTTTCAACTTTCTCCACACTCAACATCAACTCAATTCCCTCTTCAAGCTTCTTAGAGGACTAAGTCAAGTGCAGCCATACTCTTTCCCAAGCTCCAAAGGTAGAGGAAGAGTGCCCTAGACCAAAGCTGAGCTCAAGCTAAGGAGGAGTTGGTCCAAAGATGCAACCACTCAACCTCAACCTCTCAAACTCTCAAAAAAGCTTTGTCTTAACTAGACGAAGCTTCTCCATGGAAAATGAGTGCGATCACCTTCGGTGAGGTATGCCATTTTTCTGAGCTTAAATTCAATGTGGTTTGGAGCTTTGTGAAAGAAATGTTAATGGCATAGGATCTTGACCATTAGATGTGATCTAGGATGCATGTTAATGGTGTGTGTAGAGTTTCATCCCAATTTGAGCTCAATCGAGCTCGGATCATGGCCTCAAACATGGACGGTCTTCATGGCTCACAGGAAATTATAGGGATGGATCTCTAGTCATCCATCCGCATATTTTGGATGGACGACCGAGATTAAAATGCATAATATCCATGATTTATCCCCCGATCCATGGTATAATCTCTATCTGACCATTGATCGGAGAGAAAGCATGAAGCTCCGCCATCATGCAAGCACAATGTGATGTTTTAAATAACTAATCAGAGCATGATGCATGTAAAGTGCATGTCGTGTCAGCTGTATGCATGGTGCCCTTAGGGATTAATGATATAATTAGGGATTAAATAATTCCTAATTAATTACCAAAACTTCTAAAATTCATATCTCAACATAGAAAATTCAAAAAAAATATGAAATAAATTGCATTGGATAGATAATTTAATCTAGAATTTTATAAAATTAATTTTAATTGATTTTGAACAGTATTTTTCTCTAATTTTAGGTTTTATTGGGAATATTAATTTGCTAATTACCATTTAATTAATGCACTAATTATTTTCAAACTTCTTGAGTCTATTTTGGGGTATGACTTCTATCTCCCCTAATTTTCTTGGGATTTATTGATTGCTTAATTGGAAAAATTGCTAATTCATTCCTAATTACCCCTTAATGTAATTAAGATTAATTAAGGATTTGATTAGTGGTTTAATCTTTTATTAAAGTTGTTTAAGGTTTGTTTCAGTGAATAGGAGGTCTAGGGGATAATTTTGGGACATTTCCCCTATGTTATTCATTAAACTCCCCTTTTCTTCCTTAATCCTCTCTTAATTAAGGGTTAATTCACTAATTACCCTCTTAATTAATTTCTTAAAATTCTAAAACTTTTTAGAACTTAATTAATTCTTCTAGGATAAATGCTTAGGTGTTCGAGAGCCTAAGTACAATTAAGGAGATCAAAATTCAACTCATATGTGTGAGGGGTGTTTTGAAATTATTTAAGTTAAACCCCTTAACTTAATTAATCATTATTCATGAGCCAAATTGCATTAGGCCCTTTTCTTCCTAGGTGCATTGCAAATTTAAATTCCTTGTGAGATTTTATGTCATTTCATTGGCTCATAATTATTTGATTAACTATGCTAAGGTGGTGTAGGTAGGGGCAATTAACATGTTTAATTCATACCTTAACCTAATCAAAATATAAAATGAATATAATCACCTAAAAATTGAACAAAAATATCAAACACATGCGGAATGGATTAGGAATAGTAGACTCACCTGACATTTTTCAAATTAAATCAAACTCAAACTCAAATAAAGATCACATTAAACAAACTTTGATTTGCTTTAAGCTTTTTTATTCCATAAGATTGTCTTTAGGAATTAATTAAGATAAATCTGTTCACATGCTTTCATTACTATAGTTCTTTCCCAACATGCTAAATATGCATGCTATATGATTTCATACATTCATGTTTTTCAAAAATCAAATTTAAAATGAAAATATTTATTTTATGTCAAATTGCATGTTTTGGCTAAAGTAAGAATATGAGTGGCTATTATCACTATTAAATCCAAATAATTTTCAAAATATATGAATCAATTATCAAAACTAAAATTATGTTACTTATATCTTACTTATAAGTAAAAATATAAGGATGCATAGTATTCTTTTGTTTTAAATAGGATTTGGCAAAGTGTATAGTTCATTTAAAAATAACACAACACTTGCCTAATTCCATTTTCTATTCATTCTTATGCTATGACTTAAGAAGGAAAATTGCATAAACAAACCAAAATAAAACAAATATAAATTGTTACATCTTTCTTTTCCATTCATTTCTTTTGTACACATGCTTATATTTAAGGAAAGTGGTATATTAGTCTAGAAAACCCCGGGGTTGCGAGGATTTAAGTAGCCCTAAGTAGGTCTTGTACCTTACACCCTGGTGCTAACAATGGTTCTGTACTCACTTGTGCCTTTCATAGATTCATGTGCCCATGTGAAAATTGGATAAGAAATCCTTTTTCTACAACAACAACAACAACAAGCCTTAATCCCACTAGGTGGGGTCGGCTACATGAATCCTTCGCCTCCATTATGTCCTATTATGTGTCAAATTCTCATTTAATTCAAGTATACTAAGATCATTTTTTATACATCTTAACCAAGTCTTTTTAGGTCTACCTCTACCTATCTTAACATAAGGCAAATCTAATGTATCTACTCTAATCGGGTCATCGACGTCGATGCTTTATGTGGCCAAACCATCTAAGGCGACTCTCCCTAATCTTATCTACCACTGGAGCTACTCCAACTTTTTCCCTAACATACTCATTTTGCATTCTATCTCTAAGGGTAAAGCCACTCATCCACCTGAGCATCCTCATCTCTGTAACACTTAACTTAGTCTTATGTTTCTCTTTTATTGGCCAACATTCGCACCATAAGTCATTGCGTGTCTTACCACCATCTTATAAAATTTTCCTTAAGTTTAAGTGGAACTTTTCTATCACATAATAGGCCAGATGCATTCCTCTACTTCAACCATCCAACTTGAATTCTACTAATAACATCTCCATCTATTTCACCATCATTTTGAATAATAGAGCCTAAATATCTGAATCGCTCACTCTTATTAATGACTTGATCACCTAAAGTCACAACACTACCACTAAAACTTCTACAACTAAAATTATACTCCATATATTCAGTTTTAGATCTACTTAAATGAAAACCTTTAGACTCTAAAGTTGACCTCCATAATTCAAGTTCTTGTTGGACTCCCTCTCTAGTCTTATCAACAAGAAGAATGTCATTAGCAAAAAGCATACACCAAGTTACATCTTCTTGTAAATGTCTCGTAAGAACATCCATAACTAAAGTAAAAAGATAAGGGCTTAATGTTGATCCTTGATGTAATCCAACTAAAATAAGAAAATATTTTGTCAATCCTCCTTGTGTTTGGACACAAGTAATAGCTCTTGTATACATATCCTTAATGACTTGAATATAACCAATATTAACTTCTTTCTGTTTTAGTACTCTCCAAAGAACATCTCTTGAGACTTTATCATAAGCTTTCTCTAAATCAATAAATATCATATGTAGATCCTTCTTATTTTCTCTATGCTTCTCCATCAAACCTCTTAACAAATGTATAACATCCATAGTAGATCTACCTGGCATGAAACCAAACTGATTGTGAGAAACATCTGTATCACATCGTAACCTATGCTCAATTACTCTCTCCCATAATTTTAATGTATGGCACATCAACTTAATTCCTCTATAATTTGCACACTCTTGTGCATCACCTTTATTCTAAAATATAGGAACCAACAAACTCTTTAAAATAAGAAATCCTTTTTCTACTTAATGAAAATCATGCATCATAAGCATTTAAATTTTCTTAAGTAACTCACTTAGCATTCATCATAAAGTGTGCTAAACATTCCCATTTTGCATGTATAGATATGCTTAGGAACCATTCATATGCATGTTATACATGTTGAGAAAGAAATGAAGTGATGTGTGTTTTGTGAATTTAATTCACTTTACTTAATCTTAAAATGCATTTCTTTTGAATAGGTTTGTTTAGAGTTCATCTAAACTTAGGATTAATTAAAATGCATAATAAAACATTCATTAAAAACTAAAATATGAATCCACTTTAGAAATTACTTAGGTTAGGGAAGGAGAAAGAAGTTTTCTTCTCTTTCCCTCTCTTTACAACTTAGTAATTAATTGTAGGATTCATTTGAACCTAATCAAAACATAAAATAAAATAAACCCAAAACTTCTAAACAACTTAAATGAAACTCTCCTCTAAGTTGAACATGTTTCACACTTATAAAATTCTAACTTAAAGCCATAGCTAAGCATACCACACAAACCTTAAAAGCACACACATTAGACTAAGTCACCACTTCTAGCTTTAGGTTAGGGCGGTGCATGGTTTGATCTTCATTTTTGTTTTGCGATGTAATGTTTTAGACTGGATGTTAGAGTGTATGTGCGTAGACTGAATGGTAGGGCGATCTTAGTCTAACCATTATCTTCTGTAAGAGATTGTGCTTAAGGGGCACTGTAATAAATAAAACTCTAAATGCTTCTTGCTTTGCATGTGCTTATACCCCTAAGCATAATCCAGTAGGCTAGGTGGACTTAGTCACCCATGTGTGGGGTGTTAAGTCTAATATACATGCTCAGGATTTGTATGATTTGTTTTAGCTAATCTCTATTTTGTAGGTGTTAGTTAGATTTCCACTTTCCCCTTTTCATGTAATTTATGTAATTAAGATTTTGGAATGATTGTTATGGGGATTAGGATAAGCATTGGTTATGAGGACATGCCTTATGCACCATGTGAAGCCTTTGGAGCATCCACCTTCCAACCATCCAAAAAAAAGAACTAAAGAAGAAAGAAGAAAAGAAGAAGAAAGAAGAAAAGATGAATGAAGAAATAAAGCTTGAAGACCCCCATAACAATGAATTCTTTGCTTAATTGTATTTAATTCATTTGTAATCCAGCTACCCATTTTATTTTTGGGTTTGTGTGATGGTGCCTGACCACAATGACCTTTTATTCTTTTATGTTTATCTTTATAGATTGTTTGATGATTTGTTTAGCTTTTGCATTAAGTGGCATCCTTTTGTATTTCTTGCTTGCTTTATGTATGGCCTAGATGACGATTAGGCTTTTAGGAGAAAATAAATCTTCTACTAAATTTAACAATTCAAAATTAAAATAAAGAACTCATAACCTCACCTAAAGCTTAGACTTAAAATCAAGATAAAAGAATTAGAAACTCCTTAGCTGGATGAGTATTTCTTTTATAACATCAAGCATAAATGCATCTTACTTCACTCTTGATTGGAGGGCTTCCACCTTTGCGAGACAAGCTTGGCTTGACTTTTGAGTGCCATGGTGGAAACACACCTCCTGATTTTGGCCAATAATCTTATGACAGCATAAGGAGTCAAAATGAAAAAAAAAATAAAATGAAATCTAAATTGAATTAGATTAGGTCATTTGAAGCATACCCTTACATGATCTAGTCTCTTTAGGGAGTGAGTTTAAGGACTTAGTCTCTTTCTAAATAAATAATAGCCTAGCTATCTTGCATAAAGCATATGAGTTTCCTACATGAATTTAAAATTATAGGAGTTAGTTAGCGGCCACCCCCAAGCAGTTGTAAGTCCAAGCAGTTAGGTGGTTTGTCCACTCTTGTGGAGGCAAACTAAATACCCATTTTCACCTTAGATTTAGGTTGTTTTGGCCCTAGCCAAAGCTCCCTAGATTTAGGTTCTAAGATTTCTTTTCCCCTTTGTGGGCCATAAGCATAAATTCTCACCTCTTAGGCATTTCCATAATCTTGTGTTGTGGAATCATAGGCCCTAAATTTCTAATGAAAAATTCAACTCAAACAAATTAAATCAATTTCAGAAATATAAAGACAACCATATGTTAGTTTTAGATGCTCCTTAGGTTTCCTAGCATCATGAGCATCTCCTACTTAACTTACTTTGGCTTCGATAATAACTCCCTCTCTTTGATCAATCCCATTTGATTTTCCAAAATAAACTAATCAATTGATAGTCTTACCTATTAAAATATTTGGAGACAATGATCATTTAACTTAATCGAGAGTATTCTTAAGGGATCTCATTCCTTAGGATGTAATTAACTATGGGGGCTTTCCCCTATAGGGAACTTAACGAACCCGATTTAAAGTAAACCCTACATTACTTTTCCATGTAAAGTAGGAGAAGAATCTCTGGTACACATGTAGACCCATTGTCCTTAAGACTCCTTGTTAAGGTGATTAGGTCCATTATAGGGTGGTGATTTCTATTTTTTGAGATAGTGCATCTCTCCTCAATGTCGTACCTGATCACCCTCAATTAGAAAATCTACAGATCTACGTGGTGTCAAAATTACATAAAAAGAAGAGATGTATATTTCAATCTTCATAGAGTGAAGATGGAAGTATATGTTTTATTCTTTAGAAATTCATATAAAAATGTCACCACAGACCAACAACCCTTTTTCACATTTCCTAAATTCAAATCAAACTCAAAACAAAACTAAAAATTTCTTTAAATAATTTTGATTCACTTTAAATAATCTTATTCCATAGGATTGCCTTTTAGAATTAATTAGGGTGAATGAATTTATATGCTTTCATCGCTTTATTTCTTTCCTAGCAGACTAAATATGTATGTCATATGAAAATCATGCATTCAAGTCTATTAAAAAATAAAATTAAAATAAAATGTTTTCTTTTTATCAAATTGCATATTTTGGCTAAAATAAGAATATGAATGGCTATTATCACTATTAAATCCAAAATTACCTTCAAAACTTATAAATCAAACATTTCAAATGAAAGATATGCTACTTATAATTACTTATAAGCTTGCATGTGAGTATAATATAAGATGTGCATTATGTGACTTTTCCTTCTTTTCTCTTTTAACATAGTTTTGAATAGGATTTGCAAAGTGTATAGTTCATTTGAAAAGAATACAACACTTGCTTAAATCCATTCATATTTATTCCAATGTTATCATTTCAGAAGGATCTTCACTTCTGCACATATAAATTAAACAACCAATAAATCAAACAAACAAACATAAACTTTTTGCATGACTCTTTTCCATTCATTTCTTTTTATACATGTACATGTATTTAAGAAAAGTGGTATATTAGTTTGGACATCCCATGGTTGCGAGGCTTTAAGTAGCCCCAAGTAGGTCTTGTACCTTACACCCCTAGTGTAGAAAATAATGGCATCATACTCACTTATGTCTTTCATACATGTAAATGTGCATATGAATAATGGATAAAAGAATCCATCTTTTCTACTTAATAAAAACATGCATCCATGAAACATTCCAAAATTTTTCTAAATAACTCTCTTAGCATTCATCATTAAGGTGTGCTAACATTTTCATTTGCATGTATATATATGCATAGGATTCATCCATATGCATGTTACACATGTTCAAAAGAAATAAATTATTGTGTATTTTGTGATAGTAATTCACTTTACTTAATCTTAAAATTTCTTTCTCTTTTAATAGGTTTGTTTAGGGAAAAAACAAAACTTAGGATTAAACAAAACACATAATAAAATATTCACTAAAACAAAATTCATTAATGAATCTACTTTAGAAATTACTTAAGGTAGGGAGGAAAGAGAAGCCCTCTTCTCGTTTTCCTCTCTTTACAACACTTAGTAATTATTTGTAGGTTCATTCAAACCAAATCAAATCATGAAATAAAACTTAATGAAATAAACTAAACCACTAACATGAAACCACCCTCTAAGTTGAACCCTTCATACTTAGAAAACTCTAATCTTAAAGCCTAGCTACGACATGCCACACAAACCTTAAATGACACATATTAGGCTAAGTCACCATTTTTAGTCCTATGTTAGGGCAGTGCATGGTTTGATGCTTACTTTTGTTTTGTGATATGATATTTTAGTCTGGATGTTTGGGTCTATGTGCACAGACTGAATGGTAGGATGATCTTAATCTAATCGTTATCTTCTACAGGGAATTGTGCTTAAGGGGCATTATAATATAAATGTTGTTTGCTATGAAGGTTACTTATACCCTAAGCATAATCCAAAATAGGCCAGGTGGACTTGGTTATCCATGTGTGGGGTGCTAAGTCCAATTTATTCATATACATGCTTGGGATTGTCTAGTTTATTTAGCTAATCTCTATTTTGCAGGTTTTAGTTAGGTTTACTTTTTCTCATTTTATAAGTAATTTTGCAATTAGGATTTGGAATGATTGTTATGAGGGATCAGAATGAACATTGGTCATAAGACTATGTCTTATGTACTATGTGATGCCTTTAGAAACAACATTCCAACCAACCAAAATAAAAAGAAAAGAAAGAAGAAAGGAGAAGGAAGAAAGAAGAAAGAAGAAAAGAAGAAAGAAGAAATGAAGAATGAAGACTCTCATAAGATGAATTCCTTCTTGATTGTAATTAATTCATTTATAATTGAGTTGTATAAAGGCAGAGCTCGGTTACCCAATTTATTTGCATGTTTATGTGGTGGAGCCCAACAACAAAAGGTCTCTTATTCTTTTGTGTTAGCTTTATAAATTGTTTGATGTTTGTTTAGCTTGTGCATTAAGATGACATGTTTTCCTAGTTTCTTCCTTGCTTTGATGTATGACCTGGATGATGATTAAGCTCTTAGGAAAATAAATTTTTTATCCAACTAATCAATTCAAATTAAAAATAAATAACTCCTAACCTCACCTAAAGCCTAGGTTATAAAATAAGATAAAAGATTTAGCAACCCCTTAGCTGGATGTTGTATGTTTTCACATAATGCATAAAAAAGTATCTTATCACTTTTATTATGGAGGGCTTCCACATTTTCCAGAGAACTTATCTTGACCTTCGAGAGCCATGGTGGAAACACACCTTCTTTCTTGCTAATTTTGGCCCATAATCCAATTTCTCATGCTTTAAGCATTCCCATAGCTTGTGTGAAAATAATTATCCAAAATAAAAATAAAATATAATAATAAATTGTATTAAATTTAAGTCATTAATCTTGCCCTACATGATCTAGTCTCTTAGGGAGTGTGTTTAAGGACTTAGTCTCTTTCTAAAATAAATAATAGCCTAGCTATCTTACAAAAGCATATGACTTGCCTACATATATTTAAAATCATAGGAGGAGTTAGTTGGCGACCACCAGAGCGTTGTAAGTCCAACATGTGGTTTATCATCTCTTGTGGAGGTAAACCAAATACCCACTTTTGCCTTAGATTTAGGTCATATTTTGGCCCTCGCCAAAGCTCCATAGATTTAGGTTTAGAGGTTGCTACAACTCTGTGCGATCTATAAGCATAAATCCTTGCCTCTTAGGCATTTCCGTGATCTTGTGTCATGGAATTGTAAGTCCTAAACTTCTAATAAAAATTCAACTTTAACAAATAAATCACTTCAATTTCAAAAATATAAAGCCCAACTATAGGATAGTTTGAGATGTTTACTAGGCTTCTCAGTATCATAAGCATCCCCAACTTATCTTCATTTAGTTTTGATAATAACTCCCTCCCTTGATCAATCCAACTTGATCTTCTAAAAATAAACTAATTGATTGATAGTCCTATCATTTCCCTTAATCGAGAGTATTCTTAAGAAATCTCTTTCCTTAAGATGTAATTAACTATGTGGGCTTGCCTCCATAGGGAACTTAACAAACCAGTTTAAAATAAATCCTACTTTACTTTTCTCGATAAAGTTGGGGAAGAATCTCTGGTACATTCTGAAGACCCATAATCCTCAGGAGTCCTTATTAAGGTGATTAGGTCCATTTGTAGGATGGTGACTTCTATCTCTCTAGATAGTACATCATTCCTCAATGCCATACCCGATCACCCTAATAAGATCATCTAAGGATTTGCATGGTGTCCAACACAAGAAGTGTTTGAGAATATTTTTTGGTTCTTCATTTATTAGATGAAGAATTTAAAAATAATTTTTACCAGAGTTTGCTAACCATATGAGAGTCATCCTCTAAACTGGATTCTAAGTCTATGTGGATAGTGGGGGTATTCCTGTGAGTCAGAACATAGCTTCTATTGGATGGCCAATAGGGAGAAGGTCTTCCATCTGGGCGCCTCTAGATGCCTCTACAGGGGTTATCTGCCCATGTGTTCAGATGGAGGAACAAACTCTGGGCAGAATCTAATATCTGGCTCTACTTCTTCGGGTGTCTGATTCTCGCTCACTTGTATTTTCAGTTTCTTTTTCTTTTTCTTTTTATTTTTCTTCTTTTCCTTTTGTTTCTTTTTCTTTATTTCTTTTTCTTTTATTTTTGAGCATTCACCAAGTTCATGAGAATAGACTTTTTGATTTGGAGGAAGATAGTAGGCTGCATCCTCATATATCTCGACCTCTCTAATTGAGAATGGCTTCAAATCTCTATTGACACAATACTCAATTCCACCTCTTCAAAATTTGATGCACTGATGTAAAGAGGATTAAACTATGTTATTTCCATGTATCTAAGGCCTACCGAGCAAAGCAGTGAAAGATATATCTGAATCGATTATGTAGAATTTGGCTTCTGTCTTCCAGTCATCTATCTTCAATGGTAATACTGTAGAGCCTAAAGCCCTCTTATCTTGTTCATTGAATCCTCTCAACATCATCCGGTCTTCTCAGAGTTCAGAGATGTTAATCCTTATGTAGGTAAGGGTCTTTAGACTCATAATGTTCACTGATGCACCTGGATCAACTAAAACCCTGGCGAGTTTGAATATGACCATGTCCACTGTGATGTAGGGAAGACGGTTGTGCTCTGTTGTCCCCAAAAGAAGTTCTTCATCAGTGAATGTAACTCCTTGGGATTCTCTTGAATAATATGTCTCCTCTCTAATAGTGGTCAGCTGAGCTAAGCATATTTCTGGATCAAGAAGGGCTTTGATCAATGACTCTCTCATCTCTTTGGATAAGATAAGGGCATCATATATGCTTAGTTTAGCTGGCAACTTTCTTAGGTGAGCAAGGACATTGTAGTCAACTCTAGGCTAGTCCTCCATATGCATATCCATAAATGGAACATCCTGTGGAGGGCCTTCTTGATCACTTGAACCAATGACTTGTTTACCCTTATCCTGAGGTGCTACCCTAGGAGGTAGAACTTTACCACTGCGGAGGTTAACTTTAGTGACTTCGTGAGATGGTTTAGTGAAAAGTTCTACCTGCTCATCAGGTTCACCTATAGCTTCTCCTATGGGATCATCGGAGTCAGATGACTCCAAATCAATATCAATGGGCGAACCCAAATGATTCAGGAATGTAAAATCAATTTTTAAATCAGGAGAGGAATGATCAAAACTAGATTTATTATCATTATTTTCTAGACTTGGAGAGTTTTCGAGAGAAACAAAATCTAAAGTATCAGAAGTGGACAAGATGTAAGTGAGAGCTTTCTTCATTGATTTCTTGTTAGGTGGAGGAACATGATAGAAATCTAATAAAGTAAGTAGTGTAAGGGCTTTAGTACCTTTATCCACTGATACAATGCTTCTACTAGTAGAAGAGGAGTTAGTGGACAAAGAAGTAGTAGCTGCATTGATGGATGGAGTGTTGAGCTCAGACGATGGTTGCGCTACTATGCTATCTCGGGTAGGTAAAGTGGACTATTGCTACTGCTGGGCTTCTACATCCTTCAAGTTATCCTTAGAACCTTGCAAACTTTCCTTGATGTTGGAGGTTTGAGCTACTTCAGACACCTGCAAGGGTAACTTTCTGATCTTAGAGATGATTTTCTTGGAGGTTCAAGATAGGGAGATATCCCAACCTTCCTCTATCTTAAGAAGATCACTTGTTTCCCCAATGATTACCCTAACTAAATTAGAGGGTTGTTTGAGTAGATATTCTTTTGGGATGACAATGACACTCGACTTGTAGCTACGCTCAAGCTAGTCCTTAAATGTAAAGCAATCTTCCAAGACATGTCATAGCATGCGGTGGTAGGGGCAATAGTTTGAATAATGACTCTTGCCCACTTCCTCTGACCTCCTAGGCTTTGGAAAATTGAAATCGGCTTCTTTAAGAGATTCTTAAAGATCTTCTTGACTACCTCTCTCTTGAATGAATATGGTTTATTCAATTTGTCAACATGAGTAGGTAAATGGTAGCTACCTCGCAGCGGGTAGGAGTACTACTATTGATAATGCTGATGAGGATACTATTGAGAGTACTGCTAAGGATACTACTGAAGAGGTAGTGGTGGAGGCTACTGTGGCAACTAAGGTGGCCAATATGATAGTTGAGGTGGTGGCAAAGGAGGTGGTAGAGGAGACTACTGAGCTTGAGGCAATCATCTTCTTAAATGCCTATGCCGATCTTAGAAAGGCAACTATTTTACCTCTCCTTGTAGACTAGCCGCCTTGTTGATTAATTTCTCAAATATCTTAATGGTAAACCCTTTAAGTATGAAGGTGACCGGGCCATGGATATTCTTGAGTAGAATTTCAATGACATGCTATTCAGATATCTGTGGTTCACATTTCATACTTAAATTGTGTCATCAAATAATGTAATAAATAAGGGACTCACCGAGGTGTTGTTGAGCTACAACAAAATCGCCCATAGTTACCTGATGCTAAGCTCCATCAAACCTCTTGATGAAAAGGTGCTCCAACTTAGCAAATGTATTCACTGAACCATTAGGTAGTTCAACATACCAAACAAATGTGACGCATCTCAAGCTACCGATGAAGAGGCAAAATAAGAGTGCATCAGTGCCACTGACATTGCAACATCTGACCTTCAAATATGCTATGTGCTGCCGGGGGTTCCCACTACCATCAAAAATTTTAAAGGAAGGAGGAAAAAAACCCTTAGGATATTGGACACCATCAAATTCCTCTGGGTAGGGTCTACCCATTGGAACAGATGAGCCACCTCAGGCATGCGCCAATGCATCCTTCACTTGTTGCTCAAGCAGCTGCTTGATATCTTTTTCTTGCATGGAGGTGCTGTCCACCACCTTCCTATGTAAGTTACCAATGTCCTGATCAACTGGAGAAGTGCTCTTGGGGTGATCTAAGACATATGCTAATTTGGGATGCTCTACCTCTATCGGTATATGCTGTGGTATTGAGGCCTAATTTTGAAGTGCATGGAGGGCTGCTAATAGGTATTCCAACCTCTTCTCCATTTGGTTAATCTGATCATCCTTCTATCCTATCTATGCTGATCCCTATGAGGAGCTCCTAGTATCGACCATATGAACCTCGGCCGAATCCTCAAGAAGATCATCCTCATCGGCATCAAAGGCTACCCGCTAATCCTCAGAATATGTGTGATAGCTGCCTAAGAGTTCTCTCTTCTTGGCAAAGTAAGCGGCTATGATCTCATCCAAGGAACAATCTAATCATCCCGGCACAAATACTCGGGACTGACCGGTGGAGGGATTGTGGCCACTAACTGAAATGCATCTAACACTTCCTGTCACTGGAGTGCTAGCTTTAGGAGGGTCATGCTCACTGGAAGATATATGGTCATGACTGCTCATCGGTGGAGTGGTGTCCTTAGGGAGAACTACTACCATGGGGCTATAAAATTGTCCTCTTCCCCATCTGCAACTGCCGCTTCCACTGACTCTGATGGTGGTGGTGGTGGTGCGACCATGACGCTGTGGTGTTGCCACTATTACTGAACCATAGTTGAGATAGAGGGTCAACCAGGGGAGCTTGATCTCACTTCAATAGGTAGGATGGAGGGAGCGAGATCCCTTGGCCATAGCGGAATCACCAAAGGGGCTAGTCTTTCGCCGGATGGGCGCTTCTTGATCTTTGCGTGAATGATGGATGCTGGGAGCTATACAAGTGATGGTGCTCTATGAGGAGAGTGGTGTGAATGTAACACCAATCACTGCTCAGCGGGAGATCTTTGCCTACAATGGGTAGCGCCAGTAAGAACAATCCTATTAGAATGATCGGCCCTGACGAGGGGTCGATAGGGAAAATCCATCAAAGCGGAGGCCACTGACTGCCTGACGTACCACTGTTGTTCCTTTTTTGCTTGCATGAGTAGATGCTTGAGCCTCCATGGCTCTTTCCCTATGGATTTGACCCCTAACACTCCTGGGGATCAATGATCACAGATCAAATAAGGTGCTGGACTCTGAGCATCCATGTGCCCAACATAAGATGATCATATGTCTGGCATAGGGCCTCCTGTGCTCCCTACCCAGTGTCTCATAGTAAACAGCTGGTGGAGGAGAAGCAACAATCCTCCTGTAATCTTCCTCTCCATCTGATGCTGAGAGGGGGTGGAACTTGTTGCTCATTGGAAATGGAGAGACCTCTAGGGAGAACCCTCCTTGACTATGTGAGATGCAGCCTCAAGCTCTCTATCTGCTCACTCGTGCTCACGCTTGATCTTGCAATTTTGTTTTGACATTGAGTACAAGTGAACAAGGCAGAGTGGGAGCTAGTACCTACCTCATAAGTGGAGGAGACTATCTGAGAAGCTAAGATAGCCTTTCCCTTTGGGGTAACCAAAGAGGAGGTAGTAGCTCTCGCTGGAGCAACAATATGAATAGTTGGATGGACATATGCTAAAACTATCTCAGAATGAGGTGTGAACCACTGTAGTTTTCTTCTTCAGTCAAAGATTCTCAGAATCAAAGGGCATGTCAATGTGAATGATTGGCTTCTGCCCAGCCACCTCATCCCTGCTAATGATAGTGAGGGTCATCCCCTCACAAGTAACACGTGCTCCTTTGAATTCACAATCAAAGAAAACTAGGTGGGTGGAGTCGGTCTTGGGGAGGCTAGCTTGATCCAAGACCAAATCCATGCCGAAGGGGAAAGTGAAAATAAACTTCTGTAAAGCCATGGATATTGACTGTAAAGACTGTACTGACTGATCTGAGCTGTATCTGCATATTTTGAAATGTAATCTAAGTCATATTTTTTACTTTAATATTAATCCTGAGAGAATTTTATAGATTTGGAGTCCTAAACCCACACTCAATAATTAAGATATGTTAAGTGGGGTTAAGTGGAGAGATTTTAATATTGAGGAGAGTCTTTGCCATTTGATTTCGACTTGGAACCCATACCCAACTAATTTAGGTAGGTTGGGTGGGGTTGAAAAATTTCAGGAGAGATTTTTTTTGAAGATACTTATATTTTGTTCATCTTGTTTGAAAATATTGTTGATTTGAAAGAATATCTACTTAGAAAATTTGAGTATGCTAAGAGGAGGTTGTGATTGGGTGTTTAAAGGTTTTGGAGAATGTCTTTGCTTGTGATGTGTGAAATGTTGATTTGAAAATGAGGCTTCTTACTTGACAAATTTGATATGTCAAGTAGAAGCTATATGTGTTTGATTTGTGTTTGAAAATGATACTTTCACTTAACAAATTTGGTATGTTAAATGAAAGCCAAATGTGATTGATGTATTGTTGACTTCATTTTTAGAATGAGCTCTTAACCCCTCTAACTTAGACATAGGACTTCTCGTAGACACTAAGAGTCTCCTTAGTCATAAGATACTTCTAGTGATTAGGTGGACACTCAACCTAACCCTAGAGACTTAGAAGAGTTAGCCATAGGATTAAGTCATGCCTTATAGGTGTTAGGAAAATTTTCCTATCCTATTGCTTGAACCAAATTCCTCAGTTCGTCCCTTCAAGCCAAACTCATATCAACTCTATCTCTAACTCAAACCTTGAACCAATTTAATGGATTTTTTTAAAACATAAATAAATTCCAAACAATTGAAACTTTTGATTGAAGCCCATGATTGGATTCAAAACTTCAAAATATTTTCTAAGTCCTTTGATTCCCTCTCATGGACTTAGCTCAGATCAAATCCAAATCAATTCAAATTCAAGAAATTTTCTCACAACCCATTTATATTCTCATTTATATTCACATATATAAATGAAATATTAATTCAAATCAAGCAAACCAAATTCAAATTTCAAATCCAAATCAAAAAACTTTCGTAAGTCACTTTGATTCCATCTGCCTCAAGAGAAAGATGTGATCCTTAACATGGACATGAAAGAGAATAATATTTATATGAATGAAATTTTTTTATCCAATGAATGATAATAGCTAGGATTCACTTTAAGTTTGGGGTATAGTTTCCTATGAGTGCAATCCTTAGTGATTAACTATATCCTAAGCAATTATGCTTAAGAAATACTTTTGATTAAAAAAGATATTTTATGTCCTTAGGATTTATCATAGGAGTGCATCTAAAGAGAAAATTAGTTCAAATTAATTTTAAAGATGACTTAGCTTAAATCAACTCTAAATCAATTCAAATTCAAGGAATTTTCTAATAACCCATTTATATTCTCATTTATATTCACAAATATAAATGAAATATAAATTCATCAAACCAAAAATCAATTCAAAACTCAAACTCAAATTCAATCAAAATTCAACATAAGCCTTTCAGGTGAAATTCTTGAACTTAGCCAAATCAATTTCAAATCAAGCCAAACTCTTAATTTTTCTTATGATTCAATCAATCCTTATACCATGAATCCAAATATAAACATAAACTTTAAACATCAAATAATCAAAACTAAATTCAAAAATCAAACCCTGAATTCAACCAAAATTCAACCTAAGCCTTTCAAGTCAAACCTTGAACTTAGCAAAATCAAATTCAAACCAAGTCAAACCCTTGATTTTCTCATGATTCAATCAATCTTTCAATCATGAATCCAAATATAAACATAAAGTTCAATCATCAAACAAAAACTAAATTCAAAAATCAAACCCAAGTCAAACTCATGTTCACCCTTTTGAACTTAAAATTGTCAAATGAATCAAAACCCATTTGACTCCAAATCACTTGCAAATGGATTTATATTTCAATCATGAGTCCATATGTGAGTTCAATCAAACCAAAATCAAGCTTTAACAAGCCATTTAACCTACTTAGGCTCACTTGACCTAAAGTGATCTAAAGTACCCTTTTGAGCCAAATTCTAATCATACCCAAATTGGATTGAATGAAGCCCACCTAAGACTCACATTATGAGAAACAATCATCATGAGATGATCAATCACTCAAATTGGGTCAAATCAAGTCAAACCTAAGGGTTGACCAAGTCAACACTTAGCCAAAATGAAACCTAAACTAGCCAAAATCCACCATATGCTAAATGATCAAAACTAATTCATGAATTATGTTTGAACTTGACCAAGTCATCATTTGAGCCTAACCTAGCATAATTGGCCACTTGACCCAAGTTGATCCAACTTGACCTAAAAAGTCAAAATTTGTCAAAACTTGATCTTAGCCAAATTGATTGAATCTAATGGGTGAAGTTCATTCCAAATCACTTGTTGAACTTGACCAAAGCCTCAATTGGCCAACTAGACCCAACCTAGCCTAATTGACTTTGAACCCAACTTGACCTAAAAGGTCAAATTGAGTCAAATACAAATAAAAACCAAATTGATTGGAAACATAGATACCAATCCATTTCAAATAATCAACTACTCCACTCCACACCCAAAAATGAATGCCATGCTACTCTAAACGACCTAACAAACCTATTGAATAGGTGAATTGGATCAAAATGGAAAGGAAGCTTGTGGACATCTGATTCACCTAGGGGAAGATATACTCCACCTAATTTCACTTGAATTGCATTCTTTTATATTTGATTGGGTAAAAGGAAGCCAGAAGAAGCAATTGCAAGTCTCCCCAAGATCCCCCAAGCCAATTCGATTTCCCCATTTTTGGTTTCTTCAAAATCAAAAATAGGGGAGTTAGCAAGATTTTCCAATTGATCCAATACTCAAATTCAGTCCAATTCACTTTGCAAGCACTTTGAGGGAACCCAATTGAGCTCACCTAAGACTTCATCCAAATCCTCAAGCCATGGGAAGAGTGATCTAGACCAAAGCTACAAGCACTTGAAGGGCACCTTGGTCCATAGAGAGATCTACTCAACCTCAACACCTAAAATCTTCAACAAGGCTTCGGCTCCACTAGACAAAGCTACCTCAATGGATTTGAGTGCCTGTGATAGCCACCAGAAAGGTATGCCTTCAACACGAGCTTAAACTAGAGAGTGTGCGGTCTTTTGTAAAAGGAATTTTCATCTCAAGTAAAACTAGCCGTTGGATGTCTTCTCCCTTGCATGATAATGGTGTGGGTTGAGTTTGAGCTCAATTTGATCTCAATCGTGCTCAGATCATGCCATGGAAGATGGATTGTGGCCATCTTCCGTAGGCAGCTTAGGGACGGATCATGGGCCATCCATCTGTGCATTTTGGATGGACGACCATGACCAAGATGTGAAGGATCCTCTGATTTATCCTAATATCTTGTGGCTTGATCTACCATTCGATCTTTGATCGACGGATGAGAAAGCGTCTTGTTGTTGATGCTATGATGATAACAAGTGACCTCTCCCATGTTGCCACAAAGCGTATGCGTCGACTGCATGGCGCACAGATTATATTAAGGGTTTAATTACTTAATATTCATGGAAAATTTTAAAATAGCATATCTAATTGTAGAAAAATAAAAAAAATATAAAATAAAAGCATTGATGATAATTCAAAGAGGAATAATCTAAAATTAATTTCAATTGATTTTAATAGATTGTGGAATATAAATTTATTTTTTATTGGATTTAGTGGTTTCCAGAATTGGTAATTGGTTCATTCTAATTATCCTCTTAATCAATTAAATGATTTATTAACCTTTTAAATAGTGATAAATACATTAATTAAAGTTGCTAATCACCTTAGAATAGTGAGTGGACTTAGGGAATGAGATTAGGGTTCTTTCCCATATCTTCTTTTCCTAAGTTCATTTCATTTTGATAAAATCTCATTAAAGTGCAAATTAATTAAATAAGTTTAATCACTTAATTAAATGGCTCAACTAATCAAACTTTTTAAAATCAAAATATTCTAGAACTTAACCAATACATCTTGGGTAGGTTCTTAGGTGTTCAATAATCTAAGTAGCTTAAGCAAATCAAAATCCAACCCACATGTATGGGAAAGGGTTATGAAAGTACTTAAATTAAATCCTTTAACTTCATTAATCATTAATTATGAGCCAATTTGATTAGGTACCCATCTTTCCTAGGATGCATTGCTGATTTAAATTCCTTATGGTTTTATGTCATACATTGGCTCATAATTATTTGATTAAATATGCTAAAGTGGTGTATGTCAGGGGTAATTAATGCACTTAATTCATACCTTAACCTAAACAAAATATAAAAAATCATCTAATGGTTCTAAAATTAAACCAAAAGAACATACACGTGTGGTAATTAGGTTAGGACCAGCAAACCTCGTCACATTTTTTAAATTCACATTAAACTCAAACAAAACTAAAAATCTCTTTAAAATAAATCTGATTTGCTTTAAATAATTCTATTCCATAGGATTGTCTTTAGAATTAATTAGGGTGAATTTACATGCTTTCATCACTTTATTTCTTTTCTAATATGATTAAATGTGTATGTCATATGAAAATCATACATTCATGTCTTTTAAAAATGAAATTAAAAATAAAATATTTCCTTTATGCCAAATTGCATGTTTTGGCTAAAGTAAGAATATGAATGACTATTACACTATTAAATCCAAAATTATTTTCAATACTTATAAATCTAATATCAAAACTGAAAGGTGTGCTCCTTACAATTATTTATGAGCTTGCATGTGCGTAAAAATAAAAAGATGTGCATAGTGTGGCTTTCCTTCTCTTTTTTGTTAGCATTGTTTTGAATAGGATTTGGCAAAGTGTATAGTTCATTTGAAAAGAACACAACACTTGCTTAAATCCATTCTTATTCATTCCTATGTTATTACTTAAGAAGGACATCCACACTTACACATATAAATTGCATAAACAAATCAAACAACATTAACTTTTGCATCCTTCTTTTTTCCATTCATTTCTTTTATACATATATATATATATATATATATATATATATATATATATATATATATATATATATATATATATATATATATATATATATATAAGAAAAGTGGTATATTAGCCTAGACAACCCCAGTGTTACGAGGCTTTAAGTATCCCTAAGTAGGTCTTGTACCTTACACCCCTGGTGTTAATAATGGTGCCGTACTCACTTATGCCTTTCATACATATATGTGTGCATATGAAAAATGGATAAAAGAATCCCTCTTTTTCTACTTAACAAAATCATGCATCATAGAAACATTCAAATTTTTAAACAAAATCTCTTACTATTCATCATTAAAGTGTGCTAAAGATTTCCATTTGCATGTATAGATATGCTTAGGATTCATCCATATGCATGTTACACATGTTGGGAAAGAGATGAAGTGATGTGTGTTTTGTGATAGTATTTAACTTCACTTAATCTTAAAATGCCTTTCCTCTTGAATAAGTTTGTTTAGGAAAATCTAAACTTAGGATTAATTAAAACACATAATAAATATTCACTAAATAAAAATCAAATATGAATCTACTTTAAAAATTACTTTAGGTAGGGAGGATAGAGAAGTTCTCTTCTCTTTTTCTCTCTTTACAACTTAGTAATTAATTGTAAGATTCAGTTAAACCAAATCAAATAACAAAATAAAATCAACCAAAGCAACTAAATCACTTACATGAAATAAACCCTATAAGCTGAACATTTTCATACTTAGAAAACTTCAACCTTAAAGCCTAGCTAAGCATACCACACAAATCTTAAATATCACACATATTAGGCTAAGTCACCATTTCTAGCTTTAGGTTAGGGCAATGCATGGTTTGATTTTTGCTTTTATTTTATGATATTTTGTTTTAGTCTGAATGTTAGGGTGCATGTGCGTAGACTGAATGGTAGGGCGATCTTAGTCTAACCATTATCTTATGCAGGGGATTGTGCTTAAGGGGCGTTGTCGTAAAAATATAACTTTTATTGTGCAAGTGCTGATATCCCTAAGGATAATCCAAAATAGGCCAGGTGGACTTGGTTACCCATGTGTGGGGTGCTATGTCCAATTTTTATATATACATGCTTGGGATTATATGGTTTGTTTGGCTAATCTCTATTTTGCAGGTGTTAGTTAGATTTTATTTTTTCCATTTTCATGTACTTTTATAATTAGGATTTTGGAATGATTGTTATGGGGGGTTAGGATGAGCATTGGTCATAAGATCATGCCATATGTACCATGTGAAGCCTTTGGAGCAACTATTCCATCCAACTAAGAGAAGAAAGAAGAAAGAAAAAAATGAAGAATGAAGACCCCCCATAACATGAATTCTTTGCTTAATTGTAATTAATTCATTTGTAATCCATGTTGTGTAAGGGTAGAGCTTGGCTGCCCAATTTATTTTTCAAGTTTGTGTAGTGGAGCCTGACCATAAATGGACTTTTATTCTTTTGCACTAGTTTTATAAATTGATTGATGTTTATTTAACTTGCACTAAGATGTCATCTTTTCCTAATTTCTTCATTGCTTTGATGTATGGCTAGTGGCTTGGATGACGATTAGGCTCTTAGAAAATAAATTTTCTTTCCAATTAAATAACTCAAATTAAAAATAAATAACTCATAACCTCACCTAAAGCTTAGGCTATAAATTAACATAAAAGAATTAGCAACCCCTTAGCTGGATATTGTCTTACTTTTCTAACATCATGCATAAAAAGCATATTGTTTCACTCTTGATTGGAGGGCTTCCACCTTTGCTAAAAAACTTGGCTTGACTTGTGAGAGCCATGGTGGAAACACACCTTCTTATCTTGCTGATTTTGGCCCATAATCTAATTTTTCATGCATTAGGCATATAAATCCTAGAGCCTGTGTCAAATTGATTGTCCAAAATTAAAATAAAATGAAATAAAATTTGCATTAGATTTAAGTCATTAAAGCATGCCCTACATGATCTAGTCTTTTAGAGAGTCTGTTTAAGGACTTAGTCCTTTCTAAATAAATAACAACTTAGTTATCTTGCAAATTCATTTGACTTACATACATATTTTAAAACTGTAGGAGGAGTTAGTTGGCGGCCACCCCCAAGTGGTTGTAAGTCCAACAGTCAGGTAGTTTATCCTCTCTTATGGAGGTAAACTAAATACCTATTTTCATCTTCGATTTAGGTCATGCTTTTGCCCTCGCCAAAGCTCCCTAGATTTAGGATCAGGGGTTGCTACTTCCCTTTGCGGGCTACGAGCATAAATTCTCACCGCTTAGGCATTTCCATGACCTTGCATCATGGAATTATAATCCCCAACATTCTAATAAAAATTTAACTCAAATAAATCAATTCAATTTGAAAATGTAAAACCCCACCATAGGATAGTTTGGGGTGCTTACTAGGCTTCCTAGTATCTTAAGCACCCTCTACTTGTTTTCATTTGGCTTAGATAATAACTCCCTTTTCTTGATCGATCCCACTTGACTTTCTAAAAATGAAGCAATCAATTGATAGTCCTACCATTCAAAATCTTTGGAGATAATAATTATTTACCTTAATCAAGAGTATTCCTAAGGAATCTTGTTCCTTATGATGTAATTAACTATGGGGGCTTACCCCTATAGGGAACTTAATAAACTCGATTAAAATAAACCCTGCTTTACTTTTCCATGTAAAGTAGGGGAAGAATCTCTGGTACATTCCTAAGACCCATAGTCCTTAGGAGTCCTTATTGAGGCCATTAAGTTCATTATAGGGTGGTGACTTTTGTCTCTCGAGATAATACACCTTTCCTCAATGTCGTACCCGATCACCCTAATAAGAACATCTGTGGATCTACGTGGCATCCCAACAAGGCATAATTATATATATTTTTTCATTTATCCTTCTTTTCCAATAAGAAAATGGGGATGGGATGGGAGATATATATATATATATATATATATATATAATATTTTTTTTTTTTTTTTTTTTTCTTTTCTCTCTCTCATCTTTTAAATTTTATCTGGTACTCTTTGTTGATTGTTATATTGTACTTTTGTATGAATCAAGACTATCTTTCTTGGCATAGCTTATTTCATCCTTATGTTAAGCTAGCCAACATCTTTAGGTTTTAGGACCTCACCCCGTGTTGGTCTTAAAACTCCCGTTGGGTTCCCTAATGGGTAGAAATAAAAACTTAACAAAAAGAGAATAATTAAAGACTTCCTCCTTACCATTTTTATGGTAAGGAAAGGTTCATTCTAAAAATAAATCCTTTTTGAAAAATCTTAATTTCCAAAAGCACTTTTTCAAAATACACTTAATAAAATATTTGCACTATATCTAGTAATTTTTATATAATTGTTACATGTGGAAACATTTCAAAAATAAAACCAATAATCTTAACTTCCAAAAGCACAAATGAACTTCTTCACTCAATTCATTTTGATGAAGACTCATTTTTAAAAAAAAAATAATAAAAAAATAAAATTCCAACATTCCTAAACTTTTAAAAAGCACAAAATTTGAAGATGGGCCTTTCCATTCAATACATCCAAATGTGTTGGATGGATGTTACATCTTCAAGAAAATCACAACTTTGAAATTCCACTCAACACATTACACATGTGTTAAGTTAGAATTTTCACCTTTCCAAAAAGCACATATGAAACCTCTCCATTCAATATACCCATATTTATTCAATGGAGGTTTCATTTCCAATCAAAATCAAAAATAAATTTTCAAAAAGCACATATGAAACCTCCCCATTCAATATACCCATATTTATTGAATGAAGGTTTCATTTCCAATCAAAATCAAAAATAAATTCTCCAAAGAACATATGAAACCTCTCTATTCAATACCAACATCTAGTGAATGGAGTTTTCATTTCCAATCCAAATCAAAAATAAACTTTCAAAAAGCACATATGAACATCTCCATTCAATATACCCAAACTTATTGAATGAAGATTTCATTTCCAAATAAAATGACATTATTTTGAAATGCCACTTAACATATTCCATATATGATTAGGTTGGAATTTCCTCTTTGAAAAAGTAATAATCATACACGAAAATACATCTTTGAAAAATGAAACATAATTGATTTCCATCTTACATACCCAATATTGTTAAATGGAAATCTCTCTTTTCAAAATCAACAAAACACAACAAAAATTTTTAAAACACATTTGGAACTTCATTCTAAGATACCATATTTGCTAAAGTGAAGTCTCCATTTCCAAAACAATTTTTCTTAAAACACCTTTGGAACTTCATTTTAGCATACCATATTTGCTAAAGTGAAGTCTCCATTTTCAAAATAAAATCCAAAACAAAAGAAACACATTGGAACTTCATTCTAGCATACGACATTTGCTAAAGTGAAGTATCCATTTTCAAAATAAAATCCAAAACAAAAGAAACACATTGGAACATCATTCTAGCATACCACATTTGAAAGTGAAGTTTCCATTTTCAAAACAAAATCCAAAACAAAAGAAACACATTAGGATTTTCTTAGCATACCAAAATTTGCTGAGAATCCTATTTTCAAAATCAAATCAAAATAAAAAAAGAAACACATTAGGATTTCCTTAGCATACCCAAATTTTCTATGGATCTTATTTTTCAAAATCAAAATCTCTAAAAATAAAAGAAACACATTACATTTTTTAGTATACTCAAATTTGCTAAGAGTCCTATTTTCAAAATTTTTTGAAAATAAAACACACTTGGATTCTTCATTTTAGGATACCCAAATTTTCTAAATGAGGATTCCATTTTTCAAAATCACAAATGATTAACAAAATAAAGAAAACAAAGAAAAAGAAGAAATTATTTTCAAACACCCACTTAGCATACCTAATTTTGCTAAGTAAATCCAAAATCACAAATCAAAAACAAAATCATTATTGCTTTACCCAAATTAGTTTAAAAATTTTTAAATATGAACCTTTTCAAAAATATTTGAATCCATTTTTTAACATACTCAAATTTGTTGAAAGTGGATTCTACATTCAAAGATTCTTTTTTCCAATCAAATCTCAAAATCTCTTTTAAATCCATTTGGGCCCGACTTAACACTTTCAAGATGTTGAGTATGGGTTTAAATTCTAAATTCAAATTCAAAATTAATAAAATAGAAATCTGATTCAAGTTTATTTTCATCATTGCAAACCTTCAGTTAGCATCACTTTCAGTCTCAACTTCAATTTTAATTGATTGCAATGGCAGCGTAAAAGTATGTGTTCTCATTTTCTCATGGGATGGACTTGGCCCTAGATCATGCCAGCCTTCCACAATTTGCTATGCCCACCTCATCCACTTTGGTTGAGGCTTGAAGGGGGCCAGATTACATGTGAGGGCACTCCCCTCACGACTGTTAGCAGGAGCACGGTGACCGGGAAGAAGTCGGTCATCTAGATCGACATGCCATCTGACGTGAATATTTTCTCACTAAAGAGGAAGGTAGTGGTGGTTCCCACAACCACAGTATCAGTGCCAGTGTCAATACACTCGTTGTTCCCATGCTACCCTAATTAGGGCTAGCACCCACTCACTAGCACCCTCCAAGGGGAAGGCTCCCCTGATCCCAGGGATTGTCTCCCGTGCTTTTGAGGTTGGGTCTAGCTCTTACTCTGCTCACGCTACCAGGACCCAAATAAGAAACAAGAATTGCATGAAAAAGTGGAACCACACTCGCATTGCTAGGGAGATGGAGGTAGCTACTCAGTATGTCATAGAGGAGTTGCCCACGATGGTTTCCCCACTGGTTACACCAAATAGGTTCCACCCTCTCTCTAGGTCTGACATAAAGGATGGTAGGAGGATTTCTGCTTCACCTTTGTTAGCGATTTAGTTCCAAGCACCAGTCAGTGAGAGGAGGAGGTTTTATGCCAGCCTTCATTCAATTTTATGCCAAGCAGGCAGAGCCTACAGATGATGTGAGTCCGGGGCTTAGTTTGATTTGAGATAAGTCATTCCCCATAGTGTGGGTAGGCAGCTTAGGCAGGAGAGGGCTAGGGAAGCCCGTACATCAATTCATGTCACTAGCCAAGAGTGTCAGAGGTATAACTGACAGTCAACGGCCTTCGTACTTGTCAATTTTCTAGATCGGTATGCTACCCACACCGACCATATAGACATCATTTTACTTACGGGGACTACACATCATAGGAGAGAAGATCCTATCCTGAGAGAGTTGGTGGTTCTTCCAACACACCACTCTTCTTCTCGTCGGTCATCTCCCATACACGTCTCAGCATCTACTATTCTAGCCAAGGGTTTGAAGGCTGCATCGGGGAGAAGAGGACCCCATTTGTGATTCATCTATGACTGAGAGATCCAGTCCCATCGACACCGCCTACTGTGGTGAGGCCTAGCTCTCTTGCTTGACTTTTCACCCTAGTAATGGTGAAGAAGGAATGGTGACCTCGAAGTATCATAGTCATCGCATCACCACCACCACCACAGTAGGATATAGAGATGGTTGCAGCAGTTGCCATAGGAGAGGGTGATAGTTCAGCCGCACTTATGATGATAGATCCTCCTAGTAGTGCCACTCCATATAGATTCAGTGACAACTTAGTGCATATTTCTTCCGGTATAGCCCTCACGGTGTTAACTCTCCCGGGAGGTCCGTGCCTCACGGTACATGATGATCCCACCCGGTTGCTAGATCCTTTATGCCTGTTTAGATAGGCCATTCTCTTGATGATATTGCAACCAATTATCTCATGGAGAAGAAGGAGATCTTAGGATATGACAGGTTCGATGAGGAGAAAGTCAGCTTTAATCCCAATGAGGATGTTATAATGGAAAATTTAGCAGGGGTGCATATGGTAGATACCCAGGGTTCTCTCCTCCGTGAGCAGACTATGGAAGGTGCTGAGGTTGAGCAGAAAGACAACCTACTCGACCCAACACCTCCTTCAGCAGTTAAAGTAGAAAGATGATCTAATAGATAGGATGGGAAGTAGCTTGAGGACTTGTTAGCAGTAGTCTTAACACTTTAGAAATAAGCACTGGCAGACCATTCTACTATAGCTGAGACTAGTCAGCTAGAGTTGGTGCATGTCTTGGATTCAGCCAAGACTTTACCTCCAGTAGAGCAAGGTAGCATAGACATATATAGGAAGGTAGTAGATAGTACATCCATACAGGAAAAATAGATATCAAGAGCATGGTTGAGCAGCAGGTGAGAGAAGCATTGGCTCAAGCCCAAGGAGGATCATCAATTTCAAAGGGTTGACCCTACCTGGAGGAATTCAATGCCATCCAATATCCTAAGGGTTTCATGTCTCCTTCTTTCAAAAGCTTTGATGGCAATGAGAACCCTAGGCAACATATTGCACATTTCAGGGCCAGTTATTGAAACATTGGTGGCAGTGACACTTTACTCTTTTATCTTTTTATCAGTAGCTTAGCAGGCATAGCCTTTGATTGGTATGCTAAACTTTCCAATAGTTCGTGAAGACTGTTGCTGAGTTAGAGCAACTCTTCATCAAGAGGTCTACTGGAGCTCAGCAAAGGGTGACTGTAGGCGATCTCGTTGTGGCTCAACAAAATCTCAGTGAGTCCCTCATTGATTACATTCTCATATGGCATAATTTGAGTATAAAATGCAAACTACAACTATCTGAACAATACACATTGAGATTCTGCTTAAGAATATCCATGGTCCGGTCACCTTCATGCTCAAAGGTTTCACTATCAAAACTTTTAAAAAATTAATCAACAAGGCAGCTAGCTTACACAGAGAAGCCAAACAGTCACCTTTTCCAGACAAATCAACAAAGCATAAGCCACATAAAGCTTTTGAGAAGAATCCCAGGGCAGTGATAATAGTAGAAAAAAGGAAATAGCCAGTTAGGGAGCAGTTGGAGAGACCTCGTGCTCCACAGCCTTCACTTCCACCTCCTCTACCACCACCGAGGCAGCCCTACCGCCCATCGTTGCCTCCATGGCTTGCACTGTCTCCTCCTCAGCATCATCAATAGCAATGGTACACATAGCCACCACTAGGTAGCTATGGTCAACCTACTCTTTTGGATAAACTTAACAAGCCTTATTTATTTAAGAGGGAGGTAAGCATGAAGATCTTTAAGAATCTCTTAAAGAAGCCTCATTTTCAACTACCCAAACCTAGTTGACCGGAGGAGGTGGGAAAAAGCAATGATCCTAACTCTTGCCCTTACCACCGTATGCAAGGTCATGTTTTGGAAGATTACTTTACATTTAAGGACTGGCTTGAACATAGCTTCAAGACCGATGCTATAGTTATCCCGAAGGAATAGCTTATGGAACAACCATCCAGTTCCATTAGGGTAATCCTTGGTGATACTTGCGATCCTTGCAAAACCAAAGAAGGTTGGGATATCTCCTTATCCCGTACCTCTGAGAAAATTATATCAAAAATCAAGAAACTTTCCTTGCAGATGCCTGAGCCAGCTTAAACATCCAACATCTAGAAAGGTTTTCAAGTTGCTAGAGCCAACTCAAGGAAAGGGGAGCTTAGCAGAAGCAACATGTGCCAGCCCGGGATAGCCCAGTAGTACAACCACCGACTGAGTCCAACCTCCAGTCCACCGTTCCAGCTACAACATCAGAGACTACCTCAACTTTAGCTAGCTCTTCTTCTAGTAGACATCTTGTATCAGCAGATGAGGGCATCAAATCCCTCACCCCTCTTACTTTACTTGATTTATACTATATAGCTCCTATCAAATCCAAGAAATTGAAGAATAAAGCTAGCTTGAATTATATCTGTGTCACTTCTGATGGGTTTTCTAAATCTATTACTAATGATAACTCTTCACATCTAAACAATAACTATAATAATTCTAATCTCCCTCTTTTTGATTTAGGGTTGGACTTTCCTTCTCTGAATACTACGGGTTCACCTCTTGAGATAGACTTAGAATCATCCAATTTTGAGGGTTCCATAAGAGAAGTTGTAGGTGAGCCTGATGTGCAGGTAGAATCTTCCATTACCCTGCCACAAGATATCACTAAAGTCAACCTCCATAGTGGCAAGGTTCTACCTCCTAGGGCAGGCCCTCAAGTTAGAGGGAAACAAGTCATTGGTTTAGTGGATCAAGAAGCCCTTCCATAAGATGCTCCATCCTTGGATATACTTACGGAGGATTAGCCCAAGGTGGACTACAATGTCCTCTCCCACCTAAGAAAGTTTCCATCTAAGCTAAGCATATATGATGCCCTTATCTTATCCAAAGAGATGAGAGAATCATTAATCAAGGATTTCCTTGATCCTGAGATATGCTTAGCTCAACTGACCACTATTGGAGAGGAGGCACATTATTCCAGAGAAGCCCAGGGATCACTTTCATAGATGAAGACCTACTTTTGGGGGACATGGAGCACAACTGTCCCCTCTACATTATAAAGAACATGGGAAGATTTAGACTTGCCAGATTTCTCATCGATTCAGATGCATCGGTGAACATTATCAGTCTAATGACCCTTGCTTATTTGAGGATCAACATCTCCACACTCTGAGGAGATCGGATGATGTTGAGAAGATTCAATGAATAAGGCAAGAGGGCTTTAGGTTCCATAGTGTTACCTTTGGAGATAGGTGATTGGAAGACAAAAGCCAAGTTTTATATCATTGATTTGAATACTTGATTCACCACTTTGCAATAGGCCTTAGTTACATCAGAATAAGACAATTTGATCCTCCCTCTATATGTGCATAAATTCATGAAGGATTGGATTGAGTACTGTGTCAAAGGAGATGAAAAGCCATTTTCAGTTAGAGAGGTTGAGATATATGATGATGCAACCTACTATCTTCCTCAAAACACCCTTTCTCATGAACCTGGAAAAATTCAAATTCAAAAGAAAAAGAAAGAGCAAAAGAAAAGAAAAAAATGCAAATCCAAGTGAACAAGAAAGGGAAATTGAAGAAGAAATAGAGCCGCATATCACATTCCAGACACAGTTCATTCCATCATATAGACATGCTTGACCTCCACTAGGTAGAGGAAGAAATAGAGTAGTTCCATAGATGGAAGACCCCCAAGTTGGCCATCAGTCAATAGGGGTTATGTTCCAGTTCATAGGAGTACCCCTACTATTCACATAGACTTCGAATCCAGCACGGAGGATGACTCTAATGTGATTAGCATACTATCCAACCCTTCTCAATGGGTTTCATTGGAGGTGACACTCAAGCCGGATAACAATGAAGACCATGCCTCCAGATAAAGCAAAGTATTCGAATCAAATGTATGTAAAACTATTAGGCAGCAGTTAGGAACCTTAGCTCTAACCTCACTTTCAACTCAAAAAGTTGAAGGTTTAGTAGTCCAGGGATGTCAAGCCGAAGAGATTCTTTTTGGGATCATCATCCTCAAGTCTTAAAGTTGATGTAGAACTTGAGGATTATTCATATAAGGAATTAATTGAATTACCTTTTGATTTTTACTCACCTTATGTTATCAATCTTGCAAAGAAGGGTTTGATTCCTTATTCATGGTCTAAGCATAGGTCATAGTACTTCAAAAAGCTATGGAACAACACAGGCAGGGATGCACAATCATGATCAATACTAGGATTCAGTACAGTGGGTCCAATCGATGATGACGGTTACTGCTTAGTTATCACCAACCATATGGAGTCTGATAGGTTCTTTTCACACCAAACCAACTCTTATGAGGATGTGTGTTTATAAATCTTAGATGATCAGATGATCTCTAAATCAAAGAAGCAATGCCAGAATTTGAAGAGGAGATCCATTCAATAATTGACAAGCTTAAAGAAATAAACCTCGAGACAGAAGAAAATCCATGCTCGACATACATCAGTTCATTGCTAAATGAAGAAGAAACTAATGACTTAGTTAGGCTATTGACCAAGTTTAAGAACTGCTTTGCATGGAGTTATGAAGAGATGCCATTATCTCGTGGTCCTAACAATATATCTAGCTAACCCTATCAAGCAAGCTCATAGATGCATGAGATTAGAAATCAAACAACAAGTCATTTCTAAAGTCAAGAAATTGATCGATTCTTATTTCATTAGAAAGAAAAATACCCTACCTGGTTAGCCAGTGTTGTCCCAATTAAGAAGAAGAATGGCCAGATTTGCATATGCGTTGATTTTAGGCTTAAACAAGGCATGTCCTAAGGATGAGTTTCCTCTTCCTATACTAGAATTAATGGTGGACATCGCCTCATCTCATGCAATTTTCTCCTTTATGGATGGGTCATCTGGCTACAACCAAATTAAGATGGCCCCTGAGGATGAAAGAAACACTGCTTTTCGAACCTCGATCGAAATCTATTATTATAGGGTCATGTCTTTTGACCTTAAAAATGCTGGTGCTACATACTAATGGGCCATGACTCAGATCTTCAATGTACTCATCCATCATCAAGTTGAGTGCTACGTTGATGATCTAATAGTCAAGAGCAGAGAAAAGAAATACCATCTCTTTAACTTGAGAGTAGTTTTCGAATGATTAAGATAATATAACCTCAAAATGAATCCCCTGAAGTGTGCATTTGGAGTAACTTTAGGAATATTCCTTTAGTTTGTTGTCCAACATCGAGGAATCAAAATAGATCCAAAAAAGATCAAAGCTATCATAAAAATGCCACCTCCTAAGAGTTTAGCTCAACTCAGATCTTTCCAAGGATGGTTGGCATATAAGATGCTTTATTTCCAACCTATTAGGGAGATTCAAGCCATTCTCAGCACTTGTCAAAAAGGTTGCCAAGTTCAAGTGGGATGATAAGTGCCAGCATGCCTTTGAAGATATCAAGTAGTACTTTGTAAAGCTGCCAGTTTTAGCAGCCCCTATCTCGGGCAGGCCACTCATCCTCTACACTGCTGCATTGGATGACTCTTGTGGTGCTCTGTTGGCCCAAGCTAATGACAAAGGGAAGGAGAGTGCTCTCTACTACCTCAACTGTCATCTGATTCCTACTGAAGCAAACTATCCACCTATTGAGATACATTGCCTAGCTTTGATCTTTGCATCTCAGAAGTTATGACATTATATGCTTTCTCATAAGGTAAACTTGATTTTCATAACCAATCCACTTCAGTATCTCTTGTACGGCCAACGCTATCCAGATGTTTGGAATGATGGTCCATGATTCTCTCGTAGTTTGATATCACATTCATACCCCTCCATGCAGTAAAAGGACAAGCATTAGTGGATTTCTTAGTAGCACATCCACTTGTTGTTGATTCTTCGCTTAGTGATGATCTCCCTGATGAACAAATCATGAACCTACGAGAGGTTGACAATTGCTGATGGGAGATGTATTTTGATGGTGCAACTTCTTTTCATAAATGGCAAGCACCATGATCTACTCTTTCAGGAAAGGCAGGGGTAGGAATTGTTCTCTTAACTCTAGACCGTGATGTGATGAGATTCTCATACTATCTTTCCAATCCCTGCACCAATAATGAAGCTGAGTATGAGGCTTTGATTGCCTCGTTAGCTATCATTGTCAAGAGCATCAACATCTTTGGGGATTCTCAGTTGGTCATCAATCAAATTGCTGGGTCCTATAAAGTTCTCAAACCCAAGCTTCATCATTATCATGAGTATACCATGAAGCCGTTGGCCCAAATTCCTGAAGTCATAATCTACAAGGTTCCCCGAGCTGAGAACATAGTAGCAGATACTTTGGCCAAACTTTCCAAAGAATTGACATGTCCGAAAGATGCGTCCATTCCAATAAGGGTCCAAAATAGAAAAATTCTATCCCTTATTGATGTTGAACTCATCGAGAGACTTTCTCTTGAAGGGGAGGTTACCGTTGCCAAAAATAGACAAGAAGCTGATTGGAGGCAACCATTCATAGATTATTTAAACACTAAAAAATAACCTCAAGAAAAGTCACAAGCCCATTTGGTGAAATAGAGAGCTCTCTTCTATGCTCTTGTTGATGACACCCTGTACCGATGGTCCTTTGATCAAATGTGGTTACATTGTTTAGATAAACATGAAGCCCATGGCATTATAATTGAGGTACATTCAGGTCTATGCGGAGCACATCAATCCGATCCAAAGATGAATTGAAGATCAAGAGACTAGGATACTACTGGCCTTTGATGATCACAAACTACATGGATGTAGCTAAAAGATGCCATTAGTGTGAGGTACGCGATGTGGTCTTACATCAACCACCCAACATTCTATACCTACATTTGCTTCATGACCATTTGAGTGTTGGGGTACTGACATTGTGGATCCGATCGATCCTCCTTCTTTCGGAGGTCATCGGTTCATCTTAGCTGCCACCGACTACTTTTCCAAATGGGCGGAGGTAATCCAACTAAGATGGGTCATAGATCAACATGTGCTTTAGGTTTTCAAGAACCATATCCTATATAGGTTCGGGGTGCCTTGATGAATTATATCCGATAATGGTACTACATTCAAAAGTACCAAGATCAATAGCTTTACCCAAAGACACGGTATAGATTGAAGATACTCCACCATCTACTACCTAAAGAAAATGGCTTAGCAGAAGCATTCAACAAAACTCTCATCCAAATACTATAGAAGACTCTTGATGACAATAAGCGACAGTGGAATGAGTAGTTTGTTGAAGCCTTGTGGGCCTATCGTACCACATACTGAACTCCAACTCAGTCTACCCCATTTTCCTTAGTGTATGGGTTTGAAGTTGTTCTACCTTTAGAAGTTCAACTCCCATCACTAAGGATAACATTGGGTAGCAAGATCACTACAGAGCAGAATGCAAAGTTTCAGTTAGAAGAGCTTAAAGGTTTGGAGGAGAGTCACCTATGGGAGTGCCAAAACCTCGAGTTGTACAAGGCCAAAATGATTCAAGCTCACAAGAAGTTGGTCCGCGAGGTGTTTCCAAGTAGGAGAACCTATGTTAGTCCTAAGGAAACTAATTGTTGCCTGTCACTCGATGGGAGGCACATTTGAATCCACTTGGGAAGGCCCCTATGTCATAGAGAAGGCCAACCAGCTCATTGATTTTAAATGGGAACACCCGATGCTTGCAATTAATGGGCTCTATTTGAAGAAATATTACGCATAAAACATGTTTGAAAATAATTATCAATAAAAGAACAAAAATTTGTTTCTATTTCATCAAAATCTTCTCTTCTTTCGAAGCATTGTTTGCTTGTCTTGTGAATCCACCATGATGTGTTTAGGATAGGTGTAAGAGTTTGTCAGTGGCATCCTATCCCTCTTTCACAACACAAACATAATCAAACACAATCTCCGGTGCTATTAGATATGAGAAAACCCAAGAGGCATCTTATTTCAATTAGCACAACTGAGTTAGGTGTAAGAGAACCCGAGCGACATCCTTTCTTATTGGGAATTCTCGGTTGCCATCCGTGACACCATTTCATTAAATTCCCCAAGCGTGTTTTGGGTAGGTGTGAGAGAACCCAAGAGGCATCCTATTCCCTTTAAAACAAGCACAAAAATAAACACATAATTTTTTTGTCCCGGGTTATCTTGATGTGAGAGCAAGCCCCCTATGGCACTCACTCATTAGTTGCTCTTGGTCGGGTCTACTTACTACCTCACTAGTATGTCACTCTAGTGATCACTCATTTGGAACATGTGAGTCCCCATGCTTTCTTCCTAACTTGATGATTACAAACCAATGAGCCCCTTGTTAATGGTAGACTTCACTGCCCAGCCAGTAAGCTACCTCATATTGATTTTATTTAAGAAGATGTGAGTCCTCGAGCTTTCTTCTTGTACTAATCATCATGATCTAACTAGGTTGAGTATATTTGAGGTGTAGGATAAGTCCCCGAGAGGCTCTTTCCATCTTGACTACATTTGAGTTGATATAAGTCCTCTAGCGATATTCGCTCAGAAGTCGCCCGAGGTCGAATGACACTTGTCGAGCTGAAGATAGACTATCCCAACAATCAGTTCTGCTATAGGAGAATGTGAGTCCCCGTGCTTTCTTTGTAGGCTGATTGTTGCAAACCGATGGGCACCATAGGTTGGTTGATGTTTGCTATGCTAATAACGACTTACCTGGTGGATACACCACTCTTGGCAGATGTGAGTCCCTATGCTTTCTCCTTGAGTTGGGCACCGAATACCTATTTGATATATGACTAGCCATGTCATCTTTTCTACGATTTTGGATTAAGCCCTTAGTGGCCCCTCTCCATGCGGGCATTCAATTTGGATCACATCCTTTGCATATTTAGACACTACTAGTTACTCTTGGATTGGATAATCCCCCTTTCCTGATTACCACCCCTGTGGTTGGAGAATTTGTTTAGTGGATGCGCAGATTCTACCTTGATTCAGTAAATCTGAGATATGTCTAGGCTGATATAAGTTCCTTCTCAGTTTGATCCCTCACAAATTAATAGGGTCCATAATGAACAAACTAAACAGAAAAATAAAAATATTCTCTTGTGGATTAGGAATTCAAGCCCCCAAAGGGCCCTTTTTCCCAAGCAGGCATCCTATCTTTTGGGCAGTGTCAGCAAAACTCCCTATAGGAATTTCCTGACTACTTGAGTTGAGATAAATCCTAGGGTCTGTACTCACTTTGTAGTAACCCCTTAGGTCGGGTTTAATCTATTTTGTCACATGCAGGTTGCCCTGATAGTTATTCTTCTTCGAAAGATGTAAAACTATGATGCATTCTTTATAGCATGACTGTCACAATTCAACGGGTAGCCCTAGGTCGGGTTCGATTTGTTGCCCAAAGTAACCGATCACCCGAGTGGTCTTTTGTAGTGGAAGATGTGAGTCCCCGAGCTTTCTTCCCTTGAAATGTTCATTGCAAATCAAAAGGCACTCCTTTGGTCAGATAGTTCTCCAATCGGCCGGGAAGCTACTCTCTTTGGTTTAGTAAATTTGAGATAGGTCTAGGCTAATATTAGCTCATTCTCAGTGTAATCCATCATAAAATAATGGAATCCATCAAAATAAACTAAAAAATGAAATTAATCTTGATTATCCTTAAGCTGATCTAAGTCCCCCCATGGACATTCAGTCAATAATCAGCATTAGGTCGGGTTCGATTTGTGCCCAAAGCAACCGATCACCCTAGTGGTTCCTTATTTTGGAATATGTGAGTCCCCACGCTTTGTTCCTAACTTGACCATTACAAATCGAAAGGTAATCCCTTTCGTTGGATAGTACTACTTGTGGTTGGTAGACTACTCCCTTTGGATTAGTAAGTCTGAGTTAGGTCTAGGCCTCCATGGCCCTACTAGTGCAGTCCATCGCAAACTGATGGGATCCATTCAAAAATAAAAAAAATGAAATTATTCTTGACTATCTTTGAGCTGATTTAAGTCCCCTAGAGTCATTCACTCAATAGTCAGCCCTAGGTTAGGTTCAATCTGTTTCCTTGTCAATAGGTCACCCTAGCAACTGGTCCCTACTTTAGAGGATGTAGGTCTACTATGCTTTCTTCCTAGTATAGCTATTGCATACCAAAAGGCACCACTTTGGTTGGATAGTCCTACCATATGTTTGGTAGATTACCCCTTTGGATTGGTATATCTGAGTTAGGCTCTTGCCTCCATGGCTCCTACTCAGTATGATCCATCGCAAACCAACTAGGCCCATCTCAAAATCCAAATTCTAAAAATTTGAAATAAATTCAACCCTCCTCCCTCAGTGAGTCAGTCAATAAATAAAACAAATTCAATAAAACAAATCCAATCAACCTCCCTTAGTGGAGTCAAACAACATACAAAACAAATTCAACAAAATAAATCCAAATCAACCTCCCCTAGTGGAGTCAAACAATAAACCAAACAAATTCAACAAAACAAATCCAATCAACCTCCACTAGTGGAGTTAATCAAGTCAATCAAAAAAAAATTAAACAAATCAAATCAATTTCTCCCTAATGAGACTCAAATCAAACTTCTCATCCCCTTGTGGATGATTTGAACCTATTTCCCTAGTGGAAGGTTCACAGACTATATCCCTAGTGGATTCCTCCTTCCCTCTCTCATGTCCTTGATATGAGTAGAGTCACATTGCGCTAAGCTCTGAATTCCTTCTACACCTTGAGTTAGGAGTAGTACATTTCTATTAGTGCTTGTGATCGTTCTGTGTTGTTGATCATTTCAGTCAATACCAATACGTATGGTGTTCCTTGTCAGTCACACCACTCCTATTGGGCGCCCTTTATTGACCTCATTTTTAGAATGAGCTCTCAACCCCTCCATCTTAGACATGTGACTTCTCACACTAAGAGTCTCCTTAGTCATAAGACACTTCTAGTTATTTGGTGGACACTCAACCTAATCTTAGAGAGTTAGAAGAGTTAGTCATAGGAATAGGTCATGCCTTAGGGGTGTTAGAAAAATTTGCTTACCCTATAGCTTGATCCAAATTCCTTACTTCCTCCCTTCAAGCCAAACTCATATCAACTCCAACTCTAACTCAAACCTTGAACCAATTCAATTGAATTTTTTTTCAAATCATGAATCAATTCCAAATAATTGAAACTTATGATTGAAGCCCATGATTGGATTCCAAACTCCAAAATATTTCCTAAGTCGTTTGATTCCCTCTCATGGACTTAGCTTAGTTCAAATCCAAATCAATTCAAATTCAAGAAATTTTCTCACAACCATTTATATTCGCATTTATATTCACATATTTAAATGAAATATAAATTCAAATCAATAAAACTAAATTCAAAATTGAAATCCAAATAAAAAATCTTTTCTTGGTCACTTTGATTCTATCTTATGGACTTAGTCTAAATCAAATCTAAATCAATTCAAATTCAAGGAATTTTCTCATAACCCATTTATATTCTCATTTATATTCATGAATATAAATGAAATATAAGTTAAATATAAATTCATAAAACCAAAAATCAATTCAAAACTCAAAGTCAAATTCAATCAAAATTCAACCTAAGCCTTTCAAGTAAAATTCTTGAACTTTGCCAAATCAAAGTCAAATCAAGCCAAACCCTTGAATTTTATTCATGATTCAATCAATCTTTCAATCATGAATCCAAATATAAACATAAACTTTAAACATTAAATAACCAAAACTAAATTCAAAAATCAAACCCCAAAGTCAACCAAAATTCAACCTAAGCCTTTTAAGTCAAATCTTGAACTTAGCCAAATCAAATTCAAATCAAGTCAAATCCTTGATTTTCATTCATGATTAATCAATCTTTCAATCATGGATCCAAATATAAACATAAACTCCAATCATCAAACCAAAACTAAATTCAAAAATCAAACCAAATTCAAACTCATGTTCACCCTTTTGAACATGATATTGTCAAATGAATCAAAACCCATTTGACTCTAAATCACTTGAAAATGGATTTATATTTCAATCATGAGTCATGTGAGTTCAATCAAACTCAAATCAAGCTTTGACCAAGCCATTTGAACTACTTAGGCTCACTTGACCCAAAGTGACCTAAAGTACCCTTTTTGAGCCAAATTCTAATCCTACTCAAATTGGATTGAATTAAACCCACCCAAGCCTCACATTGTGAGCAACAATCATCATGAGATGATCAATCACTCAAATTGGGTCAAACTAAGTCAAACCTAAGGGTTAGCCAAGTAAACACTTAGCAAAAATGAATCCTAAACTAGCCAAAATCCACCACAGGCCAAATTGATTGAAACCATTGATCAAAACCAATTCATGATCAATGTTTGAACTTGACCTAGTCATCATTTGAGCATAACCTAGCCCAATTGGCCACTTGACCCAAGTTGACCCAACTTGACCTAAAAAATCAAAATATATTAAAACTTGATCTAAGCCAAATTGATTGAATCTAATAGGTCAAGTTCATTCCAAATCACTTGTTGAACTTAACCAAGCCCCAATTGGCCAACTAGACCCAACCTAGCCCAATTGACCTTGAACACAACTTGACCTAAAAGGTCAAATTGAGCCAAATCCAAATATAAATCAATTTGATTGGAAACAAAGGTACCAATCCATTTCAAATGATCAACTAAACATAAACTAACCCACGACCTAACAAATAGGTCAAATGGGTCAAATTGGTCAACTTGACCCATTTGACCTAAATGAAATTAAATGAACCAAATCCAAATTAAAATCAAATTGAACCAAACCATTGATTCCAACACATTTAAAATGATCATATGAACTTGAGCCAACCCTTGGTTTGACCCAATTTGACCAATTGGTCAACTCGAACCAAGTTGACTCATTTTTACCTAAATGAGTCTACATGAGCCAAATCATATCAAACCAACTTCAAATTCATTAAAACTTGGCCTAACCCATTTTTCAATCATACCAAAGATATTCAAATTGAAATCCAAGCCAAATGACCATTTTATCCCTAGGCCATAGAGTAACCTAAAATCAAAACCACTTGGAATTTGGCCAATTCCTTTTCATGGACAATTGGCATCCTCTTAGTGGACCAAATGGTTTCTAATGAGGATGGTGCACATGACCCATTGGGTTTGGGTCAGCCAAACCCAACCCATGGTCAAAATCGACCACCTCACTTGACATGGGCACATGGGAATCCTTCCTCCACCCATTTCAAGCATGGGAGCTTCACTACTCCACTCCACACCCAAAACCAAATGCCATGACACTCTAAATGACCTAACAAACCCATTGAATAGGGTGAATTGGATCAAAATGGAAAGGAAGCTTGCGACCATCTGATTCACCTAGGGGGAGATATAATCCCCCTAATTTCACATGAATTTCATTCTCTTGTATTCGATAGAGTAAGATGAAGCCAAAGGAAGCAATTGCAGGTGTCCCCAAGCTCCACTAAGCTGATTCGATTTCACCATTGTTGATTTCTTCAAAACCAAAAATAGGGGAGGTAGCAAGATTTTTCAATTGATCCAATACTCAAATTCAGTCTAATTCACTTTGCAAGCACCTTGAGGGAACCCAAGCTCACCCAAGCCTTCATCAAGTCCTCAAGCCACGTGAAGAGTGCTCTAGACCAAAGTCGTAAGCACTTGAAGGACACCTTGGTCCATAGAGAGATCTACTCAACCTCAACACCTCAAATCTTCAATAGGGTTTCATCTCCACTAGATGAAGCTACCTCAATCGATTCAAGTAGCCACCGAAAAGGTATGCCTTCAACTCGAGCTTAAACTAGAGAGTGAGTGGTCTTTGTGAAAGGAATTTTCATCTCACGTAAAACTATCCATTGGATGTCTTCCCCCTTGCATGATGATGGTGTGAGTTGAGTTTGAGCTCAATCCGAGCTCAATCAAGCTCGGATCATGCCATGGAAGATGGACGATGGCCATCTCCCACAGGCGAGCTCAGGGATGGATCATGGATCGTCCATCCATGCATTTTGGATGGATGACCATGATCAAGATGCATAGGATCCTCTGATTTATCCTATTAATATTGTGGGCTTGATCTCAGTCGTCAATCTTTGATCGAACAGATTGGGAGAAAGCGCATAGTGCCGCTGCTGATGCGGTGCTATGATGTGATAGCTTAAGTGACCTCTCCTGTCGTACCACGTGGAATGCGCGCGCCGCGTCAGCCTCCACATGGTGCTGATGGGATTAGTCATATAATTTAGAGTTTAATTACTTAATAATCATGAAACTTCAAAATAGCATAACTAATTGTAGAAAAATTTGAGAAATACAAAATAAAAAGCAACGTGAAGATAATTCAAAGAGGAATAATCTAAAATTAATTTTAATTGATTTTAAATAGTGATATTTTCTAAATTTGAGTTTTATTAGAAATTTAATTATGTTAATTACTCTCTAATTATCCCACTGATTATTTCTAAACTTTTCATGTGCATTTAGTGAGATGACTTCTGCTCTCCCTAATTTTCTTGGGATTTATTAGTTGTTTAATTAGGGTAATTGCTTGGTTCATTCCTAATTATTCTCTTAATCAATTAAATAATTAATTAACCTTTTAAATAGTGATAAGTCAATTAATTAAAGTTACTAATCACCTTAGAATAGTGAGTGGACTTAGGGAATGAGATTAGGGTTCTTTTCCATATCTTATTTTCCTAAGTTTATTTCATTTGGATAAAATCTAATTAAGGTGCAAATTAATTAAATAAGTTTAATCACTTAATTAAATGGCTCAATTAATCAAACTTTTCAAAATCAAAACATTCCAAAACTTAACCAATACATCTTGGGTAGGTGCCTAGGTGTTCAATAACCTAAGTAGCTTAAGAAAATCAAAATCCAAACAAGTGTGGGAAAGGGTAATAAAAGTACTTAAATTAAACCCTTTAACTTAATTAATCATTAATTGAGAGCCAATTGCATTAGATACCTTCCTTTCCTAGGATGCATTGCTGACTTAAATTTCTTGTGGTTTTATGCCATAAATTAGCTCATAATTATTTGATTAAATATGCTAAAGTGGTGTAGATAAGGGGTAATTAATGCTCTTAATTCACACCTTAACCTAAATAAAATATAAAAATAATCTAATGGTTCTAAAATTAAACCAAAACAACATACACATGTGGAAAATGGGTTAGGTCCAGCAAACCTCTTCACATTTCTTAAATTCAAATTAAACTTAGACAAAACAAAAAATCTCTTTAAAATAAACCTGATTTGCTTTTAATTATTCTATTCCATAGGATTATCTTTAGGAATTAATTAGGGTGAATGAATTTACATGCTTTCATCACTTTATTTCATTTCTAATATGATTAAATGTGTATGTCATATGAAAATCATACATTCATGTCTTTTAAAAATCAAATTAAAATTGAAATGTTTCCTTTATATCAAATTGCATATTTTGGCTAAAGTATGAATATAAATGGCTATTATCACTATTAAATCAAAAATTATTTTCAATACTTATAAATCAAATATCAAAACTGAAAGGTATGCTACTTATAATTATTTATGAGCTTGCATGTGAGTAAAAATATAAAGATGTGCATAGTGTGGCTTTCCTTCTCTTTTCTTTTAGCATAGTTTTGAATAGGATTTGGCAAAAGTGTATAGTTCATTTGAAAAGAACACAACACTTGCTTAAATCCATTCTTTTTCATTCCTATGTTATTACTTAAGAAGGACATCCACACTTACATGTATAAATTGCATAAACAAATCAAGCAAACATAAACTTTTGCATCTTTCTTTTTCCATTCATTTGTTTTGTACATGTATATGTATTTAAGGAAAGTGGTATATTAGTCTGGACAACCCCGGGGTTGTGAGGCTTTAAGTAGCTCTAAGTAGGTCTTGTACCTTACACCTCTGGTGCTAACAATAGTGTCGTACTCACTTATGCCTTTCATACATATATGCGTGCATATGAAAAATAGATTAAAGAAAATCCTTTTTTTTCTACTTAATGAAAATCATGCATCATAAGGCATCCAAATTTTCTTAAGTAATACTGCTTAGAATTCATCATTAAGGTGTGATAAACATTCCCATTTTCTTGTATAGATATGTTATGATTCATCCATATGCATGTTACACATGTTGGAAAAGAAATGAGTCATGACTCGTTGGTATGTAGCACTAGCATTTTTAAGGCTGAAAGGCATGACCTTATAATAATAGATTTCGATCAGGGTTCAAAAAGTAGTGTTTCTTTCATCCTCGGGGGCCATCTTGATTTGGTTGTAGCCAGATGGCCATCCATGAAGGAGAATACTATATGAGATGAGGTGATGTCCAGCATTAATTTTAGTATAGAAAAAGAAAACTCATCCTTAGGATATGATTTGTTTAAGTCCTTGAAATCGACGCATATGCAAATTTGGCCATTCTTTTTCTTAGTTGGGATGACACTGACTAACCTGGTAGGATATTTTTCTTCCCTAATGAAACCAGCATCGATCAATTTCTTGACTTCAAAAATGACCTATTGTTCGATTTCTAATCGCATGCATCTAGGAGCTTGCTTGATAGGGTGAGCTTTAGGGTCTATTGTTGTTTGTGGACTACAACGTCAGGAGAATATCTAGGCATCTCTTCATAGCTCCATGCAAAGCAGTCTTTAAACTCAATCAATAGTCTAACAAAGTCATTGATTTCTCCTTCATTCAATAATGAATTGATGTATGTCAGGCATGAATTTTTCTTTAGTCCGAGGTTAATTTATTTAAGCTTGTTAATTATTGAATGGATTTCTTCTTCAAATTCTGGTGGTGCATCTTTGATTTGGAGATCATCTGGATCATCTGAAGTTTCTAAACACACATCCTCATAAGTGCTAGTGTGGTTTAAGAAGAACCTATCGATTGATATTAGTGATAATAATTATCATCATAATCTATCATCATCATCCATCTGATCATAGCTTGATCATCTCGCTCTCCTAGTCTTGATCTTGATTGTGCATCTAGATTGTTCCATAGCTTCAGTATGCTTAGGCAATGTATAAAGAATCAAACCCTTCTTTGCAAGATTAAGAACACAAGGTGAGTACCAATCAAAAGGTAATTCCATTAATTCTTTATATGAATTATCCTCAAGTCCTACATCAATTTCTAGACTTGAGGATGATGATCCCAATAGGAATCTCTTTAGCTTGACATCTTTAGAAGACTGAGGGGCTTCCTTAACTACTAAACCTTCAACTTTTTGAGAGAAAAGTGAGGTCAGAGCTAAGGTTCCTAACTGTTGCCTGATAGTTTCACATAAACTTGATTTGAATTCATTCATGATTTACTTGGAGGCCTGATCTTCATCATTTTCTAGCTCGAGTGTCACCTCTAATGAAACCCACTAAAAGGGGTTGGCTGGTATGCTAATCACATTAAACTCATCCTCCGAGTTGGATTCCAAGTCTATTTGAATAGTAAGGTTACTCCTATGAATGGGAACATAACCCCATTAATTCCCAACTAGGTCTTCCACCTCTAAAGCGCCTGTGTCACCTCCTCTCTTTCTAGTGGAGCTCGAGTCATCCTACCCATATGTTTGTATGGTGAAATAAACTATGGGTGGAATGTGATATGCAGCTCTACTTCTCCTTTAATGTCCTTTTCCTGTTCACTTGTATTTTCCTTTTTCTTCTCTTTTTTTTCTTTTCTTTTTCTTCTTTTTCTTATTCTTTTGTGCTTGAATTTTGTCCAAGTTCACGATAAAAGGTGTTTTGAGAAAGATAGTCAGTTGCATCCTCATATATCTCAACCTCTTTGATTGAAAATGCCTTTTCATATCCTTTGACACAGTATTCAATTCCATCCCTTTTGAACTTGATGCACTAATGAAGGGAGGATGGAATCATCTTATTCTGATGTATCCAAAGCCTACCGAGCAAAGAAATGCATGAAGTATTCGAATCAATGATATAGAACTTGACTTCAAAATAAAAGGCTGATACAGTCGGGTACTGTCGCACAACTAGAAAAGAAATGTGGGTAGCCGAGCTCTACCCTTATTCAACCTGAATTACAAGAAAAATATTATAATTAAGAATGACGAATGTTGTAGAGGTCTTCATTCTTCATCCTTCATTCTTCATTCTTCCTTCTTCATTTCTTCACTTGGTTTACTCCATTTCTTTATTTCTTTTGACTTGATTTGGATGTAGTTGCTCCAAAAGTGTCACATGGTACATAAGACTTGGTCTTATAACCAATGCTCATCCTAATTCCCCACATTCAACTATATAAATCTAGCTAAACACGCCATACAACCCAAGCATTTATATGAATAATTTAGACTTAGCACCTCACACATGGGTAACCAAACCCACCTGTTCTAACTTGGGTTATGCTTAGGGGCTAAGCAACCTGCATAACTAGAATCATTTATATTTTTATTACAGTGGCCCCTTAAGCACAAACCCCTGTATAAAATATGATTAGGATAATATCAACCTAACATCCATACTACACACATATATCCTAACATCTAGTCTAAAATAATACATCACAAAACTAAACATACATAAAACTATGCACTACTTAACATAATGTTAGAAATGGTGACTTAGTCTAATGTGTGTGAATTAAAGCTTGTGTGGCATGTCCTAACTAGGATTTAGAGTTATAATTTGCTAAGTGTGAGGGATTAAATTTATAAAGGGGTAGATTTTTCTTTAAGTTATTTAATTGATTTGAATATTTTTATTTAGTAATTTCTTTTATTTCATATGGCCTACACTTAACAATTAGGTGTTATAAAGAGAAGAAAGAGAGGGAATCTCTCTTCCACCTCTACCTTAAGTCACTTTTAAAGCACATTAATTAGTGAATTTCCTTTAGTTAATGGCTTATTATATGTTTTGATTAGTCCTAAGTTTAGGCTTAGTTTAAAAAACTTATTCAATAAGAAAGATATCTTATGATCAATCGAGATGAATTACTATCACATACACATATTCATTCATTTCTTTCCCTCATGTATATCATGCATATGAATAAACCCTAAGCAAATCTATACATGCAATTTAGATTTCTAACATACTTGAATGATAAATGCAAGGAAGTGTATTTAGAGTTTAAATATTTTATTTGATTGAATTATGAATGCATGCATTTTTAATAGAAATGAGGGAATTTTCATCCATTAGCTAAATACACATTCACATGTATAAAAACTTTAAGTAAGTACGACACCATTATTTTTTACTTGAGGGGCATAAGGTACAAGACCTACTTAGGGACTACTTAAAGCCTTGCAACATTAGAAAGTCTAAATTAATATAACACTTTCCTTAGAAACATGTAAATGTATAAGCAACCAGAAGGATAAGAAAATCCATTAAAAATTGTATTTGATTCATGTTTCCTATTCATTGGTCATATCACACATGCACATGTATAAGAGTTTTAAGCGAGTATGACACCATTATTTTCTACACTAGAAGGTACTAGATACCAAATTTTCTCAAAAGCCTTAACCATAAGGATGTCCATGCAAAATGTACCATATTTTCTCAAATATCAAATGCATGTATAAACCATGGATCACCATTATTTTCTACACTAGGGGCATAAGGTACATGACCTACTTAGGGCTATTTAAAGCCTCACAATCCCGGGATGTCTAAACTAATATACCACTTTTCTCAAATACAAGTAAATGTGCAAAAAGAAACCATAAGAACAAGAAATCATACAAAGAATCATATTGATTTGATTACATGATTTACATAAGTGATATGAAATTCTTCCTAAGTCCTAACATGGAGATGCATAGGAATAGATTTAGACAAATGTTATGTTCTTTTTCAAATGAACTATACATTTGTGAATCTTATATGAATCCATGCGAGATAAGGAAAGAGAACTTCATATTACATGTTCTATATTATCAACACATGCAAACTTATAGATATTTATAAATAGCATTACTCTATATGTTATAGTTGATTCATACATTTTGAAAAATAACTTTTGATTTAGTAGTGATAATAGCCACACATATTTAACTTAAATCAACACATGCAATTTAACATAAAAGAAATCATTTCATTTTTTTTAATTTTAAAAGAAATGTATGCATGATTACATATGGCAAGCAACATTTAGCATGACAGAGAAAGAAGTAAATGAACATAAGCATACAATTTCATTCATTCCAATTTATTCCCAAGGGCAATCATACTAAATAAGGTTACTTAAAACAAGCCAAAATTTTTCAAGGATATTTCATCTTTTTGTTTGATTTGAGTTAGGTAATATGAGAGAGATTTGCTGGTCCTAATCCCATTCCCCATGTGTGAGTTAATTTTGGTTCAATGAAAAAGTATTTAAGTTGATTATGGTTTAGTTAGGTTAATGTATGAATTAAATGAATTAATTAAACCTTACTATATCACGTTAAGTTAATTGAATAAACAATAATGAGCTAATATGATATGCACCACATGAAAATGAAATTTACAATGCTCTTAAGAAATGAAAGGGACCTAATGGAATTAGCTCATAAATCATTAATAAATTATGCTTAAGGAGCTAACCTAATTACTCTTACGGTTTTCTCACACATGTGAGCTCACCATAATTTCACTATTTCTCACTTTGGATTGTTGAACACCCAAAGAACTACCCAAGATTAGAAAGAGTAATTAGGTTCAATTGGATTAATTAAATTCATTAATTAGTTAAATAAGTCATAATATATTTTAACCAATCAAAGTGAGATGGGCTTAGAGAAAGAGGCAAATAAGGGAATCCACGTCTCAATCCCTAAATCTTCTCAAGTAATTAGTCAAGGTTCAGATTATGAATTGGATTTTTGATTAATCTTGTTAATTAATTAATTAAGTACTATTAATTAATTAATTACTTAGTGGATTAGAGAAGATTTAAGGAAAAGATTGGAAGAGGGAGTCCCAATCCATTTCCCTAGACCTCACCATCATTAATAGAGGTTATCAAGCTTAATTGATTGATTAATTTACTATTCATTTCCTCAATTATCACTAATTACATTATAAAAATGATTAAGACTTAATCCATTAATTTCCCTTATTAAGCAACCAATAAAATCTCAGAAAAATAGGGGAGGCAGAGGTCACCCCTAAACATCCACAGAAAGTTAGAGGTCAATTGAATGATTAATTAGATAGTAATTAGGTTAATTACATTTCTAATTATACTTTAAGTAAGCTAAATTCACTATTCAAAATCAATTAATGATAGTTTTCTTGAATTCTACACTAAAATATCTTTAAAATGAACCCAAGTTTACATTTTTAGATTTTTTTATATTTTGTTATGAATTTAGGAAGTTTCAGGATTAAAAGTAAATTAATTAACCCTATTTAGAGCCTTAATCCCGTCGAGCCACATGGTAGCTGACATGGCACGCTGACATAGCACGCTTTCCATGTGGAGCTTGATGCAGTACACTTTCCATGTGGTATGACAGGATTCACTATTTAAGTTGTCATATCAGAGTGCTAACTCAAATGGCGGTGCACACCGCATCTCCATGGAGCATCCGTTCTAAGATCGGATGGCTGTGGTGTTTATTTTTATGTTTTGTGTGTTTGTGTGAGGGGATACCACGCAGATCTGTAGATGTACTCATTAGGGTGATCAGGTATGACATTAAGGAATAGTATACTATCTTGAGAGATAGAAGTCACTATCCTATAATGGACTTATTCACCTAATGAGGACTCCTAAGGCATGATGGGTCTTCAGATATACCAGAGATTTTTTTCCTACTTTACATAAAAATGTAAAGTAGGATTTATTTAAATCAGGTTCGTTAAGTTCTCTATGGAGGCAAGCCTCCATAGTTAGTTACATCATAAGGGAAATGATCCCTTAAGAATACTCTGGATTAAAGTTGGCGATTATTATCTCTAAAGAATTCAAAGATAGGACTATCAAAGGATTAGTTTTATTTTTTTTGAAAATCAAGTGGCAGAGGTCAAAAAGGGAAGAGTTCTTATCGTAACTAAGGGAGATAGGTAGGGAGTGCTCATGATCTAGGAATCCTAGTGAGCACCCCAATATATCCTATGGTTGAGCTTTATACATTTAAATTTGAAGAGGTTTATTTATTTAAGTTAAATTTTTATTAAAAGTCTAGAACTTATACCCACAATACAAGATTATGAAAATGCTTAAGAGGTGAGGATTTATGCTTGTAGCCTGCAATGAGAAATAATAATCTTAGATCCTAAATCTAGGGAGCTTTAGCGAGGGCCACAACACGACCTAAATTTAAGGCAAAAATGGGTATATGGTTTACCTCCATAAGAGAGAATAAACCACCCTACTGTTGGGCTTATTATTGCTTGGAGTGGCAGCCAACTAACTCCTCCTACACTTTAAATTCATGTGGGTAAGTCATATGCTTTGTAAGATGGTTAGTCTATTATTTACTTAAAAGAGAAACTAAGTCCTTAAACTCACTCCCTAAGAGACTAGATCATGAAGGGCATGAATAATGACTTAAATCTAATGCAAATTTTGTTAAGTTTTATTTGATTTTTGGACTTTTTCTTTGACACAGGCTATAGGATTTTGTATGCCTAAATGCATGAGAAATTGATTATGGCTAAATCAGGAGAGAAAGAGATATTTTTCCATCAAAGGCTCTTATGTTAAGCCTTTATTCTCTGGCACAGATGGAAGCCCTCTCTTAGCAAGTGGAAGAAAATGCATGATATTATATATTCATTCATTTAGCTAAGGGGTTGCTAAAAATTTTATTATTTTGAATTAATTCTTAAGCTTTTATGCGAGGTTATGAATTGTTTTAAAATTTTAGTTATGAGTTATTAATGGGATAGAAAATTTATTTTTATCCTAGGAGCCTAATCGCATCCAGGCTACACAACAATCATCAATCTTAAAGAAACTATGAAAAGGCATGCTATTTCTAATGCACAAGCTATACAAAATATCACATAATTTTATGAAACTATCACAAAAGAATAAAATGCTGGTACGGTCGAGTACCGCCACACAACCCGAAAAAAAATGTGGGTGGGCAAGCTCTACCCGTATACATTCTGGTACAATGAAAGAATAAATTACAATTATGAAGTGAGAAGTGTTATGATGGACTTTATTCTTCATCCTCCATTCTTCACTCCTTGTCCTTCATTCCTTCATCTTGATTTTCTCTATTTCTATCTTTCTTCTGGCTTGAGTGGGATGTAGCTTGCTCCAAAGGTTTGCATGGTATATAAGATATGATCTTAGAACCAATGCTTATCCTTAATCCCCATAACACTTAGCCCAATCCTAATGCAAAATTATATTAAAAGGAAGGAAAGTAAATCTAGCTACACCTGCAAAATAAATGTTAGCTAAACACACCATACAACCCAAGCAGTTATAGGAATAATTTGGACTTAACACCCCACACATGGGTAACCAAGTCCACCTGTCTAACTTGGGCTATGCTTAGGGGCTAAGCAACCTGCATAATAAAAAGTATTTATATTTTTATTACAGCGGCCCCTTAAGCACAGCCCCCCTGCATAAGACATGATTAGGCTACTATTGGCCTAACATTCAGGCTACACACATACACCCTAACATTTAATATAAAAAAATACATCATAAAATTGAACATTCATCAAACCATGCACCGTCCTAACGTAAAGCTAGAAATGGTGACTTAGCCTAATGTGCATGTGTTAGAGCTTGTGTGGTATGTCCTAACTAGGCTTTAGGGTTATGATTTGCTAAGTGTGAGGGATTTAATTTATGAAGGGTTTGTTTTTGTTTAAGTGATTTAGTTGATTTGGGGATTATTACTTAGTGTTTTCTTTTATTTCATATAACCTACACTTAGCAACTAAATGCTATAAAGAGAAGAAAGAGAGGGAGAGTCTCTCTTTTATCCCTAACATATGTGATTTCTAAGATAAATTGATTAATGAATTTCCTTTGGTGAATGATTTATTATGTGTTTTAATTAACCTTAAGTTTAGATTCATTCTAAATAGCCCTATTCAATAGGAAAGGCATCTTAGGATTAGTTAAGTGGATTACTATCACATAACATACACTCATTCATTTATTTCCATAATGTATACCATGTATATGAATTATACTAAGCACACCTATACATGCAATGCAAATCTTAGCATACTTTGATGATGAGTGCAAAGAAATGTGATTTGAAAATTTAGATATTCCATTTGTTAATTGGATCATGAATACATGTATTTATTATGAAAGAGGGATTTTTCATCCATTAGCTAAATGCACATCCACATGTATAAAAGTTATAAGTGAGTACGATGCCATTACTTTCTACACTAGGGGCATAAGGTACAAGACCTACTTAGGGCAACTTAAAGCCTCGCAACCTCGTGATGTCCAGACTGATATACCACTTTTCTTAGATATATGTAAATGTATGAATAACTACAAGGATAAGAAAATCCATGCAGAATTAATGTTTCATTTGTTTGATTTTTGATTCTTTATTCATTAGCTACATCACATATGCATATGTTTAATAGTTTTAAGTGAGTATGACACCATTATTTTCACACCAGGGTGTAAGACCTAGTTAGGGCTATTTAAAGCTTCGCACCCCGGGATGTCTATATTGATATACCACTTTTCTTAAATACATATGAATGTACAAAAAGAGCCAAATGGATAAAGAATTATGCAAGAAATTATGTTTGATTTGGTTGTATGATTTACATATGCAATGTGAAATTATTTTTAGGTCTTAACATGGAAATGCATAGGAGTAGATTTAAGCAAGTGTTATGTTCTTTTCAAATGAACTATACATTTGAAAATCCTATGTGAATCCATATTAAAGTAGGGAAAGATAACTTCACATTAACATATTATACTATCATTACATGCAAGCTTATAAATATTTGTAACTAGCATTACTTCATTTATAATCTTTGATTTATAGATTTTTAAAATAGTTTTTTTATTTAATAGTGATAATAGCGACTCATATTCTTAATTTTAGCCAACACATGCAATTTGACATAAAAGGAAATATTTTATTTAATTAGTTTTCAAGAGAAATGAATGCATGATTTCATATAGAAAATAATATTTAGCATAATTAGAAAGAAAGAAATGAATGTAACACATGATTTAAGTCACCCTAATTAATCCCTAAGGACAATCATATCAGATAAGATTATTTAAAATGAATCAAAATTCTTTAAGTAGATTTTTTTATTTGAATTTGATTTGACTTAGGAAATATGAGAAGGGTTTGCTAGTCCTAACCCATTTCCTCATGTGTGAATTAATTTGGTTTAATTAATAATAATTAAGTTGATCTTATATTTTGATTAGGTTTAGGTATGAATTAAATGAATTAATTATCTCTTACCTATATCACTTTAAGTTAATTAACTAATTAATAATAATCCAATATGATATGCAATCACATGAAAAGTAAATTTGCAATGCTCCTAAGAAATGGAAGGGGCCTAATGCAATTGGCTTATGATTAATAATTAATTAGGCTTAGGGGACTCACTTAATTACTCTTTTGATTTTCTCACACATGTGAGCCAATCATAATTTCATTATCTCTCACCTTGGGTTTTTGAACACCCAAGGAGCTACCCAAGAATAATTAAAGGTTGCTTAGGTTAAGATGAATTAATTTTTAATTTAAATTTTATTATGCTTTTAATGAATTGAATAAATGTTTTAGTTATGTTTAAGATGAATGATGAAATTAACTTAGGGTAAAGGATCAAACGCAAGACCTCAATCCTAATATCTAAATCACTTGAACATTCAATTAGAATTTGATTTCCTTATTTTGAAGATTTAATCATTTAATTAATCAATTAGTCATTCTATTAGCCATTAATTAATTTAATTTTCAAAGGTAAAAATACTTAGAAAATAAATTAGGAAAAATGTCCCCAATCACATTCCCAAAGTGATCTAACTATTTACCAGGGATAGTTATGTTCAAATGATTAATCAAGCTATTATTCATTCCTTAATTATAATTCATTGGATTAAGAGAGTGATTAGGGCTTACTAAAATGATTTTCTTAATTAAGTAATCAATAAAGTCCCAAAAAAATAGGAGAGGTAGAGGTCATCCCCCTAAACATCCACAAAAAAATTTGAGATTAATTGAGTGCTTAATTAAGGTGTAATTAAGCTAATTAGATTTTTGATAACTTAATTAAGCCAAGGTCACTATTAAAAATCAATTAATTATAATTTTTCTATATTCTCCTTTGAAATATCTTCAAAATGAGCCTAAGTTTGCATTTTTTGATTTTTCTATAATTAATTATGATTTTAAAAAGTTTCAGGTTTAAAAATCTATTTATTAACCCTACTTAAATCCTTAATCCCGTCGGGCCACGTGGCTGCTGATGCGTCGCGCTTTTGACGTGATGCGACAAGATTGATTATTTAAGTTATCATATACACACACTGACTCAGCGGAGTGGACGCGCTTTCTCTGTGGGCCATCCAATCTAAGATCGAATGACCACAGTTTAATCCGTGGGTTAAGAGGAAAATTAATGGATCTACCATGAGATTTGATCAGAGTCGTTCATCTCAATCACACGAGATGGATAGCTCCGTGATCTATCCCATTTGAGTGGTGAGAGAAGAGCACCATTCATCTTTCTCCATTCGATCTGAGCACACCCTAGCTTGGATTTGGATTGAACGGATCCCACACCATCTAAGAGAGCATGAAATCACATCCAACAACTAGGATCCCTCGACCTGGAGATTTCTTTCATAAAAGACCAATACACAAAGGCCTAAAGACCAATGCTAAAGGTAGCTTTGCCTAGTTGAGGCGAGTCCCTGTTGAAGAAATCCAGCTCAATTTGGTGTGGGAAGCTTAGTTGACCAATCCACACACACACACACCTCAGCTTCGATCAAACTCCAATGTCTAGTGCTTGGAAAGATCTAGAAGTGAATCAATCGGCTTCGATTGAGTACAAGGATGGTGTATGCATAAGCAGTTAAAGTTTTCTTGCACGGGGATGGAGTTAGAATCGAAATAGAAGTGTCCTGTTTCAGTTCTATGCATGAGGGGAAGGTTGAGAAAAAGGGAGCAGGAGGAGTTGAGGAAGCTATTGGGGAGTTTCAAAAACTTCTCTTGAGCTGAATGGGATTATGTTCGATACAAAATGGTTGAAATGAGGGAGTATATCCCTCAATTGAGCCAGGTGGATGGACATAATCATTCCCATAAATTTCATCAATTCATCATCATCAAGTCATCAGAGGGGTCACTGTCAATCCAAGATGGCACGCCATGAGTGGCTGAAGCCATGTCAGGGGTCTCAAGGCTTGATATGGGTGGGTGGGAAGGGATTTGGTTCTCTTTGTGCCCGTCGGGTTCGACCATGGATGGGGAGAGTGAGCTTGGCTTGGTGAGTTCCCTTTGGTCTAAGGTAAGTTCTAGGGTGCTTAGAGCGGGCTAGTGAACTCTAGGAATACCTCATTTGGTAAAAATAGGTCTTCCATGGGGAGTACAAAATGGATTTTGCTATTTAAAGTAGGAATCCAAGGTGAAGGCTTTCTCCATTGGGTAGTCAACTTAAGGTGAGCTTGTTTGGCTTTTGGGTTGACTTAGGGGTGGCCTAAGGATGGTTTGGGGTGTGGTTGGTCGGCCAATAGAGTTCCATGAGGATGGCTTGAAGTGGTTTAGCTCAATTTGGGCAATTCACATTGGGTTGGGTTGACCAATTGGCCGAATTAGGTCAAACTAAGGCTTGGGTTAGGTCTAAATCATGATTTGGAATATTTTGGTGTGATTAATTTGATATGGTTTGGCTTAAGTTTGAATTTGACTCATTTAGATTCAAAAGGGTCAAATTGGTCAAATTGACCAAATTGACTAATTTGACTAAATTAGCTGGGTTAGGTGTGGAGTCAAGTTCAATTAGTTGATTGAAAATGATTTTTGGATTTGGCTTGGTTTAATTTAGAATTAATTTGAATTTTGGTCAATTTGACCTTTTAGGTCAATTTGGACTGGGTTCGGTCATGTTGATTAATTGGTCAACTTAAGCTCAATCATGGCTTTGGTCAAGTTCAACAAGTGATTTGGAATGAACTTGAGCCATTGGTTGCAATCAATTTGGATTAAATCATGATTTGACCCATTTTGGCTTTTTAGGCCAATTTGGATCAACATTGGTCAAGTGGTCAATTAGGCTTGGTTTGGCTCAATTGATGACATGGTCATGTTCAATCATTGGTTATGATTGGGTTTGGATCAATGGTTTCAATCAATTTGGCATATAATGAATTTTGGCTAGTTTGGGTTTCATTTAGGCTAAATGTTGACTTGGTCAAAGGCTAGGTTTGACTTTGTTTGACCTAATTCAAGGTGGTTGATCACCCCATGATGATTGTTGATCATGAATGAGGTTTAGATGAGCTTAGTTCAATCTAATTTGGGTTGATTCAAACTTGGCTCAAAAAGGTACTTTAGGTCACTTTGGTTCAAGTGAGCTTAAATGGGTCAATTAGCTTGATCAAGGTTTGATTCAAGTTTGGTTGAACCCACATATGAGCTTAAGATTGAAATATAAATCCAATTGCAGTTTGTTTGGAGCCAAATGAGTTTTGGTTCATATGACAATTTCAAGTCATAAGGGTTAACTTGGGCTTGATTTGGGTTTACTTGGATTTGGTTTGACAATGGTGGTTTATGTTTATATTTGGATCAATGATTGAAGGAATACTTGAATCCAAGACTTTTGACTTGATTTGGGTTTCATTTAGCTAAGTTCAAAAATAAAAGGGCTAAAATTGGGAATTTGGTTTTATTTGAGTTTGGTTTTGGTCATTTGAATTTATATTTCATTTATATTTGTGAATATAAATGAAGATATAAATGGGTCATGAGAAAATCACTTGAGTTTGGAGTGATTTGGAAGCAAATTTGATTAAGCTTAGGGATGTAGGTTGAAAGGGCTAATTTGGGTTTTGATTTGGTTTGATTTATTTTTGGTTATTGGAGGGTGAGTTTCATTTATAATTATGAATATAAATGATGGAATGATTGATTATGGAAATCAACCAAGTTTGAGTTGATTTGAAGGAATTTTGGCAAAGCACATGAAGGTGGCTCATATATCTTAGGAAGAGTTTTTCGAATTTGGAATTTGGAATTTGGAATTTGGAGTTGATCATAGATTTCAATCATTTGGAATTGATTTATGGCTTGGAATTTCATTTGAGATTGGATTTGATAATTTAGAAAATCAATAGGGTTGGAGTTGACTTGGATTTAGTTAAGGCTAAGTCCATAAGATAAAATCAAACTAGAAGGGATTTGGAGTTTTAAATTTAGTGATGGATTTCAATCATTGGATAGTTGGATTTGATTTTGGGGTTTGGAATTTTGAATTTGAGGTTTGGTTTCAAGGAAGGAAGCAAGGATTGGGTTTGGCTATAGGGTAGGCAAGTCTTATTAAATCCCTAAGGACAACTTACTTCCATGGCTAACTCTTCTAAGTCTCTAGGATTAAGTTAAATGTTAGCCTAATCACTAGAAGTGTCTTAAGACTAAGGAACTCTTAGTGTCTATAAGAGTCCTAGATGTACGATGAGGAAAGAGCTCACTCCAAAAGTAAGGTCAACAATGGGCATGATCAAACCCGCAGTTTTAAGGGATTAAATAGAGGGGGCTAAGTGTGATTTGATCAGGACCTGCATCCCAATCACGCGGGTTGGATGGTTCATGATCTATCTCCTCCCAAGCGATGAAGGATGGTTTACCATCCATCAATGGCCATTAGATCCGAGCTCACTCAAGCTCAGACAAAGATGAAAGTGATCCCGCACCTTCAAGGAAGCATGACAATCAAATCCAAAATGGAAAATGCATGACGTGAAGATTTCTTTCACAAAAGGCCAAGACATTTTATTCAAGGAGCGATTTAAATGGAATACCTCACCGAAGCTTGTGACCGGCGTTCCAACAATTGAGTTAGCTTTGTTTGGTAGAAATGAAGCCCTATTGAGCCACACGAGCTTCGATTTGGTGTGATTTGCTCGGGAGACCAAGGTGCTAGACAAGGTGATCGGGCTTGCTCGAACTCCACCCTCCAGCTATCGAGAAGCTTGGGAAAGGATTTGTTCTTGCTCAACTCACTCCAAGGAAGGTGTGTGCAAAGTAAATTGCACTTTATTTATGAAATGGAGAAATGAGATTCACTGGTTTGCTCCCTTATTTCGGTTTCACGCAAAACCAAAAAATGAAGATTTTGAGAAACTTATGGAAGCTTGAAAATGGCCCTGGGATTCCTGTCGTTGGCTGCTGGAGTTCAATTGATGGTGAGTCCCTTAGTTTGAGTGAGAATAAGGGGGGTATACCCCCTCATTCCTTAGATCAGATGGATATGGCTGATTTTGCTTTCTTTGATTAAGGGGTCACCATGGGAGTCGGGTTTGGGGAATCCGCTCATGAGCTCACCTCCTTCTCTAGCACCTTGATTATATGATTCCAAGTCTATCTCAAGAGGTGAACCCATAGTATTCAAAAAAGGAAAGTCCATTTTTAAATCAAAAAGAGGAAGATCAGAGTTGCTATAATTATTATTTAGACTTGGAGAGTTTTCTAAGAGAGTAAAATTAGATAACTCATCAGAAGTGACACAGATGTAATTTAAACTAACTTTATTCCTTGATTTCTTGGATTTAGAAAGAGGTACATAGTAGAAATCTAATAAAGTAAGTTGGGTGAGAGATTTGATGCCCTCATCTGCCGATAAAGATATCTACTAGAAGAAGAGTTAGCTGAAGCAGAAGTTTCAATAGAAGTAGTAGCTACAATGGTGGAATGGAGATTGGGCTTGATTGGTGGTTATGCTACTTGGCTATCTCGGGCAAGTGTGGGCTGTTGTTGCTACTGAGCTCCCACTTTCCCCAAGTTGATCTTTAGCAACTTACAAACCTTCCTTGATGTTGGAGGTTCGAGCTATCTCAAGCACCTACAAGGAAAGTTTCTTGATTATTGAAATAATCTTTTTAAAGGTTCGGATAAGGAGATATCCCAACCTTCTTTGGTTTTGAGAGGATCATATGTATCCTCAAGGATTACCCTAACAGAATTGGATGGTTGTTCCACTATTTATTCCTCTGGGATAACTATGGTGCCTATCTTGTAGCTATGCTCAAGCCAATCCTTGAATGTGAAGCAATCCTCTAAAACATGGCCTAGCATGCGATGGTAGGGGCAAAAGTTAGGATCATTTCTCCTGCCCACTTCCTTCGGCTTTCTAGGCTCGAGTAGCTAAAAATCAGGTTTCTTTAAGAGGTTCTTAATAATTTTTCTGACTACCTTCCTCTTAAATGAATAAGGCTTGTTTAGTTTATCCAAAAGAGTAGGTGGATGGTAGCTTCTTGATGGCTGGTTTGTGTACCGCTGCTATGAATATGGCTGAGGAGGAGGCGAGGAAGGCTGGTAGGATGGCCGTGGTGGTAGAGGAGGTGGAAGTGATGGATGAAGAGCTCGAGGTCTCTCATACTGATCTCTGGTTAGTTGCTTCCCTTTATCTAATAGTACTTACCCTGGCTTCTTCTCATAGGCTTTCTGTGGCTTTGGCTTTGTTGACTGATCTTGAAAAGGCAACTGTTTAGCCTCTCATTGTAGACTAGCCACCTTGTTTATTAGCTTCTCAAATATCTTTATGGTAAAACCTTTGAGCATGAAGGTGATCGGGCCATGAATATTCTTTTGTATAATTTTAATGGCATGCTGTTCAGATAGCCACGATTTTCATTTCATACTCAAATTGCGCCATCTGAGAAAATAGTCAACTAGGGACTCACCGGGGTGTTGTTGTGCTACAACGTGATCGCCCACAGTCACCCTTTACTGAGCTCTAGCAAACCTCTTAATGAAGAGTTGCTCCAACTCAGTAAAATCTTCACTGAACTGTTGGGGAGTTCAGCATACCAATCAAAGGCTATGCCTGCTAAATTGCTGATAAAAAGATGGAATAATAATACATCGCTGCCCCCAGGATTGCAACAACTGGCCCTGAAGTCTATGTGTTGGCGTGGGTTCCCCTGCCATCAAAGCTCTTGAAAGAAAGTGGTAGAAAACCTTTATGATACTGGATGACATCAAATTTCTCTAGGTAAGGTCTACCCTTTCGATGATCCTCATCGGGCTTACACCAATGCTTCTCTCACTTATTGTTCAGCCACGAGTTTAATATCATTTTCTGGTATAGAGGTACTAACTACCTTCCTATACAAGCTAGTGCTACCCTACTCTATTGGAGGTGAAGCCTTAGGCTGATCCAAGACATGCAACAACTCTAGCTGACCGGTCTCTGTAATAGTAGGATGCATTGCTGGGGCTTAGTTCTAAAGTGACAAAATTGCTGCTAGCAAATCTTCAAGTCTCTTTCCCATCCTATCTATCTGTTTATCCTTTTGTTTAAGTTATTGAAGGAGGTGTTTGGTCGAATGAGCTCTGTTATTCTGCTCGGTCGCAACACCTTCCAAACTCTGTTGGTCCCAAAAGAGGGAACCCCTCGTGTCTACCATATGCACCATGGATGAATCTTCTAACAAATCATCTTCATTGGGATCAAAACTAACCATGTCTTCCTCTAGGTCAGACCAGGCATACCCTAGAATTTCCTTCTTCTCAACTAGATACCGTGTTATAATATCATCTAGGGAGTGGTCCAACTGTGCAAGCATAAATGATCGTGGTTGACCAGTGGTAGGATCGTGCTCATGGATAGAAATACATCTAACCCCCCTGTTGTTGGAGAGCTAATCTTGTGAGGACTATGCTCACTGGAGGATAGATGCTCATTGCTATCATCTATCATGGGTGGAGTACTACTCCTAGGAGGATCTATCTCCATAGGGGCAACTAAACTGTCTCTTCTCCCTTTGCTACCGCTATCTCCATGTTTTGCTATGGTGGCGGTGGTGATGGAATGACTACAATGTTACATGGTCACCATTCTCTCTTCACCACAATTGAAGCAGGAGGTCGAGCAGGAGAGCTCAGCCTCGCCTTAGTCGATGGTGTAGATGGAATGGGATCTCTTGGCTATAACCGGATCACCAGTGGGATTCTCTTTTCCCCGGATGCTGCCTTCATGGCTTTTGATGGAACTGTGGAAGATGGAACTTGTATTGGAGATGGTGGATGTGGGGTAGAGTAGTGTGGCGGAGGGACCACCGACTATCTATGTGCAGGAGTTCCTCTCCTGTGATGGGTAGTACCCATCAATACAATGTTATCAATATGACGTGAGTAGCACACTGTCGAGGAAATCCATGAGGGTGGAGGTAGCTGACTATCTAGTGTACCTTTGTCTCTCTCTGCTGGTCACATGTATTAATACATGAGCCTCCCTGGCCCTCTCCTGCTTGATGTGCTCACCTACGTGAGGGATGACTGACCTTAAATCAAATTGGGCCCTGAACTTTGACCGTCCAGAAGCCCTGCCAACTTGGCACAGGACTGTCCTAAGGCTAGCATAGGACCTCGTCCTATCTCTAGTAGGAGCTTCAAAGTGAACTGCAGGTGGAGGTGACACTGAGATCCTCCTAATATCTTCCTATCCATCAGATCCAAAGAGGGGGTGAAACTTGTTCTATGTAGGTAAAGGGGAAACTATCTTGGCTATCTCCTTTACTACAAACTGAAAAATTGCCTCCATCTTCTTGGCTATGTGCACATGATGTTGCTTGATCTTGTGGCATCTGTTACAGCGCTGAGTCATGCTGGAGGAGTAGTGCGGGAATGAGACCCTACCTCATAGATAGGGGAGACTATCCCTGAAGATAAGGTAGCCTTCCCCTTGGAAGAAGCCAACGAGTGAGTGCTAGCCAGTACTGGGGCAACAATGGGAACCATTGAACGCAAACTGCCACAACCTTCCTCTTCAATAAGAAAAACTTTGAATATGATGACATCTCAACATGGATGACCGGCTTCTTCCCGGTCACCACACTCCTACTGACGGTTGTGAGGGTTTGTCCCCCCACAAGTGATTCTAGCCCCTTTGAAACCTTGGCCAAAGTGAATGAGGTGGGAAAAGTCAGTCTATGGGAGACTGGCCTAATCTAAGGCCAAATCCATCCCAAAAGGAAAAGTGAAGACATACTTCTAAGCTTCCATTTATACTGAACTTGGGAGAAACTGACTGAAACTGAGTTGAAATTCTGTAATTGTTGAAAACAAACTCAAATCAGACTTTCTACTTTAATTTGTTTTTAGAATTTGAACCCACACTCAACAATTTGGATATGTTAAGTGCGGTTCTTTGATTTAGGAGAGATTTCAAATTTAGAATTGGGGAAGAGATTTTTGAATTTAGAATCCCTTTTCAATAAATTTGTGTATATTGGAAATGGGTTCAAATATTTTAAAGAGATTTTGATGCTTCCATTGGTTCATATTTGAATTTGAATTTTATTTTTTGGAGATTAATCATTTAGAAAATTTGGGTATGCTAAATGAGTTATTTGAAAACAATTTTCTTCTTCTTTTACTTATTTGTCAATTATGTTTGAATTTGAAAATGGGATCTTTACTTAGCAAATTTGTGTATGCTAAATAAAGTCCAAATGTTTGCTATATTTTTTTTATTATTTTTAGTTTTTTTTGAAAAGAGATCTTTACTTAGCAAATTTGGGTATGCTAAATGAAGGATCTAAATGTGTTTATTTTTTATGTCTTTTTTATTTTGAAAAGAGGATTTTTACTTATCAAATTTGGGTATGCTAAATAAAGAATCGACATGTGTTTGATTTTTGTGATTTTTGAAAAGAGGATCTTCACTTAGTAAATTTGGGTATGCTAAATAAAGAATCCCAATGTGTTTGATTTTTGATTTTTTTGAAAAGCGGATCTTCACTTAGTAAATTTGGGTATGCTAAATGAAGAATCCCAAAATGTTTGATTTTTGATTTTTTTAAAAAAGAGGATCTTCATTTAGCAAATTTGGGTATGCTAAATAAAAAAAATGTGTTTGATTTTTTTTTTTTTGAAAGAGGATCTTTACTTAGCAAATTTGGGTATGCTAAATGAAGATCCAAATGTGTTTTGATTTGATTTTGAAAAGAGGATCTTCACTTAGCAAATTTGGGTATGCTAAATGAAGAATCCAAATGTGTTTGATTTTTGATTTTTGATTTTTGAAAAGAGGATCTTCATTTAGCAAATTTGGGTATGCTAAATGAAGGATCTAAATTTGTTGTGATTTTGATGTTTTTTTTGAAAGAGGATCTTTATTTGCAAATTTGGGTATGCTAAATAAAGTTCAAATTTATTTTGAAAAATGATCTCATTTGACAAATTTGGGTATGTCAAATGGATCAATTATGTTTATATTTCAAAGATTAAATTTTTGTGTGTGATTATTGCTTTTTGAAAAGGTGATTTTTTATTTTGTTTTTAAAAATATGATTGTTGATTTTTATTTGAAAATGAAATATTCATTCAATAAATTGAATGAGGATGTTCATTTGTGCTTTTTGAAAAGATGGTTATTGATTTTGTTTTTGAAAAGATGACTGTTGATTTTTATTTAAAAATAGAATCTTCATTCAATAAATTGAATGAGGATGTTCATTTTGAAAAGATGATTATTGATTTTGTTTTTGAAAAAATGATTGTTGATTTTATTTTTGAAAAGATGATTGTTGATTTTGTTTTTGAAAAGATGTTTGTTGATTTTATTTTGAAAATAAAATCTTCATTCAATAAATTTGAGTATATTGAATGAGGACGTTCTTTTGTGCTTTTTGAAAAGATGATTATTGATTTATTTGAAAATAAAATCTTCATTCAATAAATTGAATGAGGTTGTTCAGTTGTTCTTTTTGAAAAGATAATTATAAACTTTGATTTTTGAAAAGATCCTACATGTAGCAATCTTGAAGATTGTTAGATGAGGTTTAGATATTTGATTATGTGTATTTTGGAAAAGTGATTTTTTGAAATTATTATTTTTATAAAGGATTTATTTTTCTTTATTTTTGGAATGAACCATTTCTTACCATAGAAATGGTAAAGAGGAAGGTCTTTAATTATCTCTCTTTTAAGACCTACATGGAGTGAGGTCCTAAAACCTAAAGGATGTTGGCTAACTTAGCTTAAGGATGAATTAAACTAAGTTCCAATGAAAAAGAAGGATAGTCTCAGGTTCATATAAAATGCAAATCCACTATTGATACTTGGAGACAACAATCATTTACCAAAGATGGAGAGAGGAACCTCACCCTAGTGGAGCCACCAAAAAAATCTGTGGTGTTTATTTATTTTTGTCTTCATCTATCTTTAAAAATAAATGAAAACAAAAATACACACTAGTTAGACACCACGTAGATCCATAGATATTCTTATTAAGGTGATAGGGTACGATAATGAGGAATGATATACTATCTCGAGAGACAGAAGTCATCATCCTATAATGGACCTAATCACCTAATAAGGACTCCTAAGGACAATTGGTCTTTGGATGTACCAGAGATTCTTCCCCTACTTTACAAGGAAAAGTAAAGTAGGATTTATTTTAAATCGGGTTCATTAAGTTTCTTATGGAGGCAAGCCCCATAGTTAATTACATCTTAAGGAATGAGATTCCTTAAAAAATACTCTTGATTAAGGAAAATGATCGTTGTCTCTTAAATATTTTAAAGGTAAGACTATCAACAAATTGGTTTATTTTGGGAGATCAAGTGGATTGATCAAAAAGAGGGAGTTATTATCAAAACCAAAGGGAGATGAGTAGGGGATGCTCACGATGCTAGGAAAGCATCCCAAACTATCTTATGGTTGGGCATTATATTTTTGAAATTAGAAGAGAGTTAATTGTTTGAGTTGAATTTTTTTTAGAAATCTAGGGCTTATAATTCCACAACACAAGATCATGGAAATGCCTAAGAAGGTGAGGATTTATGCTTGTAGCCCGCAAAGAGAAACAACCACCTCAGAACCTGAATCTATGGGGCTTTGGTGAGGGCCAAGGTACGACCTAAATCTAAGGCAAAAATGGGTATATGGTTTACCTCCACAAGAGAGGATAAACCACCAGACTGTTGGACTTACAACAGCCTGGGCGTGGCTACCAACTAACTCCTCTTACGATTTTAAATACTTGTAGACAAGTCTTATGCTTTTGTAAGATAGCTATGCTGTTATTTATTTAGAAAGAGACTAAGTCCTTAAACACACTCTCTAAGAGACTAGATCATACAGGGCATGATTAATAACTTAAATCTAATGCAAATTTTGTTAAGTTTTATTTTCATTTTTTGATAATTTATTTGACACAGGCTATGGGATTCATATGCCTAATGCATGAGAAATTGGTTATGGGCCAAAATTAACCAGTAGGAGGTGTGTCTCCACCATGGCTCTCAAAAGTCAAACCAAGTTCTCTGAAAAAGGTGGAAGCCCTCCATTATTGAAGCAAGATACTTTTTATGCATGAAGTGAGAAATACAACATCCAGGTAAGGGGTTGCTAAATCTTTTATTATCTTGATTTATAACCTAGGCTTTAAGTGAGGTTATAAGTTATTAATTTTAATTTTGAGTTGATTAATTAGATAGAAAATTTATTTTTCCCTAGGAGCCTAATCTCATCCAAGCCATTCATCAATTAATGAAGAAACTAGGAAAAACATGCCATCTTAATGCATAAGCTAAAAAAACATCAAATAATTTTATAAAGCTATCACAAAAGAATAAAAGGCTAATGTGGTCGGGTACCACCGTACAACCCAAAAAGAAAATATGTGTAGCCAAGCTCTACCTTTATACAACCCGGATTACAAATGAATAATTACAATTTAGGAAGAATTCATGTTATGGGGGTCTTCATTCTTCATTCTTCATTTCTTCTTTTCTTCATTTCTTCTTTTCTTCATTTCTTTCTTTCTTTCTTTCATTCTTTTGGTTGGTTGGGATGTGGTTGCTCCAAGGCTTCACATGGTACATAAGAGATAGTCTTATGACCAATGTTCACCTAAACTTTCCCATAACATTCATTCCAAATCTTAATTGCAAAATTACATGAAAATGAGATAAATAAATCTAACTAAACCTGCAAAATAGAGATTAGCTAAACATACCACACAACCGAAGTATGTATATGAATAAGTTAGACTTAACACCCCAGACATGGGTAACCAAGTCCATCTTTCTTAATTTGGATTATGCTTAGGGGTATAAGCAACCATAACAAAAGCATTTATATTTTTATTACAATACCCCTTAATCACAATCCCCTACTAAAAATATGATTAGACTAAGATCATCCTATCATCCAGTCTATGCACATGCACCCTAACATCCAGTCTAAAAATATTACATCACAAAATAAAATCTGGCATCAAACTATGCACCGTCCTAACATTGAGCTAGAAATGGTGACTTAGCTAATGTGTGTGTCATTTAAGGCTTGTGTGGCATGTATTAGCTAGGCTATAAGGTTTGAATTTTCTAAGTGTGAAGGGTTCAACTTGGAGGGGTTTCATTTAAATAATTTAGTTGATTTGTTAATTTTATTTATTGATTTGATTTGGTTTGAATGAACCTACACTTAATTACTAAGTGTTGTAAAGAGAAGAAAAGAGAAGAGAACTTCTCTTTCCTCCCTACCTTAAGTAATTTCTAAGGTAGATTCATTAATGCTTTTTCTTTAGTGAATGTTTTATTATATGTTTTAATTAATCCTTAATTTAGATTTGCTCTAAATAAACCTATTCAATAAGAAAGGCATTTTAGGATTAATTAAAGTGAATTACTATCCATAACACACAACCATTTATTTCTTTCCAATATGTGTACCATGCATATGAATAAATCCTAAGCATATCTATACATGTAATGCAAATATTTAGCACACCATAATGATGAATGCTAAGAGATGTTGCTTAAGGAAATTTGGTTGTTTCATGATGCATGATTTTGTTAAGTAGAAAAGAAGGAGATTCTTTCATCCATTAATCAAATACACATTTACATGTATGAAAGACATAAGTGAGTACGACGCCATTATTTTCTACACCAACGGTATAAGGTACAAGACCATCTTAGGGCTACTTAAAGCCTCACAACCTCGGGATGTCCAGACTTATATACCACTTTTCTTAAATACATGCGCATATAGAGAAAGAAAATAAATGGATGAAGAATCATGCAAAAGATTTTTGTTTGTTTGTTTGATTTTGGTTGTATTATTTATGTGTAAATGTGAGGATCCTTCTTAAGTCATAACATAGAAGTGCATAGGAATAGATTTAAGTAAGTGTTATGTTCTTTGCAAATGAACTATACACTTTGCAAATCCTATACAAACCCATGTTAAGAAAAGAGAAGGAGATCACATAACACATTTCATATTATAATCACATGCAAGCTTATAAGTATTTATAAGTAGCATACCTTCATTTATAATCTTTGATTTATAGGTTTTGAAAATAATTTTTGATTTAATTGTGATAATAGCCACTCATGTTCTTACTTTTAGCCAAAGCAAGCAATTTGACATAAAGGAAACATTTTATTTTAATTGATTTTTCAAAGATATGAATGCATGATTTCATATGGCATACAATATTTAACATGCATGGAAAAAAAATAAAGTGATGTAAGCATGTAACTTTGTTCACCCTAATTAATTCCTAAAGATAATCCTATGAAATAAGAGCATTTAAAGTGAATCAACATTCTTTAAAGAGATTTATTTATTTATTTTTGTTTGGAGTTTGATTTGATTTAGGAAATGTGAAAAGTGTTTGCTGGTCCTAACCCATTTTCCCCATGCATGAGTTGATTTAGTTGAACTTTTAGAACCATTAAGTTGATTTTTTGTTTTGTTTAGGTTAAGGTGTGAATTAAGTCCATTAATTCTTCTTACCTATACCACTTTAACATAACTAACCAAACAATTATGAGCCAATATATGATATGAAACCACATGGAATTTAAATCAATAATGCACCTAAGAAATAAAGGGGCCTAATGTAATTGGCTCACAATTATTGATTAATTAAGCTAAAGGGTTTAATTAAGTATTTTCATAACCATCCCACACATGTAGGTTGGAAATGATTTCCTCAAATTCACCTTAGGCTTTTGAACACCTAAGGATCTACCCAGCAAGAGATTGATTAAGTTTAGATTGATTTTGAAAGTTTGATTAAGCTAATTAAGTAGATGATTAGTAGATTAATCATTAATTATGTTTGGATTAAGAAGAAAGGGGGTTTAGGGAATAAGCTATGTAAAATATCCCAAACTCATAAACCTCCTACTTACTTAAACAAAGTTTAATTATCTCAATTAAGTGATTAGACCACTGTTCACATGCTTAATTGCTCTTAATTATATTAGGGGTGATTAGGGATTCATTAATTAATTTTCTTAATTAACTCATTAATAAATCCCAAGAAAATTAGGGGAGGCAGAAGTCATCCCCCTAAACATGTCTGTAAAATTTGGAATCAATTAATCAAGTAATCAGGGAGAAATTAAGGTAATTAGATTTTAATTAAACCTTAATTAAGGAAAATCCACTATTCAAAATCAATTAAAAATAATTTTATTAGATTCCCCTCTCAATTATCTTTAAAAAATGACCTTCCTTTATATATTTTTTGATTTTTCTACATTTAATTATGAATTTATGAAGTGTCAGTGATTAATAGGTAATTAAGTGACTATAATTAATCAGCTAATCGTTGGTGCCACGTGGACCGCTGACATGATGCGCACTTTCAACGTATGATGGGATTTGTTATTTAAGTTATCACATTGCATGTGGCATCAGTCGATGGCGCTACGCGCTTCTCCTAGGCCGTCCGATCAAGGATCGGATGATTAGGAAAAAGCCCATGGTTATGAAGGATTTAATCATTAGACCTAAACGATTTAATCAGGGATGTCCATTTAAAACATGCGGGATGGATGACCCATGATTTATCTGCTGCAGACAGATCGCCCATCTTCCATGACTGATGAGCTCACGAGCTCTAATTAGGTAGAGATTCACATGGTGGCTTATATATATATATAGATATATATATATATATATATATATATATATATATATATATATATATATATATATATATATATATATATATATATATATATATATATATATTACCACATTATTGGGACACCATGTAGATCCGCAGATGTTCTTATTAGGGTGATTTGGTATGACATTGAGGAGAGGTGTACTATCTCGAAAGATAGAAGTCACCACCCTATAATGAACCTAATCACCTTAATAAGGACTCTTAACGACTATGAGTCTTCGTATGTACCAGAGATTCTAACTCTACTTTAAATAAAAAAGTAAAGCATGGTTTATTTTAAATCGGGTTCGTTAAGTTCCCTATAGAAGCAAGCCCCCATAATTAATTACATTCTAAGGAATGAGATTCCTTAGGAATACTCTCGATTAAATTAAATGATTATTGTCTTCAATGATTTTGATGGTAGGACTAACAATCGATTGGTTTATTTTTAGAAGATCAAATGGGATCGATCAAGAGGAGGAGTTCTTATTAAAGCCAAATGAAGATAAGTAGGGGATGCTTTGGATACTAGGAAGCCTAGTAAGCATCCCCAAACTATCCTATGATTGGGCTTTATATTTTTGAAGTTGAAGTGATTTATTTATTTGAGTTGAATTTTTATTAGAATTCTAGGACTTATGATTCCATGACACGAGATCATGGAAATGCCTAAGAGGTGAAGATTTATGCTTGTAGCTCGTGAAGGGGAGAAGTAACCTAGGAACTTAAATCTATGGAGCTTTGGCATGGGCCAAAGCACGACCTAAATCTAAGGCAAAAATGGGTATTTGGTTTACCTCCACAGGAGAGGATAAACCACCCGACTGTTGGACTTATAACTGCCTGGGGGTGGCTGCCAACTAACTCCTACAATTTTAAAAACATGTAGACAAGTCATATGCTTTTGCAAGATAGCTAAGCTGTTGTTTATTTAGAAAGAGACTAAGTCTTTAAACACACTCCCTAAGAGATTAGATCATGTAGGGCATGATTTAATGACCTAAATTTAATGCAAACTTTATTACATTTTATTTTTATTTTGGATAATTCATTTGACACAAGCTTTAGGATTCATATGCCTAATGCATGAGAAATTAGATTATGGGCTAAAATCAGCAAAAAAGGAGGTGTGTTTCCACCATGGATGTCAAAGGTCAAGCTAAGTTCTCTAGCACGGGTGGAAGCCCTCTAAATTAAGAGTGAAATAATATAATTTTTATGCATGATATGAGGAAGAAAATACAACATTCAGCTAAGGGGTTGCTAATTTTTTTATCTTGATTTTTTTTATATCCTAGGCTTTAAGTGATGCTATGAGTTGTTAATTTTTAGTTTTGAGTTGATTAATTGGAAAGAAATTTTTTTTTTCTAAGAGCCTAATCATCATCCAGACCATACATCAAAGCAAGGACAAAACAAGAAAAAGATGCAATATTAATGCACATGCTAAAAAAATATCAGTCAATTTATAAAGCTAGTGCAAAAGATTAAGAAGACATTTGTGGTTGGGCTCCACCACAAAAACATCAAAAAAAAATTGGGTTGTCGAGCTCTACCCTTATACAACCTGAATTAGAAATGAATTAAACACAATCAAGAAGGAATTCATTGATATGGTGGGTCTCCATTCTTCATTCTTCATTTCTTCTTTCTTCTTTCTTCTTTTCTTTCTTATATCTTCTTTCTTATTTTGGTTGGTTGGAATGTGGCTTTCTCTAAAGGCTTCACATGGTACATAAGAAATAGTCTTATGATTAATGTTCATCCTAATCCTCTATAACAATGATTGCAAATCCTAATTCACAAAATTACATGAAAAGGGAAAGGAAATCTAACTAAAACCTACAAAATAGAGATTAGCTAAACAAACCATACATCCCAAGCATGTATTGGACTTAGCACCTCATACATGGGTAACCAAGTCCACTTGGACTATTTTGGATCATGCTTAGGGGTATAAGCAACCTGCATAATAAAAATAGTTATTTTTTTATTATTATAGTGCCCCTTTAGCACAATCCCTTGCAGAAGACAATGATTAGACTAAGATCATTCTACCATTCAGTATATGCACATACACTCTAACATTTAGACTAAAATATCACATCATAAAATAAAAGCAAACATCAAACCATGCCCTAACATAGGACTAGAAGTGGTGACTTAGCCTAATGTGTGTGCCTTATAAGGTTTGTGTGGTATGCTTAGTTAGGCCTTAAGGTTTAGGTTTTCTAAGTATGAAAATGTTCAACTTAGAGGGTGGTATCATTTAAGTGGTTTAGTTGATTTATTTATTTTTATTTCATGATTTGATTTGATTTGAATGAGCCTACACTTAATTACTAAGTGTTGTAAAAAGAGGAAAAGAGAAGAGAACTTATCTTTCCTCCATACCATAAGTAATTTTTAAGGTAGTTTCATTAATGACTTTTTATTTAGTGAATATTTTATTATGTGTTTTAATTAATCCTAAGTTTAGAACAACTCTAAACAAACACATTCAAAGAGAAAGGCATTTTAAGATTAAGTAAAGTGAATTACTATTACAAAACACACAACACTTTATTTCTTTCCCAACATGTGTAACATGCATATGGATGGACCCTAAGCATATCTATACATGCAAATGAAATTATTTAGCACACCTTAGTGATGAATGCTAAGGGATGTTACTTAAGAAAATTTGGATGCTTCATGATGCATGAATTTTTTAAGTAGAACAGAGTGATTCTTTTATCCATTTTTCATATGCACATCAAGTATAAAAGATATAAATGAGTACGACGCCATTGCTAACACTAGGGGTGTAAGGAACAAGACCTAGTTGGGGCTATTTAAAGCCTCACAATCGTGGGATGTCCAGACTAATATTCCACTTTTCTTAAATACATGTGCATGTACAAAAAGAAATGCATGGAAATAGAATCATGCAAAAGTTTATGTTTATTTGTTTGATCTTGGTTGTTTAGTTTACATATGTGATGTTGTATCCCTTATTATGTCATGACATAGGAGTGTATAGGAATGGTTTTAAGCAAGTGTTATGTCCTTTTCAAATGGACTATACACTTTACAAATCCTATACAATTCTATGTTAAGAAAGAGAGGGAGAATCACTTAACACATTTTATACTATTCACATGAAAGTCCATAAGCATTTGTAAATAACATACCCTTCATTTGTAATGTTTGATTTATAAGTTTTAAGAAATAGTTTTGGATTTAGTAGTGATAATTTCCATTCATATTCTTACTTTAGCCATAGCATGCAATTTGACATAAAGGAAACATTTGATTTTAATTTTATTTTTAAAAGGAATGAATGCATGAATTTCATATGACATACACAGTTAGCATGCTAGGAAGAAAATAAAGTGATGCAAGCATATAATTTCATTCACTCTAATTAATTCTTAAAGATAATCTTATGTAATAAGATTATTTAAAGTGAATCAAAATTTGTTTAAGCAGAGTTTAATTTGGTTTTGAGTTTGATTTGAATTTAAGGAATGTGAAAATGGTTTGTTGGTTTTAACCCATCTCCCACATGTATATGTTATTTTAGTTTGATTTTTTTATGTTTTACTTAGGTTAGGGTGTTCATTAAGTTCACTAATTACCCCTTTTCTACACCACTTTAACATGTTTAACCAAATAAGTATGAGCTAATGTATGACACAAACCAAAAGGTATTTAAATTAGCAATGCACCTAAGAAAGAAAGGGGCCTAATGTATTTGGCTCACAGTTAATGATTAATTAAGCTAAAGGGTTTAATTTAAATACTTTCATAACCTTTCCCACACATATGGGTTAGGTATGGTTTCCTTAAGTTTACTTTGGTTATTGAACACCTAAGCATCTACCCAAGAAGGAATTGATTAAGTGATTAAGTTTCTGGTTCGTTCAGTTTACGTATTGTCAACTTCATTGTTTTACTATTAAATAGTCAAATCATTTAATTTTATGAATTAGTTAAGTTTTTATTTGAGTGAAATAGACTTGGGGAAAGATTTAGATAAGACAATCCTAATCTCATTCCCTAAGTCTATCCACTGTTCCAAGGTGATTAACAAATTTAATTAATAAATTTATCATCATTTAATAGGTTAATTAATCACTTAATTGATTAAGGGAATGATTAGAGATGGATTGAGCAATTTTGCTAATTAAATCATTAATAAATCCCAAGAAAATTAGAGGAGGTAGAAGACATCTCACTAAACTTACCTAAGAAGTTTGGAATCAATCAATGGAATAATTAGGGAGTAATTAACATAATTACATTCTCAATAAAACCTAAATTACAAAAAATTTACTATTTAAAATCCATTAGACTTAATTTTAGATTATTCCCCTTTGAATTATCCTCACAATGCATTTTATTTTGTATTTTTTAGATTTTTTCATATTTAGTTATGTAATTTTGAAGTTTCTATCATTAAGGATTAATTAAAACACTAATTATATAACTAATCCCATCAGCCCCACGTGGACTGCTAACTTGGCACGTGCTTTCCATGTGGCACGACTGTATTGGTTATTTAAGTTGTCACATCCAATGTCGTGTTAGCAGGCGGTGCTATGAGCTTTCTCCTCGACCATTGATCAACTCCAAAATGCGTGGATGGATGGTCAATGACTCATCACTGAGCTCACCTGTGGGAGAGGGCATCCGTCCACTCCTTAGGGCTTGATTCAAGCTCGATTGAGCTCAGATTGAGCTCAAACTTAACCCACACCATCATCATGCAAGGAGCAAGACATCCAATGGTCAATTTGCAATGGGGTGAAAGTTTCTCTTACAAAGGACCAAACATTTCCTATTCTTGGCTCGGTTTGAAGGCATACCATGCTAGATGCTATCACTGGCATTCCGAACCATCGAGGTAGCTTCGTCTAGTGGAGATGAAGCTCTGTTGAAGATTTGAGGGCTTGAGATTGAGTGGATCTTCCTATGGACCAAAGTGGGCTTCAATTGCTTGTGGCTTGATCAAACTCCCCCTCCCATGCCTTGAGAACTAGGATGAAGATGTGGGTGAGCTCGATTGGGTTCACTCAAGGTGCTTGAAGGAGGAATTGAGCTGATTGAGTATTGAGTGAGATGGATTTTTCATTGAGCTCCCTTATTTTCAGCTTAAGGAAAACTAAAAATGGAGAAATCAAATGAGCCTTAGGAACCATGGAGAAGCTTGAGGATGCTTGCTCTGAGTTCCTTAGCTTCAATCGAGTGTGAGTGAGTGAAAATTCAAATGAAATTAGAGGGAGTATATCTCCCCCTAGAAGGATTGGATGGTCGAGAGTGTAGATGCCATTTTGATCAAATTGACCACCTTGAGTGGGTTGATTTGGCTGTTTGAGTTGGCACATGGTTTAGTTTTCATAGAGGGAGGTAGTGGAGAAGTTGCACATGTGGAGAATGACAGTATGGAGGTAATCCATGTGCTCATTTCCAAGTGGATGGTCGGTTTGGCCATTTGGTTGGGTTTGGTTGACCCAAACCCATAGGGTCATGTGCACCACACCCATTAGTGTCCATTTGGTCCACTAAGAGGGTGTCAAGTGGCCATGGAAAGGATACGACTAAATTTCAAGTGGAATTAGCCATAGGTTTCCCCTTGAGCTAGGGGTAAAATGGTTATTTGGCTTTGATTTCACTTTAAGTAGATTTAAAATAGTTTAAAATTGGGTTGGTCTAAATTTCAAACAATTTGGAGTCGATTTGATGTCATTTGGCTCATGTTGACCCATTTAGCTCAAAATGGGTCAACTTGGGTCAAGTTGACCAATTGGTCAAATTGGGTCAGACCAAGGGTTGGATCAATTTCATATGACTATTTGAAATGTGTTGGCATCATTGGTTTGGTCTAATTTGATATATATTTGATTTTGGTTCATCTGATTTCATTTAGGTCAAATGGGTCAAGTTGACAAATTTGACCCACTTGACCTAATTGGGTTAGGTCATGGGTTGGTTTATGTTTGGTTGGTCATTTGAAATATGTTACAAGCTTTGGTTTCAATCAATTTTGATTTGATTTGATTTTTGCTCAATTTGACCTTTTGGGTCAAGTTGGGTTCATGGTCAATTGGGCTAGGTTGGGTCTTGTTGGCCTATTGAGGCTTTAGTCAAGTTCAACAAGCGGTCTAGATTGAATTTGACCCATTGGTTGCAATCAATTTAGCTTAGATCAAGATTTGACATATTTTGACTTTTTAGGTCAAGTTGGGTCAACTTGGGTCAAGTGGCCAATTGGGCTAGGTTAGGGACAAATGATGACTTGATCAAGTTCAAACATTGATCATGAAATGGTTTGGATCAATAGTTTCAATCAATTTGGCCTATGGTGGATTTTGGATAGTTTAGATTTCATTTTGGCTAAGTGTTGACACTTCAACTTAGGTTTGACCCAATTTGAGTGATTGATCATCTCATGATGATTGTTGCTCTCAATGTGAGGCTTAGGTGGGCTTAGTTCAATCCAATTTAGGTAGGATTAGAATTTGGCTCATAAGGGGTACTTTAGGCCAGTTTGGGTCAAGTGAGCCTAAGTGGGTCAATTGGCTTGATCAAGGCTTGATTCAAGTTTGGTTGAACTCACATATGAACTTATGGTTGAAATATAAATCTATTTGCAAGTGATTTGGAGTCAAATTGGTTTTGATTCATTTGACAATTTCAAGTTCAAAGGGTGAACATGAGTTTGACTTGAGTTTGATTTTTTGGATTTAGTTTTGGTTTGATGATTGAAGTTTATGTTTATATTTGGATTCATGATTGAAGGATTGATTGAATCATGAAGAAAAATCAAGGGTTTGGCTTGATTTGAGTTTGATTTAGTTCAAGAATTTGACTTGAAAGGCTTATATTAAATTTTGGTTGAATTTGGGTTTTTTTGAATTTAGTTTTGGTTTGATGATTGAAGTTTATGTTTATATTTGGATTCATGATTGAAGGATTGATTGAATCATGAAGAAAAATCAAGGGTTTTGCTTGATTTGAGTTTGATTTGGCTAAGTTCAAGAATTTGACTTGAAAGGCTTAGGTTGAATTTTGGTTGAATTTGGATTTGATTTTTGAATTTAGTTTTGGTTTGATGTTTGAAGTTTATGTTTATATTTGGATTCATGATTGAAGGATTGTTTGAATCATGAAGAAAAATCAAAATTTGGTTGAGTTTAATTTGGCTAAGTTCAAAATTTGACTTGAAAGAGTTGAATTTTGGTTTTAATTTGGATTTGAGTTTTAAATTTAGTTTTGGATATTTGAATTTATATTTCATATATATATATATATTATATATATATATATATATATATAAATAAAAAATATTTGAATTTTTTTTTTTTTTGAAAAACATAAATATTTTTTTTTTTTTTTTTTTTTTCTTTAATCATTTTTAATTTGGAATTTGAAGAAAATTTTGAAAATCTTGATGAGTGATTTGAATTTGATTTGAGCTAAGTCCATAAGATTAGTGACTTGTTTTAAATTTGGAATTCAATCATTGTCATTTGGAAGTCATGATTTGTTCATTGAATTTAAGTTTGTTTTGGAATTGAAGTTGATTTAAGTTCAAGGTTGATTTGAATTTGGATTTTGAGTTGATAAAAGGAGTGAGAATTTGGTTCAAGTTATAGGGTAGGAAAATTTTTCTAACACCCCTAAGGCATGACCTATTCTTATGGCTAACTCTTCTAAGTCTCTAGGGTTAGGTTAAGTCTTCACCTAATCACTAGAAGTGTCTTAAGACTAAGAAAACTCTTAGTGTCTAAGAGGAACCCTATGTCTAATATGGAGAGGTAGAGAGCTCATTCTAAAAATGAGGTCAACAAAGGGCGCCCAATAGGTGTGGTGTGACTGACTAGGTACACCAGATGTATTGGTGTTGACCGAAATGATCAACAACACCGAACGATGATAAGCACTAACAAAAATGATTTACTCCCAACTCAAGGTGTAGATGAAGTCAAGAGCTTAGTGCAATGTGACTCTACTCATGTCAAGGCATAAGAGAGTGAAGGAGGAATCCACTAGGGATAGAGTATATGAACCTTCCACTAGCGAAACAGGTTCAAGTCATCCACAGGGATGAGAGGTTTGATTTGAGTTGAGTCTCATTGGGGAGAGAATTTTGATTTGATTTATTTGATAATTTAGTTATTTTAATTTGATTTGACTCCATTGAGGGAGGTTGATTGGATTTGTTTTGTTTGTTATTGTGGTTGTTTGATTTGACTCCACTGTGGGAGATTGATTGGATTTGTTTTGTTTGTTTAGTTTGACTCCAACGAGGGAGGAAGGTTGAATTAAATTCAGATTTTAATTTTTTTATATTTTGAGATGGACCCTGTTGGTTTGTGATGGATCGCACTGAGTAGGGACCGTGTAGGCAGAGCTAGCTCAGATTTACCAATCTAATGGGAGTAGTCTACCGACCAAATAGTAGGATTATCCAACCAAAGGGATTGCCTTTCGGTCTACAACAACTGTGCTAGAAAAAAAGTGTAGTAGACTTACATACTCCAAAGTAGGATTCAATTGCTGGGGTGATTCATTGGCAGGGCAACAGATTGAACCCAACCTAATGATGACTATTGAGTGAATTCCAGGGGACTTAAATCAGCTCAAAGATAGTCAAGATTAATTTCATTTTTAGTTATTTTGATTTGATTTGACTCCACTGAGGGAGGTTTATTAGATTTGTTTTATTTGTTGTTGTTTTATTTTGACTCCACTGTGGGAGCAAGTTGAAGTCATCCACTAAGGAGTAGAGGTTATGAAAACCACTGAGGGATTAGAATTCAAGATCCACTGAGGGAACTACAAAGATTTGCTTCTCACTAAGGAGAATCAGATGGTTTGATTATTTTGATTGCTTTGACTCCACTGAGGGATGGAGGTCTGAGTTTGTTTGATTTTTTTTAATTTTAGATTTTTAGATGGACCCTATTGGTTTGCGGTGGATCGCACTGAGTAGGGCCATGGAGGCCTAGGCCTAACTCAGATTTACCAATCCAAATGGGTAGTCTACCAAACATATAGTAGGACTAGCCAACCAAAGGGTTTGCCTTTCAGTGTGCAGCAGCTGTACTATAAAGAAAGTGTAGTAGATTTACATCCTCTAAAGTAGGGATCAGTTGCTGGGGTGATCCATTGGTGAGGCAACTGATTGAACCCAACCTTAGGCTGACCATTGAGTGAATGCTGTTGGGGGACTTAAATTAGCTCAAAGATAGCCAAGATTAATTTTATTTCTTAGTTGTTTTTGATGGATCCTATTGTTTTGATGGAATGCACCAAGTAGGAGATATTTTGGCCTTGGTCTACCATAGATTTATCAATCCAAAGGGAGTAGTCTACTAACCACACAGTAAGATTATCTAACCAAAGGGGTGCCTTTCGGTTTGTAATGGTCAAGTTTAAGAAGATAGCGTCGGGACTCACATCTTCCAAAATAAGAAATAATTAGGGTCATTGGTTGCTTTGGGCAACAAATCGAACACAACCTAGGGCTAACTATTGTGTGAATGCCATTGGGGGACTTAAATCAGCTAAAAGATAGTCAAGATTAACTTCATTTTAAAGTTAGTTTTGATGGATTTTGTTAGTTTATGATGGATCACACTGAGAAGGAGTTTATATCAGCCTAGACCTATCTCAGATTTACTAAACCAAAGGGAGTAGCTTCCTGGCCGAGGAGAGAACTATCCAACCAAAGGAGTGCCTTTTGGTTTGTAGTGGATAATTCTAAGAAAGAAAGCTTGGGAACTCACATCTTCCACTACCAAATACCACTAGGGTGATCGGTTGCTTTTAATAATAAATCAAACTCGACCTAGAGCTGCCCGGTAGTTTATGACAGTCATGTTAGAAAGAATGCATCATAGGATTACATCTTCCAAAGCAGAATGATTACTGGGGTAACCTGCTTGTGGAAAAATAGATTGAACCCGACCTAAGAGCGACTACGGAGTGAGTGCTGACCCGGGGACTTATCTCGGTAGTCAGGAAATTCTATAGGGAGTTCTGCTGACACTATCCTAAAGATAGGATGTCTGCTTGGAAAAGGGGCCCTTTGGGGGCTTGAATTCTAATCCACAAGTTGATATTTTGTTTGGTTTGCTTTATTTCTTTATCATGACCCATGTTGGTTTACGAGGGATCATACTGAGAAAGAGTTTATATCAGCCTAGACCTATCTTAGATTTACTGGATCAAGGGAGAATCTGCATTCACGAATAATTCTCAACCATAGGGTGGCTACTAGGAAAGGGTCAATCCAAAAGTAACCCGGTAGTGTCTAAATAGGTGTGTGCTCCAAATAGAGTGAGGGGTGGGGCCGCTAAATGCTTGATACAAAACCTTGGAGAAGATAACATCTATAGGTATTCGGTGGCCAACATAAGGAGAATGCACGAGGACTCACATCTACCAAGAGTGTTGTATCCACTGGGTGAGTCACTGTTAGCATAGCGAACATCGACCAACTTAAGGTGCTCGCTAGTTTGTGACAATGAGCCTAGGAAGAAAGCTCAGGGACTCAAATCCTTTTATTACAGAACTGATTGCCAGGATAGTCTATCTTGGCTCGATAGGTGCCATCCGACCTAGGGCGACTACTGAGTGAATGACTCTCGGGGACTTATATCAACTCAAAAGTAATCAAGAGGAAAGGGGCCTCTAGGGGACTTATCCTAAACCTCGAGTATACTCAACCTACTGAGTACACGGTGGCTAGTTTAAGAAGAAAGTGCGGACTCACATCTTCTTAAGCAAAGTCAACATGAGGTAGCTACTACATAGTGAAGCCTACAAAACTAACAATGCACTCGTTGGTTTGCAATGGTTAAGTTAGGAAGAAAGTGCGAGGACTCACATCTTTTGAACAAATGACTACTAGGGTGACAGGCTAACGAGGTAGCATGTAGACCTGACCTAGAGCAGCTAATGAGTGAGTGCCATAGGGGGCTTGCTCCCACATCAAAATAACTTGAGATAAAAGATATGTGTTTATTTCTGTGCTTGTGTTAAAGGGAATAGGATGCCTCTTGGGTTCTCTTACACTTATCCTAAACATGTTGTGGTGGATTCATAAGACAAGAAAATAATACTTCAAATGAAAAGAAGATTTTAAAGAATTGGAATGAAATTTTGTTCTTTTGATGATAATTATTTTCAAACATATTTTTATGGGTAATATTTCTTCAAATAGAGCCCATTAATTGGAAGCATCAGGTGTTACTCTTTACAATCAATAAGCTGATAAGATCCTCCTTGGTAGGCTTTCTCTATGACATAGAGGCCTTCCCAAGTGGGTTCAAACTTATCTCCCATCTTTCGATGGGCAACAATTAGTCTCCTTAGGACTAATACAAGTTCTCTTACTTGAAAAGACCTAGGGCGGATCAGCTTGTTGTGAGCTCGAATAATTTTGGTCTTATACAACTCAAGATTTTGGCATGCTCGTAGGTGTCTCTCCTCCAAACCTTTGAGCTCTTCTAACTATAACTTTGCATTCTATTCTGTAGTGATTTTGCTACCCAATGTTATCCTTAGTGATGGGAGTTGAACTTCTAAAGGTAGAACGGCTTCGGACCCATACACTAAGGAAAATGGGGTAGATTGAGTTGGAGTTCTGTATGTGGTGTAGTAGGCCCACAAGGCTTCAACTGCTCATGCCACTTGTTTGTTATCATCAGTCTTCTTTAGTATGGATGAGAGTTTTGTTGAATGTTTACGCTAGCCATTTGCGGGGTAGTAGATGGTGGAGTATCTAAATCTATATGTGTCTTACGGCAAGTTGTTGATCTTGGTGCTTTTGAATGCAGTACCATTATCGGATATAATTCATTGAGGCACCCGAACATATATACGATATGGTTCCTTAAAAGAACATCTTTGGTTTGACCTCTCTGAGTGGGATTGCCTCTGCCCACTTGGAAAAGTAGTCGGTGGTAGCTAAAATGAACTGATGACCCTTGGAAGAAGGAGGATCGATCAGACCCACAATGGCAGTATCTCAACACTCAAATGACCATGAGGCCAATGTAGGTTGTAGAATGTTGGGTGGTTTATGTAAGACCATTACCTCGATGGCATCTCTAGCCGTTCATGCAATCTATAATCATTGAAGGCTTGTAGTATCCTAGTCTCTTGATCTTTACTTTCATCTTCGAACTGGATTGATGCACTCCACATAGACCTGAATGTATCTCGATCACAATCCTATGGTCTTCATGTTTGTCTAAATAATGTAACCACATTTGATCAAAAGATCGTCGATACAAGGTGCCATCCGCGAGCATAGGAGAGCTCTACTTCAGATGGGCTTGTGATTTTCTTGAGGTAGTTTCTGTTCAAGTAATCTATGAATGGTTGCCTCAATCAGCTCCATCTTTTGGCAACAACCTCCCTTCAAGAGGAAGTCTTGGATGAGTTCAGCGTCAATAAGGAATAGGACTTGTCTATTTTGGACCCTTATTAGAATGGACTCATCTTCCGGGCATGCCAATTCTTTGACAAGTTTGGCCAAAGCATCTGCTACTATGTTCTATCCTCGAGGGACCTTGTAGATGGTGACCTCAGATATCCGAGCCAAAAGTTTCATGGTATACTCGTGGTAATGACAAAGCTTGAGTTTGAGAACCTTGTAGGACCCAACAATCTAGTTAATGACCAACTGAGAATCCCCATAGATATTGATGCTCTTAACACACACTGTAATGGATAACTACAGACCGATAATCAAAACATCATACTCGACTTCATTATTGGTGCATGGATTGGAAAGATAGTATAAGAATCTCATCACATCATGGTCTGGAGTTAAGAGAACTATTCCTACCCTTGCCTTTCCGGAAGAGTAGGTCATGGTGGTTCCCCTTTATGAAAGAAAGCCACACCATCAAAATACATCTCCCAATGATGATTATCAACCTCCCATAAGTTCATGATTTATTTGTCAGGGAGATCATCACTAAGCGGAGAATCAACAGGAAGTGGGTGTGCTGCTAAGAAATTTGTTCTGTCCTTTCACCACGTGGAGGTAAATGTGATAAACTATGAGAGAATCATGGACCAATGTGCAACATGCGATAGTGTTGGTTGTCATGAGAGATATAGTGGATTGATTCTTGAAATCAAGTTCTCCTTATGAGAAAGCATATAGTGTTGTAGCTTTTAGGATGCAAAGATTAAAGCTAGGCAATGTTTCTCAATATATGCGTAGTTTGCTTCAGCAAAGATCAGACGATGGCTGAGGTAGTAGAGAGCGTTGTCCTTCCCTTCATCATTGGCTTGGGCCAGCAAAGTGCCATGGGAGTCATGCAATGCAGCTGTGTAGAGGATCAATGACCTATCCCGAATAGGGGCTGCTAGAACTGGCGGCTTCACCAATTATTGCTTGATATCTTCAAAGATATGCTGACACTTATCATCCCACATGAACTTAGCATCCTTTTTGACAAGTGCTGAAAATTGTTTGCATCTCTCTGATAGGTTGGAGATAAAGCGTCTTAGAAATGCCAACCGCCATTGAAAATATCTAAGTTGAGTTAGACTTTTAGGGGTATCATTTGTAAGATAGCTTTGATCTTTTTTGGATCTATCTCTATTCCCTGGTGTCAGATAAGAAACCCAAAGAACTTCTCTGAAGCTACTCCAAATGCACACTTTAGGGGGTTCATTTTGAGATTGTATTGTCTTAACCGTTTGACTACTCTCAAGTCAAAGAGATGATTTTTCTTTTCTCTACTCTTGACTACTAGATTATCAACATAGCACTCAACCTGATGATGGATGAGTTCATTGAAGATCTGAGTCATGGCCCATTGGTATGTAGCACCAGCATTTTTGAGGTCGAAAGGCATGACCTTATAATAATAGATTTTGATCGGGGTTCTAAAAGCAGTGTTTCTTTCATCCTAGGGGGCCATCTTGATTTGGTTGTAGCCAGATGACCCATCCATGAAGGAGAATACTGCATGAGATGAGGTGATGTCCACCATTAATTCTGGGATAGGAAGAGGAAAATAATCCTTAGGACATGCCTTATTTAAGTCTCTGAAATTGATGCATATGTGAATTTGACCATTCTTCTTCTTCACTGGGATGACACTGGCTTACCAGGTTGGGTATTTTTCTTCCCTGATAAAACCAGCATCGATCAATTTCTTGACTTCTGAAATGACCTATTGTTCAATTTCTAATCGCATGCGTCTAGGAGCTTGCTTGATAGGGTTGGCTTTAGGATCTATTGCTAGTTTATGGATTGCTACATCAGGAGATAATCCAGGTATTTTTTTCATAACTCCATGCAAATCAATCCTTAAACTCAGTCAATAGACTAACTAAGTCATTGGTTTCTTCTTCATTCAGCAATGAACTAATATATGTCGGGCGAGGATTTTCTTCCATCCTGAGGTTGATTTCTTTAAGCTTGTCAATTGTTGAATAGATCTCCTCTTCAAATTTTGGCAGTGCATCTTTGATTTGTAGATCATCTAGATCATCTGAAGTTTCTAGACACACATCTTCATAAGAGTTAGTGTGGTTTAAGATAAACCTATCAGACTCTAGACGATTGGTAACAACTAAGTAGTAATCATCATCATCGACTGGACCCACTGTACCGAATCCTAGTCCTGATCTTGATTGTGCATCCTTGCCTATATTGTTACACAGCTTCTCAAAGTATACTGACATGTGCCTAGACCATGTATAAGGAATTAAACCCTTCTTTGCAAGATTAAGAACACAAGGTGAGTACCAATCAAAAGATAATTCCATTAATTCTTTATATGAATCATCCTCAAGTTCTACATCAACTTCTAAACTTGAGGATAATGATCCCAATAGGAATCTCTTTGGCTTCACATCAATGGAAGACTTAGGGGCTTCCTTAATTACTAAACCTTCAACTTTTTGAGATGAAAGTGAGGTTAGAGCTAAGGTTCCCAACTGCTGTCTGATAGTTTCACATAAACTTGATTCAAATACTTTGCTTTGTCTGGAGGCCTGGTCTTCGTCGCTATCTGGCTCGAGTGTCACCTCCAATGAAACCCGCTGAGAGGGGTTGGGTGGTATTCTAATCATATGAGACTCATCCTCTGAGCTGGATTCCAAGTTTATGTGAATAGTAGGGGTACTCTTATGAACTGGAACATAACCCTGTTGGTGGGCCGGGGGTCTTCCACCTATAAGATTGCCTCCATTTGCCTAGCACGTGGAGGTCGAGTCATCCTACCCATGTTTTCATATGGTGGAATGAACTGTGGGTGGAATGTGATATGCGGCTCCATTTCTTCTTCAATGTCCTTTTCTCGTTCACTTGAACTTTCATTTTTCTTTTCTCTTTCTTATTCTTTTTCTTTTTCATTTTATTTTTCTATTTCTTCTTTTTCTTTTGCATTTGAGTTTTGACCAAGTTCATGAGAAAAGGTATTTGAGGAAGATAATAGGTTACATCTTTATATATCTCAACCTCCCTGACTGAAAATGGCTTTTCATCACCTTTGACATAATATTCAATTCCATCCTTTCAGAACTTGATGCACTAATGAAGGGAGGATGGAATCATCTTATTATGATGTATCGAAGGCCAACAGAGCAAAGCAGTGAATGAAGTATTCGAATCAATTATGTAAAACTCAGCTTCAGTCTTCCATTCACCTATCTCCAAAGGTAACACTATGGAACCTAAAGCCCTCTTGCCTTGTTCATTGAATCCTCTCAACATCATTCAATTTATTCAGAGTGTAGAGATGTTGATTCTCAAATAGGCAAGGGTCTTTAGACTCATAATGTTCACTGATGCACCTGGATCAAGAAGAACCCTAGAAAGTTTGAATCGGCCCATGTCCACTATAATGTAGGGGATATTCATGTCCCCCCAAAAGAAGGTCTTCATCTATGAAAGTGACTCCTTGGGCTTCTGTGGAATAATGTGTCTCCTCTCTAACAGTGGTTATGAGCTAAGCATATTTCAGGATCAAGAAGAGCCTTGATTAATGACTCCCTCATCTCTTTGGATAAGACAAGGGCATCATATATGCTTAGCTTAGATGGCAACTTTCTTGGGTGAGAGAGGACATTATAATCCACTCTAGGCTGATCCTCCACAAGCATATCCAAGGATGGAGCATCCTGTGGAGGGGCTTCTTGATCATTTGAACCAATGACTTATTTTCCTCTATCTTGAGGTGTTACCATAGGGGGTAGAACCTTGCCACTATGGAGATTAACTTCAGTGATCTCTTGTGGCAAGCTAGTGCAAGGTTCTACTTGCTCGTTTGGCTCATATACAACTTCTCCTATGAGGCCCTCAGAATCAGATGATTCCAAGTCTATCTCAAGAGGCGAACCCATAGTATTCAGAGAAGGAAAGTCATACTCTGAATTAGAAAGAGGAAGATCAGAATTGTTATTATTGTTGTTTAGACTTGAAGAGTTTTCTAGAAGAATAGAGTTAGACAACCCATCATAAGTGACACAGATATAATTCAAATTTATTATTCTTGGATTTTGAAGGAGGTACATAGTAGAAGTCAAGTAAAGTAAGTGGGGTGAGGGGTTTGATGCCCTCATCCATCGATACAAGATGTCTACTAAATAAGAGCTAGCTAAGTAGAGGTCCGAGGTAGTAGTAGGCCAACTGGACTGAGGCTGGACTCGATCAATGGTTATACTTGGCTATCGGGATGGCCTTGTCTCTTGCTGAGCTCTACCTTCCCTAAGTTATCTTGGAAAACTTGAAAACCTTCCTTTATGTTGGAGGTTTGACTTGGCTCAGGCACCTACAAGGAAAGTTTCTTGATTTTGAAAACAATTTTCTTAGAGGTTTGAGATAAGGAGATATCCCAACCTTCTTTGATTTTGGAAGGATCACATGTATCCCCAAGGATTACCCTAATGGAACTAGATGGTTGTTCCACAAGGTATTCCGTTAGGATAACTATAACACCGATCTTGAAGCTATGTTCAAGCCAATCCTTGAAGGTAAAGCAATCCTCCAAAACATGACCTAGCATGCGGTAGTAGGGGAAAAAGTTAAGATCATTGCTCTTGTGCACTTCCTCCATCCTTCTAAGTTTGGGTAGCTAAAAATCAGGCTTCTTTAAGAGATTCTTAAAGATCTTCCTAATTACCTCCCTCTTAAATGAATATGGTTTGTTTAATTTATCCATAAGAGTAGGTGGACCATATTACGGCGGCGGGTATGTGTCTTCTTCTGATATTAGGAGGAGGTGGTGCTGGAGGTTCTTGTGGCCGGTGTTGCCTGTGGTGGTAGAGGAGGTGGAAGTGATAGCTGTAGAGCATGAGGTCTCTCATACTACTCTTTGGCCAGCTACTTTCCCTTGTCTACTGCTGTCACTACCCCTGGTTTCTTCTTATAAGCTTTTTGCATCTTCAGCTTTGTAGATTGATCAGGAAAAGGTAACTATTTGGCTTCCCCTTGTATGCTAGCCACCTTGTTGATTAGTTTCTCAAATGTTTTAATGGTGAAACCTTTGAGCATGAAGACGACCGGGCCATGGATATTCTTAAGCAAAATCTCAATGGCATAATTTGTTCGTGGTTGCATTTCATACTCAAATTATGCCATTTGAGAATGTAATCAATGAGGACTCGCAGGTGTTGTTGAGCCATAGAGATACTACCGTCACCCTTTTGAGCTCAACAAACTCTTAATGAAGAGTTGCTCCATTTCGAGGAAAATGTCTTCACTAATTATTAGGAGTTCAGCGTACCAATCGGCTATGCACGCTAAAGACAAGAGTTAGAATAGTAAAGTGTCACTACTACTAGCATTGCAATAATTGGCCCTGAAATGCGTTATGTGTTGTCTCGAGTTTCTGCTGCCATCGAAGATCTTGAAAGAAGGTGGCACAAAACCCTTAGGATACTGGATGACATCGAATTCCTTTGGGTAGGGTCTACTATTTGGAATCAATGATCCTTTTAGGCTTGGGCCAATGCTTCTCTCACTTGCTGCTCAACCATAGTTTTGATATCCTTTTTCTGTATGGAGGTACTATCCACTACCTTCCTATACAAACTAGTGCTTCTCTGCTCTACTGGGTAAAGTCTTGGCTAGATCCAAGACATGCACCAACATTGGCTAACTAGTCTCTGCTATGGTAGGATGAACTACCGGTGCTTGGTTATGGAGTGCTAAAATAGCTGCCAGCAAATCCTCAAGCTGCTTCCCCATCCTATCTATTTTTTCATCCTTTTCTTTAGTTGTTGACGGAGGTGTTGGGTTGAGTAAGTCTTTTCTTCGCCACATCACCTTCAAAGTCTGATCTTGCAGAGAACCCCTATTGTCTACCATGTGAACTCCTGCTAAATCCTCTAATAAATCATCCTCGTTAAGATCAAAGCTGATCTTCTCATCCTCTAATTAGACCAAGCATATCCTAAGATCTCCTGCTTCTCCACTAGATACTAAGCTACAATGTCATCTAGGGATTGGTCTAACTGAACAGATACAAAATATCAGGGCTGACCGATAGTCGAATTTCTATCATGAATCGAAATGCATCTAACCTCTGCTGCTGCTGTGAGCTAAATCTATAAGGGATATGCTCACTGGAAGAATGATGCTTCTGGCTACCATTGGATCAGGATGGAGTAGTGCTCCTAGGAGGATCTATGGCGATGGGGGTGACCGAACTATCTCCTCCTCCTTCTATTGCTGTAATCTCCATAGCTTGTTAAGACGGTGGTGATGGGATGACTATGATACTCTGAGGTTGCCATTCCTTCCTCACCATAACTGGGGTAAAAGGTGGGGAGAGCTTCACCACCACCTGATGTGGCGGTGTGGAGCAGGGATCTCTCTTGGCATGGCGGATCACCAGGGGTCCTCTTCTCCCCGATGTGGCCTTCATGGCCTTTGGTGGAATAGCAGATGCTGGAACATGTATAGGAGATGGTGGACATGAGGTAGAGCAGTGTGGTGGAGGCACCACTGACTCTCTTCAAATAGGAGCTCCTCTCCTATGATGAGTAGTCCCTCGGAGGATCACGATGATCAATCACTAGCACACCAAGAAAGTCCACAAGTGTGGAGGCCACTGACTATCAGTTGTACCTCTGCCGACTAACATGAGCGATGTATGAGCCTCTAGCCCTTTCTGTCCAATCTATCCACATTGTGGGGAATAACTAATATCAAGTCAAATTGAGCCCGGACTCCGATCATCCGTAGGCTCCACCAACTTGGTGAAGAACTATCCTCAAGCCGGTGCACGACCTCCTCCTCTCACTGATGGGAGCCTAGAAATGAATTGCTGGCGGAGGTGAAGTAGAAATGCTTTTAACATCCTCTCTATCAGAACCAGAGAGGGGGTGAAACCTATTCTCCATAATGAGAGGAGACACTACCCTAGGTGACTCCTCCACGATAGCCTGAGACACTGCCTCCAACTCTCTCGCTATGCGAGTGTGATACTACTTGATCATGCAACTCTTGTTTCTGTGCTAGGTCCTGGTAGGTCGAGCAGTATAAGAACTAGAACCAATCTAAAAAATAGAGGAGACAATCCAGGTCAGGAAGCCTTCCCCTGGAAGGTGCCAGGAGTGGGTGCTAGCCTTAGGGGTAGCAAACAGGGTGCAGCCTTGCTCTGTACTGTGGGAATACCACATCCTTCCTCTTCGTGAGGAATCTCAATTTGATGGTAACTCAACTTGGATGACGGCTCCGCCATTACTCTTGATAGTGAGGGTGGTCCCCTCACATGTAATCCGAGCCCCCTCAAAGCCTCGGCCAAATTGGATGAGGTGGGAATAGTCAGAGTGTGGGAGGTTAGTTTGATCCAAGGCCAAATTTATCCAATGAGGAAAAGTGAAGATGTATTTCTATGCTGCCATTGGAAATTAAGCTAAGTGAACTGAAATTGAAAACTAACTGAAAGGCTGCAATGTTGAAAAACAAACTTGATCAGATTTCTATTTTGTTGATTTTTTAAATTTGAATTTAGAATTTGAGCCTACACTGAACAACTTGAAAGTGTTAAGTGGGGCTCAAACGAATTTGGAAGAGGGATTTTTGGATTGATTGAAAGGGGATTTTTGAATGTAGAATCCATTTCCAACAAATTGAGTATGTTGAAAAATGGGTTCAAAGCTTAGAGTTTGATGCTTCCATAGGTTCATTTTTGAATTTGATGACCCTTCATTTAACAAATTTGGTATGTTGTAGTAAAGGGTCAATTGATTTGATAGATTTATGATTTTTTTGGAATTTACTCACTTAAAAAATTTAAGTATTCTAGGTGGGGTGTTTGAAAACAATTTCTTCTTTTGTTTGCTTATTTTTGAATCATGTATGAATTTGAAAAATGGAATATTCACTTAGCAAATTTGAGTATGCTAAATGAAGAATCCAAGTGTTTTGTTGTTTTTGAAAAGAGGATCTCTAATTAGCAAATTTAGGTATGCTAAATAAAGGATCCATGTGTTTTATGTTTTGATGAATTTGAATAGAGGATTCTTAGAAAATTTAAGTATGCTAAGAAAAATCCAAATGTGTTTTATAATTTTGTGATTTAAAAAGAGGATTCTTAGCAAATTTATGTATGCTAAGAAAATCCAAATGTGATTGATTTTGTTCTTTTGTTTTTGAAAAGAGGATTTCTACTTAGCAAAGTTAGGTATGCTAAATAGGAAATCCTAATGTGAATCATGTTTTGATTTTTTTTTGTAAAGAGGATTCTTAGCAAATTTAGGTATGCTAAGGGAATCCAAATGTGTTTTGATTTTGAAAAGTGGATCTTCACTTAGCAAATTTGAGTCTGCTAAATGAAAGATCCAAATGTGTTTCATGTTTGTGATTTTGATTTTAAAGGTGGATCTTCACTTAGCAAATTTGGGTAAGCTAAATGAAAGATCAAAATATTGTTTTGAATTTTTGAAAAGATGGTTATTGGTTCTATTTTAAAAATGAAATCTTCATTCAATAAATTGAATGAGGAAGTTCATTTGTGCTTTTTAGAAAACATGAATTTGAATTTTATTTTGAAAATAAAATATTCATCAAAATAAATTGAGTGAAGATGTTCATTTATGCTTTTGGAAAATATGATTGTTGGATTTTATTTTTGAAAAGTGAAATCCTCATTCAATAAATTGAATGAGGAAGTTCACTTGTGCTTTTTAAAAAGGATGATTATGGATTTCATTTTTGAAAATGAAATCTTCATCAAAATGAATTGAGTGAAGATGTTCACTTGTATTTTTGGAAAATATGATTGTTAATTTTTATTTTTGAAAGGTGAAATCCTCATTCAATAAATTGAATGAGGAAGTTCACTTGTGCTTTTTGAAAATAATGATTATGGATTTTATTTTTGAAAATGAAATCTTCATCAAAGTGAGTTGAGTGTGAAGGTGTTCACTTGTATTTTTGGAAAATATGATTGTTGATTTTTATTTTTGAAAGGTGAAATCCTCATTCAATAAATTGAATGAGGAAGTTCACTTGTGCTTTTTGAAAAGGATGATTATGGATTTTATTTTTGAAAATGAAATCTTCATCAAAGTGAATTGAGTGAAGATGTTCACTTGTATTTTTTGAAAATATGATTATTGATTTTTATTTTTGAAAGGTGAAATCCTCATTTAATAAATTGAATGAGGAAGTTCACTTGTGCTTTTTGAAAAGGATGATTATGGATTTTATTTTTGAAAATGAAATCTTCATCAAAGTGAATTGAGTGAAGATGTTCACTTGTATTTTTGGAAAATATGATTGTTGATTTTTATTTTTGAAAGGATCCAACATATAACAATCATGAAGATTGTTAGATGAGGGTGATTTAGAAAAATTTTTGTGCTAACATTTTATTATATGCCTTTCGAAAAAGTGATTGTTGGAGATTGATATTTTATAAAGGATTTATTTCTCTTTATTTTTGAAATGAACCTTTCCTCATCATAGAAATGGTAAGAATGAGGTCTTTAGTTATTTCTTTTTCATTAAATTTTTATTTTCACATATTGGGGAACCCAACAGGGGTTTTTAGACCTACACGAAGTGAGGTCCTAAAAGCTAAAGGATGTTGGCTAGCTTAGCTTAAGGATGAAAATAAACTAAGTGCCAACGGAAAGGAAAAATAGTCTTAGACTTATATAAAGTACAAATCCACTATCGATACTTGGAGACAATGATTATTTACCAAAGATGAGAGAGGAACCATCCCTGAAGAAATGAAAAAAATATATATATATATATATATATTCTTGCCTTCATCTATCCCTTTGGAAGGGATGAATGAAAATAAAATATATATATTATGCCTTTATTGGGACACCACATAGATCCGCATAGACATTGAGGAGAGGTGGACTATCTCTAAAGATAGAAGTCACCACCCTACAATGGACCAAATCACTTGAATAAGGACTCCTAAGAACTATGGGTCTTCATATGTACCAGAGATTCTTCTCCTACTTTACATAGAAAAGTAAAGCAGGGTTTATTTTAAACTTAGTTCATTAAGTTCCCAATGTAGGCAAGCCCCCATAGTAAATTACATTCTAAGGAATTGGATTCCTTAGGAATACTCTCGATTAAGATAAATGATCATTGTCTCCAAAGATTTTGAAGGTAGGGCTATCAATCGATTGATTTATTTTTAGAAGATAAAATTAGATCGATCCAGAGGAGGGAGTTCTTATTGAAGCCAAATGAAGATAAGTAGAGGATGCTTAGGATACTAGAATCCTAGTAAGCATCCCAAACTATCCTATGGCTGGGCTTTATATTTTTAAAGTTGAAGTGATTTATTTATTTGAGTTGAATTTTTGTTAGAAATCTTGGACTTATGATTCCATGACACGAGATCATGGAAATGCCTAAGAGGTGAGGATTTATGCTTGTAGCCCACAAAGATGAGAAGCAACCTCAGAACTTAAATCTAGGGAGTTTGGTGAGGGCCAAAGCATGACCTAAATCTAAGGCAAAAATGGGTATTTGGTTTACCTCCACAAGAGAGGATAAACCACCTGACCGTTGGACTTACAACTGCTTGGGGATGGCTGCCAACTAACTCCTCCTATGATTTTAAATACATGTAGATAAGTCATATGCTTTTGCAAGATAGCAAAGCTGTTGTTTATTTAGAAAGAGACTAAGTCCTTAAAAACACTCCCTAAGAGACTAGATCATGTAGGGCATGATTTAATGACCTAAATCTAATGCAAACTTTATTACATTTTATTTTTATTTTGGACAATTCATTTGACATAGGCTTTAGGATTCATATGCCTAATGCATGAGAAATTGGATTATGGGCCAACATCAACAAGAAAGGAGGTGTGTTTCCACCATGGCTCTCAAAGGTCAAGCCAAGTTCTTTGGCAGGGTGGAAGCCCTCCAAATCAAGCATGAAATAATATGATTTTTATACATTATATGAGGAAGAAAATATAACATCCAACTAAGAGGTTGCTAATTCTTTTATCTTATTTTTTTATAACCTAGGCTTTAAGTGAGGTTATGAGTAGTTAATTTTTAGTTTTGAGTTGATTAATTGGATAAAAATTTTTTTCTAAGAGCCTAATCGTTATCCAGGCCATACATCAAAGCAAGGAAGAAACTAAGAAAAGATGTCATCTTAATGCACAAGCTAAACAAACATCAATCAATTTATGTAGTTAGCGCAAAAGAATAACAGACCATTTGTAGTCGGGCTCCACCACACAAACCTAAAAATAAATTGGGTAGCTGAGCTCTACCCTTAAATAACCTAGATTATAAATAAATTAAATACAATCAAGAAGGAATTCATTATTATAGGGGGGGGGGGATCTTCATTCTTCATTTCTTCTTTCTTCTTTCTTCTCTTCTTTTGGTTGGTTGGAATGTGACTTGCTCTAAAGGATTCACATGGTACATAAGATATAGTCTTATGACCAATGTTCATCCTAATCCCCCATAACAATCATTCCAATCCTAATTCACAAAATTACTTGAAAAAGAGAAAGAAAATCTAACTAAAACTTGCAAAATAGAAATAGCTAAACAAACCACATCCCAAGCATGTATTGGACTTAGCACCCCACACATGGGTAACCAAGTCCACCTATTTATTTTGGATTATGCTTGGGGTATAAGCAACTTGGATAGAAAAGTATTATTTTTATTACAACACCCCTTAAGCACAATCCTAGAAGACAATGATTAAACTAAGATCGCCTACCATCATTCGCCTATACATATACACCCTAACATCCACTAAAATATCACATCATAAAATAAAAGCAAACATCAAACCATGCACCGCCCTAACATAGGACTAGAAGTAGTGACTTAGCCTAATGTTTGTGCCTTATAATGTTTGTGTGGTATGCTTAGTTAGGCTTAAAGGTTTAGGTTTTCTAAGTATGAAAATGTTCAACTTAGAGGGTGGTATCATTTAAGTAGTTTAGTTGATTTAGTTAATTTTTTTTCATGATTTGTTTGGTTTGAATGAGCATGCACTCGATTACTAAGTGTTGTAAAGAGAGGAAAAGAGAAGAGAACTTCTCTTTCCTCCCTACCTTAAGTAATTTCTAAGGTAGATTCATTAATGAATTTTTATTTTGAATGTTTTATTATGTGTTTTAATTAATCCTATGTTTAGAATAACTCTAAACAAACCATTCAATGAGAAAGGCATTTTAAGATTTAAGTAAAGTGTATTACTATCACAGAACACACAACACTTTATTTCTTTCCCAACATGTGTAACATGTATATGGATGGACCCTAAGCATGCCTATACATGAAAATGTAAATGTTTAGCACACCTTAGTGATGAATGATAAGGGATGTTACTTCAGAAAAATTGGATGCTTCATGATGCATGATTTTGTTAAGCATAAGAGAGTGATTATTTTATCCATTTTTCATATGCACATTCACAAGTATAAAAGACATAAGTGAGTATGGTGCTATTGTTAACACTAGGGGTGTAAGGTACAAGACCTACTTGGGGATATTTAAACCTTGTAACCCTGGATATCCAGACTAATATACCACTTTTCTTAAATGCATGTGCATGTACAAAAAGAAATGCATGGAAATAGAATCATGCAAAGGTTTATGTTTGTTTGTTTGATCTTGGTTGTTTAGTTTACATATGTGATGTGGAATCATTATTAAGTCATGACATTGGAGTGTATAAGAATGGATTTAAGAAAGTGTCATGTCCTTTTCAAATGGACTATACACTTTGCAAATCCTATACAATTCTATGTTAAGAAAGAGAGGGAAAATCACATAACACATTTTATACTATTCATATGCAAGCCCATTATTAATTGTAAATAGCACACCCTTCATTTGTAATGTTTGATTTATATGTTTTAAAAAATAGTTTTGGATTTAGTAGTGATAATAGCCATTCATATTCTTACTTTAGCCAAAGCATGCAATTTGACACAAAGGAAATATTTCATTTTAATTTTATTTTTAAAAGACATGAATGCATGATTTTCATATGACATGCACATTTAGCATGCTAGGAAAGAAATAAAGTGATGCAAGCATGTAATTTCATTCACTCTAATTAATTCCTAAAGACAATCTTATGGAATAAGATTATTTAAAGTGAATCAAAATTATTTTATGGAGAGTTTGATTTGGTTTTGAGTTTGATTTGAATTTAAGTGAAAATGGTTTGCTGGTCCTAACCCATCTCCCACATGTATATGTTATTTTAGTTTGATTTTTAGAACCCTTAAGTGGATTTTATGTTTTACTTAGGTTAGGGTTCATTAAGTTCATTAATTACCCCTTTCCTACACCACTTTAACATATTTATCCAAATAATTATGAGCCAATGTATGACATAAAATCACAAGAAATTTAAATTAGCAATGCCCCTAAGAAAGAAAGGGGCCTAATGCATTTGGCTCACATTTAATGATTAATTAAGCAAAAGGGTTTAATTTAAATACTTTCATAACCTTTCCCACACATATAGGGTTAGGTATGGTTTCCTTAAGTTTACTTAGGTTATTGAACACCTAAGCATCTACCCAAGAAGGAATTGATTAAGTGATTAAATTTCTAGATTAATTTTCAATTTTGAGTTTGGTTAATTAAGCTATTAAATGAAATGATCAAATCATTAATTAATTTGTGAATTAGTTAAGGTTTTATTCAAGTGAAGTAGACTTAGGGGAAAAGATTTAGATATGATAAATCCTAATCTAATTCCCTAAGTCTATCCACTATTCCAAGGTGATAACAAATTTAATTAATGAATTTATTATCATTAATAGGTTAATTAATCACTTAATTGATTAAAGGAATGATTAGAGATGGATTGAGCAATTCCCCTAATTAAACTATTAATAAATTCCAAGAAAATTAGGGGAGGCAGAAGTCATCCCACTAAACTTACCTAAGAAGTTTGGAATCAATCAATGGAATAATTAGGAAGTAATTAACATAATTACATTCCCAATAAAGCTTAAATTGCAAAAAATTTACTATTCAAAATTCATTAGACTTAATTTTAGATTATTCCCCATTGAATTATCTTCACAATGCATTTTATTTTTTATTTTTTTTATTTTTCTACATTTAGTTATGTAATTTTGAAGTTTTGATTAAGGATTAATTAAAACACTAATTATATAACTCCCCGTCACGTGGACCACGCTGGCATGCTTTTCACATGGTATGACGGGATTGATTATTTAAGTTATCACATCCAATATCGCATTAGCCGACGGTGCTACACGCTTTCTCCTCGATCATCCGATCAAAGATCGGATGGTCAAGATTAAGCTCATAGTTCTTAAGGGATAAATCTAAGGATCCTATGTAGATTAATTAGGGTCGTCCATCCAAAATGTGCAGATGGACGATCCATGATCCGTCATTGATCTCGCCTGTGGGAGAGCGCATCCGTCCACTCCTTAGGGCTTGATCCGAGCTCGATTGAGCTCAAAATTAACCCACACCATCATCATGCAAGGAGCAAGACATCCAATGGTCAATTTGCAATGGGGTGAAAGTTTCTTTCATAAAGGACCAAACACTTCCTATTCTAGGATCGATTTGAAGGCATACCTCACCGGAGGTTATCACTGGCACTCCCAATCATCGAGGTAGCTTCGTTTAATGGAGAAGCTTTGTTAAAGATTTGAGGGCTTGAGGTTGAGTGGATCTTCCTATGAATCAAAGTGGGTTTCAATTGCTTGCGGCCTTGATCAAACTCCCCTCTCCCATTCCTTGAGAACTTGGATGAAGACTTGGGTGAGCTCGATTGGGTTCCCTCATGGTGATTGAAGGAGGAACTAAGCTGAAATTGAGTATTGAGTGAGATGGATTTTGCCTTGAGCTCCGTTATTCTTGGCTTAAGTAAAATCAAAAATGGAGAATTCAAATGAGCCTTGGGAACCTTGGAGAAGCTTGAGGATGCTTTCTCTAAGTTCCTTAGCTTCAATCGAGTGTGAGTGAGTGAAAATCAAATGAAATTAGGGGGAGTATATCTCCCTTAGAAGGATTGGACAATCGAGAGTGCAGAAGCCATTTTGATTAAATTAACCACCTTGAGTGGGTTGTTTTGGCCATTTGAAGTGGCCCATGGTTTAGTCTTGGTTGAGGGAGGTAGTGGAGAAGTTCCACATGTGGAGAATGAGTGTATGGAGGTAATCCATGTGCTCATTTCCAAGTGGATGGTCGGTTTGGCCATTGGGTTGGTTTTGGCTGAACGAAACCCATTAGGTCATGTGCACCACACCCACGGTCCACTAAGAGGGTGTAAAGTGGCCATGGAAAGGATACGATCAAATTCCAAGTGGAATCGGCCATAGGTTACCCCTTGACCTAGGGGTAAAATGGTTATTTGGCTTTGATTTCACTTTATACAGATTTAGAATAGTTTGAAATTGGGTTGGTCCAAATTTCAAAGAATTTGGAGTTGATTTGATGTCATTTGGCTCATGTTGACCCATTTAGGTCAATATGGGTCAACTTGGGTCAAGTTGACCAATTGGTCAAATTGGGTCAAACCAAGGTTTGGGTCAAGTTTATATGACTATTTGAATTATGTTAGCATCATTGGTTTGGTTCAATTTGGTTTATATTTAGTTTTGGTTCATTCGATTTCATTTAGGTCAAATGGGTCAAGTTGACCAATTTGACCCATTTGACCTAATTGGGTTAGGTCATGGGTTGGTTTAGGTTTGGTTGTCATTTGAAATATATTGCAAGCTTTGGTTTCAATCAATTTTGATTTGATTTGATTTTGGCTCAATTTGACCTTTTGGGTCAAGTTGGGTTCATGGTCAATTCGGCTAGGTTGGGTCTTGTTGGCCAATTGAGGCTTTGGTCAAAACAAGTGTTCTAGAATGAATTTGACCCATTGGTTGCAATCAATTTGGCTTAGATCAATATTTGAGATATTTTGACTTTTTAGGTTAAGTTGGGCCAACTTGGGTCAAGTAGCCAATTGGGCTATGTTAGGCTCAAATGATGACTTGATCAAGTTCAAACATTGATCATGAATTAGTTTTGATCAATGTCTTTAATCAATTTAGCCTATGGTGAATTTTGGCTAGTTTAGGTTTCATTTTGGCTAAATGTTGACTTGGTCAACCCTTAGGTTTGACTTGATTTGACCCAATTTGAGTGATTGATCATCTCATGATGATTGTTGCTCACAATGTGAGGCATAGGTGGGCTTAGTTCAATCCAATTTAGGTAGGATAAGAATTTGGCTCAGAAGGGGTACTTTAGGACACTTTGGGTCAAGTGAGCCTAAGTGGGTCAATTGGCTTAGTCAAGGCTTGATTCAAGTTTGGTTGAACTCACATATGGACTAATGATTGAAGGTACTTTAGGACACTTTGGGTCAAGTGAGCCTTTGTGGGTCAATTTGTTTGATCAAGGCTTGATTCAAGTTTGGTTGAACTCACATATGGATATATGATTGAAATATAAATCCATTTGCAAGTGATTCGGAGTCAAATGGGTTTTAATTCATTTGACAATTTCAAGTTGAATGGGTGAACATGAGTTTGACTTAGGTTTGATTTTTGGATTTAGTTTTGGTTTGATGATTGAAGTTTATGTTTATATTTGGATTAATGATTCAAGGATTGATTGAATCATAAAGAAAAATTAAGGGTTTGGCTTGATTTGAGTTTGATTTGGCTAGGTTTAAGAATTTGATTTGAAAGGCATAGGTTGAATTTTGGTTAAATTTAGATTTAGGTTTTGAATTTAGTTTTGGTTTGATGATTGAAGTTTATGTTTATATTTGGATTCATTATTGAAGGATTGATTGAATCATGAAGAAAAATCAAGGGTTTGGTTTGATTTGAGTTTGATTTGGCTAAGTTCAAGAATTTGACTTAAAGGCTTAGGTTGAATTTTGGTTGAATTTGGGTTTGATTTTTGAATTTAGTTTTGGTTTGATGTTTGAAGTTTATGTTCATATTTGGATTCATGATTGAAGGATTGATTGAATCATGAAGAAAAAAAATCAAGGGTTTGGCTTGCTTTAAGTTTGATTTGGCTAAGTTCAAGAATTTGACTTGAAAGGCCTAGGTTGAATTTTGGTTGAATTTGGATTTGAGTTTTATATTTAGTTTTGGTTATTTGAATTTATATTTCATTTATATTTGTGAATATAAATGAGAATATAAATGGGTTATGAGAAACTTTCTTGAGTTTGAAGTGATTTGAATTTGATTTGAGTTAAGTCCATAAGATGGTATCAAAGTGACTTAGGAAAGATTTTAGAATTTGGAATTAAATAAAGGGTTTCAAACATTTGAAATTGATTCATGATCTGAGAAAATTCATTAGAATTGATTTGAGGTTTGTTTTGGAATTGAAGTTGATTTAAGTTCAAGGTTGATTTGAATTTGGAGTTGGACTTGTAAGAAGGAAGTGAGGATTTGGTTCAAGCTGTAGGCAAAATTTTCTAATGCTATGGGCATGACCTATAGCTAACTCTTCTAAGTCTATAGGATTAGGTTAAGTGTTCACCTAATAACTAGAAGTGTCTTAAGACCAAGGAAACTCTTAGTGTCTAAGAGGAACACTATGTCTAAGATGGAGAGGTTGAGAGCTCATTCTAAAAATGAGGTCAACAACCATCAAGAAGCACAGGGAAAAAACATCCAATTTTTGAATTTTAATGGGATTACAATTCCCTTCACAAAAGACCAAGCAATTTTCAATTAGACTCAGTTTTGAGTCAATCCCGCTGAGGCTATTATCGACTTTCCAGAGGAGAGGTAGCTTGCAGTGGAGAAGCTGCTAAAGGTTTCAAGCTTTGAGATGAAGTGGATCTTCCAATTGACCAAGGCTCCCTCCAATATCTTGTGGCTTTGGTCAAGGTCTCCCTTCCCGTGGCTTGGATGCTTGGGAAATGCTTTGGGTGAACTCGATTTGCCTCCTTGATAGTGCTTGCAAAGTGAATTCAGATTTGATTGAGGATTGAGCAAGTTGGAATTTCCTCCCACCTCCCCTGTTTCGGCTTTGAAGAAATTCAAGAAGGGGAAATTCAAATGAGCTTGGGAATGCTTGGCAAACTTGGAGAAGCTTGCCTTTGATCCCTTGAGCTTAATCAAATGCAAGGAAGATGGTTTGTGTGGAAATGAGGGGGAGTATATCTCCCCCTACTTGGATCGGATGGCCAAGGCTTGCACTTCCATTTTGATCAAATTGAGGAGGTTGAATGGTTTTCTTAGTTTGTTAGGAGGTCCATTTGCTTCGGTTATGGCAAAGTGGATTGGAGGAGGTGCACATGTGTTAAATGAGTGTGGGAGGTGATCCAAGTGGATAATTCCCATTGGAGGGGTTAGTTTGGCCTTGGGTTGGGTCATGGTTGATCCGAACCCATAGGGTCATGTGCACCACCCTCCTTGGTGTCCAAATGGTCCACTAGGAGGATGCCAAGTGGCCATGAAAAGGAATTGGCCAAATTCCAAGTCAAGTTGGCCATAGGTTAACCTTTAACCTAAGAGTAAAAGGGTCATTTGGCTTTGATTTTGATTTAGGCAGATTTGAGATGTTTAAAAAATAGGTTGGACAAAATTTCAAGGAATTTAGAGTTGATTTGATATGATTTGGCTTGAGTTAACACATTTAAGTCAAATTAGGTCAAACCAAGGGTTAGGCCAAGTTCAAATGATCATTTGGAGTGGTTTAATATCATTGGTTTGGTTCAATTTGATTTATATTTGGTTTTGGTTCATTTGAGTTCACTTTGGTCAAATAGGTCAAGTTGACCAATTTGACCCATTTTACCCATTAGGTTATCATGAGTTGGTTGATCATTGATTATTTGAAATGTATTGCAAGCTTTGGTTTCAAATTTTGGTTTTATTTGATTTCAAGTTGATTTGACCTTTTAAGTCAAGTTGGGTTCATGGTCAATTGGGCTAGGTAGGGTCTAGTTGGTCAATTGAAGCTTTGGTCAAGTTGAACAAGTGATTTAGAATGAATTTGGCCCATTGGTTGCAATCAATTTAGCTTAAACCAAGATTTGATACATTTTGAATTTTTAGGTCAACTTAGGTCAGGTGGCCAATTTGGCTAGGTTTGGCTCAAATGATGACTTGGTCAAGTTCAATCATTGATTATGAACTGACTTAGATCAGTGATTGAATTTTGGCTAGTTTGGATTTCATTTGGGCTAAGTGTTGACTTGGTCAAAGCTAGGTTTGACTTGGCTTGACCCGATTTGAGTGATTGATCATCCTATGATGATTGTTGCTCATAATGTGAGGCTTAGATGAGCTTAGTTCAATCCAATTTGAGTAGGATTATCAGGCTCAAAAGGTGTTTTAGGTCACTTTGGGTCAAGTGAGCCTAAGTCAGCCTAAGTCAATTGGCTTGATCAAGGTTTGATTCAAGTTTGGTTGAACTCACATATGGACTTATGATTGAAATATAAATCCAATTGAAAGTTTGGAGTCAAATGGGTTTTGATTCACTTGACAAATTTCAAGTTCAAAGGATGAACATGAGTTTGACTTGGTTAGTTTGATTTGATGATTGAAGTTTATGTCTACATTTGGTTTGTGATTGAAGGATTGATTGTTTGAACAGAAAATCAAAAGGTTTGAATTTATTTGAGAATGATTTGGCTAAGTTCAAGAATTTGACTTGAAAGGGTATATGTTGGATTTAGGTTAGATTTGGATTTGAGTTCTGAATTTGGTTTTGGGTATTTGAATTTATATTTCATTTATATTTGTGAATATAAATGAGAATATAAATGGGTTATGAGAAAATCTTTTGAATTTGGAATGATTTGAATTTGATTTGAGCTAAGTCCATAAGATGAAATCAAAGGCTTAGGAAAGATTTTTTGATTTAGAATTGATCATGGATTTCAATCATTTGGAATTGCTTCATGATTTGAGAAAATCAATTAAGTTGGGATTGATTTTGATTTGGAATTGATTTGAATTTGAGAAAATCAATTAGGTTGGAATTGATTTAAGGTTGATTTGAATTTGAAGTTGGTTTGAATTTGAAATTGATTTGAATTTGAAGTTTGAATTTGAAGTTTGACTTGAAAGAATGAAGTAAGGATTTGGTTCAAGCTATAGGGTAGGCAAGTTTTCTTAATACCCTTATTAAGGTATAACCTATTCCTATGTCTAACTCTTCTAAGTCTCTAAGGCTAGGTTAAGTGTTCACCTAATCACTAGAAGTGTCTTAAGACTAAGGAACTCTTAATGTCTAGAGGAGTCCTATATCTAAGATGAAGAAGTTGAAAGCTCACTCCAAAAGTAAGGTCAACAATGTGTGATGTGGCTAATGAAGAATCATTAGTCAAACAAATCAAATACAATTTTTGCATGGGTTTTTTCTATCATTGTAGTTGTTTATACATCCATATGTATTTAAGAAAAGTGGTATATTAGTCTAGACACCCTGAGGTTGATAGGCTTTAAGTAGCCCTAAGTAGGTCTTGTACCTTACGCCCTTGGTGCAAAAAATAATGGCGACGTACTCACTTAAAACTTTTATACATGTGAATGTGTATCTAGCTAATGGATGAAAAATCATTCCTTTATATTAAATAGGCATGCATTCATAATTCAATCAAATGAAATATTTAAATTCTAAACACACTTCTTTGCATTCATTATTCAAGTATGCTAGAAATTTAAATTGCATGTACAGAGATGCTTAGGATTTCTTCATATGTATGATATACATGATGGAAATAAATGAATGAAGGTGTTATGTGATAGTAATCCATTCTAATTAATCTTAAGATGTCTTTCTTATTGAATGAGGTCATTTAGAGTGAACATAAACTTAGGATTAATTAAAACATATGATAAGCCATTCATTAAAGGAAATTGGTTAATTAATTTGATTTGAAATTGATTTAAGGTAGGGATGAAAGAGGGGTTCTCTCTCTTTATTCTCTTTATAACACTGAGTTATTAAGTGTAGGAAAAATGAAATAGAAGAAAATACTAAGTAAAAATCTTCAAATCAATTAAATCACTTAAAGAGAAATCAACCCCTTCATAAATTAAATTCCTCACACTTAGCAAATTATAACTCCAAAGCATAGTTAGGATATATCACACAAGCTTTAATTCGCACACATTAGACTAAGTCAGAATTTCTAGCTTTATGTTAGGGCGGTGTATGGTTTGATGTATGCTTATTTTGTGATGTATTATTGTAGACTGGATGTTAGGGTGTACGTGCATAGTCTGGATGTTAGGCCGATATTAGCTTAATCATGTTTTCTGTAGGGGGTTGTGCCTAAGGGGTCATCATAATAAAAATATAAATGCTTTTGCTGTGCAAGTTGCTTAGCCCCTAAGCATTACCCAAGTTAGGATAGGTGGACTTGGTTACCCATGTGTGGGAGGCTAAGTCCAATTTATTCATATAATTGCTTGGGTTGTATGGTTTGTTAGCTAACATTTGTTTTGCAGGCATAGCTAGATTTATTTTCCTTCTTTTAATGTAATTTTGCATTAGGATTAGGATGAATGTTATGGGGGGATAGGATGAGAATTGGTTGTAAGACTAAGTCTTATGTACCATGTGATGCCTTTGGAGCAAGTATATCCAAACCAAGCTAAAAGGAAGAAAGAAATGGAGCAAATCAAATGAAGAAATGGAGGATAAAAAAAATGAAGAAAGAAGAATGAAGAATGAAGACCCCCCATAACATTCATCTTCTTATTTGTAATTACTTTCTTATAATTCGGTTTGTATAAGGGAAGAGCTCGGCTACCCACATTTCTTTTCGGGTTGTATGGTGGTCCTAGACCATATTGACCTATTTATTCTTTTGTGATAACTTTATAAAATTGTTTGATAATTTGTTTAGTTTTTGCATTAGAAAAAGCATGCCTTTTCATAGTTTGTTTATGATTGGTGATTGTTGTTTGGCCTGGATGCGATTAAGCTCTTAAAATAAAAATAAAATTTTCCATCTCATTAACAACTCACAACAAAATTTTTAATACAACTCATAATCTCACATAGAATCCTTGGTATAAATCAAGATAATAAAATATTTAGCAACCCCTTAGTTGGATGTTGCATGTTGAAATATCATGCATAACCATCTTGTCTCACTCTTGTTAAGAGAGGGCTTCCATCTTTGCCAGTAGAATAGGCTTAACCTTTGAAAGCCTATGATGGTAGAACACCTCTTTCCCTTTTGATTTGGCCCATAATCAACTTCTCATGCATTTAGGAATACAAAATCCCCTAAGCCTATGTCAAAATAAAGAGTCCAAATTAAATGAAATTTGATAAAAAATTGTATTAGATTTAAGTCATTATTCACACCCCTCATGCTTTAGTCTCTTAGGGAGTGGGTTTAAAGATTTAACTTCTTTTCTAAATAATAACAACCTAGCCATCTTGCAAAAGCATATGACTTGCCTACATGGATTTAAAGCGTAGGAGGAGTTAGTTGGCTGCTGCTGTTGACCTCACTTTTGGAGTGAGCTTTCAATTTCTCCATCTTAGACATATGACTCTTCTAGACATTAAGAGTTCCTTAGTCTTAAGACACTTCTAGTGATTAGGTGAACAAATAACCTAACCCTAGAGACATAGAGGAGTTAGCCATAACAATAAGTTATGCCAGGGTGGGGAGAACTTTCCTACCCTATAGCTTGAACCCAATCCTTGCTTCCATCCTTCAAACCAATCCAAATCAAAGCTTAAATCAATTCCAACTCAATTGATTTTCTCAAATCATAAATCATTTCCAAATCAAATCTTAAATCAATTCTAACTCAAATGATTTACTCAAATCATAAATCATTTTTAAAACCCAAATCTTAAAACAATTCCAACTCAATTGATTTTCTCAAATCATAAATCAATTCCAAATCAAATGATTGAAACCCATGATTAAATTTAAATCCCAAAATCTTTCCTAAGCCCTTTGATTTCATCTTATGGACTTAGCTCAAATCAAATCCAAATCACTCCAATCTCAAAAGGTTTTCTCATAACCCATTTATATTCTCATTTATATTCACAAATATAAATGAAATATAAATTCAAATAACCAAAACTAAATTCAAAACTCAAATCCAACTTATATCCTTTAAGCCAATTTCTTGGATTTAGCCAATTCATTCTCAAAATAATCCAAACTCTTGGATTTTCTCTTCAAACAATCAGTTCTTCAATCACATGCCCAAATATAAACATAAATTACAATCATCAAACTAAAATCAAACTAACCCAAATCAAACACATGTTCACCCTTTTGACTTGAAATTATCAAATGAAGCAAAAACCATTTGACTCCAAACCACTTGCAATTGGATTTATATTTTCATCGTAAGTCCATATGTGAGTTCAACCAAACTTGAATCAAGCCTTGATCAAGTCAATTGACCCATTTAGGCTAACTTGACCCAAAGTGACCTAAAAGATTTTTTTGAGCCAAGTTCTAATCCAACCCAAATTAGATTGAACTAAGCCCATCCAAGCCTCACATTGTGATCAACAATTATCCTAGGATGATCAATCACTCAAATTGGGTCAAACCATGTCAAACCTAGCCTTTGACCAGGTCAATATTTAGCCCAAATGAAACCTCTAAAGCCAATTGATTGAAACCATTGATCTATAATCAATGATTGAACTTGAATCAATTGAAGGGTCACTTGACCTAAGTGGACCCAAATTGACCTAAAAGGTCAAAATGGGTCAAATCTTGATCCAAGCCAAATTAATTGCAACCAATGGGTCAAATTCATTCTAAATTGATTGTTGAACTTGCCAAAGCTTCAATTGACCATTTAGACCCAACCTAGTCCAATTGACCATGAACCCAACTTGACCTAAAAGGTCAAATCAACTTGAAATCAAATCAAATCAAAATTAATTGAAATGAAAGCTTACAATACACTTCAAATGATCAACCAAGCCTAAATCAACCTATGACCCAACCCAATTGGGTCAAATGGGTCAAATTGGTCAACTTGACCCATTTGACCTAAGTGAACCTAAATGAACCAAAACCAAATATAAACCAAATTGAACCAAACCAATGATACCCATAGGCTCCAAATGATCATTTGAACTTAACCTAACCCATGGTTTGACCCAATTTGACCAATTGGTCAACCTAATCCAAATTGACCCAACTTGACCTAAATGAGTTAAATTGAACCAATTCAAACCAAATGAACTCCAAATCATTTGAAATTTGGCCCAACCCATTTTTGAATCATTTCAAATTTTCCCAAATCAAAATCATGGCCAAATGACCACTTTATCCTTAGGTCAAAGGGTATCCTATGACCAAATTCACTTGGAATTTGGTCATTATTTCTCAAGGCCACTTGGCATCCTTGAAGTGGTCAACATGGACACCAAGGAGGGTGGTGAACATGACCCAATAAGCTTGGGTCGGCCATGACTCTAGCCAAGACCAAACTGACATCTCCAATGGAAATTGAACACTTGGATCACCAAATGAACTCACCTAGTACATGGGCATCCACTCTCCTTCTCTCCACTACCCAAAAAAACTCACATGGGGTCTTTGATAGCTCAAATCGTGCCTCCAATCATTGCCATTGATAAAAATGGAAATTCAGCCCTTCACCGTCCAATCTAAGGAGGGGGAGATATAGTCCCCTTCATTCCCACTCAAACTAGAAGCAATCATTTTCATAGAGCTAAGGAGGTTGAGTCGAAGCTTCTTCAAGCCTTTTGCAAGCCATTCTCGAGCTCCCCCATTTCTCCTTCTCGATTTTGCCCAAAGCCAAAATCGGGGTGGTGAATTGAAAATACAACTCATCCAATTCTACATCAAAGTCAAATTAACCTTGGACACACCATCAGTGGACTTCGTAGAGCTCAACCAAGTCATTTCCCAAGTCTCCAAGCCACGGGAAGCACTAGTTCAATCATGCCCGATCAGCATTGAAGGGGAACTTGGTCAACCGAGCCATCTACTTTGAATCAAGGCCTAATTCCTTCAACAAGGCTTCATCTCTACTAGAAGAAGCTACCTCCTCCATTGGAAGCACCAATGGTATCCTTCAGTAAGGTAATTTCTCAAAACCATAGCCATAGAAATTTTGCTTGGTACTTTTTGAAGGAAATTATCATCCCTTGAGATCTTGACCATTGGATGTGTATCCCCCCTCCTTCCGAAGGTGTGGGATCATTTTTATCCCAATCAAAGCTCAGTGAGCTCGAATTGAATGAAGGAGATGAATGGTCATCGTGAAGGAGAAGGATCACACGCCCTCCATTTTGGGTGATTGGAATGGATGATTGTGATATATCATGCTAGGTCCCCTTTGATTTAAGCCTATATCACAGGATTAATCTCGGCCATCGATCTCAGAGAAGATGCATCTACCGCTGGCTGACTTAGCTGATGGATGTGATAACTTAAATAACCTATCCCCTCACATCATGTAGAAAGCATGCCGCGTCATACACCACGTGGCCCGATGGGATTAGGGGTTTGATTAGCGCTAATTAATCTAATTTTAATGGTAAAACTTCCTAAAATATAACTAATTGTAAAAAATCCAAAAAAAAATATAAACTTAGACTCATTTTAAAGATAATTCAGAGGAGAATAATAGAAAATTAAAATTAAGTAATTTTGAATAGTGATTTTCACTCAATTTTGGATTTATTGGAAATATAATTATGCTAATTACTCCTTAATTACTTCAACAATTAATTCTGAACTTCTTGAGGCTGAGTAGTGGGATGCCCTCTGCCTCTCATGATTTTCTTGGAATTTATTGCTAGATTAATTAGGGGGATTTCTTATTTCATCCTTAATCACTTTATTAATTAATAAAATGATGAATTAACTTGTTTAACAGTGATAAATTCATTAATTGAACTTGTTAATCATCATGAAACATTGAATGAACTTAGGGAATGAGATTAGGATTTCTTTTCCAATCTTTTCCCTAAGTTTATTTCATTTGGATAAACACATAATTAATTTGCAAATTAATTAATGACTTAATCACTTCATTAATTAGTTCAACTAATCAAACTTAAAACTAAATCATTCCAGAACTTAGTCATTCAATTCTTGGGTAGATTCTTAAGTGTTCAATAACTTAAGAGGATTCCAAAGGAAATTATAATCAAACTACATGTGTAGGATGGTTATGAAACTACTTAATTAAACCCTTAAGCTTAATTAATCAATAATTATTTGCCAATTGTATTAGGCCCCTTTATTTCTTAGGTGCATTGCTGATTTAATTTACATATGGTTGCATATCATATGTTGGCTCATAATTGCTTGGTTAATTATGTTAAAGTGCCATAAGTAAGGAGTAATAAATTAATTTAATTCATACCATAACCTAAACAAAATATAAAATCAACCTAATTGTTCTAAAATTAAACTAAACCAATTCACACATGGGGGAAATGGGTTAGGACCAGAAAACCATTTTCTTGTTTCCTAAGTCAAAAAAAAAATCTCTTTAAAGAATTTTGATTCATTTTAAATAATCCCATTTTATATGATTGTCCTTAGAAAGTAATTAGGGTGAATGAAGTCATGTGCTTACATCCCTTTATTTATTTCCAAGCATGTTAAATATTGTTTGTCATATGAAATCATGCATTCATTTCTCAGAAAAATTAATTAAATAAAATGTTTCCTTTTATGTTAAATTGTATGTTTTGGATAAAGTTAAGAATATGAGTGGCTATTATCACTATTAAACCAAAAAGTATTTTCAAAACCCATAAATCAAAGGTTATGAATGAAGAGATGCTACTTATAAGTATTTATAAGCTTGCATGTGATTATATCATAAGATGTGTATTATGTTATTTTCTTTTTTTCTCTTAACATGGATTTGAAAAGGATTTGCAAAGTATATAGTTCATTTGAAATGATCACAACACTTGCTTAAATCTATTCCTATGCATTTGTATGTTATGACTTAAGAAGGATCTTCACATTTACACATGTAAATTATACAACCAAATCAAACATAATTTTTTGCATGATTCTTCATCCATTTGTTTCTTTTTGTACATTTACATGTATTAAAGAAAAGTGATGTATTAGTCTAGACATCCTAGGGCTGTGAGGCTTTAAGTAGCCCAAAGTAGGTCTTGTACCTTACGACCCTGGTGTAGAAAATAATGGTGCCATACTCACTTATATCTTTTATACATGTAGATGTGCATTTATTTAATGGATGAGAAGTCCCTCTTTTCTACATAATAAAGACATGCATCAATAGAATATCCAAATTTTTAAATCATATCTCTTAGCATTCATCATCAAGGTGTGCTAAAATTTACATTACATGTATAACTATGCTTAGGATTATTCATATGCATAGTATTGACCTATTTTTTAGAAGGAGCTCTCAACCTCTCTATCTTAGACATAGGACTCCTCTTAGACACTAAGAGTTCCTTAGTCTTAAGACACTTCTAGTGATTAGGTGAACAATTAACCTAACCCTAGAGACTTAGAAGAGTTAGCCATTGGAAAAGATCATGCTTTAGGGGTTTTAGGAAAACTTGCTTACCCTATAGCTTGAACCAAATCCTTACTTTCTTCTTTCAAGTCAAACTTCAAATTCAAATCAACCTCAAATTCAAACCAAATTAAAATTTAAATCAACTTCAAATTCAAATCAATTCCAAATCAAACCTTCAATCAATTCCAAATTCAATTGATTTTCTCAAACCTTAAATCAATTCTAATAGATTTTCTGAAATCATGAATCAAATTCCAAATGATTGAAATCCATGATCAATTCTAAATCTAAAAAAAAAAAATCTTTCCAAAGCCCTTTGATTTCATCTTATGGTCTTAGCTCAAATCAAATTCAAATCACTCTAAATTCATAAAATTTTCTCATAATCCATTTATATTCTTATTTAAATTCACAAATATAAATCAAATATAAATTCAAATGACCAAAACCAAATTCAAAACTCAAATTCAAATCCAACCTAAACCCTTTCAAGTCAAATTCTTGAACTTAACCTAATCAAATTGAATTCAATTCAAACCTTGGATTTTCTCTTTAAACAATCAATCCTTCAATCACAAACCAAATTCAATCATAAACTTCAATCACCAAACCAAAACTAAATTCAAAACTCAAACCAAAATCAAACCCATGTCCATCCCTTGAACTTGAAATTGTCAAATGAATCAAAACCCATTTGACTCCAAATCACTTGCAATTGGATTTATATTTCAATCATAAGTCCATATGTGAGTTCAACCAAACATGAATCAAGCCTTGATCAAGCCAATTGACCCACTTAGGCTCACTTGACCCAAAGTGACCTAAAGCACCCTTTTGAGCCAAATTCTAATCCTACCCAAATTGGATTGAACTAAGCCCATCTAGGCCTCACATTGGGAGCAACAATCATCATAGGATGATCAATCATTCAAATTGGGTCAAACCAAGTAAAACTAAGCATTTGACCAAGTCAACATTTGACCCAAATGAAATATAAACTAGAAAAATCTACCATAGGCCAAATTGATTGAATCCATTGATCAAAACCAATCCATGATTAATGTTAAAACTTGATCAAGTCATCATTTGAGCCAAACCTAGCCCAATTGGCCACTTGACCCAAGTTGACCCAACTTGACCTAAAAATCAAAATGTGTCAAATCTTGATCTAAGCCAAATTGATTGCAACAAATGGGTTAAATTCATTCCAAATCACTTGTTGAACTTGACCAAAGCCTCAATTGGCCAACCAGACCCAACCTAGCCTAATAGACCATGAACCCAACTTGACCTAAAAGGTCAAATCAAGCCAAAATCAAACCAAACCAAAATTGATTGAAACCAAAGCTTGCAAAATATTTCAAATGATCAACCACCTAAACCAACACATTACCTAACCCAATTGGGTCAAATGGGTCAAATTGGTCAACTTGACCCATTTGACCTAAGTGAACCCAAATGAATCAAAACCAAATATAAATCAAATTGAACCAAACCAATGACACCAAAACATTCCAAATGATCTTTTAAACTTGACCTAACCCATGGTTTGACCCAATTTGACCAATTGGTCAACTTTTCCCAAGTTGACCCATTTTGACCTAAATGTGTCAACATGAGCCAAATGATATCAAATCAATACCAAATTCATTGAAAATTGGCACAACCCATTTTTCAATCATATCAAATATTCCTAAATCAAAATCAAAGCCAAATGACCATTTTACCCCTAGGTCAAAGGTAACCTATGATCAAATTCACTTGGAATTTGATCATATTCCAACTAAAGACCACATGACATCCTCCTAGTGGACCATTTGGACACCAAGGGAGGTGGTGCACATGACCCAATGGGTTTGGGTCAATCAAACCCAACCCAAAGCCAAAACCGACCACTCCACTAAAATTCTCCACATGGATCACCTCCCACATTCATTTTAACCCATCTGCACTGCCACTCTCCCACTCCCCTACCAAAATTGAATCACATGGAACTCCTAACAACCTAAACAACCCATTCCATGAGAGAAATTTGATTAAAATGGCAAAATGAGCTTTGGCTATCCGATTCAAGTAGGGGGAGATATACTTCCCCTCATTTCATTCCAATTCACTAACCTTGCATTTGATTGAGCTCAGAGGATCAAAGGCAAGCTTCTCCAAGCATTCTAAAGCTCTTTCCAATTTCTCTTCTCAGCCTAAGCCTAAAATAGGGGAGGTGAGGGAGATTTCAAACTCACTCAATTCTCAACTAAAGTCCAATTCCTCTTGCAAGCACCATCAAGGCATCAAGTTGAGCTCATCCAAAGCAAATCCCAAGCAGCCAAGCCACGGGATGGGGGAGTTCGATCGAGGCCGCAAGCCATTGAAGCAAGATTTGGTCGATTGGAAGATCCACCACAAATTGAACCTTCAAACCTTCAACAGGGCTTCATCTCCATTAGAAGAAGCTACCCCAATGATTGAAGCACTGGTGATAGCCTCTGGTGAAGTATGCTTCAAAACTGAGCTTAAGTTAGAAAATCTTTGATCCTTTGTGAAGGGAAGTGTAATCCCATTGAATTTCTACTGTTGGATGTGCTCCTTGCTTGTTGATGATGTGGGTTGAATCCTAGTCCAATGAGCTCAAGTAAGCTTGGATCAAGCCATGGAGGATAGACGATATCTGTCTCCCACAGACGAGGGAAGGGATGAATCGTGGATCATCCATCCTGCGTATTTTGGATGGATGATCCTGATTAATCCATTTAGATCTGATGATTTAATCCTATAGAGCCATGAGTTTTATCGATTGATCCATGATTGGACGGCCAAGGAGAAAGCGCATAGCATCGCCGGCTAACGCGACATATAATTTGACAACTTAAATAACCAATCCTACTGCATCACGTGGAAAGTGCACGCCATGTTAGCGGTCCATGTGGCGTTGACAAAATTAGTTATATAATAATGCTTTTTAATTACTCAATAATCATAAAACTTCATAAATTCATAACTAAATGTAGAAAATCCAAAAAAAATGCAAACTCAACTTCATTTTAAAGATAATTAAAGGGGGAATAATATAAAATTAATTTTGAAGAGTATGTTTCACTCAATTTATGTTTAATTGAAAATCTAATAACCCTAATTACTCTAATCTTTTCATTAATTAATTCCAAACTTCTTAGACATTTAGGGGGATGACTTCTACCACCCTTAATTTTCTTGGAATTTATTAATGAGTCAATTAGGGAAGTCAATTAATGAATCCCTAATTACACTGTAATGAAATTAAGAATAATTATGCATGTGAATAGTGAATTAATCTCTTAATTGAGATAATTAAATATTGTTTAAGTGAATAGGAGGTTTATGGAATAATTTTGGACATTTTTCCTAAGCTATTCTCTAAACCCCCTTTCTACCTTAATCCAAATCTAATTAAAGATTAATCCACTAATGATCTTCTTAATTACTTAATCAAAATTTCAAAATCAATCTGAACTTAATCAATCTCTTGCTAAGTAGATCCTTAGGTGTTCAAAAGCCTAAGGTTAATTTAATAAAATCATATCCAACTCACATGTGTGAGAAGGTTATGAAAGTACTTAATTAAACCCGTTAGCTTAATTAATCAATAATTGTGAGCCAATTTTATTAGGCCCCTTTCTTTCTTAGGTGCATTGCTGATTTAAATTCAATGTGTTTGCATATCATATGTTGGCTCATAATTGTTAGGTTAATTATGTTAAAGAGGTGTAGGTAAGGGGTAATTAATAGGTTTAATTCACACTTTAACCTAAGCAAAACATAAAATCAATCTAATGGTTCTAAAATTAAACTAAATTAACTCACACATGAGGGAAATGGGTTAGGACCAGCAAACACTCTTTTCACATTTCCTAAATCAAACTCAAAACAAAAATAAAAATCTCTTTAAGAAATGTTGATTCTCTTTAAATGATCTTATTTCATAGGATTGTCTTTAGGAATTAATTATGGTGAATGAAGTTACATGCTTACATCACTTTATTTCTTTCCAAGCATGCTAAATATTGTGTTCCATATGAAAATCATGCATTCATATCTTTTGAAAAATTAAAATAATTGAAAAGTTTCCTTTATGTCAAATTGCATGTTTTGGCTAAAGTAAGAATATGAGTGGCTATTATCACTATTAAATCAAAAATTATTTTCAAAACTTATAAATCAAAGACTACAAATTGAATGTATGCTACTTATAAGTATTTATAAGCATGCATGTGAATATAGCTTAAAATGTGCTTTATGTGACTTCCTTTTCTTTTCTTAACATGGGTTTGTATAGGATTTGCAAAGTGCATAGTTCATTTGAAAAGAACATAATGCTTGCTTAAATTTATTCCTATGCACTCCCATGTCATGAATCAAGAAGGATCTTCATATTGCACATATAAATTAAACCACCAAAACCAAACAAACAAACAAAAATCTTTTGCATGATTCTTCATCCATTTGTTTTATTTTTGTACATGCACATGTATTTAAGAAAAGTGGTATATTAGTCTGGACATTCTGGGTTCGAGGCTTTAAGTAGCCCTAATAAGGTCTTGTACCTTATACCCTTGGTGTAGAAAAATGATGGTGCCGTACTCACTTATGTCTTTCATACATGTAAATGTGCATTTGATTAATAGATAAAAAAATTTGTCACTTTTCTACATAACAAAATCATGCAACATGAAACATCCAAATTTTCTTAAGCAACATCTCTTTGCATTCATCATTAAGGTGTGCTAAGATTTGCATTTGTATGTATAGCTATGCTTAGGATACATTCATATGCATGGTATACATGTTGGATAGAATTAAAGTGTTATGTGTTATGTGATAGTAATTCACCTTAATTAATCTTAAGATGTCTTTCTTATTGAGTAGGTTTATTTAGAGCAAATATAAACTTTAGGATTAATTAAAACACATAATAAAACATTGACTAAAGAAAAATCACTAGTGAATCTATCTTAGAAATTACTTAAGGTAGGGATAAAAGAGAAGTTTTCATCTTTTTTCTTCTCTTTACAACTTTTAGTAATTAAATGTAGGTTCATTCAAACCTGATAAAATCATGAAATAAATTTGATAAATCAACTAAACCACTTAAAATGAAACCACCCTCTAAGTTGAATCCTCTCACACTTAGAAAATTTCAACCTTAAAGCCTAGCTAAGACATGCCACATAAGCCTTAAAAGGCACTCACGTTAGGCTAAGTCACCATTTCTAGCTCTATGTTAGGGCGGTGCATGGTTTGATGCCTGATTTTGTTTTTTGATGTAATGTTTTAGATTGGATGTTAAGGTGTATGTGCATAGACTGGATGATAGGATGATCTTAGTCTAATCATTATCTTTTGTAGGGGATTGTGCTTAAGGGGCATTGTAATAAAAATATAAATGCTTCTATTATGCAGGTTTCTTATACCCCTAAGAATAATCCAAAAATAGGCCAGGTGGACTTGGTTACCCATGTGTGGGGTGCTAAGTCCAATTTATTCATATACATGCTTGGGATTGTGTGGTTTGTTCAGCTAATCTCTATTTTGCAGGTTTTAGCTAGATTTACTTTTTCCATTTTTATGTAATCTTGCAAATAGGATTCAGAATGAATGTTATGGGGGAAGTGGAGTTGAACATTGGTCATAAGACTATGTCTTATGCACCTTGTGAAGCCTTGGAGCCAACTACATCCCAACCATCCAAAAGAAGAAAGAAGAAAGAAGAAATAACTAAGGACTTCCTCCTTACTATTTTTATGGCAAGGAAAGGTTCATTCCAAAAATAAAAATAAATCTTTTATAAAAATAATAATTCCCTAAAAAAACACTTTTTGAAAATGCACATAATAAAATATTTCAACCTCATCTAACAATCCTTAAGATTGCTACATATAGGATCATTTTCAAAAATAAAATCAAATAATCATCTTTTCCAAAAGCACAAATGAACCTTTTCATTCAATTTATTGAATGAAGATTTCATTTTAAAATAAAAATCAATAATCATCTTTTCAAAAATAAAATCAACAATCATCTTTTCAAAAAAAAAAAATCAGCATCATCTTTTCAAAAATAAAATCAACAATCATCTTTTCAAAAATAAAATCAACAATCATGTTTTCAAAAAAAAAAAAAACAAAATCAACAATCATCTTTTCAAAATAAAATCAACAATCATCTTTTCAAAAAAAAAACAAAATAAAATAAAATCAACAATTATCTTTTCGAAACAAAACTTAAACAATCATCTTTTCAAAAATTAAATAAAAAATCACTTTTTCAAAGAAGCACAAATGAACATCCTCATTCAATTTATTGAATGAAGATTTCATTTTCAAAACGAAATCAACAATCATCTTTTCAAAAATAAAACCAACAATCATCTTTTCAAAATTCAAAACACACTTGGATTCTTCATTTAGCATACCCAAATTTGCTAAGTGAAGATTCTCTTTTCAAAACTCAAAAAAAAAATTTCAATCAAAGCACATTTGGATTATTCATTTAACATACCCGACTTTGTTAAGTAAAGATCCTCTTTTAAAAAAAAATCAAAATTCAAATACATTTGGATATTTCATTTAGTATACCCAAATTTTCTAAATGAAGATCCTCTTTTCAAAATTCAAAAATTAAACACACTTGGATCCTTCATTTATCATACCCAAATGTGCTAAGTGAAGATGCTCTTTTCAAAAAAATCATCAAAAATTAAAACACATTTGGATCCTTTATTTAGCATACCCTTGCTAAGTGAAGATCCTCCTTTCAAAAAATCTAAACATCAAAACACATTTGGATTTTCATTTAGCATACCCAAATTTGTTAAGTGAAAATCCTCTTTTCAAAAATCTCAAAATCAAAACACATTTGGATCCTTTATTTAGCATACCCAAAATTGCTAAGTAGAGTCCTCTTTTCAAAAGCAACAAAATATTTGGATTCTTCATTTAGCATACCCAAATTTTCTAAGTAAAGATTCCATTTTCAAATTCACACATAATTCACAAATAAGCAAACAAAAGAAGAAAATTATTTTCAAACACCTCACCTAGCATACCCAAATTTGCTTAGTAAATTCAAAAATCACAAATCAAAACAAAATCAATTGACCCTTTACTTTAACATACTCAAATTTGTTAAATGAAGGGTCCTCAAACATAAAAAATACAATTCAAATATGAACCTATGGAAGAATCAATCTCCAAAAATATTTGAACCCATTTTTAACATACACAAATTTGTTGAAAATAGATTCTACATTCAGGAATCTCTTCTCCAATTCTAAACTCAAATTTTCTCTCCAAATTCAAAGAGCCCCACTTAACATATTCAAATTGTTGAGTGTGGGTTCAAATTCTAAAAAACAAATTAAATAAAGAAATCAGATTTGAACTGATTTTCAAATTACAGAAGTTCAACCCAGTTTTAGTCAGTTCAGTTCATTGCAGTTCTAAATGGCGCTCAGAAGTTTGTGTTTACTTTTTTTGGGATGGATTTAGCCTTGGATTGGGCCAGCCTTCCATAGACTGACTTTGCTCACCTCATTCATTTTGGCTGAGGTTTCGAGGGGGCTAGGATCACTTGTGAGGGGACCACCCTCACTGGCGTCGATAGGAGTGTGGTGGCGAAGATCATCAGTTGAGATGTCATCTAACCGAGTTTCCCTCATTGAAGAGAAGGCATGGCGGTTCCAGGGTTGTAGTTATAGTACTAGTGCACTCAGTGGTTCCCCTTTCTGCCCTAGTATGGGCTAGCACCCACTCATTGACTCCTTCAAAGGGGAAGGCTAGCCTATCTTGGATAGTGTCCCCCACCTACGAGGTAGGGTCTAGTTCTTGTGCTACTCCTTCCAGTGGACCCATCACTGCAATTGATGCCACAAGATCAAGCAGCATCACAAATGCATAGCCAAGGAGCTGGAGGTAGTTTCCCAGGTTGCAGTAGAGGACTTACCTAGGATAGTATCTCCTCTTATCACAGATAACGAGTTTCACCCCCTCTTTGGTTTTGGTGGAAAGGAAGACATTAGGAGGATCTCAGTTTCACCTCCACAGTTCATTGAGGCTCCTACTAGAGACAGGAGGAGGTCCTATGCCAGCCTTAGATCAGTTCTGTGCCAGGTTGGCAGGGCTTCTAAATGATCAGAGTCTGGGGCCCAATTTAATTTATGATCAGTCATCCCTCGCAGTATTGGTGAGGACATCAGGCAGGAGAGGGCCAGCAGGGAGGCCCGTGAATCATTGCAAGTGACCAATAGAGAGAGATGTAGGTACACTAGATAGTCAGTGACCTCGCCCTTATGGACTTTCTTGATCATGTGCAACTCATGTCGATCATACTAATAGTATTCTATTGATGGGTACTACCCACCACAGGAGAGGGGCCCTTGCATAGAGAGTGTCGGTGGTGCCTCTGCCACACCACTCTACTGTATGCCAACCATCTCCAGTACAAGTTCCATCATTCACAGTTTCATCAAAAGCCATGAAGGTAGCATCCAGGGAAAAGAGAGCCCCACTGGTGATCTGGCTACGGCCAAGAGATCCCATTCCATCTACACCTCCGATTATGGTGAGGCTAAGCTCTCCTGCTCGGCCTCCTACTCCAATTATGGTGAAGAGGGAATGGAAACCAGAGCATCATAGTCGTACCATCACCACCACCACCGTAGTAGAGCATGAAGATAGCAACAGTAGAGGGACAAAGAGATAGTACCATTGCCCCCATTATGATAGATCCTCCTAGGAGTATCACTCCACCCAGATCTAATGACAGTCAGGAGCATCTATCCTTTAGTAAGCGTAGTCCTCACAAGATTAGCTCTCTAGTAGCAGGGGAGGTTAGATGTCTCTCTATTCATGATAATGATCCTACTATCGGTCAAGCTCGATCTTTTGTACTATTCAATTGGAATTCCATATGATATTGTATGATGTGGTTGAGAAAGAGAAATTCTATGATGCTGGTCGACCTAGAGGATGAGAAGATCAGTTTTGATCCTAATGAAGATGATCTATTAAAGGATTCAATAGAAGTGCACATGGTAGACACCAGGGGTTCCCTCCTTTTTGATCAGTAGGGTTTGGAAGGTGTTGCGGCCTAGCAGGAAGATACAGCCTACTCGACCCAACACCTCCTTCAACTATTAAAATAGAAGGATGAACAAATCGATAGAATGGGGAAGAGGCTTGAAGATTTGCTAGTAGTAGTTTTGGCACTTCAGAACGAAGCCTTGATAGTGCATCCTACTATTACAGAAACAAGTCAGCCTGAGTTGTTGCATGTCTTGGATCAAGCCAAGACTTCACCTCGTAAGTAGGTAGCACCAACGTATAGGAAGGTAGTGAATAGTACCCATAAGAAAAGGATATTAAAATTATGGTTGGTAGCAAGTGAGAGAAGCACTAGCAGAGGAGGATCATCGGTTCAAGGGTAGACCTACAGGAATTCGATGCCATCCAGTATCCTAAGGGTTTCATACTACCTTCTTTCAAGAGCTTTGATTGCAGCGGGAACCCACGGCACATAGTGCACTTCAGAGCCAGCAATTGCAATGCTGGTGGCAGTGATGCATTACTATTCTATCTTTTTGTCAGTAGCTTAGTAGGTATAGTCTTTGATTGGTATGCTAAACTCCCCAATAGTTCAGTGAAGACTTCTTTTGAGTTAGAGCAACTCTTCATTAAGAGGTTTGTTGGAGCTCAGCAAAGGGTGACTGTAAGCGATCTCGTTGTGGAACAACAACACCCTGGTGAGTCCCTAATTGATTATATTCTTAGATGGCACAATTTTAGTATCAAATACAAACTGCAACCATCTGAACAACATGTCATTAAAATTCTCATAAAGAATATTCATGGCCTGGTCGCCTTCAGGCTCAATGGTTTTACCATCAAGATATTTGAGAAACTAATCAACAAGGTGGCTAGCTTACAAGGAGAAGTCAAACCATTGCCTTTTAGATCAGTCAATAAAGCCAAATCCATAAGAAGCTTATGAGAAGAAGCCGGAGTAGCGTGTTAGACAAGGGAAACGAGAGATCGACATGATAGACCATCACCTACCATCCTACCACCTCCCACAACCTCCATGACCTTTGTCATCTCCTCCTTATCCATACCCACAACAGCGGTACACATACCCGCCTCCAGGTAGCTACCATCCACCTACTCTTTTCGATAAACTAAATAAACCTTATTCATTTAAGAAGGAGCTATTCAGGAAAATTTTTAGGAACCTCTTAAAGAAACCTGATTTTCAGCTACCCGAGCTTAGAAAGCTAGAGAAAGTGGGCAAGAGCAATGATCCTAACTTTTGCCCCTACCACCGTATGCTAGAGCATATTTTAGAGGATTGCTTTACATTTAAGGACTGGCTTGAGCATAGCTACAAGAGAGGCACCATAATTATCCCAAAGGAATACTTAGTGGAACAACCATCTAGTTCCATTAGGGTTATCCTTGGGGATACCTGTGATCCTCTCAAAATTAAAGAAGGTTGGGATATCTTCTTATCCCGAACCTCTAAAAAGATTGTGTCAAAAATCAAGAAATTTTCCTTACAGGTGCTAGAGGCAGCTCGAACCTCCAACATCAAAGAAGGTTTGCAAGTTGCCAAAGATAACTTGGGGAAAGTGGTAGCTCAGAAATAGTAGCAACATGACCAGGATAAGTGGCGACCATCGTAGACAAGCCTCCATTACCTTTACTACTTCCAACACTTCTACTTTAGCTCTTCTCTAGTATACATCTTGTATCGGTAGATGAATCAAATCCTCACTCTTCTTACTTTACTAGATTTCTACTATGTACCTCCTTCAAAATCCAAGAAATCAAGATATAAAGCTAGTTTAAATTACATCTGTGTCACTTCTGATGGGTTGTCTAAATCTACTCTCTTAAAAAACTCTCCAAGTCTCAATAATAATTATAACAACTTCGATCTTCCTCTTTCTGATTCAGAGTTGGACTTTCCTTTTCTGAATACTATAGGTTCACCTCTTGAGATAGACTTGGAATCATCTAATTTTGAGGGTCCCATAGGAGAAGCTGTAGGTGAGCACGAGCAGGTAGAATCTTTCACTAACCTGCCATAAGAGATTACCGAAGTCAACCTCCATAGTGGCAAGGTTCTACCTCCTAGGGCAGCACCTCAAAATAATGGGAAACAAGTCATTGGTTCTGATGATCGAGAAGTCGCTCCACAGGATGCTCCACCCATGGATATGCTTGTAGAGGATCAACCTAAAGTGGATTACAATGTCCTCTCTCACCTAAGAAAGTTTTCATCTAAGTTAAGAATATATGATGCCCTTATCTTATCCAAAGAGATGAGGTAATCATTAATGAAGGCTCTTCTTGATCCAGAGATATGCTTAGCTCAATTGACCGCTATTGGAGAGGAGACACATTATTCCAGAGAACCCCAAGGAGTCACTTTTACAGATGAAGACTTTATTCTGGGGGACATTAAGCCTAACCGTCCACTCTACATTATAGTGGACATGGGCAAATTCAGACTTTCTAGAGTTCTTGTTGATCCAGGTGCATCGATAAACATTATGAGTCTAAAGACCCTTGCCTATTTAAAAATTGACATCTCTACACTCCAAAGAGATCGAATGATGTTGAGAGGGTTCAATGAACAGGGTGAGAGGGCTCTAGGCTCCATAGTGTTACCTTTGGAAATAGGTGACTGGAAGACTGAAGACAAATTCTACATAATTTATTGGAATACTTCCTTCACTGCTTTGCTCAGTAGGCCTTGGATACACCAGAACAAGATGATTCCATCCTCCCTCCATAGATGCATCAAGTTCCAAAAGAATGGAATCAAATACTATATCAAAGGTTATGAAAAGCATTTTCAGTCAGAGAGGTTAAGATATATGAGGATGTGACCTACTATCTTCTTCAAAATACCTTTTCTCATGAACTTGGTCAAAATGCAAATACAAAAGAATAAGAAAAAGAAGAAAAATAAAAGGAAAAAGAAAAAGAAAAAGAAAAAGAAAAGAAAAATAAAAATACAAGTGAATAAGAAAAGGACATCAAGGAAGAAGTAGAGTCGTATGTCACATTCCATCCACAATTTGTTCCACCATATGAACATATGGGTAGAATGACTCAACCTCCACTAGGTAGAGGTAGAGGCAAACATAGAGGTAGTTCCAGAGGTGGAAGACCCCCTGGTTGGCCACCAGCTAACTGGGGTTATGTTCCAGTTCATAGGAGTACCCCTACTATTCATATATACTTGGAATCTAGCTCGGAGGACAAGTCTAATGTGATTAGCATACGAGCCAACCCCTCTCAGCAGGTTTCATTAGAGGTGACACTTGAGCCAAACAATAATGAAGACCAGGCCTCCAAGCAAAACATGAATGTATTTGAATCAAGTTTACGTGAAACTATCAGGCAGCAATTAGGAACCTTAGCTCTAACCTCACTTTCCTCTCCAAAATTTGAAGGTTTAGCAGTTAAGGAAGCCCCTCAATCTTCCAGGGATGTCAAGCCAAAGAGATTCCTATTGGGATCATCATCCTTAAGTCAGAAATTGATGTAGGACTTGAGGATAATTCATATAAATATTTAATGAAATTACCTCTTGATTGGTACTCGCCTTATGTCCTTAATCTTTCAAAGAAGGGTTTGATTCCTTATACATGGTCTAAGCACAGGTCTGAGTACTTCGATAAGTTATGAAATAATAGAGGCAGGGATGCAAAATCAAGATCAGGACTAGGATTCGGTGCAGTGGGTCCAATCGATGATGTGATTACTGTTTAGTTATCACCAATCATCTGGAGTCTGATAGGTTCTTCTCAAACCACACTAACTCTTTTGAGAAAGTGTGTTTAGAAACTTTAGATGATCTAGATGATCTTCAAATACACCTAGAATTTGAAGAAGAAATTTATTCAACAATCGACAAGCTTAAAGAAATTAACCTCAGGATAGAAGAAAATCCACTCCCAACATACATCAGTTCTTTATTGAACGAAGAAGAAACCAATGACTTAGTTAGGCTATTGATTGAGTTTAAGGACTTTACATGGAGCTATGAAGAAATGCCTGGATTATCTTCTGACGTAGTAGTCCAAAAACTAACAATATACCTTAACTTAAACCCCATCAAGCAAGCTCCTAGACGCATGCGGTTGGAAATCGAACAACAGGTCATTTTTGAAGTCAAGAAACTAATCAATCCTAGTTTCATCAGGGAAGAAAAATACCCTACTTGGTTAGCCAGTGTCATCCCAGTTAAGAAGAAGAATGGCCAAATTTGCATATGTGTCAATTTCAGAGACCTAAATAAGGCATGTCCTAAGGATGAGTTTCCTCTTTCTATACCAGAATTAATGGTGGACATCGCCTCATCTCATGAAATTTTCTCCTTCATGGATGGGTCATCTGCCTACAACTAAATAATATGGCCCACGAGGATGAAAGAAACACTATTTTTTGAACCCCGATTAAAATCTATTATTATAAGGTCATGCCTTTAGGCCTTGAAAATACTAGTGCTACATACCAACGGACCATGACTCAAATCTTGAACGAACTCATTCATCATCAAGTTGAATGCTATGAAGATGATCTAGTAGTTAAAAGAAAAGAAAAGAAAAGGAAGACCATCTCTTTGACTTAAGAGTAGTTTTTGAATGGTTAAGATAATTTAACCTCAAAATGAACCCACTGAAGTGTGCATTCGAAGTTGCTTCAAGGAAGTTCCTTGGGTTTGTTGTTCGACATCAAGGAATAGAGATAGATCTATAAAGATTAAAGCTATCTTAGAAATTCCACCACTTAAAAGTTTAACTCAACTCAAATCTTTCCATGGGTGGTTGGCATATTTAAGACGCTTTATCTACAACTATCAGGGAGATGCAAGCCATTTTCAACACTTGTCAAAAAGGATGCTAAGTTTAAGTGGGATGATAAGTGTCAGTATGCCTTTGAAGATATCAAGCAGTATTTGGTGAAGCTGCCAGTTCTAGCAGCCCCTATCCTGAGCAGACCATTCATCCTGTACACTGCTACATTGGACAACTCTCTCAGCACTTTGTTGGCCTAATCCATCAATGAAAGGAAGAAGAGTGCTCTCTACTACCTCATCCATCATTTGATTCCTACTGAAGTGAACTACCCACCTATTGAAAAGCATTGCCTAGCTTTAATCTTTACATCCCAAAAACTATGACATTATACGCTTTCTCATAAGGTGAACATGATTTCAAGTACCAATCCACTACATTTTCTCATGACATGACCAACGTTATCTGGATAGCTGGCATGTTGGTCCATGATTCTCTCACAGTTCAATATCACATTCGTACCCCTCCGTGCGATGAAAGGATAGGCATTAGCAGATTTCTTAGCAGCACACACACTTCATGTTGATTCTCCGCTTAGTGACGATCTCCCTGACGAACAAATGATGAACTTAGGGGAGGTTGACAATAGCCATTGGGAGATGTATTTTGATGGTGCAGCTTCCTTTCATAAAGGAGATGAACCACGATCTACTCTTCCAGGAAAGGCATGGGAAGGAATAGTTCTCTTAACTCCAGACTATGATGTGATAAGATTCTCATACTATCTCTCCAATCCATGCACCAACAATGAAGCCGAGTATGAGACTTTGATTGTTGGTTTAGAGTTAGCCATTACAATATGTGTCAAGAGCATCAACATCTTTGGGGATTCTCAGTTTATCATTATGGTGAATTTTTATTTTTATCTTCATCTAAAAATGAATTAAATGAAAACAAAAATAAAATCTTCTTTTATTGGATACCATGTAGATCCACAGATGTTCTTATTAAGGTGATCATGTATGACATTAAGAATAGTGTACTATCTAGAAAGATAGAAGTTACCACCCTATAGTGGACCTAATCACCTAATAAATATTCCTAAGGATGATGGGTCTTCAGATGTACCAGAGATTCTTCCCCTACTTTACATGAAAAAGTAAGTAGGTTTATTTTAAATCAGGTTTGTTAAGTTACCTATGGAGGCAAGCTCCATAGTTAATTACATCCTAAGGAATGAGATTCCTTATGAATACTCTCAATTAAGGTAAATGATCATTGTCTTCAAAGATTTCAAAGATAGGACTATCAATCAATTGGTTATTTTTTGGAAGATCAAATGGGATTAATCAAAAGGAGGGAGTTATTATCAAAACCAAAGGGAGATAAGTAGGAGATGCTCATGATGCTAGGAAGCCTAGCGAGCATCCCAAACTATCCTATGGTTGGGTTTTATATTTTTGAATTTGAAGAGAATTATTTATTTAAGTTGAATTTGAAGAGTTATGAAAGTACTTAAATTAAACCCTTTAATTTAATTAATCACTAATTATGAGCCAATTGCATTAGGCCCTTTCTTTCCTAGGTGCATTATTGATTTAAATTGCTTGTGTGATTTTATGTCATATCATTGGCTCATAATTATGTGATTAAATATGTTAAAGTGGTGTAGGTAAGGGCTAATTAACACACTTAATTCACACCTTAACCTAACTAAGGTATAAAATTGATCTAATCACCTAAAAATTGAACTTAAATACCTCACTCATGGGGTAATGGGTTAGGACCAGAAAACTCATCTCACATTTCTCAAATTAAAATCAAACTCAAAAGAAAACAAAATTTCTTTAAAACCAAATTTGATTTGCTTTAAATAATTCTATCTCATAAGATTGTCTTTAGGAATTAATTAGGGTGAATGAATTTATATGCTTTCATCATTTTATTTCTTTTGATATGCTAAATGGGTATGCAATATGAAAATCATGCATTCATGTTTTTTGAAAATCAAATTAAAAATGAAATATTTCTTTTATGTGAAATTGCATGTTTTGGCTAAAGTAAGAATATAGATGGCTATTATCGCTATTAAATCTAAAATTATTTTTAAAATTTATAAATTCAATATTAAAACTAAAAGGTGTGCTACTTATAATTATTTATAAGCTTGCATGTTAGTATAAATAGAAAGATGTGCATAGTGTGGTTTTCCTTCTCTTTTCTTTTAACATAATTTTGAATAGGATTTGGTAAATTGTATAGTTCATTTGAAAAGAACACGATACTTGCTTAAATCCATTCCTATTCATTCTTATGTTATTACTTGAGAAGGACATTCACACTTACACATATAAATTGTATAAATAAATCAAACAAACAAACAAAAACTTTTGCATCTTTCTTTTTTCCATTCATTTCTTTTGTACATGCATATGTATTTAAGGAAAGTGATATATTAGTCTGGACAACCCCGAGGTTGTGAGACTTTAAGTAGCTCTAAGTAGGTCTTGTACCTTACACCCCTAGTGCTAATAGTGGCACTGTACTCACTTATGCCTTTCATACATATAAATGTGCATATGAAAAATGGATAAAAAGAAAATCCCTTTTTTTCTACTTGATGAAAATCATGCATCATAAGGCATCCAAATTTTCTTAAGTAACACTACTTAGCATTCATCATTAAGGTGTGCTAAATATTTCCATTTGCATGTATAGATATGTTATGATTCATCCATATGCATGTTACACATGTTGAAAAGAAATGAAATGATGTATGTTTTGTGATATTAATTCACTTTACTTAATCTTAAAATGCCTTTCTTTTTGAATGGGTTTATTTAGGGAAAATCTAAACTTAGGATTAATTAAAATGTATAATAAAATATTCACTAAATAATAATCAAATATGAATCTATCTTAGAAATTACTTAAGGTAGGGAGGAAAGAGAAGTTCTCTTTTCTTTTCTTCTCTTTATAACTTATTAATTAATTATAGGATTCACTTAAACTAAATCAAAACACAAAATAAAATTAACCTAAAATAATAAAATTAGTTAAATTGAAACCATCCTCTAAGTTGAATATTTTCATACTTAGAAAACCTAAATCTTAAAGACTAGCTAAGCACAACACATAAACCTTAAATAGCACACATATTAGGCTAAGTCACCATTTCTAGCTTTAGGTTAGGGCGGTGCATGATTTGATGTTTGTCTTTATTTTGTGATGTCATGTTTTAGTCTGGATGTTAGGGTGAATGTGTGTAGAATGAATGGTAGGATGATCTAGTCTAATTATTATCTTTTGCAGAGGATTATGCTTAAGGGGCATTGTAATAAAATATAAAATTGCTTTTGCTGTGTAGGTGCTTATACCCCTAAGCATAATCCAATAGGCTAGGTGGACTTGGTTACCCATGTGTGGGGTGCTAAGTCCAATATATACTCATACATGCTTGGGATTTGTATGGCTTGTTTAGATAATCTCTATTTTGCAGGTGTTAATTAGATTTACTTGTCCTCTTCATGTAATTTTACAATTAGGATTTTAGAATGATTATTATGGGGGGATTAGGATGAACATTGGTCATAAGATTTCATTTTATGTACCATGTGAAGCCTTTGGAGTAACCACATTCCAATCATCTAAAAGAAGGAACCAAAAGAAGAAAAAAGAAAAAGAAAAGAAGAAAAGAAGAAAGAAGAGATGAAGAATGAAGACCCACCAAAACATGAATTCCTTGCTTAATTGTGATTAATTTATTTGTAATCTAGGTTGTATAAGGGTAGAGCTCGGTACCCAATTTGTTTTGAGTTTGTGCGGTGGAGCCTAACCACAAATGACCTTTTATTCTTTGGCATTAGCTTTATAAATGATTGATGTTTATTTAACTTATGCATTAAGATGACATCTTTTCTAGTTTCTTTTTTGCTTTGATGTATGGCCTGGCTGACTATTAGGCTCTTAGGAAAAAATAAATCTTCTACCAAATTAATCAACTCAAAATTAAAAATAAATAACTCATAAACTCATCTAAAGCTAAGTTAAAATCAAGATAAGAGAATTAACAACCCCTTAGTTGGATGTGTACTTTTTTTGTAACATCATGCATAAAAAGCATATTATTTCACTCTTGATGGAAACACACCTACTTATCTTGCTGATTTTGGCCCATAATCTAATTTCTCATGCATTAGGAATAAACAATCCTAAAGCCTATGTCAAATTGATTGTGCAAAAATAAAAATAAAATATATGAAAAATTTTCATTAGATTTAAGTCATTAAAAGCATGCCCTTACATGATTTAGTCTCTTAGGGTGTGTGTTTAAGGACTTAGTCTCTTTGTATATAAATAACATGCTTGCTATCTTGCATAAATCATATGACTTGCCTACATATTTTTAAAACCATAGGAGGAGCTAGTTGATGATAACCCCTAGGTGATTGTAAGTCCAACAGTCGGGTAGTTTATCCTCTCTTGTGGAGATAAACCAAATACCCATTTTTGCCTCAGATTTAGGTCATGATTTTTAGCCCTAGCCAAAGCTCCCTAGATTTAGGTTTAGAGGGTGCTACTTCCCTTTGTAGGCTATGAGCATAAATCCTTACCTTTTAGGCATTCTCGTGACCTTACATCTTGGAATTATAAGCCCTCGCATTCTAATAAAAATTCAACTCAAACACACTAACTCAATTTCAAAAATGTAAAACCCAACTATAGGGTAGTCTAGGGAGCTTACTAGGCTTTCTAGTATCTTAAGCATCCCCTACTTATTTTTATTTGGCTTTGATAAGAACTCCCACTTCTTGATTGATCCCACTTGGCTTTTTGAAAATAAACTAATCGATTTATAGTCCTACCTTTTTGAAATCTTTGGAGATAATGATCGTTTACCTTAATCGAGAGTATTCTTAAGGAATCTTGTTCCTTAGGATGTAATTAACTATGGGGGCTTGCCCCTATAGGGAACTTAACGAACCTAATTTAAAATAAACCCTACTTTAGTTTTTCATGTAAAGTAGGAGAAGAATCTCTAGTACATTCGGAAGACCCATAGTCCTTAGGAGTCCTTATTGAGATGATTAGGTCCATTATAGGGTAGTGACTTCTATCTTTTGAGATAGTACACTTCTCCTCAATGTCCTACTCGATCACCCTAATAAGAATATCTGCGGATCTATGTGGTGTCCCAACCAAAGGCGTATATTTCTATTTTCATTTATCCTCTTCAAAAAGGATAGATAAAAGTGGAGATATAAAATTTTCACCACAAACACTTAAGTATCTACCCAAGAATGGGATTGATTAAGTGATTAAGTTTTTGGATTAATTTTTTATTTTGAGTTTGGTCAATTAAGCTATTTAATGAAATGGTTAAATCATTTATCAATTTTAAATTAATTAAGTTTTCATTCAAATGAAATAAACTTAGGGGAAAATATTTGGAAAAGGCATCCTAATCTCATTCCCTAAGTCTATCCACTATTCCAAGATGATTAACAAGCTTAATTAATGAAGTCATCACCATTTAATAGGTTAATTAATCATTTAATTGATTAAGGGAGTGATTAGAGATGAAATAAGCAATTATCTAATTTAATACAATAATAAATTCCAAGAAAATCATGGGAGGCAAAGCTCATCCACTAATTAACCCTAGGGAGTCGGGAATTAATAGTTGAAATAATCAAGGAGTAATTAAGATAATTACATCCCCAATAAAACTCAAATTGAGTAAATGTCATTGTTCAAAACTAATTAAACTTAATTTATATTATTCCCCTTTGAATTATCTTTAAAATGAAGTTGAGTTTGCATTTGTTTGATTTTTCTACATTTAGTTATGAATTTTTGAAGATTTTTGTGATTAATAGGTCATTAAATAACCTAATTATATAACTAATCTCATCGGTGCCATGTGGACCGCTAACGCGGCGCACGCTTTCCATGTGGCTCTACGGGATTGGTTATTTAACTTGTCATTTAAATGTCGTCGATTGCTTTCTCCTAGATCGCGATCTTTGATCTGTCGATTAAATCCACAATTTTGAAGGATTAAATCATCAGATCTAAAGTGTTTAATTGGGATCGTCCATCCAAAACATGCGGGATGGATGGTCCATGATTCATCCCTGCCCTCGCCTACAGGAAACAGAGATCATCTATCCTCCATGGCTTGATTTGAGCTCACTTGAGCTCAGATTGGGCAGGGATTCAACCCACACCATAAAGAAGTAAGGAGAAACACATCCAACAATGGAAATGTAATAGGATTACACTTCCCTTCATAAAGGACCAAAGAATTTTCAATGGGAGCTCAGTTTTGAAGCATACCTCCGGAGGCTTTCATCGGTGCTTCCAACTATTAAGGTAGCTTTGTCTAGTGGAGACGAAGCTCTGTTAAAGGTTTGAAGGCTTGAGATGAAGTGGATCTTCCAATTGGCCAAGCTCCCCTATTTTGGCTTGAGTAAAATCGAGGAGGAAAATGGAGAGAGCTTGGAAATGCTTGAGAGCTGGGAGCCTGGGTTCCTTGGCTCAATCGAGTGCAAGTGTACTGAATTGGAATGGAATGAGGGGAAGTATATCTCCCCCTATTTGAATCGTATGGCTGTGAGCCTCCCCACCATTTTGATCAAATTGATCTCATGGAATGGGTTGTTTAGGTTGTTAGGAGACCCATGTGATTTGGTTTTGGCAGAGGAGTGGGAGTGTGGAGGTGCACATGGGTTAAAATGGGAGTGGGAGGTGATCCAAGTGGAGAATTGTCAGTGGGGTGGTTGGTTTTGGCTTTGGGTTGGGTTTGGCTGATCCAAACCCATTGGGTCATGTGCACCACCCTCCTTGGTGTCCAAATGGACCACTAAGATGATGCCAAGTGGTCTTGAGTTGGAACATGATCAAATTCCAAGTGAATTTAATCATAGGTTACCTTTTTACCTTGGGGTAAAATGGTCATTTGGATTTTATTTTCATTTAAACAAATTTGATATGATTGAAAAATGGTTTGTGCCAATTTTTAATGAATTTAGTGTTGATTTAATATCATTTGGCTCATGTTGACCCATTTAGGTCAAAATGGGTCAACTTGAGTCAAGTTGACCAATTGGTCCAATTAGTTCAAACCATGGGTTAGGTCAAGTTCATATGACCATTTGGAGTAGTTTGGTATCATTGGTTTGGTTCAATTTGGTTTATATTTAATTTTGGTTCTTTTGAGGTCACTTAGGTCAAATGGCTCAAGTTGACGAATTTGACCCATTTGACCTAGTTGGGTTAGGTCATGTGTTGGTTTAGGCTTGGTTGAACATTTGAAATGTTTTGCAAGCTTTGTTTTCAATCAATTTTAGTTTGGTTTGATTTTGGCTTATTTTGACCTTTTGGTCTTTCATGATCAATTGGTCTAGTTGGCCAATTGAGACTTTGGTCAAGTTCAACAAGTGATTTAGAATGAATTTGACCCATTGGTTGCAATCAATTTAGCTAAGATCAAGATTTGACATATTTTGACTTTTTTGGTCAACTTGGGTTAACTTGGGTCAAGTGGCCAATTGGGCTAGGTTTGGCTCAAATGATGACTTGGTCAAGTCCAATAATTGATCATGAATTGGTTTTGATCAATGATTTCAATCAATTTAGCCTATGGTGGATTTTGGCTAGTTTGAGTTTCATTTGGGTTAAGTGTTGACTTGGTAAAAGGCTAAGTTTGACTTGGTTTGACCGAATTTGAGTGATAGATCATCTTATGATGATTATTGCTCACAATGTGAGGCTTAGATGGGATTAGATCAATCCAATTTGGGTAGGATTAGAATTTGGCCCAAAAAGGTGTTTTAGGTTTCTTTGGGTCAAGTGAGCCTAAGTGGGTCAATTGACTTGATCACGCTTGATTCAAGTTTGGTTAAACTCACATATGGACTAATGATTGAAATACAAATCCATTCGCAAGTGATTTGGAGTTAAATGGGTTTTGATTTATTTAATGATTTTAAGTTCAAAGGATGAACATGGGTTTGATTTTGGTTTGAGTTTTGAATTTAATTTTGGTTTGATGATTGAAGTTTATGTTTGAATTTGGTTTGATGATTAAAGGATTGATTGTTTGGAGAGAAAATCCAAAGGCTTGGATTGATTTGAGTTTGATTTGGCTAAGTTCAAGAATATGACTTGAAAGGGTATAGGTTGGTTTTAGGGTAGATTTGGGTTTGAGTTTTGAATTTGGTTTTGGTTATTTGAATTTATACTTCATTTATATTTGTGAATATAAATGAGAATATAAATGGGTTATGAGATAATCTCTTGAGTTTGAAGTGATTTGAATTTTGATTTAAGCAAAGTTCATAAGATGAAATCAAAGTGACTTAGGAAAGATTTTAAATTTGGACTTGAGTTTTGGATTTCAGTTACTTGAATTTATATTTCATTTATATTTGTGAATATAAATGAGAATATAAATGGGTTATAAGAAAATCTCTTGAGTTTGAAGTGATTTGGACTTGAGTTTTGGTTACTTGAATTTATAGTACATTTATATTTGTGAATATAAATGAGAATATAAATGGGTTATGAGAAAATATTTTGAGTTTAAATTTGATTTGGACTTTTGGAATTGATTTTGGATGATTTAAGAAAAGTCATTTAAGTTGGAATTTGATTTGAATTTGAAAGTTTGGATTTGGTGTTAGACTTGAAAGAAGGAAGTAAGGATTTGTTGCTTTAGGTAGCAAGTTTTACTAACACCCCAAGGCATGACCTATTTATATGGCTAACTCTTCTAAGTCTCTAGGGTTAGGTTAAGTGTTCACCTAATCACTAGAAGTGTCTTAAGACTAAGAAAATCTTTGTGTCTAAGACGGAGAGGTTGAGAGCTCAATCGAAAAATGAGGTCAACAGTCATCAACCAGATTGTCAGTCCTACAAGGTTCTGAAACCTAAGCTTCATCATTACCATGAGTACACCATGAAGCTGTTGGCCCAAATCCCTGAGGTCACCATCTACAAGGTCCCTTGAGGATAAAACGCAGTAGTAGACTCTTTGGCTAAACTTGCCAATGAATTAGCATGTCCGGAAGATGAGTTCATTCCAATTAAGGTCCAAAACAGACAAGTCCTATCCTTTATTGATGCTGAACTCATTGAGAAACTTTCTCTTGAAGGAGTGGTTATCATTGCCAAAAAGGATAAGGAGCTAGATTAGAGGAAACCATTCATATATTACTTGAACATAGGCAACCTACCTGAAGAGAAATCACTAGCCCATCAGGTGAAGTAGAGAGCTCTCTCCTATGCTCTCGCGAATGACACCTTGTACCGATGGTCTTTTAATCAAATGTGGTTATGCTGTTTAGATAAACATGAAGCCTATAGGATCATGATCGAAGTACACTCAGGTCTATGCAGAGCGCACCAATCCGGTCTAAAGAAGAAAGAAAATATCAAGAGACTAGGATACTACTAGCCTTCAATGATTATAGATTACAAGGATATATATAGGAGATGCCATCAGTGTCAGGTACATGGTGTGGTCCTACATTAACCACCCAACATTTTACATCCTATATTGGCCTCATGGCCATTTGAATGTTGGGGTACCAATATTGTGGGTCCTATCGATCCTCCTTCTTCCAAGGGTAATCATTTCATTGCCACCGATACTTACTTTTCAAGAAGCAATCCCAATTCAGAGGTGACAACTCAAAGATGTGCTCCAATTTTTCAAGAACCATATCGTATATAGGTTCGGGATGGCTTGATGAATTATATATGATAATGGTACTACATTCAAGAGCACCAAAATCAATAGCATCGCTAGGAGACATAGTATTGATTGGAGGTACTCCACTATCTGCTATCACAGGGAAAATGGCCTAGCAGAAACATTCAATAAAACTCTCATCCAGATATTAAAGAAGATACTTGATGACAACAAGCAAAAGTGGCATGAGCAGTTGGTTGAAACCTTGTAGGCAATTCGCACCATATACAGGACTCCAACTTAGTCTACCCCGTTCTCCTTAGTATATGGGTTCGAAGCCATTCTACACTTAAGTTCAACATCACTAAGGATGGCATTGGGTAAAGATCACTATAGAGCAAAATGCAAAGTTACGGTTAGAAGAGCTCAAGGTTTGGAGAGATCACGCATGCCGAACCTCAAGTTGTACAAAGCCAAAATGATTCAAGCTCACAACAAGCTAGTTTTCCTAGAGCTTTTCAAGTAGAGAGCTTTTAGTTCTAAGGAGACCAATTGCCCTTCAAAGATGGGAGTGTTTGAACCTAGTTGGGAAGGCCCTTATCATGAAGGCCTACAAAGGAGGATCTTATCAACTTATTGATTGTAATGGGAACACCGATTTTAATTAATGGATCTATTTGAAGAAATATTACCATAAATCATGTTTGAAAACAACTATCATTAAAGAACAAAATTTCATTCTAATTCATCACTTCTTCTTTCAAGCATCGCTTTTGGGAAATCCACCATGACATGTTTAGGTAGTGTAACCCAAGACTTCTATCCCTCTTTCATAACACAAACAAAAAATCAAATATAATTCTGAATTAGAATAGGTGAGAGAACCCAAGAGACATCCTATTTCGATTAGCACAACTAAGTTAGGTGTAAGAGAACTGACTTTCTTTGTGGGATCACAATCCATTCATGGCACCATTTCATTAAATTCCATTAGGTGTGAGATAACCAGGCATCCTATTCCCTTAACACAAACACAAAAAACAAATACATTCTTTATCTCGTGCTATTTTGATGTGGGAGAATGACACTCACTCATTACTCAAATCAACATATACTACCTTGCTAGTGTGTCACCCCAGTGGTCACTTATTTTGGAAGATGTGAGTCCCCACACTTTCTTCTTAACATTACCATTGCAAACCAATGAGCATCTTATTAGTTTGGTAGGCTTCACTGCTTAACTAATAAGCTACCTCATGTTGATCTTATTTAAGAAGATGTGAGTCCCCACGCTTTCTTCTTAAACTAACCATCATGCATTGACTAGGTCGAGTATATTTGAGGTATAAGATAAGTCCTTAGTGGCTCCTTTCCTCTTGACTATGCTTGAGTTGATATATGTCCTCCAGTGGCATTCACTCAGTACCTAGGTCAGATAGCACCTATCGAGTCAAAGATGGACTATCCTAACAATCAATTCTGCTATAAGAGGATGTGAGTCCTCGATGCTTTCTTCCTAGGTTGATTGTTGCAAACCACCGTGCACCTTAGGTTGGTTGATGTTTGCTATGCTGATAGTGACTCACCCAGTGGATACACTACTCTTGGTAGATATGAGTCCCCGCACTTTCTCCTTGAGTTGGTCACCGAATACTTATAGATATTATCTTCTCCAGGGTTTCAGATAAAGCCCTTAGTGGCCCCTTCCCCTGTGGGCACTCTATTTGGATTACGTCCTTGGCAACCCCATTTAGACACTACCGGGTTACTTTTGGATTGGATAGTCCCCTTCATAGTAGCCACCATTGGAGAATCTCATGGATGCAATGATTCTCTCTTGGTTCTATAAAATTGAGATAGGTCTTGGCTAATATAAACTCCTTCTCAGTATTATCCCTCGTAAACTAACAGGGTCCAGGATAAATAAACAAAATAAAACAAACAAATCTATTCACTCATGGATTAGGAATTCAAGCCTCCAATGACCCCTTTCCCAAGCAGGCATCTTATCTTTAGGGTAGTGTCAATAGAACTCCTTATAGGAATTGCCAGACTGTGCTTGAGTTGAGATAAGTCCCCTGGTCAACACTCTCTCCGTAGTCTCCCTTAGGTTGGGTTCAATCTATTTTTGCCACAAGCAGGTTGCCCCAACAGTCATTTCACTTTAGTAGATATAAGTCTACTACGCATTCTTTCTAGCATGACTGTCTCAAATTGACGGGTAGCCCTAGGTCGAGTTGACATATTACCTTGCTAATGTGTTGCCCCAGTAGTCTTTTATTCAAACAAGATGTGAGTCCCCACACCTTATTCCCTGAATGAACCATTGCAAACCGAAAGGCACCCCTTTGGTTGGATAGTTCTCCCTTCGGCCGAGAAGCTACTCCCTTTGGATTGGTAAATCTTAGTTAGAATAAGGCCACCATGACCCTTACTCAGTGTACTCCATTGCAAACCAATAGATCCATCAAAAATAATTAAAAAATAAAATTAGTCTTGACTATCTTTGATAAGTCCCCCAAAGATATTCACTAGTCAACCCTAGGTTGGGTTCGATTTATTGCACAAGCAATTGATCCCTCTTTGGATTGGTAAATCAGAGCTAGCATAAGGCCTACATGACCTTTACTCAGTGCATTCCATCGCAAATCGGTGGGATTCATAAAAAATAATTAAAAAATGAAATTAATCTTGACTATCTTTGAGCTGATTTAAGTCCCCAAAGGAATTCACTCAAGAATTTAGGTTGAGTTCAATCAAACCAGATCACCCAAGAATAATCCTACTTTGGAGGATGTAAGTCTACTACATTTTCTTCTTAGTATAGTTACTGCACACTGAAAGGCAACCCCTTTGGTTGGATACTCCTACCATGTGGTTGGTAGACTACCCCTTTGGATTGGTAAATCTGAAGTAGGCTTGGGCTAACATGGCCTCTACTCTGTGCTATCCATCGCAAACCAATAGGGTCCATCTCAAAATTTAAAAAATTTAAAATCTGAAACAAATTCAACCTTCCTAGTGGAGTCAAACTAAACAAACAGAACAAATTCAATCAACCCCTCAGTGGAGTTAAATCAAATAATCAAACAATCAAATAATTAAACAAACAAAATGAATCAATCTGCCTCTCCTCAGTGAGATGCAAATCTTTTGTCCCCAGCAGATCCCAAATTTTAATCCCTAGCGGATTTCACAACCCCTTCTCCCTAGTGGATGACTTGGAATTGCTCCCCTAGTGGAGAGTTCACTTTTTCATCCCTGATGGAGCATCAAATCATAAATCAACAAATCAAATTTCTCCCCAACTAGACTCAAATCAAATCAAATCTCTCATCCCCCTGTGGATGACTTGAACCTTTTCCCTAGTGGAAGGTTCACATATTCGATCCCTAGTGGATTCCTCCTTCACTCTCTTATGTCTTTGACATGAGTAGAGTCACATTGCACTAAGCTCTTGATTCCTTCTACACCTTGGGTTTGGCAAGAGATCATTTCTCTTAATTGATCATTTGGTTTTGTTGATCAAACACCAATGGTGTCAATCATATCACACCTATGGCCTAATTTTTAGAATAAGCTCTCAACCTCTCCATCTTAGACATAGGACACCTCTTAGACACTAAGAGTTCCTTAGTCATAAGACACTTCTAGTATTAGGTGAACTCTTAACCTAACCCTAGAGACTTAGAAGAGTTACCCATAGGAATAGGACATGCCTTAGGGGTGTTTGAAAACTTGCCTTCCCTATAGCTTGAACCAAATCCTTACTTTCTTCTTTCAAGTCAAATTTCAAATTCAAACCAAATTCAAATTCAAATCAACTTCAAATTCAAATCAATTCCAAATCAAACCTTAAATCAATTTCAAATTCAATTGATTTTCTCAAATCATGAATCAAATTCCAAATGATTGAAATCCATGATCAATTCTAAATCCAAAATAAAAATAAAAAATCTTTCTTAAGCCCTTTGATTTCATCTTATGGACTTAGCTCAAATCAAATTTAAATCACTCCAAATTCAAGAGATTTACTCATAATCCATTTATATTCTCATTTATATTCACAAATATAATTGAAATATAAATTCAAATAATCAAAACCAAATTCAAAACTCAAATTCAAATCCAACCTAAATCCTTTCCAAGTCAAATTCTTGAACTTAACCAAATCAAACTCAAATCAATTCAAACCTTGATTTTCTCTTCAAACAATCAATCCATCAATCACAAACCAAATTCAATCATAAACTTCAATCACCAAACCAAAACTAAATTCAAAACTCAAACCCAAATCAAACCCATGTCCATCCTTTGAACTTGAAATTGCTAAATGAATCTAAACCCATTTAACTCCAAATCACTTGCAATTGGATTTATATTTCAATCATAAATCCATATGTGAGTTCAACCAAATTTGACTAAAGCCTTGATCAAGCCAATTGATCCACTTAGGCTCACTTGAACCAAAGTGACCTAAAGCACCCTTTTAAGCCAAATTCTAATCCTACCCAAATTAGATTGAACTAAGCCCATCTCTCACATGATAAACAATCATCATAGGATGATCAATCACTCAAATTGGGTCAAACCAAGTCAAACCTAGCTTTTGACCAAGTCAACATTTGACCTAAATGTAACATAAACTAGCCAAAATCCACCATAGGCCAAATTGATTGAAACCATTGATCAAAACCAATCCATGATCAATGTTTGAACTTGACCAAGTCATCATTTGAGTCAAACCTAGCCCAATTGGCCACTTGACCCATGTTGACCAAAGTTGACCTAAAAGTCAAAATGTATCAAAACTTGATCTAAGCCAAATTGATTAAAACAAATGGGTCAAGTTCATTCCAAATCACTTGTTGAACTTGACCAAAGCCTCAATTGGCCAACTAGACCTAACCTAGCCAAATTGACCATGAACCCAACTTGACTTAAAGGGGTCATGTTGAGCCAAATTCAAACTTAACCAAAATTGGTTGGAAATAAAGATACCAATCCACTTCATATGACTAACCAAACCTAAACCTACCCATGACCTAACTTAAATAGGTCAAATGGGTCAATTTTCAACTTGACCCGTTAGACCTAAATGAAGTCATATGAACTAAATTCAAACCTAAACCAAATTGAATCAAACTAAAGCCACCATAATATTTCAAATGGTCATATGAACATGAACCAACCTTTAATTTGACCCAATTTGACCAATTGCTCAACTTGACCCAAGTTGACCCATTTTGACCTAAATGGGTCAACATGAGCCAAACCATACCAAATGAACTCCAAATCCAATTAAACTTGGCCAAACCTATTTTATCAACATACCCAACATATCCAAATTCAAAAATTAGTAAAATGACCATTTTACCCCTAGGTCATGGAACAAATTTTGGTCAAATCCATGGGGAATTCGGTCAAGCCCTCTTCATACCTACTTGATACTCTCCTAATAGGTCAAGTGAACCCTATGGAGGGTGGTGAACCCAACCCAATGGGTTTGGGCAACCCAACTTGACCCAAGGCCAAAATTTAGCACATGGCTCAAATTAGCCACATGGAAAACTTCCCTCCATTTTTTTTGAGTACATGAGGAGTTCACTAATCCACTCCTCTAGCCAAATCGACCATGTGCAAGTCTCTAACAGATCAAACAACCCTTTGAATTTTGGTAATTAATCAAAAATGGTGAGCTTATGCTCGACCGTCCGATTGCCATTGGGGGAGATATACTCCCCTTAATTCACTTCAATTCACACACACACTCTATCGATTGAAGCATAGGAAGCCTGAGGAGTGATTCTTGAGTGATCCTAAGCTCTCTAGAGGGAGATTAAAGTTGCCATTTCTCAGTTTTCCTTAAGAAAAAATAGGGGAGCTCCAAGGATTTGCTAACTTTCTCCATACACTAAACCAATTCAATTCCCTTTGCACACTCACTCATGGGACTAAGTCGAGTGTACCCAAGCTCTCTTCCAAGTTCTGGAAGCAAGGGGAGATCCAATTCAATCAAAATTGAGCTCAAGCTAAGGAGGGTTGGTCCATAGAGCTATCCACTCAACCTCAAGAGCTAAAACTTTCACCAAAGCTTCATCTCAACCAGACGAAGCTTCTCCAAGGGAATAGAGCGCCGGTGATTACCTCCGATGAGGTATGCCATTTTCTGATCATTAAACTCAAAGTGTGTTGGTCCTTTGTGAAAGAAATGTTAATGCAATGAGATTTCAATCGTCAGATGTTCTTTCCATTAGGGTTAGATGGTGTGTGCAAAATTTCATCCCAATCTGAGTTCAATCGAGCTCGGATCAAGGCTTAGAACATGGACGGTCTCCATGGATCATAAGCGTTGCCAGGGACGGATCTCTCATCATCCATCTATGCATTTTGGATGGACGGTTGAGATTAAACACACACTTAGATATGATTTTAATCCCCTATGAATGACAGCTTTAATCTCAGCCGTCCGATCCTTGATCGGACCACTGAGACAAAAGCGTGTAGCACCACTGCCACGGGAAGCTATGATGTGATGTTTAAGTGGCTCAGGGAGTGACATGTGTAAAGCATAGCCTTGTCAGCGGTTACGTGTCACGCCGTAAGGATTAGGGAATTAAATAAGTTTTAAATATTTCTAATTAATCCTCTAAACTTCAAAAATTCATATATCTATGAAGAAAAATCAGAAAAATATGAGGTAAATTGCCACCGAAAGATAATTCAACCTAGAATATTCTTAAATTGATTTTGATTACTTTTGAATACTTTTTTTCTCTGAATTTGGGTTTTATTGGAAATATTAATTTGCTAATTACCTTTTAATTAGTTCACTAATTAATCTTAAACTTTTTGAGTATATTTTGGGGGATGACTTCTATCTCCCCTAATTTTCTTGGGATTTATTGGTGGCTTAATTGGGGAAATTGCTAATTCTTTTCCTAATTACCACCTAAATGTAATTAAGGATAATTAAGGGTTTGATTAGTGGTTTAATCCTTTGTTGAAGTTCATTAAGGTTTGTTTCAGTGAATAGGAGGTTTAGGAAATAATTTTGGGGCATTTCCCCTAAGCTATTCCTTAAACCCCTTTTCTTCCTTAATCATCTTTTAATTAAAGGGTTAATTCACTAATTACCCTCTTAATCAATTTCTTAAAAATACTAAAACTTTCAGAACTTAATTAATCTATTTGGGGTAGATGCTTAGGTGTTTAAGAGCCTAAGTCCAATTATGGAAATCAAAATTCAACTCATATGTGTGAGAGGTGTTTTGAAATTACTTAAGTTTAACCTCTTAGCTTAATTAATCATTAGTCATGAGACAAATTGCATTAGACCCTTTTCTTCCTAGGTGCATTACAAATTTAAATTCATTGTGAGGTTTTATGTCATCTCATTGGCTCATAATTATTTGGTTAACTATGCTATGGTGGTGTAAGTAAGGGATAATTAACATGCTTAATTCATACCTTAATCTAATCAAAATATAAAATGAATCTAATCATCTAAAAATAGAACAAAAATATTAGACACATGTGGGAATGGGTTAGGAACAACAAACTCTTTTCACCTTTTCAAATTAAACCAAACTTAAAATCAAATAAAAATTACATTAAATAAACTTTGATTTGCTTTAAGCTTTCTTATTTCTTAAGATTGTCTTTAGGAATTAATTAAAGTGAATGTGTTTACATGCTTTCATTGCTTTAGTTCTTTCCCAACATGATAAATATGTGTCATATGATCTCATGCATCCATGCTTTCAGAAAACAAATTTAAAATGAAAATGTTTTCTTTATGTCGAATTACATGTGTTGGCTAAATTAAGAATATGAGTGGCTATTATCACAATTAAATCCAAATTATTTTTCAAAAATATATGAATCAATTATCAAAATTGAAAGTGTGCTACTTATACTTTATCTATAAGCTTGCATATGAATAAAATATAAAGATGTGTTTAATGTAGCTTTCCTTCTCCTCTCTTCTGGTATAGTTTTGAATAGGATTTGATAAAGTGTTTGGTTCACTTGAAAAGAACCTAACACTTACCCAATTCCATATCCTATTCATTGTTATGCCATGACTTAAGAAGGACACCTACACTTATACATATAAATTGCATAAACAAATCAAAATAAAACAAATGCAAACTTTTGCATCTTTCTTTTCCATTCATTTCTTTTGTACACATGTTTGTATTTAAGGAAAGTGATATATTAGTCTGGAAAACTCCAGGGTTGTGAGGCTTTAGGTAGCCCCAAGTAGGTCTTGTACCTTACACCCTTGGTGCTAACAATGGCGCCGTACTCACTTATGCCTTTCATTCATTCATATGTGCATGTGAAAATTGGATAAGAAACCCCTTCTTCTACTTAATGAAAATCATGCATCATAAGCATTCAAATTTTCTTAAGTAAGTTACTTAGCATGCATCATAAAGTGTGCTAAACATTCTCATTTGTGTATATATATATATGCTTAGGATCCATTCATATGCATGTTATACATGTTGGGAAAGAAATGAAGTGATGTGTGTTTTGTGAATTTATCTCACTTTACTTAATCTTAAAATGCCTTTCTTTTGAATAGGATTGTTTAGAGTTCATCTAAACTAAGGATTAATTAAAACATAAAATAAAATATTCACTAAACAAAACTAAAACATGAATTCACTTTAAAAATTACATAGGTTAAGGAAGGAAAGAGAAGTTTTCTTCTCTTTTCCTCTCTTTACAACTTAGTAATTAATTGTAGGATTCACTTGATCAAAATATAAAATAAAATCAACCCAAAACTTCTAAAAAAACTTAAATGAAACCCTCCTCTAAGTTGAACATCCTTCACACTTAGAAAATTTTAACTTAAAACCATAGCTAAGCATACCACACAAACCTTAAAAGCACACACATTAGGCTAAGTCACCACTTCTAGCTTTAGGTTAGGACGGTGCATAGTTTGATGTTTGCTTTTATTTTATGATGTAATATTTTAGACTAGATGTTAGGGTGCATGTGTGTAGAGTGAATGGTAGGGCGATCTTAGTCTAACCATTATCTTCTGCAGAGACTTGTGCTTAAGGGTGCTGTAATAAATAAAAAAATATAAATGCTTTTGGTGTGCAGGTGCTTATACCCCTAAGCATAATCCAATTAGCCAGGTGGACTTAGTCACCTATGTGTGGGGTGTTAAGTCTAATATACATGCTTGGGATTTTGTGTGGCTTGTTTAGCTAATCTCTATTTTGCAGGTGTTAGCTAGATTTACTTTTCCTTTTTATGTAAGTTTTGCAATTAGAATTTTGGAATGATTGTTATGGGGATTAAGATGAACATTGATTATAAGATTTTGCCTTATGTATCATGTGAAGCCTTTCAGAGAATACATCATCCAACCATCCGAAACAAACAACCAAATAAGAAAGAAAAAAGAAGAAGAAAGAAGAAAAGAAGAATGAAGAAATGAAGCTTGAAGACCCCCATAATAATGAATTTTTTGCTTAATTGTATTTAATTCACTTGTAATTCGAGTTGTATAAGGGTAGAGCTTGGCTACCCAATTTGTTTTTGGGTTTGTGCGGTAGTGCCCGACCACAATTGGCCTCTTATTCTTTTGCGCTTAGCTTTATAAATTGATTGATGATTTGTTTGGCTTGTGCATTGAGCGGCATCCTTTTACTAATTTATTCCTTACTTTATGTATGGCCTGGATGATGATTAGGCTCTTAAAGAAAAAATAAATTTTCTACCAAACTTAATAATTCAAAGTTAAAATAAAGAACTCATAACCTCGCCTAAAGCTTAGGCTTAAAATCAAGATAAAAGAATTAGCAACCCCTTAGGATGAGTATTTCTTTTATAACATCATGCATAAATGCATCTTATTTCACTCTTGATTGGAGGGATTCCACCTTTCTAGAGAAACTTGGCTTCACCTGTGAGAGCCATGGTGGAAATACACGTCTTCCTTTCTCAGATTTTGGCCAATAATCTTATTTCTCATGCATTAGGCATATGAATCCTATTAGCCTGAGTCAAAATGATTGTCCAAAAATAAAAATAAAATGAAATCTTAATTGCATTAGATTTAGGTCATTACTCATGCCCGTACATGATCTAGTCTCTTTAGGGAGTGAGTTTAAGGACTTAATCTCTTTCTAAATAAATAACAGTCGAGCTATCTTGCATAAAGCATATGACTTGTCTATATAAATTTAAAATCATAGGAGGAGTTAGTTGGCCACCCTCGTTGTAAGTCTAAGCAGGTGGTTTGTCCTCTCTTGGAGGCAAACTGAATACCTATTTTCACCTTAGATTTAGGTTGTGCTTTCGACCCTCACCAAAGCTCCCTAGATTTAGGTTCTAAGGTTGCTTCTCCCCTTTAGGGGCCATAAGTATAAATTCTCACCTCTTAGGCATTTCTATAATCTTGTGTTGTGGATTCTTAAGCCCTAAATTTCTAATAAAAAATTCAACTCAAACAAATTAAATCAATTTTCAAAAATGTAAAGCCTAATCATAGAATAGTTTGGGATGCTCACTAAATTTCCTAGCATCGTGACCATAGAGTAGGAAAAGAATCTCTGGTACACCTCGAAGACCAAACATCCTTAGGAGTCCTTATTTTGGTGATTAGGTCCATTGTAGGGTGGTGATTTCTATCTTTCGAGATAGTACACCTCTCCTCAATGTTGTACCTGATCACCCGAATAAGTACATCTACAGATCTGAGGCAACCAACCAAGATGATTTATATTCCCCTGTGTTCTCATTTATTCTTCTTTCCACCTCAGAAAGGAAAGAGGAATAGCTGAGGAGAACACTTGAAAATATTAAATTTTCCACCACATATTTTTCTGGCGACTCTACTGGGGAAGGTTTCTCTCTCCATCTTTGGTAAATGTTCGTTATCTCTAAGTATCGAAAGTGGGTTTCTACTCTTGTATGAACCCTAGACTATCTTTCTTTCCATTGGAACTTAGCTTATTTCACCTTTAAGTTAAGCTAGCCAACATCTTTAGGTTTTAAGACCTCACCCCGTGTTGGTCTTAAAACCCCGGTTGGCTTTTCCAATGGGTTAAAATAAAAATTTAATAAAATAAAACATTTAAAGACTTCCTCTTTATCATGTTTATGATAAATAAAGGTTCATTCTAAAATGATAAATATAAAACAAATTTTTCATAAAAATCTTACATTTCAAAAATGCACATAATAAAATATTTTTTCACAAAATTTTTTCTTAAATCATTCACATCTAACAATTCTCATAATTGTTACATGTAGGAATCTTCAAAAATAAAATAACAATCTTTTTCAAAAGAATAAATGAATATCTTTCCTCAATTCACTTTGATGAAGATTTCATTTACAAAAATAAAATGAACAATCATCTTTCTAAAAAAAATCAAAATCAATATTTTCTAAAAGCCCATATGAACCTCTCCATTCAAATTGAATGGAAGTTTCATTTTCAAACAAAACCAAAATTTCCAAAAGCACATGTGAACACCTCCATTCTATATACTCAAATTTATTGAATGAAGATTTCATTCCCAAATAAAAATAACATCATTTGGAAATCCCAACTAAACATACTCCATGTAGGATTAAGTTGGAATTCCCTCTTTCAAAAAAAGCAATAGTATAGATAATTTACATACACTATACTACATTACAATTTATAATATATTTTATTTTTAATTACATACTATATACTATACACTATGCTACACTTAGTATAATGTATAGTACAATGTAGTATGTAGTATGTGTAGTATATAGTGTAATATAGTGTAGTTATGTAGTAATAGTAATGTATATTATAACTATATTATAGTTATAATATATATACTACTACACTATAGTATGTAGTATAGTATAGTATACATACTATATATTATACTACAATACTATATACTATATACACTATTTGTAGTATGTGTGCATATATTTTTAGGGTTTAGTGTAGTATGTGAGATGGGAGAAAATTTTCATAAGATTGACTTCCATTCCTACATACCCAAATTTGTGAGCTGGGAGACTTCTTTTCAAAAATTAAAACTTAACAATCATATTTTCAAAATTCAAAACACATTTGGAACTTCATTCTAGCATATGCCATTTGCTAAAATGAAGTTCCAGATTTCAAAATAAAATTTCAAACACATTTGGAACTTCATTTAGCATACTCAAATTTGCTAAGTCTCCAAACTCAAAATAAAATTTCAGACACATTTGAAACTTCATTTAGCATACTCAAATTTGCTAAGTGAATTCTCCACGCTCAAAACAAAATTTTTAAACACATTTGAAATTTCATTTAGCATACTCAAATTTGCTAAGTGAACTTTCCAAATTCAAAACCAACAATTTTCAAACACATTTGGAATTTCATTTAGCATACTCAAATTTGCTAAGTGAAGTCTCCAAACTCAACAAAATTTTCAAACACCTTTGGGATTTCATTTAGCATAATCAAATTTGCTAAGTGAAGTTTCCAAATTCAAAACAAAAAATTTTCAAACACATTTGGAATTTCATTTAGCATACTCAAATTTGCTAAGTGAAGTTTCCAAACTCAAAATAAAAAATTTTCAAATACATTTGGAACTTCATTTAGCATACTCAAATTTGTTAAGTGAAGTTTCCACATTCAAAATAAAACAAAATTTCAAACACATTTGGAACTTCATTTGGCATACTAAAATTTTCTAAGTGAAGTATCCAAACTCAAAAAAAAAAAAAAAAAATTCAAACACATTTGGAATTTCATTTAGCATACTCAAATTTGCTAGGTGAAGTCTCCAAATTCAAAACCAAAGATTTTCAAACATATTTGGAACTTCATTTAGCATACTCAAATTTGCTAAGTGAAGTCTCCAAATTCAAAACACAAAAAATATTAAACACATCTTTTGCGATTTCATTTAGTATACTCAAATTTGCTAAGTGAAATTTACATTTCACAAAATTAAGTGGAACTTCATTTTTAGCATACCATATTTGCTTAAGTAAAGTCTCCACTTTCAACCAAAAATAAATCAAAACCAAATGAAACACATTAGGACTTCCTTAGCATACCTAAATTTGCTAAAGATCCTATTTTTCAAAAATGAAAATATCCAAAACAAATGAAACACTTTAGGATTTTCTTAACATACTCAAATTTGCTAAGAATCCTATTTTCAAAATCTTCCAAACTAAAACAAAACACACTTGGATTCTTCACTTAGCATATCTAAATTTGCTAAGTGGTAATTCCAAATTTCAAAATCACCAAATATTCACAAGACAAAAGCAAAAAAAAAAAAAGAGAAACAATTGTTTTCAAACACCTCACTTAGCATACCCAAATTTGCTTAGTGAGTGGATCCAAAATATCAAATCAAAATAAAAATCAATTGACCCTTACTTTAACATACTCAAATTTGTTAAAGGAAAGGGTCTTCAAATCAATATCCAATTTCTAACATGAACCAATGGAAGCATCTTTCTAAAGATAATTGAACCCATTTTCAACAGACCTAAATTTGTTGAAAGTGAATTCATATTCAAAAAAAAAAAATTCTTCTTTCTAATCAAAATTTTAAATCTTCTTTAATCCATTTGAACCCCACTTAACACTTCCAAGATGTTGGATGTGGGTTCAAATTTTAAATTCAAATTCATAAATCAACAAAACAAAAATCTTGTTTCCTATTGTAGATTCTCAGATCGCCAAAGAATCAGTTCATTCTTTCCATTTTTATATTTTATTAGAAATGACAAGCTCACAGAAATTTGTGTTCACTTTCCCTTATGGCATGGACTTGGCCTTGGATCAGGCCCATCTCCCCCGAGCTGATCATACCCACCTGATCCATTTCGATAGAGGATTTGAGGGAGTGAAGATCACTTGTGAGGGCAGTCCCTTCACAACTGTCAGTAGGACTATGGTGGCTGAGCAAAAGTTGGTCTTCTAGATTGATTTACCCTTAGATTTTGACCTCCCCTCATTAAAGAGGAAAGCAAGAAGCATCCCACTAGTTTCGAGACGTGATGCCATGTGCTCGTGGTTTGTGCTACCCTGTGGCTAGCATCCTCTCATCGTCTAAGGTAAGGCTCGATCTCGTGGATTGCTTCTACTTTTGAGTACGGGTCTAGCTCTCACTCCTCTCATCCTACCATAACACAATGAAGGAACAAAAATTGCATGATTAAGTGTATCATACTAGGATTGCTAGGGAGATGGAGGCAGCCGCCCGTTCAGCTGTTGAGGAGTTACCTGTTTTGACTTCACCACTGGTTACAGCAAACTAGTTTCATCCTCTCTCTGGGGCAGACAAAGAGGATGCTAGGAGGATTCATACTTCACCTCCACCAGTGGTTCAACATCATCCCGCATTTAGTCAAGGTAGAAGGTCGCCTCCGATCAGTCTTATGCCAGGTTGGCATAGCTTACGGACGTTCAGAGTCTAGAGCATAATTTAATTTGAGATCCATCATCCCCCATAGCATGGGGAAACATGTTCAATAGGAGAGGGCCAGAGAGGCCCATACATCTGTTCATATTACTAGTAGGGAGAGGCAGAGGTTCAGTCGCCAGTCGACAGCTTTTGCACTCATTGATTTTCTAGCTCGACGCTACCTGTGCTAACCAAACAGATAACATCCTGCTTAATGGGACCAGTCATCACAGGAGGACAACTCCTGTTCATATAGAGTCGGTGGAGTCTCCACCACACCGCTCTACCCCTCGTCTTCCATCACCAGCTCAAATCACAGCATCTCTAGTTCCATCGAAGGCCATGAAGGCTACATCCGGGGAGAAGCATACCCCGTTGGTGATCCGGCTATGACCGAGGGATCCTACTCCCATCACTATATTAGAAGCTCTCAACTCGACTTCTTAGTGGTGGTGCAAAAGGAGTGGTGACCCCGTGGTTGTCCCTTCACCAACACCACCAGTTCAGCAGGATACAGAGATGGTTGCAACTATTGCAGAGGGAGCATATGATAGTGCTGTTGCACTGATGATTGTAGAGCCTCTTTGGAGTGTCACACCTATCAGAGTCAGTGTCAGTTAGGAGTGTGTCTATTCTAGTAAGTACAGTGCTCATAAGATTGATTTTCTGATAGCAGGCGAGGTCTGATGCCTCTCAGTACATGACAGTGATCACACCGGTCAGCCGAAGATATTTGTACCTTCTTAGATTGATCAATCTTTAGATGAGATAGTGGCTCATTATTTTATGAAAAAGAAGAAAATTTTGGGGTACGATTGGTCGATGAGGAGAAGGTTAGTTTTGATCCCAACGAAGATGATTTATTGAGAGATTTTATCGAGGTTTGTATGATAGATACCAGAGGATCCCTCCTCAGAGAGCAGCAGGTTATGGAAGGTGATGATGCCGAGCAAGAAGACACAGCCCATTCACATCAACACCTCCTAGCATAATTAAAATAAAAAGATGAAAACATAGATAGGATAACAAAGCAGCTTGAGGACTTGTTAGAACAATTTCAATACTTCAGATATAAGGCCTAGCAATTCACCCTATCACCACTGGGATTAGTCAACAAGAGTTAGTGCACGTCTTAGACCCAGCCAAGAACTTACCTCCCGTTGAGCAAGGTAGCACTAGCATGTATAGGAAGGTAGTGGAAAGTACCTCCATACAAGAAAAAGACATAAAATTCATGGTTGAGCAGCAAGTGAAGGAAGCATTGGCTCAAGCTCAGGGAGAAACATCGGTTCTAAAGGGTAGACCCTACCCTGAGGAATTTGATACAATCCAATATCCCAAGGGTTTCATGCCACCTTCCTTTAAGAGCTTTGATGGAAATGGAAACCCAAGGCAGCATATTGCACACTTCAGGGCCAGTTATTGCAACGCCAGTGGTAGCGATGCTTTGCTTTTCTTTGTCTTTATCAGTAGCCTAGTAGGGATAGCTTTTGATTGGTATGCTGAACTTCCCAATAGTTCAATAAAGACATTTACTGAGTTAAAGCAACTCTTCATCAAGTGGTTTGCTGGAGCTCAGCAAAGGGTAACTGTGGGTGATCTCGTTGTAGCACAACAATACCCAGTGAGTCCCTTGTTGATTATATTCTCTAATGGCATAACTTGAGTATGAAATGCAAGCTGTAGCTATCTAAGCAGCATGCCATTGAGATTCTTCTAAAGAATATCCATGGCCCAGTCGCCTTCATGCTTAAGGGCTTCACTATCAAAATATTTGAGAAGCTAATCAACAAGGTGGCTAGTCTACAAAGAGAGGCCTTTTCAAGATTAGTTTCTTAAGCAAAAAACTCAGAAGGTCTATGAAGATAAGTCGAATAATGATAATGGAAGATAAGGGGAAGCAACCATCTAGAGATCAGTCTGAGAGACCATGACCTCAGGAACCTCCACCTCCTCTACCACCACCAAGGAAGCCCTACCAGCCTCCACAATAGCCTCCATGGCTAGTACTGCCGCCTCCTCATCCACATCACCAGCAGCAGCAGTATGCATATCCGCCGCCAGGTAGCTATGGTCTACCTACTCTTTTAGATAAGCTTAATAAGCCTTATTCATTTAAGAGGGAGGTAATCAGAAAGATATTTAAGAACCTCTTAAAGAAGCCTGATTTTCAGTTACCCAAGCCTAGGAGACCGGAGGAAATAGGCAAAAGCCATGATCCTAACTTTTGCCCCTACCACCAATTGATAGGTCAGGTTTTGGAAGATTACTTCACCTTCAAGGACTGGCTTGAATATAGCTTCAAGACCACTGCTATAGTTATCTCGAAGGAATACCTTGTGGAACAACCATCCAATTCCATCAGGGTAATCCTTGGGGATACTTACGATCTCTCCAAAACCAAAGAAGGTTGGTATATCTCCTTATCCAAAACCTCTAAGAAGATCATTCAGAAGATCAAGAAACTTTTCTTGTAGGTGCCCGAGTCATCTCAAACTTCCAACATCAAGGAAGGTTTGCAAGTTGTCAGTGCCAACTCAAGGAAAGGGGAGCTCAAAGAAAGAAAGATGTGCCGCCCGGATAGCCTAGTGCAACCACCGACCGAGTTTAGCCTCCACTCTACCATTGTAGCTACCACATAGACTTCTCTACTTAGATCTTCTTCTACTAGTAGAACTCTTGTATCAGTGGATAAGGGCACCAAATCCCTTACCCCTCTTACTTTACTTGATTTCTGCTTTGTACCTCCTATCAAATCCAAGAAATTGAAGAATAAACTTAGTTTGAATTACATCTGTGTCACTTCTGATTAGTTATCTACTTCTATTCCTAATGATGACTCTTCAAGTTAAAATAATTATAACAACTCCGATCTTCCTCTTTCTGATTCAGAGTTAGACTTTCCTACTCTAAATACTATAGGTTCTCCTCTTAAGATAGACTTGGAATCATCTAATTCTGAGGGTCCCATAGGAGAAGTTATAAGTGAGCCTGACGTGTAGGTAGAACCTTCCATTACCCTACAATAAGATATCATTAAAGTTAACCTCCGTAGTGGCAAGGTTCTACCTCTTAAGGTAGCACCTCAAGATAGAGAGAAATAAGTCATTGGTGTAGAGGATTGAGAAGCCCCTCCATAGGATTCTCCACCTTTGGATATGCTATTGGAGGATCAGTCCAAGGTGGACTACAATGTCATCTCTCATCTAAGAAAGTTACCATCTAAGCTATGCATATATGATGCCCTCATCTTATCCAAAGAGATGAGGGAGTCAATATTCAAGGCTCTCCTTGATCCTAAAAAATGCTTAGCTCAGCTGACCGCTATTGGTGAGGAGGCACATTATGCAAAAGAAGCTCAGGGGATCACCTTCATAGATGAAGACCTTCTTCTGGGAGACTTGGAGCACAATCGTCCCATCTACATCACAGTTGACATGGGCAGGTTTAGATTGGCCAGAGTTCTCATTGATCTAGGTGCATCGATGAACATTATGAGTCTAAAGACTCTCACCTATTTGAGGATCGACATCTCCACACTCTGAGGAGATCAGATGATGTTGAGAGGATTCAATGAACAAGGCAATAGGCTTTAGGCTCTATAGTGTTACCCTTAGAGATAGGTGATTGGAAGACTGAAGCCAAGTTTTATATCATTGATTTAAATACTTTATTTACTGCTTTGCTCGATAGGCTTTGGATACATCAGAACAAGATAGTTCAATCCTCCCTCCATCAGTGCATCAAGTTCAAAAAGGATGGGATCGAATACCATGTCAACGGAGATGAAAAGCCATTTTTAATTAGAGAGATTGAGATTTATGAGGATGCAGCCTACTATCTTCCTCAACACATCCTTTCTCATGAACTTGGACAAAATTCAAGCATAAAAGAAAAAAGAAAATGAAGAAAAAGAAAGAGAAAAATGAAAATCCAAGTGAACAAGAAAGGAGAATTGAAGAATAAATAGAGCCGCATATCATTTTTGACCCATAATCCATTCCATCATATGGACGTGTGGGTAGAATGACTCAACCACCACCAGGCAGAGGAAGAGGCAGAAATAGTGGCAGTTCTAGAGGTGGAAGACCCCCTAGTTGGCCATTAGCCAACATAGGTTATGTTCAAGTTCGCAGGAGTACCCCTGCTATTCACATAGACTTGGAATCCAGCTCCGAGGATGAGTCTAATGTGATTAGCATACCAGTCAACCCCTCTCAGCGGGTTCATTGGAGGTGACTTTCAATCCAACAGTGATGAAGATCAGGCCTCCAGATAAAGCAAAATATTTGAATCAGGTTTATGTAAGACTATTAGGCAGCAGTTGGGAACCTTAGCTCTAACCTTACTTTCGTCTCAAAAAGTTGAAGGTTTAGTAGTTAAGGAAGCCCCTAAGTCTTCCAGTACATGAAGCTGAAGAGATCCTTTTTGGGATCATCATCCTTAAGTCCTAAAGTTGATGTAGAACTTGAGGAGGATACATTTAAAGAATTAATGGAATTACCATTTGACTTTTACTCCCCTTGTGTTCATAATCTTATACAATAAGGTTTGGTTCCTCATACTTGGTCCAGGCACAGGTCAGTGTATTTTGAGAAGCTATGGAACAATACAGGTAGGGAAGCAAAATCAAAAGCAGGATTAGGATTCAGTACAGTGGGTCCAGTCGATGACGATGAATATTATTTGGTTGTTAAATCATTCAGAGTCTGATAGGTTCTTTTCACACAGTCCCAACTCTTATGAGAATGTGTGTTTAGAAATCTCAGATGATCTCCAAAATGAAGGATACCCCTTGAGAATTTGATGAGGAGATTCATTCAAACATAGACAAGCTTAAAGAAATCAACCTCGGGATAAAAGAAAATCCATGTCTGACGTACATCAGTTCATTGCTGAATGAAGAAGAAACTAATCACTTAGTTAGGCTATTGACTGAGTTTAAAGATTACTTTGCATGGAGTTATGAAGAAATGCCTGGATTATCTCCTGACGTAGCAGACCACAAGCTTGCAATAGATCCTAACACTACCCCTATCAAGCAAGCTCCTAGACGCATGGGATTAAAAATCGAACAACATGTCATTTCTAAAGTCAAGAAATTGATTGATGTTGATTTCATCAGGGAAGAAAAATATCCTACCTGGTTAGCTAGTGTCATACCATTTAAGAAGAAGAATGGCCAAATTTGTATTTGCGTCAATTTTAGGGACTTAAACAAGGCATGTCCTAAGGATGAGTTTTCCCTTCCTATACCAGAATTAATGGTGGACATCGCCTCATCTCATGCGGTATTTTCTTTCATGGATGGGTCATCTAGCTACAACCAAATCAAGATGTCTCCTAAATATGAAAGAAACACTGCTTTTTGAACCCTGATCAGAATCTTTTGTTATAAGGTAATGCCTTTCAGCCTTAAAAATGCTGGTGCTATATACCAACTGACCATGACTCAAATCTTCAACGAACTCATCCATCATCAAGTTGAGTGCTATGTTGATGATCTAGTAGTTAAAAGGAAAGAAAAGGAAGACCACCTCTTTGACTTGAGAGTAGTTTTCGAACGATTAAAATAATATAACCTCAAAATGAATCCCCTAAAGTGTACATTTAGAGTAGCTTCAGGGAAATTCCTTGGGTTTGTTGTCTGACACTGAGGAATAGAGATAGATCCTGAAAAGATCAAAGCTATATTAGAAATGCTGCCCCCTAAAAGCTTAACACAACTCAGATCATTCTAAGGATGGTTGGCATATTTGAGATGCTTTATCTCCAACCTATCGGGGAGATGCAAGCCATTTTTAGCACTTGTAAAAAAGGATGCTAAGTTCAAGTGGGATGACAAGTGCCAGCATGCCTTCGAGGATATCAAGTAGTATTTGATGAAGGCACCAGTTCTAGCATCCCCTATCTTGGGCAGACCACTCATCCTTTACACTGCTACATTGGATGACTCTCTTGGTGCTTTGTTAGTCCAAGCCAACAATGAAGGAATGGAAAGCGCTCTCTACTACCTCAGCCGTCGCCTGATCCCTGCTGAAGTGAACTACCCACCTATTTAGAAACATTGCCCAGCTTTGATCTTTGTTTCCCAAAACCTATGACATTACATGCTTTCTCATAGGGTGAACTTGATCTCTAGAACAAATCCACTACAGTATCTCATGATACGACCAACGCTATCTGGATGTTTGGCATGCTGGTCCATGATACTTTCATAGTTTGACATTACATTCATACCGCTCAGTGTGGTAAAAGAACAGACACTAGTGGATTTCTTAGCAGCACACCCACTTCCTGCTGATTCTCCTCTTAGTGACGATCTCCCTGATGAACAAATCATGAACTTAGGGGAGGTTGGCAACCGCTGATGGGAGATGTATTTTTATGGTGTAGCTTCTTTTCATAAAGAGGAAGCACCACGATCTATTTTCCCAAGAAAGGCAAGGGTAGGAATAATTTTCCTAACTCCAAACTACAATGTGATGAGATTCTCAAACTATCTATCTAACCCCTGCACTAATAATGAAGCCGAGTATGAGGCTTTGATTGGTGGTCTGGAGTTAGCCATCACAATCAGTGTCAAGAGCATCAACATCTTTGAATATTCTCAGTTGGTCATCAATCAGATTGTTGGGTCCTACAAGATTCTCAAACCTAAGTTTCATCATTACCATGAGTATATCATGAAGTTGTTGGCCCAGATTCTCGAAGTCACCCTCTACAAGGTTCCCCAAGTAGAGAACACATTAGTAGATGCTTTGGCCAACTTTCCAAGGAATTGGCATGTCTGGAAGATGAGTCCATTTCAATAAGAGTCCAAAATAGACAAGTCATATCCCTTAATGATGCTGAACTCATCGAGAGACCTTCTCTTGAAGAGGAGGTTGCTGTTGCTAAAAAGGATGAGGAGATGGATTGGAGGCAATAGTTCATAGACTATTTGAATACTAGCAAAGTACCTCAAGAAAAGTCAGAAGACCATCAAGTGAAATAAAGAGCTCTCTCCTACGCTCCTGTTGATGGCACCCTATACTGGTAGTCCTTTGACCAAATGTGGTTACACTATTTAGACAAACACAAAGCCTATGGCATTGTAACCGAGGTACATTCAGGTCTATGTGGAGCACATCAATCCAGTTCGAAGATGAAGATGAAGATCAAGCGACTTGGATACTATTGGCCTTCGATGATTACAGACTGCATGGATGTTGCTAGAAGATGGCATCAGTGTTAGGTGCATGGTATGGTTCTCCATCAACCACCCACTACCTACACCCATGGCCATTTGAATGTTGAGTGCGACATTATGGTCGATTGATCCTCCTTCTTCTTCGGTCACCGGTTCATCTTAGGCACCCGACTACTTTTCCAAGTGGGCAGAGGTAATCCCACTCAAAGAGGTCACAGCTCAGCATGTGCTTCAATTTTTAGGAACCATATCGTATATAGGTTCAAGGTGCCTCGATGAATTATATCCGATAATGGTATTACATTTAAAAGCATGAAGATCAATAGCTTCACCAGAAGACACGATATAGATTGGAGAAACTCTACTATCTACATTCCTAGAGAAAATGTCTTAGCAGAAGCATTCAACAAAACTCTCATCCATATATTGAAGAAAACTCTTGATGATAACAAATAACAGTGGCATGAGCAGTTGGTTGAAGCCTTGTGGGCCTACCGCACCATAAACCATACTCTAACTTTGTCTACCCCATTTTCCTTAGTGTATGGGTCTGAGGTCGTTCTACCTTTAGAAGTTCAACTTCCATCACTAAGGATAGCATTGAGTAGCAAGATCACTTCAGAGCAGAATGCAAAGTTGTGGTTAGTAGAGCTCGAAGATTTGGAGGAGAGTCACCTATGGGCGTGCTAAAACCTCAAGTTGTACAAGGCCAAAATGATTCAAGCTCATAACAAGTTGGTTCGCCCTAGGTCTTTCCAAGTAGGAGAACTTGTGTTAGTCATAAGGAGACCAATTATTGCCCATCAAAAGATGGGAGGTCAGTTTGAACCCACTTGGGAAGGCCCCTTTGCTATAGAGAAGGCCTTCCAAGGAGGATCATATCAGCTCATCGATTGTAAAGGGGAACACCCGATGCTTCCAATAAATGGGCTCTACCTAAGGAAATATTACCCATGAAATAAATCATGTTCAAAAATAATTCTATCAAAGAACAAAATCTTCTCTTCTTTTGAAGCATTGTTTATTTATCTTGCTAATCCACGACCTATTTAGGGTAGGTGTAAGAGTCACCTAGCGACATCCTATCCCTCTTTCACATCACAAACACAACCTCTCGGCGCTATTAGAATAAGTGTGAGAGAACCCAAGAGGTATCATATTTTGATTAGAATAACTAAGTTAGGTGTAAGAGAACCCGAGCGACAACCTTTCTTAGTGGGAATTCCCAGTTGCCATCTGTGGCACCATCCCATCAAACTCCCCAATGTGTTTAAGATAGGTGTGAGAGAACACGAGAGGCATCCCAATACTGTTAGCGCATACATAAAAACAAACACAAATATTTTATCTCAGGCTATTTTGATGTGGGAGCAAGCCCCCTATGGTACTCACTCATTAGCTATTCTAGGCTGGGTCTACAAGCTACCTTGCTAGTATGTCACCCTAGTAGTCATTTGTTGGAGGATGTGAGTCCTTACACTTTCTTCCTAACTTGATCATTGCAAACCAACGAGCACCTTGTTAGTATGGTAGGCTTTACTTCCTAGCCAGTAAGCTACCTCATGTTGACTTTGCTTAAGAAGTTGTGAGTCACCATGCTTTCTTCTTGAACTAGCCATCATGCACTAACTAGGTTGAGTATATTTAAGGTTTAGGGTAAGTCCCCCTAGAGGCTCCTTTCCTCTTGACTATATTTCAGTTGATATAAGTCCCTCAATAGCATTCACATAGTAGTCACCCTATGTTGGATTGAACCTGTCGAGCCAAAGACAGACTATCCCAGCAATTTGTTTCGCTATAGGAGGATATGAGTCCCCAAGCTTTCTTCCTAGGCTGATTGTTACAAACTGACGGGCACCATAGGTTGGTTGATGTTTGCTATGTTGATAGCGACTCTCCCAGTGAGTACACCACTCTTGGCAGATGTGAGTCCCTACGTTTTCTCCTTGAGTTGGACACTGAATACTTATTGAATATATGACTAGCCATGTCATCTTCTCCATTATGTTGGATTAAGCCCTTTAGAGGCCCCATCCCCTACGGATATTCTATTTGGATCACATCTTTTATGACCCCATTTAGACACTACCTGGGTTACTTTTGGATTGGACAGTCCCCCTTTCCTAGTAGCCACCCTTGTGGTTGGTGAATTTGTTCAACATATATACAGATTCTCCCTTGGTTCAATAAATCTGAGATAGGTCTAGACTGATATAAGCTCCTTCTCAGTTTGATCCCTCGCAAACCAACATAGTCCACTTTAAAATAAACTAAACAAAATAAAAAAAATTAATTTGCTAATGGATTATGAATTCAAACCTCCAAAGGGCCCCTTTTCCCAGAAGACATCCTATCTTTAGGGTAGCGTCAACATAACTCCCTATAGGAATTGCCTGACTACCTGAGTTGAGATAAATCCCCGGGTCAATACTCACTCTGTAGTCACCCTTAGGTCAGGTTTAATCTATTTTTATATAGACAGGTTATCCCGACAGTCATCCCACTTTGGAAGATATAAGACTATGACGCATTCTTTCTAGCATGACTGTTGTAAACCGACAGGTAGCCCTAGATTGGGTTTGATTTGTTGCCCAAAGCAATCGATTACCCTAGTGGTCTTTTGTAGTGGAAGATGTGAGTCCCAAGATTTCTTCCCTTAAATTGATCATTGCAAATCGAAAGGCACTCCTTTGGTTGGATAGTTCTCCCATCGATCGAGAAGCTACTCCCTTTGGTTCAATGAATCTAAGATAGGTCTAGGCTGATATGAGCTCCTTCTCAGTTTGATCATCACAAACCAATGGAATCTATCAAAATAAATCTAAAAATAAAATTAATCTTTGACTATCTTTGAGTTGATTTAAGTCCCCCAGCGACATTCACTCAATAGTTAGCCCTAGGTCAAGTTCGATTTGTTGCCTAAAGTAACCGATCACCCAGTGGTTCCTTATTTCTAAAAGATATGAGCCCCCGCGCCTTCTTCTTAAGACTTGACCTTTGTAAACTGAAAGACACCCCTTCGGTTGGATAGTCTTACCTCATGGTTGGTAGATTACTCCCTTTGGATTGGTAAATCTAAGTTAGGTCTAGGATACCATGGCCTACTGCAATTCATCACCGATGGGATCCATCATAATAAAAAAAATCTAAAAAAGAAATCTACTTTGACTATCTTTGAGTTGATTTAAGTCCCCAGCATTCACTCAATAGTCAGCCCTATGTTGGGTTCAATCTGTAGCCTTGCCAATAGATTACCACAACAACTGGTACCTACTTTGGAGGATGTAAGTCTACTATGCTTTCTTCTTAGTACAGCGTATAGAAAGACTTCCCTTTGGTTGGCTAGTCCTATTATATGTTTAGTAGACTACCACTTTGGATTGGTAAATCTAAGTTAGGTCTACGCCTCCGTGGCTCCTACTCAGTATGATCCATCGCAAACCAACAGGGGTAATCTCAAAATCCAAAATCTAAAAATCTGAAATAAACAAATCCAATAGAACAAAGAAACAAACAATCAATTAACCTAAATCAAATCCTTTGCTTTTCCTCAGTGAGATGCAAATCTTTCTAGTCCCCCAGCAGATCTAGAATTCCAATCTCAATTTTACAACCCCTCCCTTGTGGATGACTTGAATTTGCCTCCCTAGTGGAGAGTTCACTTCTCATCCCCAATGGAGCCAAATTAAACTAACAATAAATTAAATTAAATTCAATCCTCTTCCCTAGTAGAACTTAAATCAAATCTCTCATCCCTTTGTGGATGACTTAAACCTACTTCCCTAGTGGAAGGTTCACCTACTCTATCCTTTAGTGGATTCCTCCTTCTCTCTTATGACATGGACATAAGTATAGCCACATTGCGCTAAGCTCTGGATTCCTTCTACACCTTGGGTTAGTGGTAGATTGTTTCTGTTAGTACTTGTGAGCTTTTGGTGTTGTTGATTGTTTCAATCAACACCAATACATGTAGTGTTCCTTGTCAGTCACACCACACCTATTGGGAACCCTTTGTTGACCTCATTTTAGAATGAGCCCTCAAACCCTCCATCTTAGACATAGGATTCCTTTTAGACTTTAAGAGTTCCTTAGTCTTAAGACACATCTAGTGATTAGGTGGACACTTAACCTAGCCCTAGAGATTTAGATGGGTTAGCCATAGGAATAGGTCATGCCTTAAGGGTGTTAGAAAAATTTGCCTACCCTTAGCTTGAACCATTCCTCACTTCCTTCCTTCAAATCAAATTCCAAATCAATCCTAATTGATTTTCTCAAACTCCAAATCAATCTTATTTGATTTTCTCCAAAGTCAAATCAATATCACATGATTGAAATCCATGATTGAAACCCATGATTGAAATTTCAAGTTTTAAATATTTCCTAAGTCCTTAATTTCCTCTTAAGGACTTAGCTTAAACTGAATTCAAATCAATTCAAACTCACAAAATTTTCTCACCACTCATTTATATTCTCATTTATATTTAGATATATAAATGAAATATAAATTCAAATCAATCAAACTAATTCCAACAATCAAATCCAAAGTTCAAAAATTTTTCCTAAGCCCTTAATTCCTTCTAAACGACTTAGCCTAAACGATATTCAAATTAATTCAAACTCTCAAAATTTTTTAATAACTCATTTATATTCTCATTTATATTCACATATATAAATGAAATATAAATTCAAATCAAGCAAATCAAATCCAAAACTCAAATTCAAAAATCCAAAATCTATCCTAAATACTTAATTTCCCTCTTAAGGACTTAGCTTAGATCATGTTCAAATCACTTCAAATCCTTGGAATTTTCTCATAACCCATTTATATTCTCATTTATATTCACAAATATAAATGAAATATAATTTGAAACAACCAATACCAAATCCAAAAATCAAACTCAAATTCAATCAAATTTCAACCCAAGCTTTTCAAGTCAAAACCTTGAAATTAGCCAAATCAACCTCAAATCAAGCCAAACTCTTGATTTTTCTTCATGATTCAATCAATCTTTCAATCATGAATCAAAATATAAATACAAACTTCAATCACTTAACCAAAAATCATATCAAAAATCAAACCCCAAATCCATTCATATTCTTCCTTTGAATATGAAATTGTCAAATGAATCAAAACCCATTTGACTTCAAACCACTAGCAAATGGATTTATATTTCAATCATAAGTCCATATAGAAGTTCAATCGAACTCAAATCAAGTTTTGACCAAGCCATTTGGCCCACTTAGGCTCACTTGATCCAAAGTGACCTAAAGTACCCTTTATAAGCCAAATTCTAATCCTAACCAAATTGGATTGAACTAAGCCCATCTATGCCTCTGATCATGATCAACAATTATCATGAGATGATCAATTAATCAAATTAGGTTAAACCAAGTCAAACCTAAGGGTTGACTAGGTCAACACTTAGCCAAAATGAAACCCAACATAGCCAAAATCCACCATTGGCCAAATTGTTTGAAACCATTGATCAAGACTCATTCCTGATCAATATTTGAACTTGATCAAGTCAACATTTAAGCCTAACCTAGCCCAATTGGCCTCTTGACCCAAGTTGACCCAACTTGACCTAAAAAGTCAAAATATGTCAAAACTTGATCTAAGACAAATTGATTGAAACCAATGGGTTAAGTTCATTCCAAATCACTAGTTGAACTTGACTAAAGCCTCAATTGGCCAACTAGACCTAACCTAGCCCAATTGACCATGAACCCAACTTGACCTAAAGGGGTCATGTTGAGCTAAATTCAAACATAACCAAAATTGAATGGAAATAAAGATACCAATGCACTTCATATGACTAACCAAACCTAAACCTACTAATGACCTAGCTCAAATAGGTCAGATGGGTCAATTAGGTCAACTTGACTCATTGGACCTAAATGAAGTCATATGAACCAAATTTAAACCTAAACCAAATTGAATCAAACTAAAGCCACCAAAACATTTCAAATGGACATATGAACTTAACCCAACCCTTGGTTTGACCCAATTTGACCAATTGCTCAACTTGACACAAGTTGACCCATTTTGACCTAAATGGGTCAACATGTGCCAAACCATACCAAATGAACTCCAAATCTAATGAAACCTGGCCAAACCTATTTTCTCAACATACCCAACATATCCAAATTCAAAAATCAGCCAAATGACCATTTTACTCCTAGGTCATAGAACAAATTTTGGTCAAATCCATGGGGAATTTGGTTAAGCCCTCTTCATACCTACTTGATACTCTCCTAATAGGCAAGTGAACCCTATGGAGGGTGGTGCACCCAACCCAATGGGTTTGGGTCAGTGCAACATGACCCAAGGCCAAAACTGATCACATGGCTCAAATTAGCCACATGGAAAACTTCCCTCCACTTGTTTTGAGCACATGGGGAGTCACTAATCCACTCCTCTGGCCAAACCGACCATTGCAAGTCTCTAACAGATCAAACGACCCTTTGAATCTTGAAAATTGATCCAAAATGATAAGCTTATATGCCATTTGATTGCCATTGGGGGAGATATACTCCCCCTGATTCACTTCAATTCACACACACACTCTGTCGATTGAAGCATAAGAAGCCAGAGCAATGATTCTTGAGTGATCCTAAGCTCTCAAAAGGGAGATTAAAGTTGCCATTTCTGATTTCCCTTAAGCAAAAATAGGGGAGCTCCAAGGATTTTCCAACTTTTCCATACACCAAACCGAGTCAATTCTCTTTGCACACTCCCTCAGGGGACTAAGTCGAGTGCACCCAAGCTCTCTTCAAAGTTCTTGAAGCAACGTGAGATCTAATTCCATCAAAACTGAGCTCAAGCTAAGAAGGGGTGGGTCCATAGAGCTATCCACTCATCCTCATGAGCTAAAACTTTCACCAAAGCTTCGTCTCAACCAGACGAAGCTTCTCCAAGGGAATCGAACGTTGATGATCACATCCGGTGAGGTATGCCATTTTCTGACCATTAAACTTAATGTGTGTTGGCCCTTTGTGAAAGAAATGTCAATGGCATGAGAATTCAACCATCAGATGTGTTTGTCATTAGGGTTATATGGTGTGTGCAAAATTTCATTCCAATCTGAGCTCAATCGAGATCAAGGCCTAGAATATGGATGGTCTCCATGGATCACAGGCGTTAGCAGGGATGGATCTCTGGCCATCCATCCACGTGTTTTGGATGGATGACTGAGATTAAACACATGCTTAAATCTGATTTTAATCCCCTCTAAATGGCGGCTTTAATCTCAGCTGCTCGATCCTTGATCGGACGACTGAGAAAAATGCGCATAGCATTGCCGCCACATGATGTTATGATGTGATGTTTAAGTGGCCGCTCAGGGACTGATGCATGTAAAGTGCAACCTCGTTAGTGCTTGCGTGTCATGCCGTAAGGATTAGGGAATTAATTAAGTTTTAAATACTTCTAATTAATTCACTAAAATTCAAAAATTCATATCTCTCTAAAGAAAAATCAAAAAAATATGAGGTAAATTGCAACTGAAAGATAATTCAACGTAGAATATTATAAAATTGATTTTGATTAATTTTGAATACTTCTTTTATCTGAATTTATGTTTTATTAGAAATCTTAATTTTCTAATTACCCTTTAATTAGTCCACTAATTAATCCCAAACTTCTTTGGTATATTCAAGGGGATGACTTATTCCTCCCCTAATTTTCTTGGGATTTATTGGTGCTTAATGGGGAAATTTCTAATTCATTTTCTAATTACCCCTTTAATGTAATTAAGGATAATTAAGGGTTTGATTAGTGGTTTAATCCTTTATTGAAGTTGATTAAGGTTTGTTTCAGTGAATAGGAGATTTAGAGAATAATTTTGGGGCATTTCCCCTAAGCTATCCCATAACCCCCCCTTTTTATTCCTTAATCCTCCTTTAATTAAATGGTTAATTCACTAATTACCCTCTTAATCATTTTCTTAAAAATTCTAAAACCTTCCAGAAATTAATAAATCTATTTGGGATAAATTCTTAGGTGTTTAAGAGCATAAGTCTAATTAAGGAAATCAAAATTCAACTCATATGAGGGGTGTTTTGAAATTACATAAGTTAAACCCCTTAGCTTAATTAATCATTAATCATGAGCCAAATCGCATTAGGCCCTTTTCATCCTAGGTGCATTACAAATTTAAATTCCTTGTGAGGTTTTATGTCATCTCATTGGCTCATAATTATTTGGTTAACTATGTTAAGGTGGTGTAGGTATGGGATATAATCATCTAAAATATAAAATGAATCTAATCATCTAAAAATTGAACAAAAATATCAAACACATGTGGGGTGTTAAGTCCAATATACATGCTTGGGATTTTGTGTGGCTTGTTTAACTAATCTCTATTTTGTAGGTGTTAACTAGATTTACTTTTCCTTTTCATGTAAGTTTTATAATTAAGATTTTGGAATGATTGTTATGGCAATTTGGATGAACATTGATTATAAGGTTATGCCTTATGTACCATGTGAAGCCTTTTGGAGCATCCACCTTCCAACCATACAAAAGAAAGAATCAAAGAAGAAAGAAGAAAAGAAGAAGAAAGAAGAAAAGAAGAATGAAGAAATGAAACTTGAAGACCCCGTAATAATGAATTCCTTGCTTAATTGTATTTAATTCACTTGTAATCCGTGTTGTATAAGAGTAGAGCTCGACTACCTAATTTTTTTTCAGGTTTGTACGGTGGTAGCTGGCCATAATTGGCCTCTCATTCTTTTGTGCTTAGCTTTATAAATTGATTGATGATTTGTTTAGCTTGTGCATTAAGCGCACCCTTTTCCTAATTTATTCCTTGCTTTATGTATGGCCTGGATGACGATTAGGCTCGTAGGAAAAAATTAAATTTTCTACCAAACTTAATAATTCAAAGTTAAAATAAAGAACTCATAACCTCACCTAAAGTTTAGGCTTAAAATCAAGATAAAAGAATTAGCAACCCCTTAGATGGATGAGTATTTCTTTTATAACATCATGCATAAATGCATCTTATTTCACTCTTGATTGGAGGGCTTCTACCATTGCTAGATAAACTTGGCTTGACCTATGAGAGCCATGGTGGAAACACACGTCTTCCCTTCTTACTGATTTGGCCAATAATCTTACTTCTCATGCATTAGGCATATGAATCCAATTAGCCTGAGTCAAAATGATTGTCCAAAAATAAAAATAAAATGAAATCAAAACTACATTAGATTTTGGTCATTACCCATGCCCGTACATGATCCAGTCTCTTTAGGGAGTGAGTTTAAGGACTTAGTCTCTTTCTAAATAAATAATAGCTAAGCTATCTTGCATAAAGCATATGACTTGCCTGCATGAATTTAAAATCATAGGAGGAGTTAGTTGGCGGACACCCCCAGCCAGTTGTAAGTCCAAGCAGTCGGGTGGTTTGTCCTCTCTTGTGGTTGCAAACTGAATTCCCATTTTTGCCTTAGATTTAGGTTGTACTTTCGGCCTTTGCCAAAGCTTCCTAGATTTAGATTCTGAGGTCACTTCTCCCCTTTAGGGTCCATAAACATACATCCTCACCTCTTAGGCATTTCCATAATCTTGTGTTGTGGAAACATAAGCCCTAAATTTCTAATGAAAAATAAAACTCAACAAATTAAATCAACTTTCAAAAATGTAAAGCCTAATCATAGGTTAGTTTGGGACGCTCGCTAGGTTTCCTAGAATCATGAGCATCTCTTACTTATCTTCATTTGGCCTCGATAATAACTCTCTCTTTGATCAATCCCAATTGATTTTCAAGAATGAACTAATCGATTGATAATCCTACCCTATTGAAATCTTTAGAGACAATGACGTTTACCTTAATCGAGCATTTTCCTAAAGAATCCTCATTCCTTAGGATGTAATTAACTATGGGGGCTTGCCCCTATAGGGAACTTAATGAACCCGATTTAAAATAAACCTTGCTTTACTTTTCCATGTAAAGTAGGAGAAGAATCTCTGGTACACCACAAAGATTGAACGTCCTTAGGAGTCCTTATTTTGGTGATTAGGTCCATTATAGGGTGGTGATTTCTATCTTTCGAGATAGTACACATCTCCTCAATGTCATACCTAATCATCCTAATAAGTACATCTATGGATCTACATGGCATCCGACCAAGGCAATTTATATTCCCCTGTGTTCTCATTTATTCTTCTTTCCACCTTAAAAAGGAAAGAGGAATAAATGAGGAGAACACTAGGGAATATTAAATTTTCCACCACAGTACCAAGATCAACAGCATCGCTGAAGACATGGTATAGATTAGAGATACTCCACCATCTACTACCCTAGAGAAAATGGTTTAGCAGAAGCATTCAAAAAAACTCTCATCCAAATACTGAAGAAGACTCTTGATGACAACAAGCAGTAGTGGAATGAGCAATTGGTTGAAGCCTTGTGGGCCTACTGCACCACATACCGAACTTCAACTCAATCTACCCCATTTTCCTTAGTGTATGGGTCCAAAGCTATTCTACCTTTAGAAGTTCAACTCCCATCACTAAGGATAGCATTGGGTAGTAAGATCAGTATAGAGCAGAATGCAAAGATGCGGTTAGATGAGCTCAAAGGTTTAGAGGAGACTCACCTACAGGCTTGTTAGAATCTCGAGTTGTACAAGGCCAAAATGATTCAAGCTCATAACAAGCTGGTTTGCCCTAGGTCTTTCAAGTAGTAGAACTTGTGTTAGTCCTAAGAAGACCAATTATTTCCCATTGAAAGATGGGTGGCAAGTTTGAACCTACTTGGGAAGGCCCCTATGAAATAGAGAAGGCCTACCATGGAGGATCTTATCAGCTCATTGATTATAAAGGGGAACACCTGATGCTTCCAATTAATGGGCTCTATTTAAAGAAATATTACCTTTAAAATATGTTTGAAAATAATTATCAATAAAAGAATGAAAATTTGATTCCATTTTATCAAAATATTCTCTTCTTTCAAAGCGTTGTTTGCTTATCTTGCAAATCCGCCATGATGTGTCTAAGATAAGTGTAAGAGTCCCCCAGAGGCATCCTATCCCCCTTTCATGAAATAAACACAATCAAACACAATCTCCTGATGCTATTAGAATAGGTGTGAGAGAATGCAAGAGGCATCCTATTTCGATTAGCATAACTAAGTTAGGTGTAAGAGAACTCAAGCAGCAACTTTTCTTAGTGGGAATTTCCAATTGCCATCCATGGCACCATTTCATCAAAATTCTCAATGTGTTTTAGGATAGGTGTAAGAGAACCCAAGTGGCATCCTATTCCCTTTAAACATAAGCACAAAAAACACATATATTTTGTCTCGTGCTACTTTGATGTGGGAGAAAGCCCCTTGTGGAACTCACTCATTAGCTGCTCTAGGTCCAATCTACATGCTACTTTGCTAGTATGTCACCCTAGTGGTCTTTTGTTGGAGGATGTGAGTCCCATGCTTTCTTCCTAATTTGACCATTACAAACCAATGAGTGCCTTGTTAGTATGATAGACTTTACTTCTTAGCCAGTAACTACCTCATTGATTTTGTTCAAGAAGATGTGACTCCCCGAGCTTTCTTCTTGAACTAATCATCATGATTTAACTAGGTTGAGTATATTTGAGGTTTAGAATAAGTCCCCTAGAGGCTCATTTCCTCTTGACTACATTTGAATCAATATAATTCCTCAGTGACATTCGTTCAATAGTGGCCCTAGGTAGGATGGCACTCAAGATAGACTATCCCAAAGAATCGCCGTTATGGAGGATGTGAGTCCCCAGCTTTCTTCCAGGCTGCAACCGACATGTACCTTAGGTTAGTTGGTGTTTCTATGCTGACAATGACTCACCCGGTGGATACACCACTCTTGGTAGATATGTGTCCCTGCACTTTCTCCTTGAGTTGGCCGCCAAATACCTATTTCATATATGACTAGCCATGCCATCTTCTCTAGGGTTTTGGATCAAGCCTTTAGTGGCCCCTCTCCCTATGGGCATTCTATTTGGATCACACCCTTTGTGACCCCATTTAGACACTACCCGGGTTACTCTTAGATTGCGCAACCCCCTTTCTTAGTAACCACCCATGTGGTTGGAGAATTTGTCCAGCGGATGCACAGATTCTCCCTCGGTTCAGTAAATTTGAGATAAGTCTAGGCTTATATAAGCTCCTTCTTAGTTTGATCCCTTGCAAACCAATAGGGTCCACATTAAAACAAACTAAATAAACAAACAAATTATTTGGCTTATGGATTAGGAATTCAAGCCCCCAAAGGGCCCCTTTTCCCAAGTAGACATCCTATCTTTAGGGGACTGTCAGTAGAACTCCCTATAGGAATTGCCTGACTACTATAGTTGAGATAAATCCTCGGGTCGATACTCACTCCGTAGTCACCCTTAGGTTGGGTTCAATCTATTTTCCACAAACAGGTTACCCAGTCATTTCTCTTTGGAAGATGTAAGACTATGATGCATTCTTTTGCAAACTGATGAGTAGCCCTAGGTTTGGATCGATTTGTTGCCCAAACCAACCAATCACCACAGTGGTCTTTTGTAATGGAAGATGTGGTTCTCGAGCTTTCTTCCTTTAATTGATCATTGCAAATCGAAAGGCACTCCTTTGGTCGGATAGTTCTCCCATCGGCCGGGAAGCTACTTCCTTTAGTTCAGTAAATCTGTGATAGGTCAAGGCTAATATAAGCTCCTTCTCAGTGTGATCCATCGCAAACCAATGGAATCCATCTCAATAAATTAAAAAATGAAATTAATCTTTGACTATTTTTAAGCTGATTTAAGTCCCCCAAGGGCATTCACTCAATAGTCAGCCCTAAGTCAGTTTCGATCTGTTGCCTTACCAACTGATCACTCTTGTGGTTCCTTATTTTGGGAGATGTGAGTCCCCACGCTTTCTTCCTAACTTGAGAATTGCACACCGAAAGGCAACTTTTTGGTTGGCTAGTCCTACTATGTGTTTGGTAGGCTACCCCTTTGGATTAGTAAATCTGAGTTAGGTCTAAGCTTCCATGGCTCCTACTCAGTGCGATCCATTACAAACCAACAGGGTCCATCTCAAAATCCAAAATCTTAAAATCTGAAACAAATTCAACCCTCCTCCCACAGTGCAATCAAACAAAAGTAATAAACAAACAACTAAACCATTAACAAATCAAATCAATTTCTCCCTAGTGAGACTCAAATCAAACCTCTCATCCCCTTGTGGATGATTTGAACATGTTTCCCTAGTGAAAGGTTCACATACTCTATCCCTAGTGGATTCCGCCTTCTCTCTCTTATGTCCTTGGCATAAGTAGAGTCACATTGCACTAAGCTCTGGATTCCTTCTACACCTTAGGTTAGGAGTAGACCATTTTCGTTAGTGCTTGTGATCGTTCGATGTTGTTGATCATTTCATTCAACACCAATACGTGTGGTGTTCCTTGTGGTCACACCACACCTATTGGGCACCATTTGTTGACCTCATTTTTAGGATGAGCTCTCAACCCCTCCATCTTAGACTTAGGACTTCTCTTAGACTTTAAGAGTTTCTTAGTCTTAAGACACATCTAGTGATTAGGTGAACACTCAACCTAGCCCTAGAGACTTAGAAGAGTTAGCCATAGGAGTAGGTCATGCCTTAGGGGTGTTAGGAAAATTTGCCTACCCTATAGCTTGAGCCAAATCCTCACTTCCTCCCTTCAAGTAAAACACCATACCGAGCTATCTCCAAACTCCAAATTAAATCAACATCAAAACTTAAATCAATTCCAACTTAATTGATTTTTTAAACTCAAATGAATTCCAAATGAATGAAGCTTATGATTGAAATTCCAAGTTCAAAAATATTCCTAAGTCCTTTAATTCTATCTTATGGACTTAGCCTAAATCAAATCTAAATCAATTCAAATTCAAGAAATTTTATCATGACCCATTTATATTCTCATTTATATATATATATATATATATATATATATATATATATATATATATATATATATGAAATATAAATTCAAATCAATCAAACTAAATTCAAAATTCAAATCCAAATTAAAAATATTTCCTAAGTCCTTTGATTCCCTCTCATGGACTTAGCCTAAATCAAATCTAAATCAATTAAAATTCAATGAATTTTCTCATAACCCAATTTTATTCTCATTTATATTCACAAATATAAATGAAATATAAATTCAAATATCCAAAACTAAAGTCAAAAATCAAATTCAAATTCAATCAAAATTCAACCTAAGCCATTCAAGTCAAAATCTTGAACTTAGCCAAAACAAATTCAAATCAAGTCAAACCCTTGATTTTTCTTCATGATTCAATCAATCCTTCAATCATGAATCCAAATATAAATACAAACTCCAATCATCAACCAAAACCTAATTCAAAAATCAAACCCAAGTTAAACTCATGTTCACCCTTTGAACTTGAAATTATCAAGTGGATCAAAACACATTTGACTTCAAACCACTTGCAAATGGATTTATATTTCAATCATAAGTCCATATGTGAGTGCAATCAAACTCAAATTAAGCTTTGACCAAGCCATTTGACTCACTTAGGCTCACTTAACCTATTAGGTCATAGTGACTTAAAGTACCCTTAATAGCCAAATTCTAATCCTAACCAAATTGGATTGAACCAAGCCCACCTAAGCCTCACATTATAAGCAGCAATCATCATGAGATGATCAATCACTCAAATTGGGTCAAACTAAGTCAAACTTATGGGTTGACCAAGTCAACCTTATGCCAAAATGAAACCTAAATGATCCAAAATCCACCATAGGACACATTGATTGAAAGCATTGATCAAAACTCATTCATGATCAATGTTTGAACTTGACCAAGTCATCATTTGAGCCTAACCTGGCCCAATTGGCCACTTGACCCAAGTTGACCCAACTTGACCTAAAAAGTTAAAAATGTGTCAAAACTTGATTTAAGCCAAGTTGATTAAAACTAATGGGTCAAGTTCATTCCAAATCATTTGTTGAACTTGACCAAAGCCCCAATTGGCCAACTAGACCCAATCTAGCTCAATTGATCTTGAACCCAACTTGACCTAAAAGGTCAAATTGTGCCAAATCTAAATATAGACCAAACTAATTAGAAACAAAGATACCAATCAATTTCAAATGATCAACCATATATAAACCAACTCATGACCTAACCCAAATAGGTCAAATGGGTCAAGTTGGTCAACTTGACCCATTTGACCTAAATAAAATCAAATGAACCAAAACCAAATCTACATCAAATTGAACCAAACTAATGATGCAAAACATTTTAAATGGTCATGGGAACTTGACCCAACCCTTGGTTTTACCCAATTTGACTTATTGGTCAACTTGACCCAAGTTGACCATTTTTGACCTAAATGGGTCTACATGAGCCAAATCATATCAAACCAACTCCAAATTCAATGAAACTTGGCCTAACCCATTTTTCAATCATACCAAACCTATTCAAACTAAAATCAAGGTCAAATGACCATTCTACCCATAGGCCATAGGGTAACCTAAAATAAAACCACTTGGAATTTGGTCAATTCCTTTTCATGGACACTTGGCATCCTCTTAGTGGACCAAATGGTCACTAATAGAAATAGTGCACATGACCCATTGGGTTTGGGTCAGCCAAACCCAACCTAAGGTCAAAATTGACCACCCCCATGGAAATGAGCACATGGGAATCCTTCCTCCACTCATTTCAAGCACATGGCACTCCTCCACTGCCCCTCTCTGGCCAAATCTAATGCAATGCCACCCTAAATGGCCTAACAAACCCACTAAGGTGGTGTATTGGATCAAAATGGCAAAGGAGCTTATGACCATCCGATCCTTCAAGGGAAAGATACACTCCCCCAATTTTCATTTCAACTGACCTCCCTTGCATTCGATTGAGTAATAAGATGTCAGAGCTAGCATCCCAGAGCTCCTCCAAGCTTCCTAGAGCCAATTCAACTTCTCCATTCTCGGTTTCTCCAAGCCAAAAATAAGGGAGGTAGCAAGGAAATCCAACTTAGCCAATACTCATTATCAAGCTAATTCCTCTTGCAAGCTTCATCAGAGGACTCAATCGAACTTGCCTAAACCTTTTCCCAAGTTCTCAAGGCAAGGGAGGTGGTACTTGGATCAAGGACAGAAGGAATTGAAGGTGATCTTGGTCCATAGAGAGATCTACTCAACCCTAAGGCATGAAACTTTCAACAGGGCTTCGTCTCCACTAGACAAAGCTACCTCACAAACTTGAGCACCGGTGATAGCCTTCGGAGAGGTAATGCCCTCAAATCGAGCTTAAACTAGCCATGTGTGGTCTTTTGTGTAAGAAATTCTCACCTCATGAGAATTTTACCATTAGATGTAATCTCTCTTGCATGATGATGGTGTAAGTTGAATTTGGGTTCAATTTGAGCTCAATCAAGCTCAGATCTTGCCCGAAAGGGTGGATGGATGTTCTCTCCCACAGGGAAGATTAGTGACGAAACATGGGCCATCCATCCATGCATTTTGGATGGACAGCCATGATCAAGATGCGCAGGATCCATGGATTAAACCCTTAAGAATCACAAGCTCGATCTCAGCCGTCCGATCTTTGATTGGACGGATAGGGAGAAAGCGCGTAGGGCCACCACTGACACGATGCTATGATGTGATAACTTAAGTAGTCTCTCCCATCATTCCACGTGGAAAGCACATGCCGTGTTAGCCTCCACGTGGCGCCGACGGGATTAACCATATAATTAAAGGATTAATTACTTAATAATCATGAAAACTTCAAATATTCATAGATAATTGTAAAAAAATCAGACAAATATAAAATAAAAGGCATTGGAAAGATAATTCAAAGAAGAATATTTTAAAATTAATTTCACTTAATGATGAATAGTCATATTTTTCTGAATTAAGGTTTTAATGAAAACCTAATAACCCTAATTACTCCCTAATTATCCCACAGATTAATCTCAAACTTCTCATGTGCATTTAGGGAGATGACTTTTTCCTCACCTAATTTTCTTGGGATTTATTGATGGTTTAATTAGGGAGATCAATTAATGAACCCTTAATTACTCTCTTTATATAATTAAGGATAATTAAGCATATGAACTATAGTTTAATCTCTTTATTAAGTTAAGTAAGCCTTGCTTAAGTAGTGAAGAGGTTTAAGGAATGGATTTGGAGAATTTTCCCTAAGTCATTCCCTAAACCCCTTTCCTTCCTTAATATAAACTTAATTAAGGGCTAATCCCCTAATCACTTGCTTAATTACTCAAATAAAATTTTCAAACTATTCCAAAACTTAATCAATCTATCTTGGGTAGATGCTTAGGTGTTCAATAACCTACATAGCTTAAGGAAATCAAAATCCAACCCATATGTGTGGGAATAGTTATGAAAGTACTTAAATTAAACCCTTTAATTTAATTAATCATTAATTGTGAGCCAATTGCATTAGGCCCTTTCTTTCCTTGGTGCATTGCTGATTTAAATTACTTGTGTGATTTTATGTCATATTATTGGCTCATAATTATGTGATTAAATATGTTAAAGTGGTGTAGGTAAGGGGTAATTAGCACTTAATTCACACCTTAACCTAACTAAGGTATAAAATTGATATCCTAAAAATTGAACTTAAATAACTCACACATGGGGGAATGGGTTAGGACTAGAAAATTAATCTCACATTTCTCAAATTGAAATCAAACACAAAACAAAACAAAATTTCTTTAAAACCAAATTTGAATTACTTGAAATAATTCTATCTCATAAGATCATCTTGAGGAATTAATTGGGGTGAATGAATTTATATGCTTTCATCACTTTATTTCTTTCCTAATATGCTAAATGGGTACGTCATATGAAAGTCATGCATTCATGCTTTTGAAAATCAAATTAAAAATTAAATATTTCCTTTATGTCAAATTGCATGTTTTGGCTAAAGTAAAAATATGAATGACTATTATCGCTATGAAATCTAAAATTATTTTTAAAATTTATAAATTCAATATAAAAATTGAAAGGTGTGCTACTTATAATTATTTATAAGCTTGCATGTGAGTACAAATAGAAAGATGTGTATAGTATGGTTTTCCTTCTCTTTTCTTTTAGCATAATTTTGAATATGATTTGGTAAAGTGTATAGTTCGTTTGAAAAGAACACAACACTTGCTTAAATCCATTCCTATTCATTCCTATGTTATTACTTGAGAAGGACATTCACACATACACATATAAATTGCATAAACAAATCAAAGAAACAAACATAAACTTTTGCATCTTTCTTTTTTCATTCATTTTTTTGTACATGCATATGTATTTAAGGAAACTGGTACATTAGTCTGGACAACCCTAGGGTTGCAAGGCTTTAAGTAGCCCTAAGTATGTCTTGTACCTTACATCCCTGGTGCTAACAATGGCACCGTACTCACTTATGCCTTTCATACATATAAATGTGCATATGAAAAATGGATAAAAGAAAATCCTTTTTTTTTCAATATATGCTCATACATGCTTGGGATTTGTATGGCTTGTTTAGCTAATCTTTATTTTGCAGGTGTTAATTAGATTTACTTTTTCTCTTCATGTAATTCTATAATTAGGATTTTGGAATGATTTTATGGGGGGATTAGGATGAACATTGGTCATAAGTTTTCATCTTATGTATCATGTGAAGCCTTTGAGCAACTCATCAATCATGAAGGAACCAAAAGAAGAAAGAAGAAAAAGAAAAGAAGAAAAGAAGAAAGAAGAAATGAAGAATGAAGACCCTCCATAACATGAATTCCTTGCTTAATTGTGATTAATTCATTTGTAATCCGGGTTGTATAAGAGTAGAGCTCGGTACCCAATTTGTTTTTAGGTTTGTGCGGTGGAGCCCGACCATAAATGACCTTTTATTCTTTTGCACTAGCTTTATAAATGATTGATGTTTATTTAACTTGTGCATTAAGATGACATCTTTTCCTAGTTTCTTTCTTGCTTTGATGTATGCCCTGGATGATGATTAGGTTCTTAGGGAGAAATAAATCTTTTACCAAATTAGTTAACTCAAAATTAAAAATAAATAACTCATAAACTCATCTCAAGCATAAGTTAAAATCAAGATAAAAGAATTAGCAACCCCTTTGTTGGATGTATACTTTTTTTTCTAACATCATGCATAAAAAGCAAATTATTTCACTCTTGATTGGAGGGCTTCCACCTTTGTCAGAGAACTTGGCTTGACGTGTGAGAGCCACAGGGGAAACACACCTCCTTGTCTTGCTGATTTTGGCCCATAATCTAATTTCTCATGTATTTGGCATAAAGAATCCTAAATCCTATGTCAAATTGATTGTCTAAAAATAAAAATAAAATATATGAAAAATTTGCATTAGGTTTAAGTCATTAAAAGCATGCCCTTACATGACCTAGTCTCTTATGGAGTGTGTTTAAGGACTGAGTCTCTTTCTAAATAACTAACATCCTTGCTATCTTGCATAAAGCATATTACTTACCTACATATTTTTAAAATTATAGGAGGAGTTAGTTGGTGGCCAACCCCAGGAAATTATAAGTCCAACAGTCGGGTGGTTTATCCTCTCTTGTAGAGGTAAACCAAATACCCATTTTCACCATTGATTTATGTCGTGCTTTTTGGCCCTCCCAAAGCTCCCAAGATTTAGGTTCAGATGTTGTTACTTCCTTTTGTAGGCTATGAGCATAAATCCTTACCTCTTAGGCATTTCTGTGACCTTGTATCTTAGAATTATAAGCTCTAGCATTCTAATAGAAATTCAACTCAAACACATTAATTAAAATTTTAAAATGTAAACCCAAACCATATGGTAGTCTAGGGAGCTTACTAGGCTTCCTAGTATCTTAAGCATCCCCTTCTTATTTTCATTTGGTTTCAATAAGAACTTTATCTTCTTGAGCAATCCCACTTGGCTTTCTAAAAATAAACCAATCGATTGATAGTCTTACCTTTTTGAAATCTTTGGAGACATTGATCATTTACCTTAATCAAGAGTATTCCTAAGGAATCCCGTTCCTTAGGATATAATTAACTATGAGGGCTTCCCCCTGTAGGGAATTTAACGAACCCAATTTAAAATAAACCTTACTTAACTTTTCCATGTAAAGTAGGGGAAGAATCTCTAGTACATTCCGAAGACCCATAGTCCTTAGGAGTCCTTATTGAGGTGATTAGGTTCATTGTAGGGTGGTTACTTCTATCTTTCAAGGTAGTACACCTCTATTCAATGCCATACCCGATCACCCTAATAAGAACATCTACAGATCTATATGGTGTCCCAACCAAAGGTGTATATTTCTATTTTCATTTATCCTTTTCAAAAAGGATAGATAAAAGCAGAGATATAAAATTTTCACCACAAACACCTAGTATCTACCCAAGAATGGGATTGATTAAGTGATTAAGTTTTTGGATTAATTTTTGATTTTGAGTTTGGTTAATTAGGCTATTTAATGAGATGGTTAAATCATTAATCAATTTGTAAATTAATTAAGTTTTCATTCAAATGAAATAGACCTAGGGGAAAAGATTTGGAAAAGACATCCTAATCTCATTCCCTAGGTCTATCCACTATTCAAAAATATTAACAAGCTTAATTAATTAATTCATTACCATTTAATAAGTTAATTAATCATTTAATTTATTAAGGGAGTGATTAGAGATAAGCAATTACCTAAATTAATCCAATAATAAATTACAAGAAAATCATGAGAGGCAGAGGTCATCCCACTAATTAACCCTAAGGAGTTTGGAATTAATTATTAAAATAATTAAGGAGTAATTAACATAATTACATCCCCAATAAACTCAAATTGAGTAAATGTCATTGTTCAAAACCAATTAAACTTAATTTTATATTATTCCCCTTTGTATTATCTTTGAAATGAAGTTGAGTTTGCATTTTTTTTTTGATATTTCTACATTTAGTTATGAATTTTTGGAGTATATGTGATTAATAGGTCATTAAATAACCTAATTATATAACTAATCCTATTGGCACCATGTGAGCTGCTGACGTGATGCTTTCCATATGGCACTGACGACATTGGTTATTTAAGTTATCAAATCAGATGTTGCGTCAACCGGTGGTGCTATGCGCTTTCTCCTAGACCATCCCATCTTTGATTAGATGATCAGGATTAAATCATAGGATCTAAATTATTTAATCAGGACCATCCATCCAAAACACGCGAGATGGACGGTCCATGATTCATCCCTGCCCTTACCTACGGTAGATGGAGATCGTATATTCTCCATGGCTTTGTACTCACTTGAGCTCGAATTGAATAGAGATTAAACCCACACCATCAAGAAGTAAGGAGAAACACATCCAACGGTGGAAATGCAATGGGATTACACGTCCCATCATAAAGGACCAAAAAATTTTCAATGGGAGGTCCGTTTTGAAGCATACCTCACCGAGGTTATCACTGGTGCTTCCAACCATTGAGATAGCTTCATCTAGTGGAGACGAAGCCCTGTTGAATGTTTGAAGGCTTGAGATAAAGTGGATCTTCCAATTGGCCAAGCTCCCCTATTTTGGCTTAAGTAAAATCAAGGAGGAAAATGGAGAGAGCTTGGAAATGCTTGGGAGAGCTTGGGGAGCTGCCTCTGGGTTCCTAGGGCTCAATTGAGTGCAAGTGTGCTGAATTTGAATGGAATAAGGGAGAGTATATCTCCCCCTACTTGAATCAGATGGTTGTGAGCCTCTCTACCATTTTAATCAAATTGACCTCATGGAATGTGTTGTTTAGGTTGTTAGGAGTCCCATGTGGTTTGGTTTTGGAAGAGGAGTAGGACTGTGGAGGTGCACATGGGTTAAAATGGGTGTGGGTGGTGATCCATGTGGAGAATTGTGAGTGGGGTGGTCAGTTTTGGCTTTGGGTTGGGTTTGGCTGACCTAAACTTATTGGATCATGTGCACAACCCTCCTTGGTGTCTAAATAGACCACTAAGAGGATGCCAAGTGGTCTTGAGTTGGAATATGATTAAATTCCAAGTGAATTTGATCATAGATTACCTTTTGACCTAGGGGTAAAATGGTCATTTGGCTTTGATTTTGATTTAGGCAGATTTGATATGATTGAAAGATGGGTTGTGCCAATTTTCAATAAATTTAGAGTTGATTTAATATCATTTGGCTAATGTTGACCCATTTAGGTCAAAATGGGTCAACTTGAGTCAAATTGACCAATTGGTCATATTGGGTCAAACCATAGGTTAGGTCAAATTCATATGACCATTTGGAGTGGTTTGGTATCATTAGTTTGGTTCAATTTGGTTTATATTTAGTTTTGGTTCATTTGAGTTCACTTAGGTCAAATGGGTCAAGTTGACCAATTTGACCCATTTGACCTAGTTGGGTTAGGTCATGGGTTGGTTTAGGTTTGGTTGATCATTTGAAATGTTTAGCAAGCTTTGTTTTCAATGAATTTTGGTTTGGTTTGATTTTGGCTTCTTTTGAACTTTTAGGCCATGTTGGGTTCATGGCCAATTGGGCTAGGTTGGGTCTAGTTGGCCAATTGAGGCTTTGGTCAAGTTCAACAAGTGATTTAGAATGAATTTGTTGCAATCAATTTGGCTTAGATCAAGATTTGACACATTTTGACTTTTTAGGTCAGCTTGAGTCAACTTGGGTCAAGTGGCCAATTGGGCTAGGTTTGGCTCAACTGATGACTTGGTTAAGTCCAATCATTGATCATGAATTGGTTTTGATCAATGGTTTTAATAAATTTAGCCAATGTTGGATTTTAGCTAGTTTGGGTTTCATTTGGGTTAAGTGTTGACTTGGTCAAAGGCTAGGTTTGACTTTGTTTGACCCAATTTAAGTGATTGATCATCTTATGATGATTATTGCTCACAATGTGAGGCTTAGATGGGATTAGTTCAATCCAATTTGGGTAGGATTAGAATTTGGCTCAAAAGGTATTTTAGGTTACTTTGGGTCAAGTGAGCGTAAGTGTGTCAGTTGAACTGATCAAGCTTGATTCAAGTTTAGTTGAACTCCTATAAGGACTTATGATTGAAATATAAATCCATTTGCAAGTGATTTGGAGTCAAATGGGTTTTGATTCATTTGACAATTTCAAGTTCAAAGGATGAACATGGGTTTGATTTTGGTTTAAGTTTTGAATTTAGTTTTGGTTTGATGATTGTAGTTTATGTTTGAATTTGGTTTGATGATTGAAGGATTGATTGTTTGGTGAGAAAATCCAAGGACTTGGATTGATTTGAGTTTAATTTGGCTAAGGTCAAGAATATTACTTGAAAGGATATAGGTTGGTTTTAGGGTAAATCTGGGTTTGAGTTTTGAATTTGGTTTTGGTTATTTGAATTGATATTTCATTTATATTTGTGAATATAATTGAGAATATAAACGGGTTATGAGAAAATCTTTTGAGTTTGAAGTGATTTGAATTTGATTTGAACTAAGTCCATAAGGTGAAATCAAAGTGACTTAGAAAAGATTTTAGATTTGGACTTTAGTTTTGGATTTAGTTTTGGTTACTTGAATTTATATTTCATTTATATTTGTGAATATAAATGAGAATATAAATGGGTTATAAGAAAATATCTTGAGTTTGAAGTGATTTGAATTTGATTTAAGCTAAGTCCATAAGATGACAAAGTGACTTAGAAAATATTTTAGATTTGGACTTGAGTTTTGGATTTGATTTTGGATACTTGAATTTATATTACATTTATATCTGTGAATATAAATAAGAATATAAATGGGTTATGAGAAAATCTTTTGAGTTTGAATTTGATTTGGATTTTTGGAATTGATTTGGATGATTTGAGAAAATTCATTTAAGTTAGAATTTGATTTGAATTTGATGTTAGTTTGGATTTGGAGTTTGATTTGAAAGAAGGAAGTAAGGATTTGGTTCAAGCAATAGGGTAGGAAAGTTTTCCTAACACCCCTAGGCATGACCTATTCCAATGGCTAACTCTTCTAAGTCTCTAGGGTTAGGTTAAGTGTTCACCTAATCACTAGAAGTGTCTTAAGACTAAGAAAATCTTAATGTCTAAGAGGAATCCCATGTCTAAGATGGAGAGGTTGAGAGCACAATCTGAAAAAGAGGTCAACAGTCATCAACCAGATTTTCGGGTCCTACAAGATTCTAAAACCTTAGCTTTGTCTTTACCACTAGTGCACCATGAAGCTGTTGGCCCAAATACCTAAGGTCACCATCTATAAGATCTCTTGAGGAGAGAATGCAGTAGCAGATGCTTTGGCCAAACAAGCCAATGAATTGGCATATCTAGAAGATGAGATCATCCCAATAAGGGTCCAAAAAAGACAAGTGCTATCCCTTATTGACGCTGAACTCATTAAGACACTTTCTCTTGAAGGGGAGGTTGTCATTGCCGGAAAAGACAAAGAGGTGGATTGGGGAAACCATTCATAGATTACTTGAACATAGGAAACCTACCTCAAGAAAAATCATAAGCCCATCAGGTGAAGCAGAGAGCTCTCTCCTATGCTCTCGTGGATGGCACCTTGTACTGACGGTCTTTTGATCAAATGTGGTTACACTGTTTGGATAAACATGAAACTTATAGGATTGCGATCGAGGTACTCTCAGGTCTATGCGGAGCGCATCAATCTAGTCTGAAGATGAAAGCAAAGATCAAGAGACTAGGATACTACTGGTCTGCGATGATTACAAATTACATGGATGTATCTAGGACATGCCATCAATGTCAAGTACATGGTGTGGTCCTACGTCAACCAACCAACATTCTATATCCTACATTGTCCTCATGGCTATTAAAGTGTTGGGGTACCAACATTGTTGGTCCTATCGATCCTCCTTCCTCTAAGGGTCATCGGTTCATTCTAGCTATTGCCAACTACTTTTCCAAATGGGCAGAATTAATCCCACTCAGAGTGGTCACAACTCAGGATGTGCTCCAGTTTTTTAGGAACCATATCGTATATAGGTTCGGGGTGCCTCGACGAATTATATTTGATAATGGTACTGCATTCAAGAGCACCAAAATCAACAGCATAGCTAGGAGACATAGTATAGATTGGAGATACTCCACCATCTACTATACTAGGAAAAATGGCCTATCAGAAGTATTCAACAAAACTCTCATCTAGATTTTAAAAGAAACTTGATGACAATAAGTGAAACTGGCATGAGCAGTTGATTGAAGCCTTGTAGACATACCGCAACACATACAAAACTCCAACTTAATCTATCCCGTTCTACCCTTAGAAGTTCAACTCCCATCACTAAGGATAGCATTGGGTAGCAAGATCACTACAGAGTAGAATGCAAAGTTACGGTTAGAAGAGCTCGAAAGTTTAAAGGAGAGACACCTACGGGCGTTCTAGAACCTCGAGTTGTACAAAGCCAAAATGATTCAAGCTCACAACAAGTTGGTCCACCCTAGAGCTTTTCAAGTAGGAGAGTTTGTTTTAGTTCTAAGGAGACCAATTGTTTCCCTTCGAAAGATGGGAGTCAAGTTTGAACTCACTTGGGAAGGCCCTTTTGTCATAAAGAAGTCCTACCAAGGAGGATCTTAAAAGCTTATTGATTGTAAAGGGGAACACCCGATGCTTCCAGTTAATGGGCACTATTTGAAGAAATGTTACCCATAAAATCATGTTTGAAAATAACTATCATCAAAAGAACAAAAATTTCATTCCAATTCATCAAAATCTTCTCTTCATTCGAGTTTGCTTATTTGGGAATCCGCCATGACGTGTTTAGGGTAGGTGTAAGCGAACCCAAGAGGCTTCCTATCCCTCTTTCATAACATAAACACAAATCAAACATAATTCCCGATGCTACTAGAATAGGTCTGAGAGAACCCAAGAGGCATCCTCTTTCGGTTAGCACAACTAAGTTAGGTGTAAGAGAACACAAGTAGCATCCTTTCTTAGCAGGAGTATAATTTTCATTCATGGCACCATTTCATCAAATTCCCCAAGCGTGTTTAGGGTAGGTGTGAGATAACCTATGCGGCATCATATTCCCTTTAACACAAACACAAAAATAAACATATCTTTTATCTCAGGCTATTTTGATGTGGGAGCAAACCCCTATGACACTCATTCATTAGCTGCTATAGGTAGGGCTTACATGCTACCTTGCTAGTTTGTCACCCTAGTGGTCCCTTATTTTAGAATATGTGAGTCCCCATGCTTTCTTCTTAACTTTACCATTCCAAACCAATGAATGCCTTGTTAGTTTTGTAGACTTCACTACCCAGCCAGTAAACTACCTCATGTTGATTTTGTTTAAGAAGATGTGAGTCCCTAAGCTTTCTTCTTGAACTAACCATCATGCACTGAATAGGTCGAGTGTATTTGAGGTTTAGGATAAGCCTCATGTGGCTCCTTTCCTCTTGACTATTCTTGAGTTGATATAAGTCCTCCAGTGGCATTCACTCAGTAGTCGCCCTAGGTCAGATAGCACCTGTCAAGCTAAAGATGGACTATCCCAACAATTAGTTCCGCTATAGAAGGATGTGAGCCCCCGATGCTTTCTTCCTAGGCTGATTATTCCAAACTGTCATGCACCTTAGGTTGGTTGATGTTTGCTATGCTGATAGCAACTCACCAAGTGGATACACCACTCTTGGTAGATGTGAGTCCCCATACTTTCTCCTTGAGTTGGCCACCGAATACCTATAGATATTATTTTCTCCAGGGTTTGGATAAAGCTCTTAGTGGCTCCTTCCCCTACGGGCAGTCTATTTGGATCACATCCTTTATGACCCCATTTAGACACTACCCGGGTTACTTTTGGATTGGATAGTCCCCCTTTCCTAGTAGCCACCCCTATGGTTGGAGAATCTGTTCAATGGATGCACAGACTCTCCCTTGGTTCTATAAAATTGAAATAGGTCTAGGCTAATAGAAGCTTCTTCTTAGCATGATCCCTGTAAACTAATAGGGTCCAGGATAAGCAAACAAAATAAAAAAAATAATTCTATTCGCTTATGGATTAGGAATTCAAGCCCGCAATGACCCCTTTCCCAAGCAGGCATCCTATCTTTAGGGTAGTGTCAGCATAACTCTTTATAGCAATTGCCTGACTACGCTTGAGTTCAGATAAATCCCCGAGTCAGTACTCTCTCCGTAGTCACCCTTAGGTTGGGTTCAGTCTATTTTGCCACATCCAGGTTGCCCCGACAGTCATTTCGCTTTAGTAGATATAAGTCTACTAGGCATTCTTTCTAGTATGATTATCGCAAATCGACGGGTAGCCCTAGGTCAGGTTGACATATTACCTTGCTTATGTGTCTCCCCAATGGTCTTTTATCTAGGAAATATGTGAGTCCCAGTGATTTCTTCCCTGAATTAACCATTGCAAACTGAAAGGCACCCCTTTGGTTGGATAGTTCTCCCCTTGGATGGAAAGCTACTCCCTTTGGATTGGTGAATCTAAGTTAAGCCAAGGCCACCATGGCCCTTACTCAGTGCAATCCATCGCAAACTGATAGGATCCATCAAAAATAATTAAAAAATGAAATTAATCTTGACTATCTTTGAGCTGATTTAAGTTCCCCAGCGGTATTCACTCAATAGTCAGCCCTAGGTTAGGTTTGATTTATTGCACAAGCAATTGATCCCCTTTGGATTGGTAAATCTAAGATAGTTCAAGGCCTACACGGCCCCTACTCAGTGCAGTCCTATGCAAACTGATGGGATCTATAAAAAATAACTAAAAAAAGAAATTAATCTTGACTATCTTTGAGCTAATTTAAGTCCCTAGTGGCATTCACTCAGTAGTCAGCCATAAGGTTGGGTTCCATTCGTTGCCTCGCCAACAGATCACCCCAACAACTGATCTTTACTTTAGAAGATGTAAGTCTACTACATTTTCTTCCTAGTATAGCTGTTGCACACCGAAAGGCCACCCCTTTGGTTGGATAGTCTTACCATGTGGTTAGTAGACTACCACTTTGGACTGGCAAATTTGAAGTAGGCTTAGGCCAACATGGCCTCTACTCATTGTGATCCATCGCAAACCAATAAGATCCATCTCAAAATTTGAAAATTTTAAAATCTGAACAAATTCAACCTTCCTCCTCAGTGGAGTCAAACAAAATAAACAAATCAAATCCAATCAACCTCCTCAGTAGAGTCAAATCAAAAATCAAAAAATCAAATAGTTAAATAAACAAAACAAATCAATCCTCCTCTCTTCACTAAGATGCAAATATTTTATCCCCAACATCCCAAATTTTAATCCCTAGCGGATTTAATAACCCCTTCTCCCTAGTGGATGACTTAGACTTGCTCCCCTAGTGAAGAGTTCACATTTTCATCCCTTATGGAGCATCAAATCATAAATCAATAAATAAAATTTCTCCCAGTGAGACTCAAATCAAATCAAACCTCTCATCCCCCCTGTGGATGACTTGAACCTTTTCCCTAGTGGAAGGTTCACATATTTGATCCCTAGTGGATTCCTCCTTCACTCTCTTATGTCTTTGACATGAGTAGAGTCACATTGCACTAAGCTCTTGATTCCTTCTACAGCTTGGGTTTGGGAGTAGATCATTTTTGTTAGTGCTTGTGATCGTTTAGTGTTGTTGATCACCTCGATCAACACCAATACGTGTGGTATGCCTTGTCAGACACACCACACCTATTGGGCGCCCTTTGTTGACCTCATTTTTAGAATGAGCTCTCAACCTCTCCATCTTAGA